>CM031235.1:9582248-10782248 GCA_018340775.1 Taxus wallichiana var. yunnanensis | reverse complement strand
ACCATTCTACTTGTTTCTCAGCAAGAGCCTTAAATTCCTAAAAATCTTCAAAGACTTCAGACTTAAGCTTAAGAAAATATACCCAAGTATATCGCGAATAGTCATCAATGAATGTCCAGATAAAGAGCTCTTGTAAATGAAGGAGATGGAAATGGACCAGAAATATTGTTGTGAACAAGATCCAAGGGACGAGTAGCTCTCCAAGATTTTCCTTTGTCAAATTTATTTTTAGGATGCTTTCCAAGGGTACAACCCTCACAAATACCCTTAGAAAACTTGATGCGGGGTAACCCATTGACCATTTCATTTTGGCTCAATTGTTCAAGGTAGTGATAATTTAGATGTCAAAATGCTCATGCCATAGCTTACTAACCTCATTTGCATGAGTGAGCAAGGTAGTGGGCGTATAATCAGAAGTAAAGTGGGAAAAGGTATATAACCGAGAACGGTGATCCGCCTTTCCCTCAGCCATTGTAGTGTCATCGTTAAGCTCATGAATAATCACCGAGTTAGGACCAAATTCCACTCACATTCCTTCACCAAGGTGAGTAATTTGGTAAATAGATAGGAGATTGCTAAAGAGATCAGGAACACTCAATACTTGGTTGAATGTCCCCCCATCCATCTCTACCGATCCACTACTAGAAACCGAAACTGTCGTGTCATTACCCATCATGATTTGTGACATACCACAAGGCTCGTTGTTGGAGAACTCAACATGCAAAGAAGCCATGTAGTGCGAGGCACCAGAATAAATAATCCATGTCGACGAAGGAGAAACTTTTGCTACAAGGGTCTTTCCTTTCTTCTTATTAGATTTAGAACCTTTTACAGTGGAAGACTCGGCCTTCTGAGCATTTTGTTTGATAGACTCATGAACGCCTATTTGATTTTTCTCAAGTAAATGAGTAAGGTGATCGATTTGTTTTCTCATACATAGATGCTCTTTATGACGGGCTTCTTGTAATAGGAACACAAATACTTGTCTTTTTGTGCTATAGGGTCATAATTCAAAGTGTTCGTGTTATTTTTAGTTTCGGTCTTGGTTTCCTTTGTGTTCAAATAAAAGTTGTGAAAGCCATGATTTGGGGTAAGAACTCCTAAAGAATCCCCAAAGGCTTCAAACAACAAATCAATGGACCATCGATAAGAAATGAGCAAGATTTTCTAACTAACATGCATTATGAAGTAAACACTCAAATTTAAGCTAATTAGAACTACCTCTATTCTTTGAAAGCTTAAAATAATGAACCTAGTAAGCCCTAAGCAATTAGTTTTAGTGATTAAGAGAAAGAGATCTCCCCATTAGAGGCTTTTGAGCCAATGGTTCTTCTGTTTTACCCTCTAAATTGGATTAACAATACAAAAATGAAGTAAATAGCCCAATAGCTAAACTAGAAATGAAATCTAGAACCTAGATGCAAAATGCTAGAATCTATGCTTAGGAAGAAGGGATGAATTCTTGAAAATGAGAGAGGGGGTCTAGCCCTATATATAGTTTTTCATTTGGGAAAATGGGAAACTTGAGTGCATGTGGGACAAACACTAAATTCCAAAAACACTTTTAACAAGTCAAAGCTTACTTTGACTAGGTTTAGAGAGTGACAAACCATGTTTAAACTTAATTAAACATGTTTAGGAGGTGATTAGGGTTTGGAGAGAGTTTTGAAGGGTCGATCAATCTAATGGAATGTGTTGATAGGCCGGGAAGGTGGTAGAAGTGGTGGAAGAAAGTAAGAAGCTAATGTACTTAAAATGAAGCTATTATAGCTTGTTTAAATGATTTACAAGAGGAAAAATGAAAAAAGGGATGTTGTAGGAAGAAAGTTAGATAGGTCGAACTGGCGGTGTATCGTCGGTTTATAGGGAGAAGCACAACTAGCGCAATATTAGTCGTAATAGTGCATTGGCCAAACTATAGGTGTCTACATTTTCCCTCTTTGAGGTGATGTAAGTTACATCACTTCGAAGAAAGTAGACAAATATAAAAGAGAAGAAAAATTTTGAAGGGATAGAAGAAAAATTAATAGGATGAAGGATGCCCCCTCGAGTGTCGATGGGGTGATGAAAGAAGTCGATCGACGCTTGAAAAAGGTGAGACATAGATAGAAGAATGGGGAAGGGGTAGGATGCCACGATGAGAGGAAGATCGGGGTTAAAAGGAAAGTGCGAAGAGAAGAGGATGAGAAACAAGAAAAGAGATATTGAGCTATCCATAAATCAATTGTATCCACTATTTAAATCATCATTTTGCTTAGAGACCTCCTCATCGGTCCTTATTAAAAATGTGAACATACAATGTGAAGCGTATAGTGACATTAAAAGCCAAGATACAAAACAACCGTCTATTGCTAAATTTCCAACTCCGCACAACATACAAACATGTAACGCAATATGAGAAGTAAACAAACTCATGTAACAGGAAATAAGTATACGATCACACACACTTAAACCAACAACGTTCAAGAAGGTTGCACAAATATATTTTTTATCAAGTGAAGTCTCAAATGTTACGATAAATGACAAGGGCAAGAACGATGCCCCAAGTAATATGCACATGTAAGGGAAATGACGGAGGACACTTGGGTCCGATGAAAAAGCAATGTGCATGACGAAAGAATACCAGGACAACTAATAGTGCCCCAGTACGATGATGAAGTAAGCGGTGTCTTTTGTAAATGATTGTAGATCAGGGTGATTCGTAAGTTGTAGTTTTAAAACATGTGAAAATGCCAACAGGATATAGTATGAGCACCATGCAAAAGACACAGATTTCAGCCGAAAAATGAGCTGGTTACCGATTTTAGTTCATTTTCAAAGTTTTATACTGTTTTTGATTTTTCTGAATCAATTTTACAATTTTTTAAATTTTTGATCGATTAGAAGAATTCAAAAGATCAAAGATCTTCTAAAAATTATGCGTGGAGATGAACGGGGAAGGCGAGGTCAGTAAAAGAGCCAAAAGGGTATCCCCATGGAAAGAAAGACAAGATAATAATAATTATTGTTCACTGACGGAGGCGAGATAGATGAAAAAGAAGAATAAAAATAGAGGAAAGCACACCGTAAGGTTCGTAAACAATGCCAGGGTTAAGAGGAAGTGTCCGCAGGGTAGCACAAAGTGCCCTAGCGTGTGAAAATTAATAAAAATAATTATCACGGTGGGTAGAAGAAGATTAGAATGATCACGGCGGAGAAAACATGCCCCAAGGGCATCACGATGAGTTAATATACCCACCGGGGGTAAAATAATCACAACCAATTCATTTGTACAAGAGCCCTTACAAATTTCTACCGCGAGGTATCGGTGAGAGATCCGGAGTGCGATGGAGAGGTTACCGATGAGGTAGAGGCAAGGACGAGATCCGAGAGTACTTAGAGAGACCCCGAGGATGGACTGTCGTGAGTGGTCTATCCCTTCTCTCTTAAATTATGCATTTAATGCTTTCTAGGTCATTTCTAGGGTAGGTAGGTGGGAAAAAGACATGAGACATGCATGTGCGTAGGTGTTGAAAATATGGGGACGCGTACGCGTACATGTCGAAAAAAGTGGATACACGCGGGCGTATCCGTTGAAAAATGGGCACGCGCACGCATGTCCGTCGAAGTGGGGAAAACGGGGATGCGTGCGCGTGTCGAACCAAGCATGTAGGTGATAGGGGGAAAATTTTGAATTTTCACTAGGAATGGATCTTGGCGCGCACGCGTGTGTGTTGGGAGGGATGCGTAGGTGTCACATTAGGCACATTGGCATCCTGTGTGTGGTATAAATGGGAAAATGGAAAAGGTAGGGGGTGTGTACACGTTGGTTAGGGCGCGTAGGCATCGAAGAGGATGTGCGACGTCAAAAGGGATGTGGATGCGTCTGGAAGAAAATGAAACACACTTATAGCAATAAAATAGTAAAGTGCAAAGGAGAATAATTAGAAGATTTTTAGAAGAAAAAGGGAAATTAGTAAGTTCAAGGACTCAACGAACCATTTTTTTCTTAGAAAGATAGCTAGAAGTTAGATAAGTGCCTTACACTTGTTTTGATCTTGCAGCGTAGATTACCCGCACTTCAGACACGGGAGAGATATGGCTGCCTTGAGACGATAGAGGTGCAGTTCAAGGATGGAGATAGGAGGATATTAGATATCCTCCTTTATGTCATAGGATTAGCCTATGTGGCTGACATGCCCCAGATCACATTGGACCATGGGCTTCTCACGGCCATAGCAGAGAGATGACACGTTGAGAGCCAGTGCTTTGGCGCCTGCTAAGGGGATATTACCATTACGTTGGAGGATATCGGTGCATCATGCACGTTCTATCATTAGGCTATCCCATTCAAAGTATGTGAGTGACAAGCGAGCGTTGGATGAATGCATAACACGGTTGTTTGAGGTCCCGACGCTACCTCGTCATAGGATGACAATGTGTTTATTATTGTGCATTGAGGACCTTTCTCTAGATCGGGGCATGCCAAATGTGTTCAAAGAAAAGTTGTGAAAGCCATGGATTTGGGGTAATAATTCCTAAAGAATCCCCAAAGGCTTCAAGCAACAAATCAGTGGACCATCCGATAAGAAATGAGCAAGATTTTCTAACTAACATGCATTATGAAGTAAACACTCAAATTTAAGCTAATTAGAACTACCTCTATTCTTTGAAAGGTTAAAATAATGAACCTAGTAAGCCCTAAGCAATTAGTTTTAGTGATTAAGAGAAAGAGATCTCCCCATTATAGGCTTTTGAGCCAATGGTTCTTCTGTTTTACCCTCTAAATTGGATTAGTGATAGAAAAAATGAAGTAAATAGCCCAATATCTAAACTAGAAATGAAATCTAGAACCTAGATGCAAAATGCTAGAATTTATGCTTAGGAAGAAGGGATGAATTCTTGAAAATGAGAGAGGGGGTCTAGCCCTATATATAGTTTTCCATTTGGGAAAATGGGAAACTTGAGTGCATGTGGGATGAATACTAAATTCCAAAAAACACTTTTAGCAAGTCAAAGCTTAATTTGACTAGGTTTAGGGAGTGACAAACCATGTTTAAGCTTAATTAAACATGTTTAGGAGGTGATTAGGGTTTGGAGAGAGTTTTGAAGGGTCGATTAATCCAATGGATTGTGTTGATAGGCCGAAAGGTGGTAGAAGTGGACCTGGAAGAAAGTAAGAAGCTAATGTAGTTAGAACAAAGCTATTATAGCTTGTTTAAATGATTTACAAGAGGAAAAATGACAAAAGGGATGTCGTAGGAAGAAAGTTAGATAGGTCGAACTGGCGGTGTATCGTCAATTTGTAGGGAGAAGCACAACTAGTGCAATATTAGTCGTAATAATGCACTAACCAAACTACAGTGTCTACATCCTTCTTAGGTTGATCCTTTTTTTCTTTCTTCTTTTCAGTCTTCTTTTCCTTACTAGTACTTGCTACAAGGGCATGTGACTTAGACTTGGGAGACCCCATTTGAATGAGTTTTTTCTGTTCTCAAATGAGTTGGGATGAAAAATAGTCAAAGGAGGGCATTTTCCAATCATTGCCCAAGGTAACTTTTGTAGCGTAAAAAGTTGACACGAAGATAGATTATTCGGGACCTAACTTAGAGAGAATTGTTAAGACCAGTTGAGAATATTTCTTCTCTACTTAACATTCCTTTAACAACAATCTAGTGTGAACAAACTTCGAGAAGAATGCTTGTAGGTTTTCAAAGTCACTAGGATTTAACCCTAGTAGTTTGTTTTCCAACTTATGCACTCTCATGTCATCTTGTTGTCCAAACATTTTATCCAACATTTTCCACGAGGATTTAGGTGTTTCATACGCCTCAATTTGGAAGAGAAACTCGGGAGAAACAAACATGCAAAGAAGACCTAAAGCTTCATCACTACGGTTTAACCACTTAGATTTTTCAGGTTCGTCATCTAGTTCAGTCTCAGTTCCCATGGTGATGCGGAATAACCCTTTACCCCTTAGTTTCATAATTATTTTCGATCTCCATTCGAAGAAGTTGAATGGCATAAGCAAAGGAATTGAAAGTGCATCCATAGTGAAAGGAGAGAGAAGGAATGCAGAAAAGAAACACAACCACCTAGGACAATATAATAACCCCCCGCTTTGGCACTTTATAGTTTAGTGCATTGAATACAATTGGGTCCGAGTGTGCATCTTGAAACACTTGGTAACTCACCTTGCAATCAGTGTAATAACGTGCAAGAGAGGAGACCACAATCGTGTTTCGTGGAGCGCAACAAAGTGACACCGTACACAAGCACAATTGCAAAAAACTAGGAAGGAGGTGAAATCAAATCCTGGTTGTGAGAAAAAGTGTCTCACGTCGCAAAGGATACCCCCTTGCTGCAAATTGTGGCGAGATACACTCACTAGTCAAAAGTAATAATAAGGGTAAAATTAAAATGTTTTAAACAAACTCAAGATGAGTTTTAAGGATCTTTAGAATGTTGGAAAAGCATGAGAAGACAAATAGGTGCTCGGAGTGTAACTGCACACTTGAGCACATGATTAGTAAAAATTGACACTAACGTCTAGAAAATTATTGTTTTGGAACGCCTAATTTAGCTAATTTAAAGCTATAGGAGTTTTAAAAAAACAACAATTAGGGTTAATCGAAAAGACGATTTTAAAATTACTTATCGTAAAGGAAGAGATTGTAATCACTACAAATAGATTTAATTAAATCTAATTAATTACAAAAAACTAATTAAGATCTAATAAATATTAAATCCTAAAAACAAATACTTTCCCTTTTAAAAGAAATAAAATTGAAATTATTTCATTACAATTTAAAAAATTTGGTTAATTTTTTAAAAAAAGCTATCAATAAGATCTATCAATAAAGGAAAAAGAATTCTATTAAAAAAGGTTACATTTTTTTGTTAAAATATTTTTAAAAATATTTTTTTGTTTTAAATAGAAATTAATTTAAAAACTTACCATAAAGAAATTTGTAACAAACTTACCTTAAAGGAGGTGGGTGGATCCCGAAGGTGGGAAGTTGAGAGAACAATGAGATCTTCACGCAATGCGGGGAAGGGAAGGCTGGTCCGGGGGTGAGCAAGGTAGGCCGGAAGCCAAGGGCGGCCATGATAGGCAGAGAAGGGCTTGGCCAGAGGAAGAAAACATGGCTACGACAGAGCACGCATGCCACGGAGGCGAGCACGTAGAGCACGTAGAGAGACAGAAGCAGAGGAACACAAGACAAAAAATGCCTCGGAACGTGTAGCCAGAGGGAGAAACCAAATGGCCATGGATAGGCTTCAAGGAGGTAGAAACACACACAAGAAGTTTTGAGGATGAAAAAATGGCCATGACAGGTTTGGCATGACAGGCAGGGCTCACCAAAAAACACAACAAAAAAATGATTTGCCAAAAAAATGCAAATCGTAAAAATGACCGCCAAAACCGCAGATCCCAAAACGATCACCAAAAACACGAGGCCACATATCAATCGCACAAAGCAGGCATGGTGGTTTGAGCATGAGTTGAGGTTTGGTGAGCAAGATTTGAAGAGGAGCACGATTGCAGAGTAGTAAAATGCCAAATTTTAACTAAAGTTATGAGCTGAATCTCTGCAAAAAAACACCATGCAAACACATAAAAGACCAAAAAAACAGAGATCTAAACAAAATTTTTAGTTTTAATAAAAATAAAAAAACCAAAATAAAGAACCTCTTATTTTGGCTGATATGCTAAATTTATCCATAGCTAGCTAAATGTAGCTATAAAACCCCTAAAAACTCAAGGAGATCTACACATGCACGAAGAACATAGCAAAACTAAAAATTTCTAAGAATAGCTTGTTAGATACGTTAGCAAGGAAAATATAGAATCTAATGATCGAAAAAATTGCACGAGGAGTAAAGAAAACAAAACCAAGAGTAATTAGAACTCAAATGACGAATGCACGTTTACCCGATATCGCCTTTAATACCATGAAAGAGTTTGCGAGAATCGTATCGAAAATTGTGCACCACGATGAAGTTGCACTCGATGGAATCGTAATAGCTCCAACATAATCACGAGAAAGAATCAATAAATCAACAGAATAACTTGCATAATATAACAAAGCTTGCACATGTAGAGAAAGACAATGGAGTGTCTTGTCATACTCATAAATCGGAAACAAAAGGGTACATATAGGGTCTTTGAGTAACCCTAGTGCATGACACACAAGAAACGCTAAACCTAACCCAAGTGAGATGACCCTCCATATGTGAGTGGAGGACACATAGGATCCCACACACCAACAGGTATTTGCACTTGGTATTAGTTGCATGGTTTAACATGGTTGTTTGTTATTGACATTGATGAGCACAAGATTCATATTCGGCTTTGGAGTTAGTCGGTGGTAGACTTGGAGCTTCTGGATAGCCTGGTAATATGGATGGATGTACATGGTGAGTTTGTACATGTGGATAGATTTAATTTTGTGAGTCTATGATGATGTAGATGTTTGTTTTGCACATGGATGCCTTTGAGCATGGTTAGGGGATGTTTGGATTTCCTCTTGTTACTATGTTACTCCATTGATATGTTATCTACAAATGATTGTCTTGGACATGCTAGTTGTTTATGTAGGGTTGGATTTGTAGATTGTAGTGTTTGGATTCTTTAAGTTATGTAGGTTTGTGAATTGATCACCCACTTGTTAGGAAATAAGGGATAAAATATGTAGAATAATCCCTCACAGAATCACAACAATAGAAACTAATATGCAAAAATATTACAGATCTCAAATAAAAGTGCAGAATAAAACAACACAACACAAAGAGACAATATTTAATGTGGTTCACCCAATTTGGGCTACGTCCACCAAGAATCACTTGCTCATATTTTTTACTGGCCACCGCTCTCTCAATACAATACCGGATGTATTTGGAGCTATGCTCAACAAACTCTACATAATTCACACCTGAATTCAAACACATCTGCAATGTTTTGCATACTTCTATCATATGCATAAAACCATATAAATAGACAACTTCTTAAGTATTTTTACAAAACCATGGGTATCAAAACCATGGGCAAAAACCATCCCATAAACCTATGGGTCAAAACCTGTGCATATGAGAAAATCACGTTTCCCAATATATCGGGCACGTTTTAAGGCCCAATTTTTTTTTCGAGGGCTGCCGGCCCCAAACCCCAGTGAGGATACATGAAAAGTGTATAGTTCTCTTAGTGTACAGTCTTCAACACTTTCACACATGAAAACAGGCTCCATAACCTAACACCACCTATTATGTAGGTAGAATTCATTTGGGTTGTCTTTATGTAGGTTCCTGTTTTGCTTTCACATATTCTAGTTTGACTTGTCTTGGTTAGCTACATTGGTGGTTGTATAAATACATGGATAGATGGATGGAGAACATGGTTGGTTTTATAGGTATGGCTATGGTTGCAGTTGAATCTTAGTACTTTAGTTTGAGTGGGAGCTCTTGCATGTGCGTTAGTCATGATGGATTATTGCATGAGGAGCTTAGCTGACTTGATTTACTAATACCAATAATTGGTATGGTGTTACAATTCAGTGGGAGCTTGAGGCTTGGTGTCATAGATCAGTTGTAGCTTCGTGCAGGTTTGGTAAGTCATGGTTTTATCTTCTTGGTTTGAGAAGATGGTTTGATCTTCCTGGTTTTAATTTTTGAGAGAATTGTTGAAGGAAAGAATAGATGGTCTTCACAATGTGTAGAGGATGGTGATGTACAGTGCATGTGTACACGTATAGGTGCGAGGATAAATAATTTATCTCTAAGTGGGAGATTGCTAGGTTATGGAGCTGAATTGCTTCATAAATAGCCTGTTTTAAACCTTGCTAGTTTACACAAGAATTAGCGCCGATCGTGGTAATTGTCATTGATCGGGGTAACCATTGCCGTTAGGGTAACCATCACCATTTAGGTAACCTTTACAGTTAGGGTAACCATCACCGGTTACCTGTGCGTGAAAGTTTATATTTAACTCACGGGAATTTAATCTAGCTTTTGTTTTAAAGCTGATTTAAAGGATGTAATTGCATGGCTATGGTGCCCTAAGTTTTTCTAAGCTTATATAAGCTAGAAAACTAGGGTTAGAGGTGTTAGATGAGAAGAAAGAATAATCCTTGGTTGAAAGGATGAAGAAGAAGAAGAAGAAGAAGAAGAAGCATTGCATGAAGACAAGAGCTTTCATGGAGAGAAGCTAAACAAAAGGAAAGTGCAGGTACACTGTTGGTGAGAAGATGGTATTATCTTCTACTATATTTCCTTTGTATTATTTAGTCTCATGTAATGGATTGCATAGTATGTAAAGCACTTAGTGTTTCTTCTTGTTAGATCCATAGGTTGTTGTGAGATCTTGTTATTGCTCATTCTTGTAGATCCACATGTTGTGAGATCTTGTATTACAGATCCATGAGATCATGATGTATTGTTGATCCATAGGAATCTATTATTGTAGATGAAGTTGTCTTCATATTTTCACAGAGTTGATGTAGTGATGGAGGAGAGACTTACTTCTTGGTGCATGGTTATGGTTGCACATTGGTAGACCCTTCTAGAGGTCTTGTTTGCAGATTCATAGTATAGCGAGAGCCCGGTCAGTTATGCAGTGGAAGATGCAGGGTAGCTTTAGGTATGTGAGATCTAGTGGTGTTTCAGAGGCACGGTTGTAGTGCACTCTGTAGATTTGGTTAGAGATATGGAGGAGACACATGTAGTTGTATGAAGGCATAGTTTAGTGTACTCAGGAGAATTTGGTTGGAGATCTGGAAGGAGGAGATACTCTTGTAGAGATACATGTAATTTTGTGCAGAAGAGTTGGTTTGTAATATCTTGTTATATTGTATATATGAGATCTATATCTTTGGTGGACGTATCCCACATTGGGTGAGACATGGTACATGTTTGTTATGTGTGTGTACTTTTGTGTGATTTGGATTATTCTTGTTTATACTTCCACTTTTGTAGATTTTGTGGGGATTGTTAGATCCTTATTCGCATGTTTTGAATTGATATTCTATAGTTACAAATGTTTCCGCATAGACCCATTCCAAAAACGGTATCGAGCAGGTTTTTAGTTTTCATAACTTGGTTATCTTAGAGTAAGGGTTTGCTTCATGGTTTTATTAGTGGTTATTATTGACATGTATGAGAGCAGGGTTTTGTTTTCCTGATGTGAACATCATAGGAAGAGATTAAAACTCAAGTGTGAGATTGAAGAGTAAGGCTGCTGGAAATTACAGTGATCAACGCGGTTAAGTGCGAACCATTGTCGGAAAGGTAGCCGTGGTTGATTACTGGGGTGATTGTGGTTGGTTACTGGGAAGCCTAGTTTTAAACAGAAAATCACAGATATGAAGAAATGGAGAGATACATGGAATGTATCTTGTTTGTTGAGGTGTCCTTAGTTCTTGGAGGCACAAGCATGGTAGTTAGATTATAGATCCGGTTATTGAGGTATGGTTTTATCTTGGTTTTGTAGTGTATGGTTTAATTGCACATGCATGGTTTTGGATTGTAGATCTAGACAGAGAAAAAGGAGCAGGTATGCATCCTTGGTGTAGTTAGATGCATGAGATTCATTAGAGAGGAAGTAACAAAAAACAAAGACATGGCTCCCATCAGAGAAGCATGTTCTTCAGTTGAAGATGCGGTTAAGTATCTTGGTGATGGTAAGGTGATGTGTTTCATCTTGATGCGTTTATGTGCATGTATTATTGTTGTGGTGGTTTTGCATACGATTTGGATGCTTCTTGAAATGATTGGATCAACTCAACTATCGGCTTCATTCATAGTAGGCACTCGGTGTGGTATTATATGCCAAATTGTATGGAGTTGGGTTTGTTTCAGCAGAATTGACATTAGTCCGAGAACCAATGTTGGTCATAGAGGAACCGATATTCGTCACATAATCGTGGTCGGATAGGAGATGATCGTGGTCGGTCTCTGTGGAAACTTATATGTAGAAGGTTTTTGCAGCAGAAAGGGAAGATGGTTCTTTGTCCCTGGTTTGGAGGATCACGTTTCTTGCAAAGAGTGTACATGACAAAGACGATGTAGATCAATTCATGGTTTGGATCAGAAATAGGATGGAGTTTTCTCGTTAGTCCAGTAATAATTTGAGTTAGGTATCTCTTTATGATTCATGTTTTATTTATTTCATTTGGAGCAACTGATATTGTTTTTGGATAGTGTGCACACATTTACACCATGGTTTTTGGTGTTATTTGACTTTTATTTCCCATTTATGTGGAATCTTGAGGACAAGGGTTTTTAGTCTAAAGAAGAGACCCTCAATGAAAATTCATGATTAGACATAGTTGTAGGTAATGAGAGATGTTGAGTACACATGGATGGAAAGAAGGTGATTCACCTATTTCACAAGAAGTCCAAACTTCTGTGGTGTAGAAGTATTCTCATAAGAAGAAAGGGAATCAATTTTATAGTTCTTTCATATGGTTTTATTTCTCACTGACATATTAGCTTTTGAACTTGGTGTTAGAGGAAGTGTAGGGGATTTCATGTTCAGTGGGAGCAAGCCATGGTTGTTGGCATTGTAGGATTGGATACATGATGCACATGCAGAGTGAGAGGAAATTTCTATTATTTAGAGTGGCAGGATGCACAAGTTGGTTTTGGAGGGAAATCATGACTTTGTAGGTATTTTGAGTTTATTGCTTTGTGATTTAACTTTTGGTTTATTTTGTGGTGCTTGGATATTCCTTAGGGAAGGTAGTTGATGGTTGATTCAAATTGGTTTTAGATGATAGAGAAATTTTCAGAGTTTGAAGGGTGAAAAAGGAGAAAATATGCTAGTTATAGAGACCGGTGTTGGTTAGGGTTAATCATGCGGTCCATCATTTGGTAACCGTGGTCTGGTCAAGAGTTGACCGTGGTTTGTTACGGGAAACCGTGTTCAATTTGGTCACAATTTTGACATGAATGTTTATTTACCATTTTTAGATGGTGCCCTTGTTTTGCTTTCATCTTGGTTGGTTTGTGCAGTATGTTGATGACATGTATGCTGGTATTTGCACTTGGTATTAGTTGCATGGTTTAGCATGGTTATTTGTTATTGACATTGATGAGCATAAGATTCATATTCAGCTTTGGAGTTAGTCAATGGCATACTTGGAGCTTCTGGAGAGCCTAATAATATGGATGGATGTACATGGTGTTGTCAGAAGGACCATGAACCCGTTAAACTATTGAAAGATCCCATGCAACATGGGAACATCCTTGAGGTGTGGGACCTTGTCACCTTGGGATGAACCTCGGTAGAAGGTCAAATTTCTTTGAAACTTTGGGGAACCCAATTTATGATCGATGTGAAAGGATAAAACACTTTTGAGAATTCTAATCTACTCACTTTACGAGGTTTAGGGTTAGAAATAACAAAATAAAGAAATATGCGGTGATACACCAAGAGTAAGACTAGATGATTAGATGATCTTTACGCTAGAAATGGGTAACTCAGAAAGGATAAAACAAACATCACAATCTAATTCACCTAATACCATTTAGACAAGGTAAATAACAAACCATAGCTGAAATAATATGCATCTCCTTGTAAGAAACCCCAAGTATACATAACAGATAGATCAAATTTGATTGAAAACACAATCAACCACCACAATGATATAAAATATGCACATGTCTAACATCTATTTCACTTATGGTAGTTAACGATAGTATGGCTTTTATAACAGAAGGAAAACAATCTCTCCACAACTGATATTCAAAACCATTACATCACTTTCCCACATAATGAAACAAGATATTCTGAAATAAAGGCAAGTCAACCACTTACACTAAGGAATTATGCATCCACAAAGCATACAATAATCAACCATTAACACAATAAATCAGATTCTTCATGGAAAAATATCACTCTGAATGTAATTGAAAGGTTTTAAAATATTCAAAGTACTCTTCCAAGCTTGAAGAGCAACTTCTCAAAAAATGATCTCTCCCCTAGACTTCATGCACTTAACTATTTATAAGTTCCTTAGGCTGAGCCATTATAGCTGGGCCTTAACCAACAAATTACTAAAAATAGAAATGTCATTAAGTTTCTAGGAACATGCTCCCATAAAAATAGCAAAGTTTGTTGCATGGGTTTGACTCGGTCAACCCTATAACTTGGACCAATCTAGAACTTGGAACTATCCTTCCATGGCTACTTAGCTTTGGCTTGGCTCTGCAACACCTTCTCCTTCCTTAGTTTTATCTTGTTCCTTCTCCCAAGTAGCCATCCGATGCTTGTATTCGATGAAACACTTAATAATTCCTTAAATTTCTCCATCCTTAGGTCCACACGCATAGTGATTAACCACATATGCCGTCTCGATCTCTCTTGCTACTTTGGATGGAATTATTTTAAGTTTACTTACTACCTTCTTCAGTTGACTAGTGAAATTTTGGCATGAAACCAACCTATCAATGGAGTCACTGTTAAAAGTTCTAGTCACCTCATCATCCCTTTTACCAAATCCTTGAAATTTAGCTTGATCGATCCTCAGAAGAGCATCAATGTTCTCATTGAAGAACTTGCAATTAATATTATCAAACTCTTCTGATATGTCATTTAGAGCATCCATAATTTCCACACGCTTATCGTCCAATTTCTTAATTAAATCCTACAAAACCTGGGACCAAAATTCCATAGTTTTTGATATTTGAATAATTTAGAGGCATCATATATTACATCTTCTTGGAGAAGAAAATATGGATCCTCTTCTCTGATCTCACTCCACATAGTCAAATTCAAGTTCAAGTTATTATTATCTTCGGAAAGGCTTCATCCATTCTATGAATAGAGGCTCTTTCAGTCTGCAAATCATTGTATATTTCAACTGCTTCTTTTATCAAAGGATTGGCTTCTTGAAGTATACACTCCATCCATCCATTTACGATCTTCCATTTTGTCTTATCTTCTCAATATCATGATAGGAGATATCATCCAAGAGTGGAAGAAACCATTAGAGCGGTGGTGGTTGAAACCTCAGTAGATGGAGTAGGTTGTGTTACCTTTCTTAACAATGTAGTGAGCTGCTCAACCTTTATTTTAACTCATCCTTAGAAGCCTTGTCCTTGTCATAATTTTCTAAAAAATTCCAAGAGTAGTCTGCACATCTGTTTAGCTCCTTCATGTGTTGTTTTTCCTAGTGAAAACCTAGAAATTCGGTAGTCATCTGTTGTAATTGTTTCCTTGGTTTTTCCCTCAAAGGGAGTAGTAACTTCTACAACCTCTCTCCGGATTGATTCACTAATAAGATGGAGACAATCTTTGGCCTCTTGGCCTATCTCTTTGGAGTAGGTTCCAACACACTCAAATCTATAACATCCACTAGAGGTACTTTCTTTTTCTGCTTTGGAGTGTAGAAAAACAACCATTCTGGGATAACAGATGTTGATGGAAGTGGAAAATCCGATTCGGTACCTAAAGCACTAGACAATACAAGAGCATTGGTAACATTAGTAGGAAATGAAATGGATGTGGAAATAATGGATGGGGTGGATGTGAGGACAACCATAGGAGTGGATACAATGGGAATAAGAAGATGAGATGAGAGGAAATGAAAGTGTTAGAGGGAGTGAAGTGGAAATGGGTGACCCAATCATCTCCCCTACTGAGAGAACTAGAAGAGATGAGAATACCTAGGCCATAGAAGGAGATGGGAAAGAAGAAATGATTGTAGAAGTGGAAGGAAATGATGGAGGAAGTGACAATGGAAGGGAAAAAGGAGATAACATATCTTGTGAGACACTTGGAGAATCAGTAACTTCAACTATTTCTGACATTGGTATTGTTGGAGACATAGCCTTGGAAGTAGGAGCCTTGGAGAGAGAGGAGCTTCCAACCACAAATGAAATTTTCTTAGGGATTGTATGGGCCCTTTGGATGGACCTTTTCCTTTTGTAGGTGTTGGTAGACTCATGGTTGGTTGGGATTCTATTACTTGTAGGTTGATCTAACCCTTTGGGTGGGATTCCCAAGGTAACCAACCAATTATAAGTTCTCTACAAAATGGGCCCCCCTCTCCTTGGTATTACAACATTCTTCTACATACTAATCAATCCATGGAAATGGTTGATTGACAACATTATTGTTTTTGTATGCTACATCAAAACTTCCTCCTCATCTTCCATTTCCTTTGGAATCTCTGTGATACCAAACTTTTGAACCTCATCAGAGTTAGTCTCTCATAATCTCTTTTCGGATGATGAATTCATCCCGACAATGAATCCAAATATCTTCCAACTGGGGAACATGAGAACTAGACATACTGTTTCACTAAATTTACCCTAGTAGTCAAAACTGGTCGAGGATGGAAGGTCCACAAGGTTACTTCTGACATCTCTGCATCTACATTCTTTGCCTTATAAATATTTTCACAAGTGTATCTACCAATTGAAATGGGAAATTGAGACTCCCGACTTGTGTCATTTATTCTGAATCTTATGATAGTCTAGCAATTGCCAAACCAATTCTAGCAAAACCCACTTGTCGGTGGGGCATCTTGGCAACTTACTAGGAGCACCTACAAAACAGGAATCTAAATGTATGTAAATGTAGGAAACTATAGGTAAATAGCTCCCCACTCACGTACTTCTTTCAAGGCTTCATTATAAATCCTTGATTGTATAAATCTTTATCAAAATGATAAAGAATGAAAACAAAGAAGACATCATTAATTATGTGGAAGTGTTTGCTTCCCTCATCCAGTGTAAGCTGAGGATAAAAATCATAGATTTTGAAGCACTTGAATACCCTTAGTGTTTAACCTAGTGAAATCTCCCATAGCGGCTGCAACATAGACCAAAAATGAGGTCATGTAGAAATTCTTTGAGGACAAAACCTTTGCTAGTTGAAAGAAAATGGAGCTGCGCGATATGCTTCCCCATCTTATGAATTCCTTGTTTTTATAAGAAGATATATATAGAACATCCATTCCTGAAATTCCTTTGCAGAGGCAAGGCCCGAAAACTCTATTAGTAACACAATAATGTCATTGACTTCTTGGATGAAGTCTGATCGATACATGGTCTTGGGAAATTTGGTGACACTCTTGGCTAGATAGCTCTTCAACATGACTTTTGTGCATAACTTAGTTTTTTTTATCCCAATGCTCCATTGCCAATTCTAGTGAAATTTTTGCATAGTCTTTGACATCTAGGAGTTTGAATAAATCTTCAAAGAAATCAGGGTCCAAATGAATTACAACCTTGCCATCAACATCTTTTACTGACCTGGACTCTTCATCAAAGTGAGCTGTATGCAGCTAAGACAAACTCAGGGCAATGCATGGATGTGGGAAAGCCAACAACAAGAACAAGTCCATTTTATATATAGCTTGCATCTAGGATTTCTTGTTGGGGGCCACCCTTTCCTAGAAGTCTAGAAAATCAATCTTCCCGAGATTAGTGTCTCTATATTCCCAAGTCGAGGACGGAGAAAGAGTGGGAGAAACTCGAGGAATGTATACTTCATCTTTTCTTTGCCTTGGATGTAAAATTTGACATTAAGTTTTGGATTTTGGAATCTAAAGGGCCTTCAAAAATATGCAACAAATAGTGGAAAATCCGAAATAATGAAATCCAAAATTACAAAAATAATTTAGTTCCCGAAGTCCAAAAACTTGTGAAAAATTGAAATGGAAGATGTCAAAATTCCAAAAATATTCAAAATTCGAAACTCTAAAATGCAAACTTCCGAAAAGAAAAGTTTCGAAAGTGAAAAGCTCTGAAACCCGAAATGGAAAAGTTCCAAAACCGAAATAAAAAGTTCAAACCCGAAACTTTTCCGAGACCAAAGACTTCGAACTCGAAAATCTTCAAACTTCGAAACTCCAAAAGAGAAAAGCTTTGAAACTTGAAATGGAAAAGTTTTGAAACCCAAAATAAAAAATTTCAAACCCAAACACCCCAAACTTCAAAACCATAGGCTTTCGAACTCAAAAGTGAGAAGCTCCAAAAATATAGACTTCACCAAAGGAACAAAAAGAAAATCAAATGCTTCAAGAGGATCTTGAGAATTATGATGAAATCTGTTGGATGCTTGTAAAAATTAGATTTTGCAACCGTTGAGGTCAAAAAAACCTTCAAAGAAAACATGGTGGGCAATGAGGGTTTCATCTCCAAAATAGATAAAGGAAGAACAAAAAGAAAAGAAAAGGAAAAAATAAACCAAGAAGATCTTAAACCAAAAAGAAATAACCTAAATAAAATACCTTGAAAATGATGTCATGAAAGTACAAAGTACATAGTAAAAAATAGATCATTAGAGAAAAATGTCAAGTGAAAATGATAAGTAAAATCATGAGTTTAAATAAAAAACTTGAAATTAATGCTCAAAAGTTGACCGTACGGAGGTTGGTGAGAATTAAATGCACAAAGAACCTCGAAATCGAAACCCCAAAAGTCAAAGTTTGAAATTTTGGAACTTTAGAGTTTGGACTTTGGAAATTAAGAGGTGAAAATCGTGAAAAGGTGATGGAAAACTCCGAAACCCAAAAGTTAAAGTTCGAAATTTCAAATTTTAGACGAAGTCTAGAAAGAAATATCAAAAAAACCTAGGAAAGTTCTAAAACCCAAAAGTTTGAAGTTCCAAAATTTCGGAGTTTTGAAATTTTAGGACTTGAAACTCGAAGAATATTTCTCCAAAAAGACAACCTGGGATTCTGAAACCCGAAAGTCTGAAGTTCCGAAATTTTGGAACTTCGGAGTTTTGGACTTGAACTCCAAGTTAAAAATTACAAATCACTAAAGGAAATCTCTAAATTCCGAAAGTCCAAAATTTTGGAATTTTTAGTTTTTTCGAGTTCGGAACTCCGAAATCAAAATTTCCATTCTTTTCCATTTAATCTCTGAAAGGGAAAATCTCCAAAATCGAAGCCCCAAAATTTTGGATTTTGAAATTAAGAGAATTAAATTCTTTTCAAAACTTCCATGTGAAAGATTTCAAAAATTTTTGATCGATTTTAACATTGGTTTTTCAAGGTAGATTTAAGCTTAACATTTTTGGTAACTTCCAGGGAATTATTACTTGCTAAGATTTTGGGCCAGTATCCTTATACAAACCATTGGGAAAAGGAGTCCTGGAAGAAAAACTACATTCAGAGCACACACAAAAGAAAAGAAAAGGAAAAAATGAAAAAAAACAATGTGCAAAGCACTTGGAGGAAAAGACAAAAAGAGCATTGTATAGGGGTGAAACAATCTCAAAAGAAAGCTTTGAGATGTATCCCATTCACGTGAATGGGAAATTATTCTCCATTGAGTCTGGATAGATGAAATGAATTCACCTCTTTGCAACTTATGATGATATATGGTCCACTCTAGAGAGCATCAAACTTGGCATGCCTACCTAGTTTGGCTCTGTCTTCATCCCATTTGAGAACCAAATCTCCCTCTTGAAAATGCCTATTAGATGCTTTCCTATCAAAATACCTTTTAACCTGAGCTTGATGTTGTTCCAAGGTCTTCATGGCCTTGCTCTCGCACTTCTTCCAACTCCATAAGTTCAACAAACCTCACCGTCAAGGAGTCATTTTCCATAACTTCAAGCTGATGAGCCAACTCCAAAGAAGGTAATTCCAAGGAGAGTGGGAGTTTTTCCTCCCTTCCATACACAAGCATGAAAGGTGAATTTTGATGGCTCTTTTAGGTGTGATTTGATCTACCCATAAGGTAGTCTTAAGCTATGTATGCTAGTCCTTTTGTTAGCCTCCATTGTGTGTTTGATAATTCTTATGAGGTTCTTATTGCTAGACTCGGCCAACCCATTCCCTTGTGGATAGTAATTGGATGAATTCTTGAGGTAGACCTCGTTCTTAACTACCCATTCACTCAACTTCAAACTAAGAAAATCCATTGCATTGTCAGAAATGACTTTAAATGGGACACCGAACCTTGTCATTATATTTTCCAAGAAATCGAGGATTGCCTTCTCATTACTTTCCTTCAATGCCACTTGCCTCTATCCATCGAGTAAAGTAGTCCATTGTAGTAAGAACCCATTTATGTCCATCACTGGATGGAGGATTGATCATCGATAAAATCAACCCCATTGAATGAAAGGTTGATCCACTTGAATTGGATGCGGGGAAGAAGCTTGCCAACTTTTTTTTTCTGTGAAAAGGGCACATTCCTTACATTTCCTCACCCAGAGATGAGCATCTTTGAACAAATCTAGCCAATAGTAACCAACTCACATAATTTTGGTAGTATTCGTTCATGAAAAGTAATGCCCCTCGGATAGGCCATTGTGGAATTCCTCTAATATTTTATTCACCTGTTCCGGTTTGATGCAGTAAAGAAGAACACCATTTAAATATTTTTAGAAAATAATATTATCCACCAAGACATATGGAATAGACTGGAGATGGAAAGTTTGTCTTTGAACTTTATCCATGTTTGAAGGATATGCCCCTGAGAGAAGGAAATTTTCCATTTTGGACAACCAATCGAGTTGATCACCACCTTCATTAGTATTCAAGAGCATAACATCTTCATCATCTTTGATCTCCATGTTTCTACAGAGCTACAACTGACATAAGCCCTTACCTCTGACAAGTTTAGTGACTTTAATGTGTACATCATACTCCATCACTTTCATGATCCATCCACACGTTTCTCATTCATCTCTTTATTCAAAAAAAGTCCTTGACACAAGATGAGAGACCATTAGGTGAATTTTGTTGTTGGACAACATGTGCTTAAATTTCTTTAGAGCTCGAATAACTGTAAAGACTTGTTTTTCGACAAATGAATATTTGAGCTCATAGTATTTGAGGGATTGACTGAAGAAGGTAATGGTTGCTCCATTA
The DNA here is from genome assembly GCA_018340775.1 of Taxus wallichiana var. yunnanensis. Classification (NCBI taxonomy): domain Eukaryota; kingdom Viridiplantae; phylum Streptophyta; class Pinopsida; order Cupressales; family Taxaceae; genus Taxus; species Taxus wallichiana. Next base: position 10,761,435 of record CM031235.1, on the reverse strand, counting down.
GATCATCATTTTGTTGGGTGAGGATCCTGAAATGCTCTCTTGACCTACAAAAGCATAAAGAATAAAATCTTTATCAAACCTAGGGTTCACCAACATGGGAGCTTATGAAATGGCTATTTTAATAGCTTTAAAGCTCTCCCTCCCTTCCTTTGTCCATGAGAATGGAATATTCTTCTTCAACATGGTTGTTAGTGGTTTAGCCAATGTTGCGAATTGAGGGATGAATCTCCGCATGAAATTTATGGTTCCTAGGAAACTTTGGAGACCTTTCTTGTGGCTTGGGAGAGATAAGGACATAATCGAATGAATCCTAGCTGGATCGATGGACAATCCTTCCATTGAAACAACATGTCCCAACAAATTTCCTTTGTGCACTATAAAAATGCATTTCTTGGGGTTAAGTGAAACCCCAAATTCTCTACATCTTCGAAAACCTTCCTTAGATGTGTGATGTGGTCTTCTGACATGCTTAGAATATACAATTATGTCATCAAGGTAAACCAAGATGATATCATTGATTAGTCCCTTAAATGCCATGTCCATGGCTCTTTGGAAAGTAGCCCCGACATTGGACAATCTGAATGGCATTTTGTTGTAGGCATATGTGCCCCACTTGGTAGTGAAAGCCATTTTGAATTGATGGATTCTTGGACCAGAATTTGATTGTAACCTGAATATCCATCAAGAAAATAAAATCTTTGAGCTCCTACCACCATTTGAAGGATTTTCTCCATTGATGGAAGAGGATAATGGTCTTTCAACGAGGCACGATTTAAATCCTTGAAATCTACACACAACCGGATCTCTCCATTCTTCTTCCTTATAGGCACCAATTGGCTACCCATGAGGAATGCTTGATGGGAAAATTATACAAGCCTCGATGAGTTTGGTTAGCTCCTTTCTCATTAGTGGCTCAATTTTGGGATTAATTGGCCTCTTATCATTCCTTTTTACGCAGAACTAGATCTCTCCATTCTTCTTCCTTGGCAGATTGGCTTAGAGTTTGGATCCAACTCAATGGTATGTTGTGCTAGACCTGGATCAAAACCACATAGGTCTTTGTAGCTCCATGCAAAAATATCATGATATTATTGACATAATTTGATGAAAGATTTCTTCTCTTGAGCAGTACATACTTTACCAATCTTTAAAAGTTTCTCACTTGCCACCTCGACTTCTTCAAAATCCTCTTCCTTGACCACCATGTTTGTGCTTTTTCATTTGGCTTGGTCATCTGAATTGAAGATGGATTCAAGAGTAACTAAGCCTTTTGGTATCTTGTTTCCCTTTAACTGTATAATTTGATCGCCATATGAGTTTTGTAGTTTATCTTGGTGTTTGGCAGCAAATTCCACCTCTTCCTATAGGAAAAGAACAATTTGTTTGTCACTATCAAACACTTTCCAACTACTTAAATTATCTGGCACTGGATGATGGACCACCATTTTGACCATTTGCTTCCCTTCCTTCATGATGTCCACAGGTATGTCATACTGTGAGCCAATTGTAGCAAGTCTATCAACATCCTGGTTTTCTTTCTGGGAACTACATGAATTCCAAAAGCTTCAAAATATTCTATCAAGTCCCAAACTCAATTCTTATATGATCTTAAGAGATCATTTTTGATGCATTGTGGGTTGTCACTTGATGCATAACCAACTCACTGTCTCCAAAGATGGTCAGAGCCTTGATTCCTCTTTTCTGAGCTAGTTGAATCCCTTGTATGAGGGCCTCATATTCGGTGACATTATTGGTGCAACTAAATTGTAGCTGAAAAGATGAGAAATATTTATCCCCTTCTAGAGAAATCAACATAACTCCCACACTGGATCCATTTTACTTCTCGAACCATCGAAGAAAAATTTCCATAGTCCCTCAAAATTTTTGATGTTTTAACCAATTGAGGTATGATTGTACCTTCTTCATGGATGCAGTATGTACCCAATCCAGTTTCCTCCAAAAATAGTAGACCATATTCTTCATCTACTAATAAATCAACATAGGGATCATATTGATGATATGTACTTACCTCATCAAGCACTGTATCAGGAAATTCCTCTATGAGAGTCATTGGTTCATGGTCAACATCTTCCTCTTGGGTCACAAATAGCATAATTCCCATTTATGGGTTTAGCGGTATAAGGCTCCACATGATTATGAAAGATTGGTTCCACCCTTATAGTCACTTTGGTTCCATATCGAGTCCTAAGAATCATATGTGACCAATCGGTTGATAGATAACCGCCCATCTTGGTAGTGAAATCTCGTGATAGGTAGATGTCAAAGAGAGGAGGAGATCAATTATTGATATGTCTTGGGTGAAAGATAAAATCAGGTATGCATGGATGGTAAGTTGAAGTCCTTTGATAACTCTAACAGTTTTAATGGATGTGCCATCCAACTAAACAACTCCTCTTGCAAATGGCATATATTGTATGCCTAGTACATCTGCAATTTTTTGGGCATGACTGAGCTATTGGCACTAGAATCGATCATGCAATTATGCACCAGGTGGTTACCAATGATCAAGGAAATATAGAATGGTGGTAGTTTGTTTCCTTAGGAATAATTTTCCCTTCTAGTTGACACAAACTTATAGCAGTTTTTGCTCCATGACCCGATGATCCATTAGTTGTACCAAAACTATTCAAAGCCTCACACAACAAGTTCCTTTGAGATGGAATGAGAGTGCATCCCACATGGTAACACTCAAATTGGTTTTCTTCATTTGTTCTACTATGATGAAAGGAATTGCTCCTACTTTGTTGACACTTCTTTGGGCATTGGGATCCTCCTTTGGAAAATGCTTGTTGGGTACCGTGATGCTTGAAGAACCTTCTTTCCCCATAACTTGGCTAGTAGGTGTTTCTGGTGGTTTCTTTCCACATCTTTATCAACCGCTACTTGTGGTTGAGGTTGTGAAGTGGATGCTTGATCAGCTTTGGAAGGTTGAGGTTCCATTGCTCTCTTCTTGGAATGAGTGTTTACCACCACTGATGAGGAATTTGTATTCAACCCACAAAAATATTCTGCTTTCTAGTTAACAAAGTGGTTTCTTAGGTGCCATGGTTGATCAACCATTTCTTGCGTAGATGAATTTTTGTTAGCTTAGATGGAGAAGATACACTTTGAACCATAAGGGCCTGACTAAGAACTCCATTGGGGAAAATATTTTTATTGTGGGGTTGAGAACAAGGATAACACCATTTGTAGTCTTGGACTAGATTATTTTAACAGGTACTATGGCTCTAGATGAGCTAGCAGTAAGAGGGTTCCAAAAGTTCAAAGGCCTGACATTCATAGCTTGATTTGTAGTTTGATTTTGTGGCTAATTGTTCCCTTGAAAAGGAGGATGGTTAGCCTGATACTGTTGATTTTGTGGCTGATATGGACAATTATACTAAAATTTTTGCCTCTTGAGTGCAACGAGCTCGTTCCCAAAAGTTTGCAACAATGATTTGACCTCCACTAGATCATTAGAAGGAATAGTTGCAGTCACAATTGATTGACTTGAATGTGTTGGAACATGCGTGATGATTGGTTGTTTTCCTATAATTTCACAAATAAAGGCATGGGCGGCCTAGGTGCAATATTTCTAGCTTGAATTAAAGAATTTTTGGCCTTATAGTGATCTCGTAGACATCAGAACTATAGTTCCCCCATAGATTGAATCATGATTGCTATGTCACTATTTAAGGCCCATAAATAATACAAGAATGCATTGTTTGGGGATGGCCTTATGAGCGTTGGGATTTAGTTCCAAGTTTTTAAACTAAAAATTAAAATCACTCATATATTCTTGAGGGGCTCGTTTTATGGTAGTGAGTTGTTCCATAAGTGATAGGTGATCACTTTTATCCTCAAACTACTTGTAAAGCTTCATTCCTAACTCGTTCCAAGTAGTAATGGAACCAGTAGTTAAGCTTCGGAACCATTGAAGTGCTTTACCTTTAAATGAAGTAGCGAGAAGTCTGACCGCCACATTATCCTTTGTAATACTATGCACTGCACAAATACTAGCCACATCCAAAATGTGCTCCCAGGGAGTAACATTGGTTTCTCTAGTATAGAATGGAAAACTTTTCAAAGCAGCTATAAGTATAACATCTCTTTGGGCTAATATCACTCTGAATGTAATTGAAAGGTTTTACAAATATTCAAAGTACTCTTCCAAGCTTGAAGAGCAAATTCTCAAAAATGATCTCTCCCCTAGATTTCAATACACTTAACTATTTATAAGTTCCTCGAGCCGAGCCTTTATAGCTAGGCCTTAACCAACAAATTACTAAAAATAGAAATGCCATGAAGTTATAGGGAACATGCTCCCATAAAAATAGGGAAGTTTGTTGCATGGTTTTGACTCGGAGAGCCAACCCCGCAGTACTTTGACCAATTGTGTAACTTAGAACTATCCTTCCATAGCCACTTAGCATTGGCTTGGCTCGCCGCAACACCTTCTCCTTCCTCAATTTTATCTTGTTCCTTCTCCCAAGAAGCCATCCAATGTTTGTATTTGATGAAACACTTAATAATTCCTCAAATTTCTCCATCCTCGGGTCCACACACATAGTGATTAACCACATTTTCCATCTTGATCTCTCTTTCTACTTTGGCTGGAATTATTTTAAGTTTACTTACTACCTTCTTCAGTGGACCAATGAAATTTTGGCATGAAACCAACCTATCAATGGAGTCATTGTTAAAATTTCTAGTCACCTCATCATCCCTTTTTACCAAATCCTTGAAATTTAATTTGATCTGACCCTCTGGAAGAGCATCAATGTTCTCATTGAAGAACTTGAAATTAATATTATCAAACTCTTCTAATATGTTATTTAGAGCATCCATAATTTCGTCATGCATGTCAATTTCTTAATTAAATTCTAAAAACTCCGGGACCAGAATTCCATAGATTTTTGATATTCGAATAATTTAGAGGCATCATCTATTACATCACGATGATATAAGAAAACATGAATCCTCTTCTCGATCTCACTCCACGTAGTCAAATTCAAGTTCAAGTTATTATTATCTTTGGAAAAGGCTTCATCCATTCTATAAATAGAGGCTCTTTTAGTAGGAAAATTATTGTATATTTCAACTACTTCTTTTGTCAAAGGATTGATTTCTTGAAGTATACGGTCCATCCATCCATTTACCGATCTTCCCTTTTGTCCTATCTTTTGAATCTCATGATAGGAGATATCATCTAGAAAGTGGAAGAAACCGTAAGAGTGGTGGTGGTTGAAACCTGAAGACAACTTCAAAAAAGTAGGATTTGTTACCTTTCTTAACAATGCACTTGAGCTAATAAACCTTTAATTTTAATTCATACTTAGAAGCCTTGTCCTTGTTATACTTTTCTAACAAATTTCCAAGAGAAGTCTGCACATCTTGTTTAGCTTGTTTATGTGTTGATTTTATTATTAGAAAACTTAGAAACAAAGTTTGTTGTAAATGTTTCCTTGGGTTTTTTTTCTCAAAGGGAGTAACAAATTCTACGACCCTCTCTCTAGATTGATTCACCGATAAGTCGAGACAATCTTTGGCTACTTGGCCTATCTCTTTACCGTAGGTTCCAACACACTCAAATTTATAACATCCACTAGAGGTACTTTCTTTTTCTACTTTGGAGTGTGGCGAAACAACCGTGGGATAACAAATGTTGATGGAATTAGAAAGACCAATTTGGTACTTGAAGCTAGATAATACAACATCAATGGTAAAATTAGTAGGAAATGAAATAGATGTGGCAATAATGGATGGGGTGGATGCGAGGACAACCATAGGAGTGGATATAATGAGAATATCATATGTGATGAGAGGAAATGAAAGTGTTAGAGGGAGTGAAGTGGAAATGGGTGACCCAATCATCTCCCCTACCGAGAGAATTGGAAGAGATTAGAATACTTTGGCCATAGAAGGGGATGGACAAGAAGAAATGATTATAGAAGTGGAAGGAAATGAAGGATGAAGTGACAATGGAAGAGAAAGAGGAGATGACAGATCTTGTGAGACACTTGGAGAATTAGTAACTTCAACTATTTTTGACATTGGTATTACTAGAGACATAGCCTTGGAAGTAGGATCCTTGGAGAGAGAGGAGCTGCCAACCAGAAATGAAATTTTCTTAGGGACTATATGGGCCCTTTAGATGGAAATTTTCCTTTTTTAGGTGTTCGTAGACTCATGGTTGGTTGGGATTCTATACTTGTAGGTTGATCTAACCCTTTGGGTGGGATTCCCAAGGTAACCAAATAACTATAATTTTTCTAAAAATGGACCCCGCCCTCTCCTTGGTTTTGCAACATTCATCTACATACCAATCAATCCATGACAATGTTTGATTGACAACATTATTGTTTTTGTATGTTGTATCCAAAATTCCTCCTCATCCTCTATCTCCTTTGGAATCTTTGATATCAAACTTCCAAACCTCATCTAGAGTTAGTCTCTCATAATCTCTTTATTGGATGATGAATTCATCTTGATAATGAATCCAAATATCTTCCAACTAAGGCACATGAGAACTAGACAGACCTGTTTCACTAAATTTACCCCAGTAGTCGAAATTGGTCCGCAGATGGAAGGTCTATAAGGTTACTTCGATATATTTTCATCTACGTTTTTCACCTTATAATATTTTCACAAGTGTATATGCCAATTGAAACGGGAAATTGGACTCCCACCTTGTGCCATTTATTTTGAATCTTATGATAGTCTAGAAATTTCGAACCAATTCTAGCAAGACCAACTTGTCATGGGGCATCTTGGCAACTTACTAGGAGCACCTACAAAAATAGAATCCAAATCTATGTAAATGTAGGAAACGGTAAGTAAATAGCTCCCAAATCACATACTTATTTGAAGGCTTCATCGAAAATCCTTTGATTGTATAAATCTTTATCAAAATGATAAAGAATGACAACAAAGAAGGCATCATTAATTCTGCGAAGTGTTTTCTTCCCTCACCCAACGTGTAAGGCGAGGATAAAAATCATAAATTTGTGAAGCACTTCAAATACCCTTAGTGTTTAACCCAGTGAAATCTCCCATAGCAAGCTGCAACATAGACCAAAAATGAGGTCATGTAGAAATTCTTCGAGGACAAAACCTTGCTTAACTAAAAGTAGATGGAGCTGCTGATATGCTCCCCCATCTTATGAATTCCTTGTTCTTCTTGATAGTAGCAATATACAGGAACATCCATTCCTAAAATTCCTTTACAGAGGAAAGGCCCGAAACTCTACTTAGTAACACAATAATGTCATTGAATTCTTGGATGAAGTCTAATCGATACATGGTCTTGGGAAATTTGGTGACACTCTTGGTTAAATAGATCTTAAACAAGAATTTTGTGCATAACTCAGTTTCTTTTCCCAATAATCCACTACCAATTCTGTTTAAATTGTTACGTAGTCTTTGACGTTTGGGAGTTTGAATAAATCTTCAAATAAATCAGGGTCCAAACAAATTACAACCTTGCCATCAACATCTTTTCTTCGACTGGACTCTTCATCAAAGTGAGCTGCTGCATGACTAAGATGAACTTGGGGTAATGTGTGGATGCAAGAAATCCAACAACAAGAACAAATCCAATATCGTATATAAATTTCATCCATGGTTTCTTGTTGGGAGTCTTTCGCCCTTTCCGTAAGTCTAGAAAATCAATATGCTCGAGATCAATGTCTCCTATATTACCCAAGTCTGAGGACAGGAAAGAGTGAGGAGAATCTTTGAGGAATGTATCTCTCATCTTTTCTTTTCCTTTGGATGTAGAAGATGACATCAAGTTTTGTATTTTGGAACCCGAAGGGCCTTCAAAAATCTGTAACAAATAGTGGAACAATCCCAAAATACTGAAAGCTGAAATTCTGAAAAGACGTTAGTTCCCGAAGTCTGAAAACCCAAAATGGTAGATGTCTGAAACTTAGAAAATATTCAAACTTCCGAAAGAGAAAAATTCTGAAAGTGAAAAGCTCCAAAACCCAAAATGGAAAAGTTCTAAAACTTGAAATAAAAAAGTTTCAAAACCCGAACACCCTCGAGCTCCAAAACCAGAGAATTTCAAACTCGAAAATATTCAAACTTCAAAACTCCGAAATGAAAAATTAAAGAGAAAATCTCGAAACTCAAAATGGAAAAGTTCAAACCCGAAATAAAAATGTCCGAAACCCGAACACCTCGATCTACGAAACCATAAACTTCCAAACTCGAAAAGTGAGAAACTCGAAAATGAGACTTCGCGAAGGCACAAAAGGAAAATCAAATGCTTAAGGAGGATCTTGAGAATTATGATGAAATCTGCGCTGGATGCCTGTAAAAATTGGATTTTGCAACCGTTGAGGTCAAAAACACCTTCAAAGAAAACATGGTGGGCAATGAGGGTTTCATCTCCAAAACAGACAAAGGAAGAACAAAAAGAAAAAGAACAAGGAAAAAATAAACCAAGAAGATCTTAAACCAAAAAGAAATAACCTAAATAAAATACCTTGAAAATGATGCCGCAAAAGTACAAAGTTACAGTAAAAAATAGATCATCATAGCAAAATGTCAGGTGAAAATGATAGGTGAAAATGATAGGTAAAATCATGATTTTAAATAGAAAAACCTAAAATTAATTCTTGGAAGTTAACCATATGGAAATTGGTGATAATTAAATGCATAAAGAACCCCATAAGTCGAAGTTCCAAAATTTTGGAACTTCAGAGTTTCAGACTTCGGAAATTAAGAGGTGAAAATCATGAAAATGTGATGGAAAACTCTAAAACTTGAATGTCTGAAGTTCCAAAATTTTGGGACTTCAAACTTTCAGACTTCGGAAGTCCAAAAGAGAAATATCAAAAAATGGCTAGGAAAGTTCCGAAACCTGAAAGTCCGAAGTTCTAAAATTTGAAACTTCAGAGTTTTGGAGTTCGGAACTCGAAGAAGATTTCTTCAAAAAGGAAACCTGGGATTCCAAAACACGAAAGTTTGAAGTTCTGAAATTTTAGAACTTTGGAGTTTCAGACTTCGGAACTCCAAATTAGAAAAATTGTAAATCACCAAAGGAAATATCTGAATTCCAAAATCAAAATTTCCATTCTTTGCTATTTAATCTCCGAAAGGGAAAATTTCCAAAATCTGAAGCCCCAAAATTTTGGATTTTTCAGAATTCAGAGAATTAAAGTCTTTGTGAAAGATTTCAAAAAAATTCATTAATTTTAACATTGGTTTTTTTAAGGTAGATTTAAGGTTAACACATGGTGAGTTTGTACATATGGATAAATTTAGTTTTGTGAGTCTATGATGATGCGGGTGTTTGTTTTACACATGGATGTCTTTGAGCATGGTTAGGGGATGTTTGGATTTCCTCTTGTTACTATATTACACCATTAAGATGTTATCTACAAATGATTGTCTTGGACATGCTAGTTGTTTATGCAGGGTTGGATTTGTAGATTGCAGTGTTTGGATTCTTTGAGTTATGTAGGTTTGTGGATTGATCACCCATTGTTGTAGGTAGAACTCATTTGGGTTGTCTTTACCTAGGATCTTGTTTTTCTTTCACATATTCTAGTTTGACTTGTCTTGGTCAGTTTCATTGGTTGTTGCATGGAGACATGGATAGATGGATGAAGAACATGGTTGGTTTTAAAGGTATGGCTATGGTTGCAGTTGAAGCTTAGTACTTTAGTTTGAGTGTGAGCTCTTGTAGGTGCGTTATTCATGATGGCTTATTGCATTAGGAGTTTGGTTGGCTTGATTTCCTAACACCAACAATTGGTATGGTGTTACGATTCAATGGGAGCTTGAGGCTTGGTATCATAGATCAATTGTAGCTTCGTGCGAGTTTGGTAAGTCATGGTTTAATCTTCTTGGTTTGAGAAGATGGTTTGGTCTTCTTGGTTTTATTTTTTTAGAGAATTATTAAAGGAAATAATATATGGTCTTCATAGTATGTAGAGGATGGTGACGTATAGGCAGTACATAGGTTCACCAATTTATCTCTAAGTGGGAGATTGTTAGGTTGTGGAGCTGAATTGCTTCATAGATAGCTGTTTTACACGTTGATGGTTTACACAGAATCGATTTGGTTAGGGTAATCACATGGTCAGAAACCATCGTCGATTAGGGTAACCATCATTGTTAGAAACCATCACTAGTCAAGGTAACCATTTCGGTTACTTATGAGTGAAAGTCCATATTTAACTCACGAAATTTAATCTAGTTTTTGTTTTAAAGCTGATTTAAAGGATAGCCATCACTAATTTAAAGGGTAACCATCATTTGGTTACTGTGAAGAAGAGAATAATCCTTGGTTGAAAGGATGAAGAAGAATAATAAGAAAAAGAATATTGCATGAAGACATGAGCTTTCATGGAGAGACGTTGAATAGAAGGAAAGTGTAGATCAATAGGTTGTTGTGAGATCTTGTTAGTGCTCATTCTTATAGATCCACATGTTGTGAGATCTTGTATTACAAATCCATGAGATCTATGAGATCATGATGATATGAATCTAGTTTTGTAGAGGGAATTATTTTCATGTTTTCACATGTTGATGCAGTGATGGAGGAGAGACTTAATTCTTGGTGCATGGTTATGGTTGCACATTTGTAGACCCTTTTAGAGGTCTTGTTTGCATATTCATAGTACAATGAGTGCTTGGGTACATAGTGGTAGATGTAGGGTAGCTTTAGGTATGTGATATCCGGTGGTGTTTTAGAGGCACGGTTGTATTACAATCGGGTAGATCAGGTTAGAGATCTAGAGGAGACACGGGTGGTGGTATGGAGGCACAATTTAGTGTTCTTAGGTAGATTTGGTTAGAGATTTGGAAGGAGGAGATCTTTTGTCATAGAGGTACATGTACTCTTGTGTAGAAGAGTTGGTTTGTAATCTCTTATTATATTATATAAATGAGATATCTATCTTTGGTGGACATAGCCTACATTTGGTGAACCACGGTACATACTTGTTATGTGTGTGTACTTTTGTGTGATTTGGATTATTCTTGTTTATACTTCCACCTTTTGTAGATTTTGTGGGATTGTTAGATCCATATTTGCATATTTTAAATTGATATTCGTAGTTACAAATTTTTGGGGTAGGTCTATGCGGAAACATTTTCAACTATAGAATATCAATTCAAAACATGTAAATATGGATCTAACAATCCCTAAAAAAATCTACAAGAAGGGAAGTATAAAAAGAATAATCCAAATCACACAAAAGTACACATACATAATAAGCATGTACCATAGTTCACCCAATCTGGGCTACGTCCACAAAAGATAGAGATCTCATACATATAATATAACAAGAGATTACAAACCAAAACTTCTACACAAGAGTACATGTATCTTCTCCTTCCGAGATCTCCAACCGGTTCTTCCCGAGTGCACTAAACCTTGCCTCCATGCCACCACCCGTGTCTCCTTCAGATCTCTAACCTGGATCTACCGAGTGCACTACAATGGTGCCTCTAAAACACCACCAGATCTCACATACCTAAATCTACCCTACATCTGGAATTGTGCAACCAATCTCTCAAAGTGTCCGTGAATATGCAAACAAGACCTATAGAAGTGTCTACCAATGTGCAACCGTAACCATGCACTAATAAGTAGGTCTCTCCTCCATCACTGTATATACCTATGAAAACATGAAGACAAACTCCTCTACAATACTAGATTCATATGGATCAACAATACATCACGATCTCATGGATTTGTAATACAATATCTCACAAGTGGATCTACAAGAATGAGAAATAACAATATCACACAACAACTGTGGATCTAACAAGAAGAAACAAGATAATTGCTTTGCATACTATGAAATCCATTACATGAGACTAAATAATACAAAGGAAATACAATAGAAGATAATACCATCTTCTCACCAATAGTGTACCCGTGCTTTCCTGCTCGTTCAACTTCTCACTATGAAAGATCATGTCTTCATGCAATTTTATTTTTCTTCTTATTCTTCTTCTTCTTCTTCTTCATCCTTTCAACCAAGGATTATGCTCTTCTTCTCATCTAACACCTCTAACCCTAGTTTTCTAGATTATATAAGCTTAGACAAACTTAGCACACTATAGCCATGTAATTACATCCTTTGAATCAACTTTAAAACAAAAGCTAGATTAAATTCCTGTGAGTTAAATATAAAATTTCATGCATAGGTAACCGGAGACAATTTCCTTGATAGCGGCAGTTTCTTGACCGACGATGATTACCCGACCGTAGATGGTTACCCGACCGGTGATGGTTGCTAACCGGTGACGGTTACCGACCAACACCGTTATTGTGTAAACTATCAAAGTGTAAAACAGGCTATCTGTGAAGTAATTCAACTCCACAACTTAACAATCTCCCACTTGGAGATAAATTTCCAAACCTCTCTACTTGTACATGTACATCACCATCCTCTACACACCATGAAGACCATTTATTCTTTCCTTAAAAAATTCTCTCAAAAATAAAACCAAGAAGATCAAACGATCTTCTCAAACCAAGTAGATAAAACCATGACTTAACAAACCTACACAAAGCTACAACTGATCCGTGACACTGAGCCTCAAGATCCTATTGAATCGTAACACCATACCAATTGTTGGTGTTAGGAAATCAAGCCAACCAAGCTCCTCATCTAATAATCCATCATGACTAATGCACCTACAAGAGCTCCCACTCAAACTAAAGTACCAAGCTTTAACTGCAACCATAGCCATACCTATAAAACCAACCATGTACTCCATCCATTTATCTGTGTCTCCATGCAACCACTAATGTAACTGACCAAGACAAGTCACACTGGAATATGTGAAAGTAAAAAAGGATCTTGGGTAAAGACAACCCAAATGAGTTCTACCTGCAACAGTGGGTGATTAATCCACAAACCTACATAACTCAAAGAATCCAAACAACGCAATATGTAAATCCAACATTTCATAAACAACTATCATGTCCAAGACAATCATCTATAGATAACATATCAATGGAGTAACATAGTAACAAGAGGAAATCCAAACATCCCCTAACCATGCTCAAAGACATCCATGTGCAAATCAAACATCTACATCATCATAGACTCACAAACCAGAATCTCTCCACATGTACAAACTCACCATGTACATCTATCCATATTACGGCTCTCCGGAAGCTACAAGTTGTCCCACCGACTATCTCCAAAGCTGAATATGAATCCTATGCTCATCAATGTCAATACCAAACAACCATGATAAACCATGAAACTAATACCAAGTGCAAATACCAACAAACATGTCATCAACATATCTCGCACAATCAACCAAGATGAAAGCAAAACAAAGGGCGACATCTAAAAATGATAAATAAACACTATGTGAAACTCGTGGCCAAACTGACCATGGTTTTCTAATGAACCCAGTCCACTACCGACCGACCACGGTTACCAAATGACTGACTTGGGTTAACCCTAATCGACACCGGTAATCGTAATTAGTAGATTTTATTCTTTTTCACCCTTAAAACTCTGAAAATTTCTCTATCATCTAAAACTATCTAAATCAACCATCAATTGCCTTCCCTAAGGAATATCTAGGCACCATAAAATAAACCAAAAGTGACATCACAAAGCAATAAACTCAAAATACCTGCAAAGCCATGTGACTTCCCTCCAAAACCAATGTGTGTCTCTTACCACTATGAATAGTAGCAATCTCCTCTCACTCCACATGTGCATCATGTATCCAATCCTATAATGCCAACAACCATGGCTTGCTCCCACTTAAACACGAAATCCCTTACACCGCCTCTAACACCAACCTCGAAGCTAATATGTTAGTGAGAAATAAAACCATATGAAAGAACTATAAAATTGATTCCCTTTGTTGTTCGAGAATAATTTTACACCACAAAAGTTTGAACTTCTTGTGAAGTAGGCGAATCACCTTCTTTCCATCTATGTGTACTCAACATCTCTCGTTACTGCAATTATGTCTAATCATGACTTTTCATTGAGGATATCTTATTTAGACTAGAAACCATTGTCCTCAAGATTCCACACAATTGGTAAATAAAATTTAAACAACACCAAAAACCATGGTGTAAAACATGCACGCTATCAAAACATAATATCGGTTGCTCCAAACAAAATAAATAAAACATGAATCATATAGAGATACCTAACTCTTAAGTCTTAATGGACTAACTGAGCCAACTCCGTCCTCTTTCTGATCCAAACCATGAAGTGATCTACACAGTTTCTTCCATGTACACTCTATGTAAGAAAATCGATCCTTCAAACTAGGACAAATAACCATCTTACCTCACCCTACCGAAAAAAACCCTATCTGAGATAAGTTCCCACATAGACCGACCATGGTTAGGCGACCAATACCGGTTCCTATGTGGTGACCTCGGTTCTCGGACCGATGTTGATGCTGCTGGAATGGACCCAATGCAACATAATTTGGCATGGAAACCACACCAGGTGCCTACTTCAATCGAATCCGATATTTGAGCTGAGCCAGTCATTTCAAGAAACATCCAAATCATATAAAACCACTACAAAAATAATACATGCAAATAAATTACACCAAGATGAAACACATCACCTTACCAGCACTAAGATACTCAACCGCATCTTCAAATGAAGAGCATGCTTCTCTGATGGAAGCCCTGTCTTCGTTACGTGCTACTGCCTCTCTAATGAATCTCGTGCATCTAACTGCACCAAGGATGCATACATGCTTTTGCTTTTCTCTATCTTGATTTGCAATCCAAAACCATGCATGTGCAATTAAACCATACAACTGCAAAACCAAGATAAAACCAAACCTTAATAACCAGATCTACAATCGACTACCATGCTTGTGCCTCCAAGAACCATGGATACCTCAACAAACAAGATAAATCTCGTGCATCTCTCCATTTATTGAGATCTGTGATTTTTGTTTAAAACTAGGCTACCCAAGAACCGACTATGGTCACCTTATAATTGACCACGGTCACCTTGCTAATATCGGTTTCCACTTAAGTGATGTCGATCATTGTAATTTATAGCAACCTTACTCTTTCAGCTCCCACTTGTGAGATTCAATCTCTTCATGTGATTTTCGATCGGGAAAAACAAACCTTGCTCTCATACATGTCAATAATAACCACTAAAAAAACCATGAAGCAAACCCTTGCTCTAAGATAACCCAATTCTGAAAACTAAAAAAATCTCTCGATACCAGTTATTGGGGATGGGTCTATGAGGAAACATTTGCAACTATAAAATATCAATTCAAAATATGAAAATACGGATCTAACAATCCCCACAAAATCTATTGTAGTGGAAGTATAAACAAGAATAATCCAAATCACACAAAAGTACACACACATAACAAACATGTATTGTGGTTCACCCAATGTGGGCTACGTCCACAAAATATAGATATCTCATATATATAATATAACAAGAGATTACAAACCAACTCTTCTGCACAAGAGTACATGTATCTCTACAAGAGTATCTCCTCCTTCTAGATCTCCAACCAGATCTTCCTGAGTACACTAAACCATGCCTCCATACCACCACCTATGTCTCCTCCATATCTCTTACAGATCTACCTGAGTGCACTACAACCGTGCCTCTAAAACACCACAAGATCTCACATACACAGAAGCTACCTTGCATCTGCGCGATCATGCAACCAAGCTCTCACCGTATCTCTGTGAATCTACAAACAAGACCTTTAGAAGGGTCTACCAATGTGAAATTGTAAACATGCACTAAGAAGTAAGTCTCTCCTCCATCTTTGCATCAACTTTGTGAAAACATGAAGAAAACTTCCTCTCAATACTATATTCCTATGGATCAACAATACATTATGATCTCATGGACATGTAATACAAGATCTCACAACTTGTGGATATACAAGAATGAGAAATAACAAGATCTTAGAACAACCTATGGATCTAATAAGAATAAACACTAAGTGATTTGCATACTATGCAAGACATTATATGAGACTAAATAATACAAAGGAAATACAGGAGAAGATAATACCATATTCTCACCAATAGTGTACGTACACTTTCCTTCTATTGAATTTATCTCCATGAAAGCTCCTATCTTCATGCAAATTGATTCATCTTCTTCATCCTTTCAACCAAGGATTATGCTCTTCTTCTCATATAACACATCTAACCCTAGTTTTCTAGCTTATATAAGCTTAGGGCACCATAGCCATGCGGTTACATCATTTAAATTAGCTTTGAAAACAAAAACTAGATTAAATTACCATGAGTTAAATATAAAATTTCACGCACTGAGGAATCGACTATGGTTACCATGACCGATGGCAGTTGCATGACTGAAAAAGGTTACCCTAACAAATAATGGTGACCCTAATTGATGCCAGTTACTGTGTAAACCAGCAAGGTGTAAAACATGCTATCTGTGAAGCAACTCAACTCCATAACCTAACAATCTCCCACTTGGAGATAAATTGTTGAACCTCTATACCTGTACCTGTACATCACCATCCTCTACACACCATGAAGACCATCTATTATTTCCTTCAACAATTCTCTCAAAAAATAAAACTAGGAAGATCAAAGCATCTTCTCAAACCAAGAAGATAAAACCATGACTTACCAAACCTACATGAAGCTTGTTATGTGTGTGTACTTTTGTGTGATATGGATTATTCTTGTTTATACTTCCACCTTTGTAGATTTTTGGGTATTGCTAGATCCGTATTTGCATGTTTTGAATTGATACTCTATAGTTGCAAATGTTTTCGTGTAGACCAAGCGTGACTTACCAAACACCGCACGAAGCTACAATCTGTTTTTCGAGTAGACATTAAATCAAATAGTTTTCATGCTTCCTCATTATAAAAATTTCTATCACCATTATCTCCAAATGACACCAACAAAAACTTAGAATTCATTGTGAATATGTTTATGGACCATTTCATAGAGGTTACTACCAATTTTCAACCTTTTCTATGGAGTACAATTCCATTTATGCATGTTTTATCCTTTCCACACAACAAGGAAATACTACAAACAATTTACTTACCTATGCCAATATGACATTTTCATGGTCTCCAATGGTTTCCACATGCTTCCATTCATTCTCCTATTTTTATCATGGTTTAAAACCCTTCTTCATACCTACAAATATCATTCATCAAGCCAAAAATAACCAAGAATCATCCATAAATGCACAATCATTCATAGTTACACAATTTCATGCTCAAGAAAAGTATCTTCATTTATCAAATCAATGGAAGCACATGACTTCTTGAGCCTCTTGGATCTGTTACAAACTTCCTTCCTCCTCTCAAAACCCTCTCTCTCTTCCTCTCACCAACCTCTCATCTTCCTCATTCATTCGAATACATTTTATTTTATGAGGAAAGGAGGGTAGTTAGGTTGAGAAACCACTAACTCACCTAGGCTTAGACTTAACTAGATGAGGTTTAGGGTCTAGTTAGGATCAAATAGATAATTTTACAAGTTTATACATGCTCCTTGACCCCTAATTACACCTTTATTGAACTATACTAACTCCTAGATTACTAACTTATTACAAAGACTAATTCAAATATTCAAAAGTACCATTTTGGAGGGAAAACTCCAAATGGTCACTTATTACATATCCATGAGTCCAAATGGACTAGAAACACCTCCTATGCATCCAAATGGACATAAGACACCATAAGAAACTATGAAAATCCAAAATTATATATGTACAAGATGCCCCTGCATTAGGACTTGATTATATTTTTGGTCTCACTTTTGATGAAGATGACTTATCTTCTATCTTGGTTGATTTCCATAGTGATGGGGACCCACCTCCACCATCCAATTATCATCTACCACATCTTGAGGAGTTGTTTCTTGATCCACCTACTTATGGTCCTCTATAAACGTGTTAGGAAATAGGAACTTTGATTTTGGACTCATCAAACTTCGAGGCACTCTTCTATACGATTCTGAGAATATTCCACCTTTCTTACTCGCCGATACTTCATATTCACCATCCCTTCATGGAGTAGTTGGCACTTCCACCTCACATATGGAGCATCATTCCTTGGATAAGAACCACACCTTATCAGTTCAAGGATCTTCTTCTTCACTTGATACTGTAGGCGGTATTTGGCACATTCTTCATCTTGGGAGCTTGCATAGAATTCTTCATCTCTTCTATTTTTTAGAGAGATTACATTTCTACATGAGTACCTTATTAGGTATTCAGTTTCTAGGAATCATTTGATGCATCTTTCATATGTTTTTAGGGATTCCTTTCATCTCTTGCAAGTGGATTTTTTCCCTTAAGGGGTTTTTATCCATTACTTGAGATTCTTATTGTACACGGGTACCTCACTAGGCCTCGTTTTTGGGACCCATTCTTCTCCTCTTCTTCTTTTCTAGAAATATTATTTTTGTACATGGGTACCTTATCAGGATTAGTAGCCAGGTCCCCATTGACACATATTTCTTAGTTGTCTAGGGAGTTGCATTTTAGTTATGAATTTCCATGACATTTACCTCATCTTTGATGACGGGGTGTTGGTGTATAAGACTTGTTTCATCGTCATTCAATGAAATTTACATCATTAATGGGTTTTCATCTCACTTAGTGAGAATAATTCATAGTGGAATAGGTCAATAGGGTTAGTTAGGGTTGTGTACACATGTCATGCATAAGAGTTACACAAAACTCATATATGTATCTCTATTTTTTAATCTATGAGTATGCTATACACTCCATTGTATTTCTATACTTGATTCTCATTTTAATTTAATATCTTTCTTACTACGTGAAACATTCATGACTTCGTTGAAGTACAAACTTGCTTTATGTTGAAGGGATTCCAAGTTTATCCTCGTAGAACAATCCAACAAGATTTATGTATAAGAACCAATAGGGGTTTTAGAAGGAGTTTTAGGGGTTGCAGATGTATTGGACGTAGGAGCGGTGGATGAGGGAAAGAGAGGTGGATTAAGATCGTGATATTTTGTGGGGGCATTGGGTTCTGATTCAGATTTGGGAGGAGGGATCAATGATTTTTATTTATATTTGGAAGGAGGGATTGATGGCTTTGATTCAGATTTATTGATGATGGAGGTTTTAGATGAGGGGTATGGTCCTAAAATAGATGGGTGAGGCCCCAAGATAGAGGGTTGGATGTTGGATGGTTTAGGTTGGTGGGGATTTGAAGGAGGAAGATCTAAAATTTATGTGGATGAGTAAGAGAATTTTGAATACGGGTGAAAAGGTTTTTAGATTTCAGCTATGGAGTTTTACCCTTGGTGGGAATGACAATAATTTCAATCGGGGGATCCTTAGAGGTAGAATCAAATGATTAGTATGTAGCTGGTGTTTCAGATGTGGGAATTGAATATGAAAGTGGTTTTTGGATAACACGAGAGGTGAGATGAAAAGAATCTACAAAGTGTTTGGATTTTGGAGGTTTTAATGTAGGAGTGGTTGTACTTGTTGAAAATGCAGATGGGATAGGGACATCACTTTCGGTTGCATTAAGGGGGATGTTTGTTTGGTAGAAGTTTTAAGGGATGATATGGACATGGAAATGGATTTGGATGTTGATGTGGGTATGAATATGATTGTAGGTGTGGATAAAGAAGTATATTTATATGTAGGTATGGATGTAGAGGTAGATGTTGGGATAGATGTGGGAATGGATGCAGTTGTGGATGTGGTTTTAGATAAGGGTAGGGAAGTAGATGTAGATATAGGGATAATAGATGCGAGATAAAGTATATGTGGGTAAATAAATAGATGTAGATATAGGGATGGGTGTAGAGGTAGTTGTTGAGACAAATGTAGGGATGGTTTTGGGGATAATAGATATGAGTGGAGTAAATGTGGATGTATTGGATGTGGGTATAATATATGTAGATAAGGGCACATATGTGTATATGATTGCATATGTAAGGGTAAATGTCAAAGTAGATGTGGAGTACGAGTAAATGGACGAATGATGGGAGTGGGTGGTGATGCTGAATCTTGACTTAGAGAATTGATTACATGGGCATTGGGTGCTTGAGATGTAGGGGGATTAGTTTGATTGTTTGGTGGATGATTAGGGAAGGGATTCTTAAAGGAATTTTTAGGTTGGTTAGGAGGAGTGTTAGGATTTTCCAATTGAAGGTCACCATAGTCTATGGGGTCGTTGCACCAAATATTTGAAGGTATGACACTTTTCACTATCGTGACCGAAAACTTGATGATGTTTACAGTAATGGTATTCATGGTACCATGTGGGTTTGGGATGTGAATCATCAACGGGTCAGATAGGGGTAAGTTGGGTAAGATGCACAACCATGAGCTTATCGAAGATGGAACTAGAGGATTCTCCAAAGGGAGTATAGTTAGGAGTGGGTCGAGGAGACTTTTGTGGAGGTTTGGTATGAGAAGTATATGTGGAAGAGGATTTGAATATAATGACATTAGATACATTTTTAGATATGTCATTATGGATAGATGACTTGGTGAACTTAGTTTTTGGTTTATTGGAGTGAAGCTTGACATGGCCTTGCTCAAGGGCATGAAGTTCCGATTTACGAGTCATGGTGAAGGCATTTTCAAAGGTTTGGAAATATAATATTTGGAGAGTGGATGAGATATGATTCACAAATGATTAAGAAAATACTTGATGAGTTTGGTTTGGATAAGGGAGAAGGATAATTGATTGATCATACTAGGCTACCTAACAACAAAATACGTGATGGATTTTTGTCAAAATTCTTGATGGCATAGAGGTCGATGATAGTGATTTTGCATGATATTGATAGAGAAGTTATCTAAGAAGAGTTATGCAAGATATGTGAAAGAGAATAAAGAATGTTGAGGAATGCCATTTTATTAGTCCAAGGTGGGCCCGCACAACGAGATGGGGAAAGTGTGAAGCACAAGGACTTGATCGTGGGTGATTAGATAACATACGTGCCTAAAGGCATGAAGGTGTTGTTGATGATCCTATTTACTATTAAAATTAGAAAATTTAGGGATTTCCCAATGTGGAGGATAAGTTTTAATGGGTATAAATGGGTTAATAAGATCATTGTATATTTTTTCGTAAGTGAAAGTGCTCTTAGGAGCCAAAGTAGTAGCTTCAAGATTGGCCATTTTAATTAGCAAAGATTACATGGGGCCATTGGATGTGTGAGGATGATGGAATGATTGGTGAGGTTGTGGATTATAAGAATTGGATGGGTTGGGTTGTGGATGAGATTGATATTTTTGAGGATAAGTAGGAGTTTTTGGGGGTGGTTGATAAGGGGGAGATAGTTGAAATCCTGTGATTGGATAGATTGAGAGATAGGATGTTGTGGAGGGACATAATTGGATGGATAGGATTGCAATTTTTGGTGTTGAGAGATGGAGATATTAGATTGGGATTGTATTGGGTGAGTTGGGATGTAAGTAGAGGGTGGTTGAGATATTTGGGTAGATTGATTAGGGAACATGTGTTGAAAGACACTTCAGAGTGGGGGTTGATGAGTTTGAGTTAACTCTGAAGGGTGGGGTTGTGAGGTGACAACATTGGCATGGACTTGAGATGTAGAGATGGGAAATGAGATTCAAACATGTTGTTCGGGTGGTGAAATAAGTAGATGGGATTCTCGGGAAAGTTTGAGTAGGAGCATTGATGACCATAATAGATGTAGAAGTGATGGTGATAGAAGATATGGGAATGATGTTGATGCAAGGAAAACTGGGTGGAATAGGGACCACCAATTGAGTGGATTGACAATATTGAGGGATCATTTTGGAAGAGTTGTGAGGGCCATGCTCATGTTGAGCCATTGTTAGCTCGTTTATGGATCTTGGAAAGAAAAAAACTAGGGGTAAGGACCTCGATGGATTTGGAATGTAAAGGATAGGAAAATATTTGTTGAATGATATTGGTGTCAAGAAGCTCTTGAAACTCCACACACCCACGAGGGATGGTGGGAGGTCCAAAGGCTCCTAAGGAAGTGAAAGATGGGGGTGTAGTTGGTCTAGAGGGAATAGAATGATGAGAAATGAAAGGGTTTGTTTTAAGATGGGGATTAGTTTGGATGACATGGGTCTCATGAAGAGGAACCATAGAAACAATGGGTTGGGAGACCAAAGGTGTGGTGATCATAGGTGTAGAGGAAACAATGACAAGTGTAGAAGTTTGTTGGGAAAGATTATTGGAAGTGGGGATGTTGTTGGATGAGGTTGAGTTTTCCATTTTTTAGCCTAAGAATGGGTGATAATATCCATGAAACAAAAAATAATAACTTATGCTGATTTTTAATATGACAAGAAAATCAAGCATCAAAGTGTTAATTATCTTGTTTATTAGAAAAGTGTGAAAAATAAAAATAAAGAGAACCTAATAAGTGGCCAATCTAAGGATGGTTTCGGATTGTTTAGGATGGCTTCCTTGATATACCGAAGGTACGTGAAGCTGAAATTGGTGATGATTACTAGTACGTGGCTTGGTATTGGGGCTGCCCCCTCACTTCACGCACCACAACAATACTGACTTTTGGGTGCTTAGCCGATATACCAATAATAATAATTTTTTACACGGCCCAAACTCTTGTGGAAGATTCCTTATTGGGTGATGAAATCCCAATAATTCCCCAGTAGGAAATTATTTCAATGTGCATATTGATTTGTGAGTTTGATTGTGTGTGGAAGAAATGTGAATGCAAAATATTACCTCCTACTTAGACTATGTGAGAAAGTAAGCATGAAGGTGTTTTTTTAAATCCAAAAATCCAAATGTTATATTCGATGAGATCACACAGACAAAGGAGGGAGAGAGATGTAAAAATAGAAAATAAGCACAAAATGAGGGAAACTTGGATACAAATTTTTCTCTCTTTTTCAATTAAAACATGTTAGAATTTAGAGGATTCTAATTATTACGAATTTAATAAACAATGCATTTAAATATTAACATAAACCATAAAACATTAAATGTTAAACATTATGCAATGTAATAAATAAAATTATATAACACATTAATTACATAATACATACCAAAAGTAAGAACACAATGTTTATAGTAGAAAACTCCAAATATGGTAAAAACCACCGTGAAATAACCTTTTACTTTCCAAGAACCAAATTCATATTCAATAACTTTCACCTCCTCCTTTCAACCCTAATCACAAGGGTAAAATAATTTTCACCTTTGATATTTCATTCGAACATATCAAATGTTGACCTAAATTCCTTTTTATATTGGGTGATCGGGTATGTCTCTCGACCCACCTTTTCAAAATTATCGGTTGACACATATACCTAGGTTTATAATATTTAATATTAGAAATATAATAATTTCATGCTATTAAATATTTAACCAACAATATATACCTAGGTTAGCATATTTAATAATAGATATATAAATATTTCATATTATTAAATATTAACCTATATATTAGTGATAGACCCATATACATTAAGGGTTGGCCAAACCATTTAATCATTATGTTCTAACACTCCCCTTTAATGTTAAGTGGGATGACATAACATATGCCAATAGATTACCTATCTCGTGGTACACTATGTTGAATTTTTAAATGGTATTTTAACAAACCACAGTTAGGGGACAACAAGTCCCTCCTCTTTAATGGGAGAGGTTCCCTTATTGAAAGCAAGCAACAAAACTTATATAAAAATGTACAACTTTCAAAGTGTGGATTCTTGATACTTTGAAACGTTTTATGCCCAAAGATCATCAATACGAAAGAATGGAAGAACTAAGGAGATGAGAGAGGAAGAACATAACAATACTTTCAGGAAATATAGATAGCAGAGTATAACCTTATACGTATTGATCAAAGGAGATGCAGAATGGAATCATTCACATTTATAACAGATATAATTTCATAGACACAAAGTTCCCGAAATCATATTAACAAGAACACAAAGTTTCTTATCATGCAAATATGGATGATTCGCAAATTCGAACAAGGAAAGAAGGAATAGCAGAGGAAGAAAGGGAAAAACTTATGTATTGATTACTTTTAAATCTATTACATCTACAGAGTACCAGGATCCAACAACCAACAATGGCGTAGAGAACCTGCTAAATAGCTTCCAAAAATTGTTACATTCGAGCTACAAAAAAATGATGATATCTTGAATCAAGAAACCGATGTCCGAACTTCTTTAACACCTTGGTTGTTTCCATGCACAGCGGAAAAACTAGATGCATCATATCATAGCCATTTATCCTGATTTTAAAAACTTTGAATTTGAGCCATCCACGTGGGAGAGATTTAATGAAGTGGGTTTGGCAAAAAAATTTATATTTTGTGCCTTTTAGAGAAATGGCACTTTGGAACATTTCATCTCGCCCATCTCGCTTTTGATATGGGCTCTCCACGTGGCTTCTCCTCGGCGTTAGCATGACCATGGGTCAATTTATAACTTTTATGCCTTTTTGCAACAAAACCAAAATTCCAAAAGTGACCCAACGATCTGCCTCTCCGCTTTGACTTTTGATACAGGCTCAACATTTGACTTTATCCCTTGGCAAAAGAGTAGGGCCGTGGGTCAGTTTATAACTTTAAGCCCTTTATGAAAACACAACCAAAATTCCTAAAGTGTCCCGACAACCCACCTCTCCATTTTTGACTTAAAAATGGCCATGTGTCCTTTGCGGGCCTTAGGCATTGTTTTTACAGTTTACGCCTTTCGCCATAATGCCTGAAAACACAAAAGGACCTACCTTTCCACCTTTGACCTTTCAAAGCATCAAAACACAAAAAGGGCCCACCTTTCCGCCACCACTTGTTTCAGCCAATCAGGATCCTTTGGGCCATGGGGCCAATTTGACACTTTTCAAAAAAATAACAAAAGTGACAAGTTTAAAAGATAAACCCACCACGCCACATCCAATTAGAGATGTCCACGTATCCACGAGATGTCGAGACAAAATTTGACGCCCGTCATTCACGATTGTGGAAAAATAAAAATGAAAGGAAAACCCCACCGTTTATGCCCGAATTTCAAATTGTTCTCCATGGAATGAGAAATTGCAAACAATACCAGGCTCAACATGATCCACAGCCAAAGAGAAGGATTGAAAATGAAATTCAAATGAAGGAAAGCATCCAGATGGGGAAATAGAAAATACTTCAAACTATGAAGACTGAAGAATTTTCAAGTGAAAGGGCAAGATTAAAACCGAGCACCCATGAATTCAAAGCACGAATTTCTCAAGGCACCAACTCAAAATTCACAAAACTTGACTTCAAAAAGAGGGGGATTTTGAGGGTGACAACAACTAGCTCTTTCTGGGGATGACTTGACAGAGGAACGAGGCAAGATCAAGAACCATAGAAAAACTCTGGGAAAGTAGACCAATGCCTTTTCCATTGGGCAAATAGAGTCAAAGGAAAACCAATACAGAAGATAACACACATGCAACAGGAAAATAAACAAACCAAAAAGGAAAGAACAAAACAAAACAAAAAGGAACAGCCAAAAACCAAAACACTGTACACAATATACAGAAGGACTACCTAATCACCTAGGACTTGAACAACTTCAAATATTTCCCACTATAAGGAAGTGGGAGAGAAGATCCATCCATATAATCCAAGTAGAAAGAATTTTCTCAAGAAAAGTGCCGATTTTGTAAGGGCCAACCCAAAGAGAATCAAACTTACCATGGCTTCCTCGAGGTCATATTCCTTAGAAGGCACATACTCTCTAGGAAGAACGTCAATTCCTTCAAAATAAAATTGATCAAAATTACCCTTAAGCTCCAAGAAAGAGAAAAATGTTGATCATCATTGAAAACTTGCCAGTTGTTTGCATTATCTAGTACACTGGGCCTATGAATCATTTCAATGGTAAATTTCTCTTGAGAGAAATCTAGGTGAGGAATCAATAGAGATCCTGAGACAACTAGAGAATCAACTCTAGTATTCTTCTCTCTTGGTACAACTTCAATGGAGAAAGCATCAAGAAACTCAATGGAATCCCAAACAAGATTTCTATAATGTTTCAATCTCTTATTCTTGACTTGGTAAATATCCCTTACCTGTTTCACAATCAACTCTGCATCACCACGAGCACAAAGATTCTTCACTCCCATTTCTTTTTCCATGTTCAACCCAAAAATAAGAGCCTCATATTTAGTGTATTATTTATAATTTCAAAACAAGCTTGAATGAAAAAGGATGAATCTTCCCTTCGGAGAGGTTAGTACCACACCAGCCCGAGAATCAGTTGAAGAATAGATTCCATCAAACTCCAAAGTCCAAATGCCATTGGGACCGGGAATCACTTCCTTAAGAAGTTTTTCCTCATCCAATGACATAATCATATAGTTATCATGCCTATTTGTGCTTTTGGATCATCAGTCTTTTGCACAATATACTCACTGTCTCTCTAAAAGCAAATTCTTTATTAATCCATTAACAGGGATCAAAGCATGTGACCAATCCATCTGAATTTCACCTCCTACCTCCTTACAGAAATTTCTACTCAACAACATACCATATGAGGGAGGAATATCAATTACCAAAATAGTGGCTTTAACCCTTTTCTCTGGAAAAGCAGTGAAGGCTACTTGTGCATATTTAATCCTCCCAACCAAAGGCACTTCTCTACTCTCCATGGAATAGTAGGAACCAAAGCGTGTGTTAGATTCAGGCCCAAAGCATGAGCTACTTTTGCAGGCATTACATTTTCTGATGCTCCTGAGTCTATAACACAATTACTGAGTTTATGGCCAACTATGAGGAGAGTCACATAGAATGGTTTAATTTTCTCATTAGGGGAAGTGACTACAACCACAAGGTTTGGCTGAGGTGAGGAAGAGGGAGTGGGCAAAATATCTTTAGAAGTATTGGATGAGGCTTTGGATTTGGAATTGACAAAGTTTACCATTTTAGCAAAAAGATTTTGGATGAGTCGGTAAAATTTTGCCTCGAGATTTGGATTTTTCTCTTTTGAGGTGATTAATGATATCAAAAGAACTCGGAGGTGGATGGGGCATCACTACTAAGAACATGGGAGAAAGTTTTGATTTCGAACTTTAGGAATTAAAGGACAATAATTTTTAAAATAGAGGTAGAAGGAGGAGGATTAGCATTACTCACCTTTTGTGTGGAGGCAATGGGAATAAGAGCTCCTCTTCTTGTAACCATTGGAATAGTTGTAGGAAACTCTTTGGATTTCTTAGCATACTTGCATCACATTTTATTTTTTGTTCGTTTGCTCCGAGTCATAACAACATATGACTCACTATTCATCTCTGCCACTCTTTCATCATATTCATATTCATCATCCATACCTTCCGTGGTGAGAAAATGAACTTGAGATCCACTACAATCCTCCCGTTCTTCATTAATATCTTCTTCAAGCTCTTCATAGTCCTCATTATCCTCGCTATCATCGGGATCTTGAACCTCACAAGTTGCGTTGATTTGGAACCTTAGTGGGAGGACCTTCAATAGCTAATCTAGTATGAGAAGAGGGAAAACGATTCCTAGGCTGAAAATTATTTCTTGGGATGTCTTGGTAAGGAGCATGTTGGGCCAATTATTTCTTGATAGCAATGAGATCATTTGCAAGCTTCGTACTAATCGATTAGAATTGGCTCCGAGGGGAAGAGGAAGAAGAAAATGATTTTGATTTGGAGGATTCTCTTTTCAATTTACCAGACATGATTAAATCATCCTCAACACCAATAGCCAAATGTTGATCAACATCCAGAGTTGCAATGTTATCTCTCCTTAGTGAATAACTCACTTGGGTAATTGGGCATTGAGTAAGAAGCACTTTTGGATTTTATCCATTGGGACGAGTGTTAGTATAATTTTATGAATTAGCTTGTTGAATTTTGCCACAAACTCCCTCATGGGCTCAAATGGTTCCTTCTTCATATGAAAGATTTACGATAATAGAGCATGCACATCTTCAGCAGGTTTGAAATGCTGCTCAAACTGAGTTGTCATGGTGTTTCAATTAGTGATCGACCCAACATGAAGATGATAAAACCAATTAGTAGCATTGTCCTACAATGTCTCCACAAAAATCCTGACAGATACATCTTTATGTTCAACCCCAAGAATCTCACATGTAATAATGAAGGCTGCAATGTGTTCATCTGGGTGTACTTTCCCATCACCTCAGAATTTAGGAAAAAGTTTTTGTTACCCCTAGGTAATTCATGCAATGGCTGAGGAAGAGCAAGAGGCCCAACCTATTGTTCCTAAGGAAAAGGGGCTGCCATCTTTGGAAAAATTGACTAAAGGGGAACTGAAACACTAGCAAGTATCAAAGCATGAAGATTAGGACTAAGTTATTCTTAAGGAATGCTATTCTTGGAATTTTTGTCTTTAACAGGAGGTGTGCTTGTAGAACAAGTTCTTCTATTCCTTCGTGCGGGAAGAAGAGATAATTTTTGTTGTTCCAGAAGTTAAAAATGGGAATCTTCTATTCTGAGAGCTTTATTCCCATGTATATACCATAGAGTCACCATACCAAAAATGATCTTGAATTTGTTCTTTTAGAAAGGGATCTGTTTGAAACAAATTCCCTAGTAGAGTCGCCAAAAACTGTTGGGTTTTTAAATGGTACTTTAAAAAACCACAGTCAGGGGACAACAAGTCCCTCCTCTTTAATGGGAGAGGTTCCCTTATTGAAAGCAAGAAGAAAAATTATATACAAATGTACAACTTTCAAAGTGTGGATTCCTGATACTTTGAAACATTTTATGCCCAAAGATTGTCAATATGAAAGAATGGAAGAACTAAGGCGATGAGAGAGGAAGAACATAACAATACTTTCAGGAAATATAGATAGCAGATTATAACCTTATATGTATTGATCAAAGGAGATGCAGAATGAAATCATTCACGTTTATAACAAATATAATTTCACAGACACAAAGTTCCCAAAATAATATTAACAAGAACACAAAGATTCTTATCATGCAAAGATGGATGATTCACAAATTCAAACAAGGAAAGAAGGAATAGTAGAGGAAGAAATGGAAAAACTTATGTATTGATTACTTTCGAATCTATTACATCTACAAAGTATTAGGATCCAACAACCAACAATGGCGTATAAAACCCGCTAAAAGATTCCAAAACGGTTACATTCGGTTACAAAAAAATCATGAAACGATTCAAGAAACCGACATCAAAATTTCTCAGTAACGCCTCGAGACATTTCCATGTCCGGTGGAAAAGCTAGATGCATCATATCGCAACCATTCATCCTGCTTTCGCAAACTTTGAATTTGAGCCATCCATGTGGGAGAGATTTAGCTGAAGTGGGTATGGGGAATTTTTTTGTATTTTATGCCTTTTATAGAAATGGAACTTCTGAACATTTTGGACCACCCATCCACTTTTGATATGGGCTCTCCACATGGCTTCTCTTGGACCTTGGCATGGCCGTGGGTCACTTTATAACTTTTATGCCTTTCCACAACAAAACCAAAATTCCAAAAGTGACCCGACGATCTGCCTCCCACTTTGAATTTTGATGTGGGCTCAACATTTGACTTTATCCCTTGGCATGAGGGGCCGCAGTCACTTTATAACTTTAAGCCCTTTATGGAAACAAAGCCAAAATTCTTAAAGTGTCCCGATAACCCGCCTCTCTACTTTTGACTTAAAAATGGCCATGTGTCCCTTTGCGAGGCCTTAGGAATTCTTTTTACATTTTACGCCTTTCGCCATAATGCCTCAAAACACAAAAAGGACCCACCTTTCTGCCTTTGACCTTTCAAAGAATCAAAACACAAAAAGGGCCCACCTTTCCACCACCACTTGTTTCAGCCAATCAAGATCCTTCGGGCCACGGGCCAATTTGACACTTTTGTAAAAAATAACAAAAGTGACAAGTTTAAAAGATAAACCGCCATGCCGCATCCAATCAGAGATGTCCATGTATCTCGGACATCGGGACATAATTTGATGCCCATCATTCACAACTGTGGAAAAATAAAAATGAAAGGAAAAACCCACTGTTCACACTGAATTTCAAATTGTTCTCCATGGAATGAAAAACTACAAACAATACTAGGCTTGACGCAATCCATAGCCAAAGAGAAGGATTGACAATGACATTTGAATGAAGGAAAAGATTTTCAAGCATCCAGACGAGGAAATAGAAAATACTTCAAACTGCAAAGACTGAAGAATTTTCAAGTGAAAGGGTGAGATTAAAACCGAGCACCCATGACTTCAAAGCACAAATTTATCCAAGGCACCAACTCAAAATTCACAAAACTTGACTTCAAAAAGAGGAGATTTTGAGGGCGAAAACACACTACAGATTTACAATCCTTAAACCATAAAGGTTTTAGGCTAGCATATCGTTGAAGGAATTATAACACCTTCATCATAATCAAGTTACCTTTAGGTACAAAAAGATTTGAAATCACAAAGATGATCCCATGATCAGTGGTTAAGTATGATTTGTGAGTTTTACATGTTCTCTGAGTTCTCATAAAAGGTTATTGAACCCAAGCATATAAGAGTATTTTTTAACCAAAGACATCCTTAACAATATGCTTGTATTGGATGTTTACCAAGAAACTCAATAGTACTAAAGAGTTTTCAAGACCACCTTTACAATATTTCTACTCTTCTTTATAAAAATAAGTAGAGGAGGTATACATGCTCGAAAGTATTTTTACACTTGTCCGAAGGTCTACTTTACTATTTCTCGAAGGTCTTTTACAAATGCTTGAAGGTATTTTTACAAAAACCAAGTTCCATTAGGAGGTGACATTGTCATGTAAAATCCCCCTCAATAGAAACTCGACAATCCAAGTTTTTCACAAAATTGAAAAAACTTTGCACCACTCGGGGATTTGTGAAGATGTCAACAACTTACTCTCCAAATTGGCATGAACTTGAGATCTATCTCACCACTTAACACCTTCTCACGGATGAAGTGTATATGTATCTCAATATGCTTTATTTTATGATGTTTTACTAGATTATGTGCAAGAGCTATGTTTCTTTGGTTATTACATAACAAAGGAACACTACCTGGATCCTTCATCTTTATCTTATCGAACAACCTCTTTAGCCATAGAGCCTCTTTTTTAGCTTCTATTGCACTTCTATACTCAACTTCTGTTGAAGAGATAGAAATAATTTGCTACTTTTTGTTGTACCAAGTAATAACACTTGCACCAAATTTAAACATATAACCAGAAATATATTTTCTATCCAATACATCACCAACATGATTAGAATCACAAAATTCATATAAGTTAGCATTTTCATTCTTAGTATAATGCAACCCATAATTGATTGTTCCTTTAATATATCTAAGAATTATTTTTACAAGATTCCAATGATCTCTATAAGGTTCCTGCATAAACTTGGAAGCAATTCCTACTGCATAGGAAATATTTGGTCTAGTTATAGTTAGATAAATCAAACTACCAACTAACTGCCTAAAAGTAGGATCATCTTTTTCACATGCAGGCTTATGATCAATATTTAGTCCAACTTCCATTGAAGTATAAAATGGTTTACAATCAATCATAATAAAGTTTTTCAATACATTGGTTGCATATTGTGTTTTGAAAAATAACAATAGAATGAAATACGGTCATACAAAGAACATGATGTGAGAGATCTAACTCATTCATTTTGAAGTACTATTTCAATTTCTATTTAATCCTATGAATTAAAGCAGAATCATTACAGTCATAAGCAAAACATATATACATATAATGATAATATAAGAGTCTTCTTGCTTAATGAATATATTATTGTCAGAATAATAATTAACAAAACCCAATAGTTTAAAGAAGGAAATAATTTTCACATACCAAACTCTAAGAGCCTGTTTTAAACCATATAAGGATTTCTCAATTTACAAACATAATTTTCTTTACTAGTTTTTTCAAATCCTTTAGGTTGAAACATGTAAAGTTTTTCTTTTAAATCACAATTCAAAAAAATAATTTTCTTATCCACTTGGTAGATTTCCCACCCAAATTGAGCATAAATTACAAATAAGTCCCTAACAAGACTCATTTTAGCTACAGGGGAAAAGATCTCAACATAATCAATACCGGATTACGAGTGAAACCTCTAAAAACAAGTCTAACTTTATGTTTGTTAATACTACCATCGTATTATATTTTACTTTGTATAACCACTTAGACCCTATAATAGTTCGCAGACTTAAGTTCATATAAGATAATTAATGCATGGTACATATGATGGCTTCTGGTCATTTTCTTAAGGTTAATAGGATTTTAAATTTTTAACATAGAATGAGCCCAATTTAATTTCTTAGCTATGAAGATAGGAGTTTGAAACATCTATAACATCAAAACATCATCATCACCATTTACTACATATAATCAAAACCATCATTTAGAATCATTTAATGAAGTAACTTCAAGAGAAGAAGACAATACATATAAACCTTTCACTAGATTATATCTAGACATTTCATATAAGATTCGATAACTAACATGTCCTAACCTTTCATGCCATAGTTTTGAATTATTCAAATTTTGAGATATAAAACAATATGCAGTAAGAGAAATCATCAAAAATTATACTCTCATTACTATCCTTGATATACCAATTATCCTTCATGCATGGATTCTAGTTGTGTCCATACCTCTTTTAGATGTTTGATATTACCAATGTGTAGAAGGTACTTATCGTTCACATTGTACAGAATCATAGAAAGAGCCTCATGCATTTGTTGTAAGAATGTATTCATGTTATCTACAATTGTTTGATGACTAGTGGGAGCAACCTCAGATCTAGAAATAATCATCCAGAGTTTCCTTGCTATAAATTTTATTTTGACCCAAATGTTGTAGTTAGTTCCATTCAAGATCTGGGTTTTGTCAAGATAGAAATAACTAGATGTCATTGTTTTCTTGAACCTATAAAACACACCCCATTATAATATACAATGTACCATAGAGTTAGATACATATTTATAAAAAAAAACACTTTTAATAGAATCAGATCTAAATTTTATAGATGTAAATAAACTATTTGATCATAATTAATTTTGTCATTACAATACATACTAATTACCCTCTCATGATCAAAACAATAACCTGTAATATAAAGAGCTCTGCATTATAGCCTAGATTTATATAAAAAATATTTCTGACCATATAAAAGAGAAGAAGAAACCACTTTGAATGCTTAAAAACTTCAAAATTTTGAAAAAAATTAATGTAGGAAAAGATATGACCAACTTAAATTTGACGTCTAAATGACCGTCATTATGACTTATTTTTAGTCTATGTGATGGTCATTTGATCGTCAATTTTAACACAATGAAAGTTTTCTAGAATCTACGAGCTTAAATTTGACGTCTAAATGACCGTCATACTACCTTATGTTTGGTCTACCGTGACGGTCATTTGACCGTCAAATTTAATGGAGCCAAAACTTGTGTATTTCTAGAATGTGAAATTCTAGAATTTCTTCTTTTGTATAATATTAGGGAGGTTATATTTTAATACATTATAATAACCTATTATAATTTATAATGTACAAATATATACAATTTTTTAAAAAAGAGGTAAATAGTTTATATAATGTAAATAAAAAACAACATATAGTTCATAAAAATTATAAACTATAGTATTTTTTAATAAAAACACATAACCCTTATTAAAGGGGTTTAAAGGACATAGACCAAAGTTAAAATAATTTTACCAGTGCAAGTAGATTTATGAGAGTACAAATTAACGTACATATTTTACAGAGGGGACAAGTAATTTCACCTAGCTAATGAAAAAAATGAAATACCTATTTTTATGAACATTGTTTCCTCCTTCATTTACTCTTACTTTTACCCCGCACACATTTGAAACTATGGAAAGATTAAAAATATTTCATATAATTTCGTAAGCTAAAAACTTTATAGCTTTTATGTGGCTATAACTACTAATATTTTAATAAATATTTACCTCACTTCACTAGGCCACCAATAAACTAGCTTTTTCTAATTCTCCATTTATACCTAAGAATTCTACATTTATACCCGAGATATTATCCTATTTTATTCTCCACTCCCACATTTATATAAAAGAAAGCCTTAAAATAAGTTTATTTATATAGTTTTTATAAACTATAAGATATAAATGAATGGAGTCGCCCCCTTACATGGATACTAAAAATGGTTAGGGACACATGCTAGGTTTAGGTTTGAATACTTATTTTTAAAAACTATAAAATTATAGTTATTTTGTTACACACACACACACACACACACACACACACACACACACACATTATAAATTATAAAAGATTACTATAGTTTTAAGACTATAGTATTTACATGAATTTATTAAAGAAATAGAAATGACTCTATTTAAAGGGAGCCTCGACAACTATAGATGACTCCTTAATAAAAATATGTAAAAAAATTCAAACCAAAATTTTAGAGCAACTGCATTATTTTGTCCCATTCTATGGGTCTTTAACCCCGAGCAAAAGGAAAATTTTAATTTTCCTATTCTCGAGGAAAATTGTCTCCATATGAGAGACCTTGTGATTTGAATTTTTACATGTTTACCCTGGAATTTAACTTGGGTTTGCACATACATTACAAACTATACAAGAATTAATAAAATATTTCTTAAATATTTTAACCTTTACATATGATATTCATGCCCAAGTAAAAAACTTATTCTAGATCCCCTTTCACCAAGGGTTTCGAGGATGGGGGTCCACCACAATTTTCCTGCAAATACCAATTCTTCACAAAACACACAATTTTAGTTTGCACAAAAATGGAAAGAAGGGGGGCTTGATCATTTTAAATACCCTTTCGGGTTGGTTGAAAAAAACCCGTAAAAATTAAATAGATTAAATACAATAACTTAGACCTAACCTATTTAATTTAAACCATGCTCTGGTACCATGTTAGAATTTAGAGGATTCTAATTATTACGAATTTAATCAACCAATGCATTTAAATATTAACATAAACCATAAAACATTAAATGTTAAACATTATGCAATGTAATAAATAAAATTACATAACATATTAATTAAGTAATACATACCAAAAGTAAGAACATAGTGACATAATGTTTATAGTGGAAAACCCCAAATAGGGTAAAAACCACTATGAAATAACCTTTTACTTTCCAAGAACCAAATTTACATCCAGTAACTTTCACCTCCTCCTTTCAACCCTAATCACAAGGGTAAAATAATATTCACCTTTGATATTTCATTCGAACATATCAAATGAGGACCTAAAGTCCTTTTTATATTATGTGACCGGGTATGTCTCCGACCCACCTTTTCAACCTTATTGGTTGACACATATACCTAGGTTTATAATATTTAATATTAAAAATATAATCATTTTATGATATTAAATATTTAATCAACAATATATACCTAGGTTAGCATATTTAATAATAGAAATATAAATATTTCATATTATTAAATATTAACCTATATATTAGTGATGGACCCATATACATTAAGGTTTGACTAGACCACTTAATCATCATATTCCAACAAAACACACATGTTTTTGATCCAAGAAAGAAAGACCCCTAAATCACACAAGAAAAGAAGCGCTATCTACAAAATTAGTAGAAAGAAAGAAATAAAAATGAAAATGAAAAATGGAAATAAAGAAAGAACTAATCAATGAAGAAGGGTGGTCCCATTGGGCATGCCAAAATATTGCTCGATGTTTCCCACTCCTGTTTCAAGTTAATGGAATGGTGGAAAGAAAATAGGAAAATCCAAATTATGATAGGGTTTAAGGATACCTCTTGATGTTTGATGATGACAATGACGAAGATGAAGGTATGGGCACAAATATCCTCTCCGCTGTGAGCTTGATAACCTACACACCGAAGAGAAGCTTAACAAGAAAATGATTAGTAGATATGTATTAGATGAATTATATAGGGAAAGACATGAGAGTTCTATTTTATCCAGATTTAGTTGAGATCAAGGAGGTGTATAATGACACTATAGTAGTATTGGGAAGGAAAGATTGCCATGCTAGGTTATATACCTTCTCACACTTTTCACCTAATGTTTCCCCTACTACATTGTTCACACATTCATATGGAGTTAGTAGATTATGGCATGAGTAGTTTGGCCATCTTAACTACTACTACCTTGAGAAGCTTAGTTAGCATGACATGGTTATAGGATTTCCTAGAGTTTGTTTCTCAAAGGGACTTTATGAGGGTTGTGCTCTTGGAAAAAACCATGAAAATAAATTTGATAAAGGAAAATCTTGGAGAGCTTCAACACATTTATAGTTTATTCATAGTGATGTCACAGGGATTTTCCCCATCCTTCTTTCACTATGGCCAAATATGCTCCCACCTTCATTGATGGATTTTCCATATATATATATATATATATATATATGTATGGATCTATTTCCTTAGGAAAATTTTGAAAGTGTTTTATTACTTCGAGACTTCAAAGCACTCACCAAGAAACAATATGGGAAAAGCATAAAATTTATTTGAACAAATAATGGGGGGAGTATGTTAGCAACATATTTGAGCATTTTTGCACCACATATAGTATTCATCTATACCGAGATAGTTCCTTACACTCCTCAACAGATGGCATGGAAAATGAAAAATCAGTCCTTAAAAGAGATGGAAAATTATATTATACACTCTAAATATTTCTCTCCATAGTTTTTGGGAAGAAGACATAAATTGTGCATGTTATATACGTAACCGGTTTCTCAAAAATATTTAAAGGGTTTAACTCCCTTTGAATCTTAGAACAATAGGAAACCAAAATTTAAGGAATTCAGTGGTCTTTAGATCACTAGCGATGACATACATTCCCAAAAATAAATGCAAGACAATGGATCATCAATCTAAACCTTGCATATTTGTTTGGTATCCACAAGGGGTCAAGGGCTATAGGCTTATCCATCCTATTACTCATGATTTATTCACTGAGATAAGTGTTAATTTTTAAGAGAGTCCTACTGACTCTTTAATTAGCACTTCTCCATCTACTTTAACTTCACTCAATTTTGATAAGTAGACTAAGGATTCAGATCATCGATAACAGGATCCCGAGGTAGACTCTTCTACTTATTCCAGTTCTAATACCAAGAAGAGTAATGATGAGTCATCCTCATCTACTTCTATCCATAATTCAAAGGATTATGATTTAACACATGACTCACCCACTTTAGGCCCTTTTGGGCTAGGAAGATAATTTAGAGTGAAGAAACTTGGGCAAGTAAGATCCAAAGGATGAGAAACGTATTGGGAAAACTATTAGAGTAGACCACATGATTTATATGCTTCAGTTATATATCCACCTACATTATGATAGGCATCAAGCATACCGAGTGGGATAATGTTATGGATGAGGAATATAATTCCTTAATCAAGTAATCACACTTGGGATTTGAATTCACTTCCTAAGTGAAGGAATATGGTTCAATGTCGATGGATATATCAAACCAAATTTAGTAGCAGATGGGTCAATTGATAAGTACAAGGCTTAGTTAGTATCCAAGGGTTTTTCAAAGGTAGCTAACATAGACTACTCAAAGACATTTTCACCTATAGCCAAGATGACTTCGATTAGAATCACACTTGCTTTAATTGCAACACATGGTTGGAGTGTACACCAGATGGATGTGAAGATTGATTTTCTTCACAGAGACCTATAGGAGGAGATCTATATGGAGTAGCCACTAAGGTTTGTTCAGGATTCATCCTTAGTTTTCAGACTTAGGAAATCCATCTATGGCCTCAAGAAATCCCCTAGAAATTGGTATGCTAATATGGATTCCTTCCTCTTAGCTTCTGGTTTGAATCAATATCATTTCGATCAAAATGTATATCTATTGTGGTGGGATGATTCATTACTGATACTGGTACTTTATGTTGATGAACTTTTGATCACTAGGAGTACTTCATTTTCTATCTTAGAAATGAAGATAACTCTTTAGGATACATTATCCACGACTAACTTGGGTCTACTGCACTACTTCCTTTGCATTGAGATCATACAGTCTGATTCATGGATTTCACTTACACAACCCAAGTACTCTCTCAATCTTTTGGCTTGGTTTCACATGGATGATTGCAAGCCATATCTAACTCCATTCTTATCTAGAGTCAAGCTTGAGGTTGACTGTTCCACACCCTTGGTTGATGCTACTTTGTATCGACAACTTGTTGGAAACCTCATTTTCTTGACTTGCACTAGACCCGATATATCCTATGACATTTTTATCATTTTGAGGTTCATGCAAGAACCCCATGAGATGCATTGGAAATTAGCTAAGAGGATTTTTCACTACATTCAGGGCTCACATAGATATGGGATTCACTACAAGGTTGGTTCAGACATTGACTTGGTTGGCTACTCTAATCATATTGGGCTAGTGACACTGACTATCATAAGTCCACTTCAGGTTACAATTTTTCATTAGTTTCTAGTCCTATAAGTTGGTCGAGTAAGAAGCAGAATTTTATTTATATATTATCCATAGAATTAAAGTACAAAGGAGATGTTAAAGAAACTATTGAGGCTATTTGGCTTCATGGGATTCTTTTAGAGCTTGACATCTAGATCAAGTAACTTACAGTCATATTTTGTGATGACCAAAGAACCATCTAGATATGCAGGAATCTAGTTCTTCATCAGAGAACCAAACATATTGAGATTCACATGCACTTCATTTGGGAGATCATTAATGAGAAGGTCATTGATTTGATATTCTACCAGTCTTCAAATCATGTTGTTGACATCTTCACTAAACCTTTCACTGAGATTATTTTCATCCATCTTGAACTCTTCTTAGGGTTTTATCTACATCAAAAACTTCATCGTATTTAGGGGGATTTCTAGCCTCTTCACTTATTCATGTATCTCTTTTTGGGGGAGATTTTCCCACAAGGTTTTCTCATTTTACTCTATCTTATGAGAGATTTCATTGTACGAGGGTAGCTCATCGGACTTCTTGTCAGACCCACTTCTATTTTTCACTTCCCACCTAAGTTGTGCTTATGGGGGTGTTATTCAGAGGATTTAATTTCCTCACTTTATTTTTATTATCCTACTCAGGATATTCTACCTCACTTGGAGTTTCCCTATACTTATGGGAGATGATTTCTTATATGTACACTTGACAACATTATTCTAGGTGTTGGTTACTTATGACTAAGAAATCACCATGTGACCTTCAGTGCATACTCAAACTCTCGAGGTCATGTTGGGAAAGTCGATGTGGAATGAATGGATGGCTATGTGTAGGAAAATACCCAAATATAGGTAAATGTGATAAATAGATTGTCAAGGAAATCTAATGTCCTCTATGGGCACCAAATGTGTGTGCTCATTAAGGGCAATAAAATTATCTCTAACCTAAACAAATGTAATGGAACGATCAAGAATGATACGATACATGCAAGAGTCTATCAATGTATGTGTGCGAAACTCTCTTAGCTAGTTGTGGAATGCATGGAAATTTCCTTTCATTTTCTGTGTAGAAATTTTTGGACAAGGTCATGGAAATACTAGAGAAAATGTATGGATAAGGACAAATGAATGGGCACTAGTTTTTTCGGCCCGGTTATGCTAGAAGTCGTAGACTTTATCAGATTCTTCATTGAGTATGTGTAGTTATGTGATTGTGATGGGTGGAAGTGGTGAATATCTAAAGACCATAATCTAGAGGCCCATATCAATGTTAGTCTCTAAATAAGTTGTGTTTGGTTGAGGGACTCTAGGATTGTAAACTTATTCTCTAGGTTATTGTGGTCCTTGAATGGTCATATGTACATTTGTGTAAATTAATTATGAAATAAAACAACAAGATAATCTAAATAAATAAAACTAAACTATGTTTTTGTATTTTCCAATATATAAGAAGTGGAGAAAATATAAACAAACTAATCTAATTCAAACTAATCTTTCTTTATTTTATAGTTTCGAGGAAAATAATAGAGGAAATATGAAGAAATTTCTTCGATAATTTAATTAAAGATCCTAACAAAATAAATAATCGGATGTAACTATTTATCCGTACATGTAGTATATCTAATCTATCCTAATAAAATAAAGCTTTTCCAAAATGTAATTATGGATGTGAATCCTTTGTTCTCGCCTCGAGGAATGAGAACAAATCGTAGGAGCTTGTCGGAAGATTTCCTTCCTCTACAACTTCCTCAAGAGAAATAAAGAAGGATTCAATGAAAATTCTATAGATTGAAAATCTATTGCAATTGATTCTAAATTAATACATATGATTTTATCTTGGAAAAATTCCCTTACAAACCCACATGGATAGGCAAGGAAGCTATCTATCACCAAAATCTTTACAAAATAAATGAAAGCTAAAGTATTTGATCTATCTATTACAAAATTGAAATGAAAATATTTTATACACTAGTAAATAATGTGCAAACAGATTCAAAATAAATAAATGAAGAAATAAGGAAATCTAATTGTAACCCCAAACTAGAATTCCCAAAGGCATTTGAGGAAAATCCAGTTTGGGTTTACTCTTTTGTCCCTTTAGTTATATTTTCCAATATTCAATGTTCACATGAATCGAGGAAGATATGAATGTAGAAGAAGAAAATAAGAAGGTGTTGGAGCAATGGTGGCAGAAGTGGTCCGGGTACTAATGTAGGTAGAAGAAGAATAATACAAGAGAACAATGCTTAGTTGTGTAGTCTCTAGCAATATTTCAATAGCATAACAATGTAATTCACAATAAAAATCTCAGCCATTTTCTTTAGAAGAAGAATTTTTTTAATAAATCATAGGTTAATAAATGGTCTAAGCCATTTTTGTAAATGGAATTCTACATCACAACAAGGAGGGGAAGTTAACTCTCGATAAAAAATTAGAAGAGGAAAAGGAGGTCGACATGAATCAATGAAGCTTAAAATCAACTGAATTGAATCAGAAATGTGAGCTACATGTGAACTTGAGTTAGTTATCACATGTCTAAATCACTCCTAGGAAGTGTCACCAATTCACAAGAAATCGTCACCGCACAGGGAAGTGGTTACACAACTTCTACCTAGGGTAGACCGATGGTTACACAATCGCCACCCTGGTAGATCGGCGGTCACATAACCACCACCCAACCTAACCAAAGTGGTTGCATAAATTTAGGCCAAAACCAAAGTAGAAAGCTAAAGGAAAGTAGTAAATGGCTAAGTAAGGCTTTCTAGGCTACAAATATAAACTACAAAGAGGGAAAGGAGATTGAATACCTTTGGAAAAGACATGAATTATCATTAGGGACTTTTGAATTGTTTCGATAATGTAGCACATGTAAATTTGGTTGCATACATATTTCCCCTCAAGAATCATTTTAGCCATGAAGAGGTATAAAACATATAGTATGAGTATGACGTTCCTAAAATATGAAGTTATAAGTTATACTTGACATGCATGTATGTCAAAGTAATGTTAGCCAAGCTCATGGTACCTACAAAATGCAAATAAGACTCAAGTGCAAATACATATGAAATAGATGAAACATACTAAAACTAAAATGACAAAAGGACTTACCATATATGTGGGGATAGAAACATACCTATGCCAGACTCCATCCCTCGTAAAGCACACACACTCAAAAAAATGTTAAAACAAGCCATATATATATATATATCTAAAACCATAATTTTCAAATTCATTTATACTTTCTCTCATTGATAATTTGGATCCTTGGACTACCTTTGACCGGTTGAGCGAGAATACGGTAAGAAATTGAAGAGCGCGACATCATGGTCATGTCCCCACAAGTGAGAGGAGAAGCGAGATAAGAAAAAGGTTAGTATTTTTCATTTGTTTATTTGAAACCTAAAATGTGAAAAATTGAAAACTCTACGCCTAGGGGTGTATTTTTTGCAAATCTATTAGTTAAAATGTTCCCTAGGGGGTCATTTAGGTGGGTTTGTCTTTTATTTTGTCTAAAATGGTCAATTTTTGTATTTTTTTTTGAGTTTGTGGGTCATGGGGGATGTCTTGTCCGTTATGGACATGACCTCCACCTTGTGTAGGGAAATGTTTACACAACCACCATTCTACACAGGTGGAGGTTGCACAACCGCCATGATAATTATGCAACCGTAGCTCGCATAGGGTGATGATTGCATAATTGTTGAGGAAGAAGATTTTTTTTTTCCAACTTAGATGAAATTTATTTATTTTAAGTTGTTTGTATTGTCTTATATGAGCTCATGTGTTGAATCATATTGCTAACTTTCTCTTTTCCTTATTTTGGTGAATGAAGAAGGATTCTTACGTTCAAATGGAGCTAGGCCAGAGAGTGTGAGTTGATCTTGGGGATTATTGATCAGTTTTCTTAGGCAGAGAGGGATTTATTACATAGAGTTGGAATAGGAGGATTTCACATATGGTGTTAATAGCGTCGGCTAGTCATTTATTGTGTGACTTACTAACCTACTCGAATGTCAATGAAACACTTTTCGGGTTTCTTGGTGTTAGGGGAGATTAGACCATCACTCTCAATGATGTTCATATGATTTTGGGAATTCTTATGATCGGCGGGAGATTAACATTAGACATTGCGGGGTTGATCACCTTATCTAAAAGTTGAGAAACATATATGGGAGATGATGGGGCACCCAATACAGGTGCCAAGAAGGGCATGCTATTACTTTTTGTTGCCTCCACACCTATCTCCACCGTCACGCAAGGCCATCATCCGTATACCGGCTTCACGTTTGATGGGAGACAAGGGTGGGGATAAGCTCTTGTACTGTTGGGCTCCCATTATTCAAGCTATTGAGCAATATCGAGGATCTACGCTTGAGGTGTGGACATTATTAGAGCCACATATAATGATTTATACCACATTTTTATGCTATAGGGGAAGTCCCTGAGCCACCCTACATTGGTTATGATTTGGGTCTACGAGAGGATCATCCCCTACCAGAGGGGAATTAGCATATTAGATTTGGGGGGTATCAAAGCTATAAGGTGGGCAGTTTTGATACTTCTCAAAGGGGTGCACTAGCCTGTCGCTACACTCACCACAAATGAATTCATTGTGAGGCCATACAAGGATATCATTGGGTTACGGGGTGATGAAATGACTATAATTATTGCTTGTGGCAGTGTGACGTAGTTAGTAGATAGGAAAGCTAGGTTGGAGGTACACCCTATTGACAAAGTCCCTCGAAGTTTGGGATTCCATGTGACAATGCACTTCCTACCATTCTCATTATTTACAGAGGGATCAGAGAGGCTCGTGGAGGCCCTAAGGGCTTGCATGGTTGGGTAGTTGTTACACCTAGAGTACCTATTAGTGTGAAGGTTATTCCAGTTCCCGAGCACCAACAACCATCCTCTAGATTGAGGCCACACCCACTCATAGAAAGGAAGAGGAGGAGGAGGAGCACACAACTATAGAGATAGATACTAGGGATGATACCAACAAGGAGATGAGTGAGGAGGCTGGAGATAAGACCACTCATTATAGTGGATGGTATAGTGATGTAGAGTGATATGTCATAGAGCCCTAACCACACACCTTCTCGAGGGTCTCCTAGGGAGGAATAGGCCATGGGCCTTTACTGCTTTGATGTCATTTTGCAAGACATATATATGAATTTATTTTGATTTTGTGCTCATTTCGAGCATTTTGACCACATCTAGAGTGTGATGGAATTTTCTCCAGACTTGACTTATTATGGATATACATACGATACTTATTTTCATTTCAATAATTCTTGGGTAAGAGTTAACTCATTGATGGTTTATTTTTCTTGTGTACTCTTAGATGTTCATAATTCTTGATTTTTTTATATGATTTTTGAATGCATGCTATGGATGGTGATATGCTACAATGAATGATCTCTTTTTGTTATTTTTATTTATATGATGATTATGCAAACACAATGTAATGTCAAAACTTTGGTTTTCAAACAATATTTAGTACTTATTGTTTTGTTGGAAAAATGTGATGAATGTGATATGATAAGAAAATGAACCCACTCCACTTCTAACTCCACATAACTAGTAAGATGTGAGGGATCAACATTGAGAGCTAGAAGGGATGTGAGTTGTATGATTTTGATGAATGGAAGTGATGAGAGAAAGATAAGATTTTGACAGAAATCCAATTAGAAACCTACAACCTAACTCTACACATAGTTTACTACATAGTCTAGAATGTGATTTTCTTGCAATTTTATCTAGACTTAGACCTGTAGATGGCCTCATGATTGAAAAAAATATGGTTTTAAGGATTTGAATCTCTTGGAACATATACATCTAATTCACTTTCTTGGGATTTAAAATTTCAAAGCACTTTTTATTTGCTAAATTACTTATAGATTACTAATTTATTCGAAGAGACCCCTACACCTTGCCCCATGCTACTAGTAAGAAGCATGGGCTCATCATTGAGGAAAAGGCATAGGTGAGTAAGGGAACTTCCTTCCTTTCCCAATCTCATGTCACCAATAAGAGATGTGGGCTCATCACCGAAGATTGGTGGGGCAAGGAAGTGTGGTTTTATTTGTAAATGAAATATTTTTGCATTTATTAATTAGCTTATATCCTTTTTTACTTTGGTTTTAAATTGTGCTTTTGGGAAAGAAAATTTTTCCCGACCTCAACCCCAAACAACCAGTAAGATGCGAGGGCTCAACAACAAAGGCTGAGATAGGCGAACAAGTGATCTGGGTAAAAATGTGTTAGAATGCTTTGATTACTAATGGCATTTTTTAGGGAGAGATGTGACACCAAGAATATTCTAGAATGTTCAATGGGAACATACACCTAAGTTGGAAGAAAACTATGAGTAGAAAAAATCATGCAAACCTTAGTAGAAT
The DNA here is from genome assembly GCA_018340775.1 of Taxus wallichiana var. yunnanensis. Lineage (NCBI taxonomy): Eukaryota > Viridiplantae > Streptophyta > Pinopsida > Cupressales > Taxaceae > Taxus > Taxus wallichiana. Next base: position 10,716,621 of record CM031235.1, on the reverse strand, counting down.
TAATGTAAAAACTCCATCTTAACTTGTTGAACCTGATGAAACAATTAGAAATGTTAATGATTATATCATGGATATTTGAATAAATGTGATCGAATGTTTTGCCAATTTTTTTATAATTTTTTGAAGGTTGTTTGAAAGATAAGTTCTTTGATTACAAGTTTACAAAATGACTGGAAGATCAAAATGCAATGGGGATGAAATAATGTACATGTGGAAATATAAATGAATTATGTGTAGTAATTTTTCAAGTGAATTGAGTTGACAGATCCACCAAATTCTTCACCCTCTAATGTATACAAGTGATATGCCCCAATCTTGTAGTCCTCCATGACTCGATATGGGCCCAAACACTTAGACCTAAATTTATTTCCTTCGCGCTTTTCTTGTCGGTTCATTTGTCAAGTCTTATTACCAAATCTCCTACTAGTATTTTACACTCATACACTTTTTGTACTTCCGTCTCATCCAATTAGCATAGACACTATTTATAGCTAAGCTTTGAGCTAACATTTCTCAAGGGTTTCTATCTCAATGATTTGTTCCTCGTGATATCCGTATTCACCTAAGATGTCTTGCAAAAATATTCAAAGAATAGGTATATCAACTTTAAGTGGTAAAACTACTTGAACTGACATTAAGGAATATGGGGTTTCTCCCATAGGAATTCTTACTAAATTTCTATAGGCCCATAAGGCCGAAATAGATTCAAATTCCAATCACTATTATTCTCCTTAACCGTATTTAGGAGAATGGATTTTAACTTTTTTTTCATAGCCTCAGCATTTCCATTAGCATGAGGATAGTATAAAGAGGATGTGTGGTGGTTTATCTTGAAATTTATGCATAACTTGCATGCCTTTTCATTCTTAAAACACATGTCATTATATGATATAATGACCTATGGGACCCCATACCTTAAAATTATTTGATTCAAGATGAACTTTGTGATCACATACCTAGGAACGGTGGTAAGAGGCGTAGCTTGAACCCACTTTGTGAAATATTTTTTGGCCGTAATTATGAAATTGTGGCCATTCGTTGATGAGGGAGAAAACTTCCCTATCAAATATAAACCCCATGTGAAAAAGGGTTAGGGTGTTGCAATAGGTTATAAATCCTAGGTAGGTATATCAATTTCATGAGATAATTCCGACATTTTTGGCACCCGAACACACACCGCATAACGTCGTGCTTTAAGGTGGGCCAAAAATATCCGATCTGGTGTATCTTTTGAGCAGTTACATTCCCTACAAAGTGATCCCTACATACTCCCCGTGGGCTCCAAAGAGAATATTTTCCAACTCTTCCTCGTCGACACACCTTAACAACATTCCATCAAAGGCTCTGTGATAAAGCACTTATTCTATAATCACATATTTAGCAGCTATGATGTGTATCCATATTCTCTGCTATGAGGTTTCCCCCTTAGGGTATGTGTGGTCCATAATGAAATTGACAATGTCTGAATACCATGGACATGCAAAAATGGGATGCCTGATTTCTATGTAATATACACACTCATTGGGGAAATCCAAGTCTACTAGATCTCCACCATCTAATGGGTTATCTTCTAACCAATCTGCAATGATTTTTCCTTGAAAAACTTTTGATTGATAAAGGTTAACTTGAATTCACCCATTAGGATCATGAAGCATCCAAATTTATGGACAAGGATCCTTGTGTTAGAAACGTTCAAATATGGTTTTTCTTGACAATTACCAACGTTTCTTGCTTAAGCATATAATGCCTTAACCATTTCATCACAAAAACTATATCAAGGCATTCCTTTTTGCCTACGTAAAGTGTGTCTCATAGTCTAGAAAGGTGCGATTGATGAAGAAAACTACACATTCATGTTTATCATCATCTTCTTGTGCTAATATACATGTTAGAGAGATGTATTTATATTGAGAATACAAGATGAGAGGAAAATCCACCTTAGGTGGCATGAGCATGGGCGGCAATAATAGGAAACATTTTACTCGATCAAAATGCTTCATGACACTCACCGGTCGTCCATCTTACAATAATCCTTTAATTTTTTTGATCAAATGGATAGCAGAGGTTAAATCAAGTATGAAACTTTGGATTGCTCTGAGATTTTTGAGAAAGGACCTGATGCCTAACTTGTTAATGGGTGGGGTCATCTCTAAGACCACCCAAGTTTTTTTCAGGATCTACATCAATCCCTCATGAAGAGATGATGTAACCCAAAAACTTCCCTCCCATCACTCCAAATACACACTTCTTTGGATTTAATGTGATGTTGTATTCAATGAGATGAGAGAGGATGATGTGAATCACCTCAAGGTGATTACAACACTTATTATCTTTATACATAAGATCATCAACCTATGATTCCACAATCTTGTGAATAAGAATATGGAATATATAGGTCATTTCCCCTTGATAGGTAGCACCAAAGTATTCTTAAGACCAAACGACACGACCACATAACAATATATATCCCATGTAGTAGTGAAAGTGGTATTTGTCTCCGATTTTCTTCAAAGATCCTAATCTGATTGTAACCCGAGAATCCATCCATGAGTGACAAAAACTCATATACAATTGTTGCATCCATGATAACATCAATGGAAGGTAAAAGGAAATCATCCTTAAGACACTCCTTCTTTATGTCCTGAAAATCAATGCATATTCAATTTTTCCTATTATTCATTATAACGGGACTATGTTTGATGCCAACATTGAATAATATATAGGTTTGATGAATCCCAACTATAGGATTTTTATAATCTCTTCTTTGACCATTAAATCCAATTTTGGCTTCATAGGTCTTGAATTCTGTTTGATGGGCTTGGTGTTAGGTTTGGTTACAAGATTGTGGACTACAACATGGGGAGAAGTTCCCATCATATCTTTATAATTTATTGTGAAATATTTTGAGTTCTCCTTTAGAATATTTGTATGGATTTCCACTTCTTCCGAGTTAAAGAAGAACTGAGTTTCAATATCTTAGGGTCTTCCTCCATCCCGATATTTATATCGATGGTCCCTTTGATTAAAGAGGAATTTTCTTATTCAAATTTAGGTGGGGATGGATGTATTTCTAGTTCTCCTTCCTCCTCTTCTTCATAGATATCAAGGCCTTCTGATGAGGAAGGACCCATCTTATGATATCCAAAATAGAAGGAAGAGTGAGATATGAGAGTAAAGCCCCTCTTGTGATGTGGAGGATGAATGTTAGTTTATGCATTAAGGTGACCTAGTATAACCTCATCATTCTCTACATAATCTAAAGTGAAAGGATCATTTTCAATCTCAATTTATGCAAGAATTCGATTGGTAGGAATTTTTTGAATTAGGGGTTCAGCTCGACTAAAACAGTGAATATGATATCTTCCAAATCTCTACTTGGACAAAAGAGAGAAGAGAAAGTAGCCATGGAATCATCTAAAGGGTTATATTCACATGGAATAGCTTCAATGGATATGAATTAAAAACCTTTTCTTAGGTTGAGTACGGTAGTCTTATAGAGCTACAGGTGCTCCGATCTAGTCCCATAAGCTTCTGAAACTTGGTTGGCATCTAGTTAGGAATCACCCAAAACTCTAATATTGCAAGCACCCATTCTCTTGGCTAAAATGTCACCAAGAAGAAAAGCCTCGTATTCAGCACTATTGTCCATGCATTTGAAATTGAGCTTAAATACAAAAGGAATAACTTGTCCTTCAAGTGAAGTGAGGATCACACCTACCCCAACACCAAAACAACACTTTGCTCCATCATAGTTGAGCATCCAATAGTTGCTAGGGAAGATTGATGTTTGATTATTTCTAGTATCTTCTTCTTCCACATATGAGACCTCAACCATGCAAAATCTCTTTGGCTAGAAGAGAGATGAGTCTTAGAGCATGTCATATGCCCAATGAGTCGAAAGGGAGGAGAAAAGACAAGTCATTCTCTAACAACTCAAAAATTTTAACCATGGTTTCCATTGATACTATCTCAAAAACAAAAATTTCATATTTAGTTGCAACAACCCCCTTAATTAAAATGGAGTTTTCCAGCCGTTGCGGGAATCAGTTTAGAATATACCGCTGTATCTTTAGGTTTTTTCACTTGATTGATGGGGAGTTCAAACTCACTATGGACCCAAGGTTTCCTATTTACATTGTCTAAGTGAATATAAAATGGATTTGGGTCACCTTGAGTGATGAAGAATTTCCCCAAATGTAAGAATTTGACTTCTTGAAATAGTTTGGAAGGGATTTCCTTCATCCGATGGATCCAAGGTCAGTCAAGAATCATATTATAGTTTTTTTCCCTATCTATAATATAAAAATCAATTCAAAGCTTCTTGGGCCCAAGAGTAACCGGGAGTACTATGGTCTCTATGGATGTTGCTTTGTAATGCCATAACCTCTTGGCATATTTCTAGTTGAGGAATAGTTGGTTTCCCCATAGCCTAAATTTTGGAGGAATGAAAAGGGGACAATATTAATAGCTACCCCATCGTCAATCATTGCACATTTAACATAATTATTATAGATCTAGACCTATAAATACAATGCTGGGTCACCTCTACGTGTCATCTTGGCATTGATGGGCATCTTACTTATGTTGAAGACAAATCCAACATCTCTTTCGGGTTGCTAGGAGGATAGATGTCAAAGTCTATGTGGTTGATTTGTTCTTCCGGAAAAGGGATAACATTAATCAAGTGATCAAGACCCAATTCTTCTAATAACATTTCTCCATGAGAAGGTTAATTCTTTAACAATTCTAAGAAGGAGATGTGAGAAAAGGTCTTGGTTAAATATGTAATCGATCATATGTCCCTACCGGTATCGAAGTATTAGAGTGTCATCAACGACATATATGGATAGATGGTAATAGTTTGCATTGAGTAATCAAGGGTTCTTGTATTCATGTTAACTTTAGGTTCACTATCTAATTCAAAAAGATCCATGATCTTGGTTTTCTTCGAATATCCAATAGAGGTGCTACTAGTGGGTTTGAAGAATTGGAAGCTTCGTGGTCATTTTTTCCCACTATGTTACCCTTGTTTGTGCCATGGGGGTTTAATTTTCCATTATCGGGACATGTAGCAAGAGGTTCATTAAATATCCTAAGAGGATTTTTTTGAGGGGAAACATGCCCCATGCTAGCATTCTACGTTGGCGCTATAGGATATGCCAAAAACATCTCAATGGTGAGTTTCCTTTGGTCCTCTAGTAGGTGCTATATGAAGTTGTTATAGTCATGAAAATTTCTAGCATCATACCCTCATACCCTATGAAATCCACAATAAAGGTTGGGATCATAATCTCGAGGTCTTTGATTTGCATTTTATTGCTGTCCAAAGTTCCAGTTATTGTTTAACTATTGATTATTGTAGTTAAAGTTCGAGGCCTTTTCCTTGGTTTTGATATTGACTTTGATACTGTTTGGGTATTGATTGAAGTGTTGGGAATGAAATTTTTGTGGAGGGGGAGGATATTTGAAATCCACTACATTGATGGAAGAAGTGAAATCGTTACTCCTTTGATTGTTACTCCTTGGAAGAAGTGAAATTCTTACACTTGAAATGTTAACAACATTGATTCTTTGTTTGATCGGTTATGTCATTTGTTATAACACCATAGTTCTTATTGAGGACCTTAGGCCCTTGATTTCTATTGGAATTATTGGGGTAATTTGAATTACCTTTGGAGGTAGTGATCAGTATCCCATTTGAACCATATGTCTTTTGATCGCTATCTATTGTTGCTTGATCAATGTGGAGAGTATCCTCTAATACCTCTTTGTAGCTCTTAAGAGGGAACTTTTGGACTTATTTCTTTATTTCCTGGTTAAGGGAATGAAGGAATAGATCAAAAATCTCCATTTGATCCATATTAAGAGAACTCACCGAAGAGTAGAAGACTTGTCACCACCTCTAAATGAAATGGGAAACATATTCATTATGTTTTTGCTTTATGCGAAGGAATTCTATGATTCTTTTTCTTAAGCTGTCAAACGCCCGTATGAACTCGGATACTAGTTGCTTAAAGGAGTATATAAAGGATTCATGTATCCTATAATACTAATTGAGAGTGATATCCTCAAGGGTTTTGGGGAAGATATTAGCTACAACCACATCCCATGGGAGTAGCTCTCTGATGGAAGTTATATACACTTTAATATGTGCATTTTGATCTCTCCCTTTAAACTTTGGAAAGTTAGGAAGTGGTCATGGAAGAATTATGCTTTGTATGGTAAAATAGAGGGGATCCTTAAGATATTCAAAGTGTATCTACCCAATACATAAGATTCCACCATAGAAAAACCTAGATGGGGAGGTGGGGGAGGTGTAGGAGGCTGATATAGTGCAACGTAAACATTTGTAGGGGTGTAAGGCATCCCCTAAGGTTGAGCATATGAACCAGGAAAAGAATACATGTCCCCCTATGGTGATTTAGAATACATGTGCAAATACAGGGGAACATTATTCTAGTACGGAGTGGTAGGCACAAAACTAGGGAATGTCACATTTCTAGTTAGGATGGTATTCAAGAGCACACTTCTAGTTGGTGCTTATTGAGGGTATATGTACGTGGTGTTAGGGGCATACCTAACATGCCCGATCCAATGAGGAGATCTCTGGGGCTAGGAATGCCTACGTAAACTGGAGGAGGTGATGGTGTAGTAGGCACATAACTGGAATTTTGAGCATGGTAGGGGACCTTTCCTTGGATAGAAAAAGGTGAAACACGAAACGGATGGGAAAGTTCCAACTCCCTACCTCTATCTACTAGCATAGAAATTACATCACCCGAAGATTGTGTTGTATTTTTTTTGGGAAAATTTTGAGCCTTGTTAGGAGGTAGAGGTACATGATGTCCTACTATAAATTGATCTCTTGGAGCCCACCCCTCTTTGGGTATATTTTCCATTACAGGGGGAGGATTAGAATTATTTTTTTGAAGCAGAGCATTAACATACTCTTGCATCCTTTCCAAGGACTGGTCCATGGCATTGAAATTTTCTTGGATTCAGGTGAAGCAAGTATTGATCTCCTCATGAGAAGAGAGTTAGGAAGTTAAGGGATTGGACTACATGTTGATCTAGGGTCTAGAAAATACCTAAGGATTGAAACCTTGTTCTCCAGTGAATTTCATATTGTTTGAGTTGGATAACTCCAGTTAATTGATCTCCTCAATCCTAACAGATGAACCATTATTGGTGCCTTGAGGAGTATGAATGTATGGTGAAGGTAAGTTGGAAGAATAAGAGTCAGCCCACCCTGATAATGGGGGTGAATGTGGTATGTTGATTTGGCAGTAATAAGCCTCGTAACTAGAATGGATTTGTCGTAATCCCGACCGACATATTTAGGGGTTGTATAAATACCGTATAATAATGGGAGAGAATAATGATGGAAAAAGAAGGTAGGACAATAGAAACGAAAAGTATCTATTCCTTCACGTCAGTTCATTAATTTGTACGATAGAAAATTAAAACGTGACCTTCAGTACACTCGACCTCCCGAGGTCGTTATAGGATGAATGATGTGGAATGAATAGATGGTTGTGTAGCAAAATACCCGAAGATAGGTGAATGTGATAAACAACTTATCGGGAATGTCGTGTGTGAAACTCTCTCAACCAAATGTGGAATGTGTGGAAATTTCCCTTCATATTTCTCATAGAAATTTTTAGAAAAGGTCATGGAAATACTAGACGAAATGTATGGATAAGAAAAAATGAATGGGCACTACTTTTTCCTAGGTTAGTTACGCCAAAAGTCATAAAATTTATCGGATTCTTTGTTGAGTACGTGCAATTTTGCAATAGTGACAGTGGAAGTTTTGAATATATAAATACCATAATCCAAAGGCGCATATCAATTTCAATCTCTAAATAAGTCACATTGGCTCGAGGGACTCTAGGATCATAAACTTCTTATATAGGTTGTTGTTGTTGTCCTTGAATGGTCATGTGTGCATTTGTACAAATTAACTATGAAAGAAAACAAGTTAATCTAAATAAATAAAACTAAACTATGTTTTTGTATTTTCCAATATAGAAGAAATAGAGAAAATATAAACAATGTAATCTAATTTAAACTAATATTTTTGTATTTTATAGTTTTTGGAAAATAACAAAGGAAATACAAAGAAATGAAGAAATTACTTCTACAATTTAAATAAATATACTAAAAAAATAAACAAATGATGTAACTATTTATCTATGTAGCAGATATCTAATATATCCTAATAAAATGAATCTTTTCTAAAATGTACAATTGTTGATGTGAATCCTTTGTTCTACCTCAGATGCACGGGAACAAATCAAAGCTTGATGGAAGATTTTGTTCCCCTGCAAATTTCTGGTAGAAATAAAGAAGGATTCAATGAAATTTCTAGAGACCGAAAATATATTGCAATCGATTCTAAATTAATGCATAATCTTTCCTCTATACAAAATTCCCTTACTAGCCCATAGGGATAGGCAAAGAATCTATCTATCACGAGAATTTTTGTAGGACAAATGAAAGCTACAGTTCTTGATCTATCTATTGTAACAATTGAAATGAAAATGATTTGATACTTTAGTAAATAATGTGCACATAGATTCAAAATAAAGAATTGAATAAATAAGGAAATCTAATTACAACCCCAACCCAAAATTTGCAGTGCAAGGAAAATCCAGTTGTCATTTACTCTTGTATCCCTTCAGCTTATCTTTTCCAATATTCGGTGTTCATGTGAGTCCAAGAATTTGGGAATGTAGAAGAAGCTAATAAGAAGGCGCTGGAGAAATCGTGGCGTACAAAAGGTCTAGTAGTAATGCGGGTAGAATAAGAACAACAAAACAAAAAATGCTTGGTTGTGTAGTCTCTAGCAATATTTTAGTAGCATAACAATGCAATTCACAATAAAAATCTCCAGCCATTTTCTTCAGAAGAAGCATTGGTTTTATAGAACATAGGCTGGGAAATGGTCTAATCCATTTGATAGCAATGGAATGCTTCATCACAAAAAGGAGAGGAAGTTAACTCTTAACCGACAATTAGAAGATGAAGAGGAGGTTCACACGAATAAATCAAGCTTAAAATCATCCAAATTGACTAAGAAACGTGCATTACATGTGAACTTGAGTGAGTTAACATGCGTCCAAATCATGCCTAGGAAGTCTCGGCCAATTCACACGGAACCGTTGATCGCGCACGGGGCGGTGGTTATGTAACTTCCACCTAAGGAAGACCGGAGGTTGCATAACCGTAACCTAACTTGACTAATGGTTGCATAACTTTAGGCCAAAAAAGAAAAAGAAAAGAAGAAAGCTAAAGGAAAACAGGAAATGGCTAAGTAAGGTTTTCTAGGCTACAAATATAAAGCGTAGGGAGGGAAAGGGGCTTGAACACCTTTGGAAAACACATAAATCATCATTGGGGACTTTTGAAGTGTTTTTATAATGTAGCACGTGTAAATTTTGGTGCATACAATCACCACTTGACTACACTATTCTAGGTGTTGGTTACCACTATTATAGGTAGATATTGCCATGATTCTAAGAGGAGGTTACACGTTCACCTGCTATATGTACATCCCTTGCATTATTGTATTTGATCATATTGATTTGGAGTTATTTCTATGTTATTACAATTATAGATCTTGTAGTTTTGTAATTTGTAGCCTTGTATGCTTTCTTTTTTTGTCTTGGAACAATTCATGTTTTTCATCATTCACCTATGCATTCTTCGAACCAAAAGATCCATGGCTCTTCTCTAATAGAGGCATATCTATTGCACATAGTTTTTTTGTATATAGATAATCGAATGCTAAACTATATAAATTATCAATCCAATTTATCTCATAAGCATGCCAAATGGGTCTCATTTTTGTTAAGTTATACATTTTTGGTACAAGTAAGTGAAAAAACTAATATTTTGGTCAATGTTTTAAGTAATAGATGCCATTTAATTATTACAATGAATAATCAAGATTTTTGTTTGAATAAATGAGGAATACATATGCATTTGATCCATATTCCTACAAAACTATTGGTGTTATAAACAATCCAACAGCTTAAATGTTGGAATTTTTGATTACTTATTTTCGATGGATTTTTCATTCAAATATCTTGATCTTTGTATTTCCATTGGGTTTAGGGTAGAAAAAATAATTAGAGAAATACATTCGAATTGATTTGGAGATTCTTGTAATGGAGGATATCCTTGATAAGTGAAAATATTTTTGGCCTCTAATAATGAAGGATATCAATAAATTTGTTTCTACATCAAAAATTTGTCAAGTGTCTAAAGGTAAACAACGATACATTGGTCTCGTATAAACATACCATTTCCTAAAGGACTATCGATTGATGTATCATTAGATATTTTTATTGGGATTACCTCATAATTAAAAAGGTAATGATTCCTTTTTTGTTGTGATGGAAAAATTCTTTTAAATTATGTAATTTATTCCATGTAAAAGAATGTGAGTAAAATTGTTGATTTTTTCTTTAGATAGATTGCACGCTTACACAAACTACACAAGACTATAAAAATAACCATGATATAAAATTTATTAGTCACTTTTGGAGAACTTTGTGAAGAAATATTGACGATAAATTGTAGTATAGTTCAACCTATGACCCTCGAGAAAGATGGGTAGAAGGAGAAGGACAATAAAAACTTAGGAAATTTACTTGGATGTTTAGTTTGAGATAGTCCAAAATAGTGGGACTTAGTTTTTTCACAATCAAATTTTGTTTACAATTTCAATGTTAACACGTCTATAGGTAAATTTCATTTTCATATTGTTTTTGAAAAAAATTCAAAAGGAGTAGTGGATTTGATTGATCTTCTCATAGGAAAACAAAATGTCAAGATGCGAAGGACTTTGTGATGCATGTGCATGAAGTGCAACAAGAAGGGAAAAGATTGTAAAGATAACATGAAAAATATAACCATGTAGAATTGCATTAGAGAGAAAAGGTGTCCCAAGAGAGTAAGCTAGTGATGGTGTAGCTACATAAAGAAAGGTTTCCATAAGGCACTTATAATAAAATTAAAGCCGAAGAGCATTGCTCCTTACAAGATTGTCAAAACAATTAATGAGGATGCATAACATTGATAAACTTGATTTAATAATTTGACATCGTAAGATATTCAATGTTGCAAATATTTATTCCTCTTATGTAAGGATGAAAGAAATTCAAGATGAGATCGGGCCAAGCATTTTCCTACAAAAAAAGAATATAATGAACAAAATTAATGCTACAAGGAAATAAATTATAAAATATATTTAGTGAAATGGAAAGGATTTCCATATTTTAATAATGCATGGATCACAAAATTGGGGCTCATCAAGTTGACAATGTTGGATTCATTTCAACAAGGAGGATTAGAATTTTGAGAGGATAGGGTGATTTGCACATGTATAGCTCATTATGAGATGTTATTGTGATCATGCATTAGTTAAATAAGCTAAGAGAATTTAAACTTCAACCTAATAGTTCTGAAACAAAGCTAAATAAACATAAACCATCATGTCAAGAGCTTAAAGAGACTAAATATCAACAACATGCATAAAAATTTGAAGGAAATCAAACTAACATGTTAAGCACTAATCTCTACTCTTTGAAAGCTAAACTAGAGATGGACCTATGTAGATCCTTAACAATCAAAATGTGATTGTTTATTTGATCCCAAGAGTTTGAGAATGAAGTCTCATAAAGAGGCTACAAGACCATCTTGATTATCTCCATATTACTTAAAACTTGGATGGATGAATGCAAGATTGAAGATACCTAGCTCAACACTAATGAAAGATGCTCAAAGATGAAAAATGCATATATTTTATGTTATATTCATGCAAAGGTGTAAGAAGAAAGGTAGGAGGAGGGTTATTTATATAAATCGTGGTTTGAAGAAGCTTTGCATCCTATTGTATGTGGGATAATAACAAAAATAGGTTAGTTAGGGATAAACATACTTTAATTTTTCTTTAGGATAAAATAATATATGATTAGTGATTCATGGTAGTTGAGGGGGCGTATTAATTAATCAAGAGTGACTAAATAATAGGTAGGTGTAGCTTATATAAGTTATTTAGAGGAAATTCAACATGATCTGGGATATAAGAGGAGTTTAATCATATAAATGATGATTTATTGATTTAATAAAAGAGAAAGTTAATTAATTAATAATAATTAATTAATTTAGGTAGAATAGGAACACTAATTAACGGATGGTCATTAATCGGTCTCTTGAGCAATAGAAGACTTAAATAATTAGCATAATGTAATCAATCGCGGTGATAGAAGAGTAAAGGTGCATTATTGATGATATGTCATCACTTTGTGGGAAGGGGAAAATTAGCACAATTTAATTATTTAAATTTCTTGATCTAAATTATAGGCTTCTAAATTATCCCCTCTTTGGGGTGGTGTAAGTGACGCCACTTCAAAGATAGTAGACAAGTATAAACACCTAAATTTTGAAGAGAGAAGGAAAAATAGTGGAGTGAAGGATTCCCCTAGAATGTCGATGGGGTGATTAAAGAGTTCGATTGATGATTGAAAAGATGAAGAAGATGGATAGAAAAATGGGGAGGGGCAAGATGCCCTAAGTGAAGTAGAAGAATAATGTTGATAGGAGGATGATATAGAAGAAAAATGAAGATGGAAATTAAATAGCAAGCTTTCATCTAATGTATTAAAACAACTTTTATGTTATCATGTTATCATAAATGGGACTTTTATGTTGTAATTGGTCCTTATTAAAAATTTACGCATACAAAAAAATTGTAAGATGGTCCATGAAAAGCCATAATACAAAAAAAATTCCATTTCTGAAAATACCAACTCAATGCAACATACAGAATGCAATGTAATACGATAAGTAAACAAGCTCATTTAATAGGGAAACACATACAAACACACATACTCAAACCAACAACGGTCAAGACAGTTGCACAAATGTTTTGTTATCAAGATGAAGATCCAAAATGTTTGTGACAAGGGTTAAAAATTATGCCCCAAGAAAGGATACATGCAAGGAAAATTGATGAAGGATGTGGGGTCCAATGATAAAGCTTTGTGTGTGACAAAACAAGACTGACAACACGATGTACCCAGATTAAATATGAAGCAAAGCGGGCTAGCTTTGTTGATGGTTGTAAGTCCAGGTGATCCACAAGTCGAGTTAGTTCAAAAACACTTGAAAATGCCAATAGGATATGGGATGAAGTGTGACACATATTTTAGCCAGCGTGTGATATTTTTACCAATTTTTGTAAATTTTAGAAATTTTACAATTTTAAGGATTTTTACTTATTTTTGAATTGTTTGTGAAAATTTAGATTTTATAATTCTTAGGATTTTTACATGTTGAGAAGAATGATTGTGTAGAAGATCACCCGAAGTAGAAAATATGCTATGGGGAGAAGAAGGGGTGTCGTGTAGCAAATAATGCCTCGACCTAATGAAAACAAGTTAAAAATAATTATTTAATAAAAATAATTATCACGGCGGGTAGAAGAAATAGTTAGAATGACCACGTTAGTCAAAAGATGCCCCAAGGTCATCACATCATCAGTTAAAACAACTAAATACACCCCTCCAGGGGGGGTAAATCATCGTGAATAGTTCATTTGTTACCGTACCCTTCACAATTTTTTGTGAGTTATCGTGAGTTGTGAACGAGATGGAGATAGTTCGAGAGGTGCATAAAGAGAACTCGACACCATTTGAGAGTAAGCATGGGAGGAGGATGATAGACCATTGGTGATTGCCCTATCATTCTCTGTAAAATTTGTCATTAAATAGATTTTATTAGTATGTTTAGGAAGTCATGAATGTGTGCGCACACATATATGTTAAAAAATGTGTGCACTGTGCACGCACGCACATGCATAGAAAAGAATGCACATTCATCCGAGGGGAATTCATGTGTGTGTAGGTGCATATAGTAAAATATGTGTGCATGCATCCTGAAGGAAGCACATGGAAAATTCGGGAAAGCTAGACAAGTTGTGCCCACACATGGAAACATGGGTGTGTAGGCACCATAGAGAGTGCATATATGCGCTAGGTGTGTATATACGAATAGGCATGCACTTTCCTAAAAGGGTGCATAGGTACAAAAGAAGGGAAAATTTCAAGGTTTAGAATAAAAATAGGAGTTTCTCGAAGAATGTTAGTAGATGTCTAGAATAGTGTAGATTAAATCGAGTTAGTGCTTAGATAAATAGAAGAATATAAAAGAAAATAAAGTCTTAACAATTGTGTGTTATTTGCGTAAAGATGACTATTAGCCATACGGGAAAGAGAGTGTTATAGATGTCTAGTGACCATATAGGTGAGATTCCGTCATTATCATAGGTGTATGATGGACATTTTTCTAGAGGTGACAGGTTAATGCACGTGGCACAGCAGATGCCCACAGATCACACTAGATCATAGCCTACTCATAGCCTTGGTTGAGAGATGGCACATTGAGAACCAAAGTGTTTACGGATCCCCATTAGAGAGAGATGACCATTACACTGGAGGATGTCTAGCGCATATTATGTATGTCTATCCGAGGGCAATCGATAGAGTATATTAGTGCCAATGTTTAGATTATAGATTGTCTTATTGAGGTTTTCAATCATGATGAAATACCTTCTTTGAGGTGTAACAATACATTTACACCGATGTATTGCAGATCTCGATCTACATTGCATGCGCTTGTATTTGATGGCTCTTGTAAGTGGCATTTTACTCACTGATAAGATAAGTACTTATTTTCCCCTCGGATTCATTGGTGTTATTCGAGGATTGTTACGATGTGAGATATATTGTTGGGGCCATTGCATAATGGCACATCTTTACTAGGATTTACATTTTATCACATACCATGGTCGAGAAGACCATGGGTTCTACCATATTGTTGTAGATATGGGCATGGGATTACATAGCCATTAGCCACCTTACATGTGTTCTATGATCAGGGACTCCGGATGAACCATTAGTGATGGGATGGGTCATTTGGAGATGACATCTCGAGGGCACATGGGGATACCTATCATTACCATAGATTTTTTTATTACATTCAACAATACATGGTACTATGGAGGCCCTATTGCCATTATTAGTGTGTCGAGGATACATATGAGCTTAATATAGCTATAATTGGTCACTTCGACTAACAACTAGGGTTACATTATAGAGTTTTATAGAGTAGATCCGTACGAGAGATAGTTTGGGACAAAGTGCAGAAGCACCTATTTCTAAGATTTGGTATGCCCACCGAACATCGAGAGATTTGACATGGGGTCATCGGTTCAGCTAGACCGAGCCCGAGAGAGTTTTGATTAGATGGTGCCATAGATATGCCTCACTTTGACGTAAATTTAGGGTCCTGGAGTTATAACCGAGTATGTACCTTAGTAAATTATAGTTTTATCTCACCATCGACTATTCTCGTAGGCCACCTAGGATGTAGGAGTTAGGCTACCTCCTAAGGATTCCATTGGTAGTGATGATAATGATGATGGATTCGATGGATAGGTCCATGATGGTGGTGGTGGACAGGGTCCCCCACCATTATAGAAATAGGCAAAGGGATAGGGATAGAGAAAAAGGTAGATCCCCATCTCCTCATGGATATAGATGCCTCGAGTGGGCATACTAGTTGGGGTATGGGAACCACTAAAATAGATGCCTCTTCGAGAGTAGCACCAAAGGTTCCATTGTAAAGAGTAGAACCACAACAAGGGTTGGTTGGTAGCCCACCACATAGTCCACCGAGAGGTGGAGGGGGTGGTGGTGGTGGAGGCGAAAAAGTAGTGCACTTAGCATAGATCCAACAGATGGTAGTTCGGATGTTGTTACAGTCACGAGCCTATTTAAGTTGCATGTGCCTAGGTACAACAATTGACTACTAAGAGAGATTAGGCTAGGGTACAATTACGACGAGTTACTTCTCGAGGGATCGGTTGAGTGCAACAGGGGCACATGTACGAGTTTTCACTTGAGTGAGATCAGCTCCAAGTTGAGTGAGTAGTAGGATAGGATGAGGTTACTAGACTTTCTATAGAGATAGCCTCATTTTGACACGGTGATGGGGTTGTGGTGACACCACATATGCATAGGGATTTGGTATGCAGCTAAGGGAGAGATTCCTATTACATATTTTTATATTATGAGGTTGTTCCAAAGGGCCGAGGGCACCCAACTATATCCAACATTCGAGTAGATCTGTTAGGTCACAGAGGCCATCTATATCTTGTAGATCAGTTACACAGCCACGAGAACATCCGATAGGGTAACATGGTTCACAGGTTATGGGTCCTCCTCTTGATAATAGGCCACCTAGTCCCCATGAGGGATCAAGTCGACATGCCTCCTTGCGATTTATACACATATATGTATGTAATTTCAATGTATTCCTCTTATTAAGGCCTTGTTTTGATCGATGATGTATGATGTATTATTTTTATAATGCCTCGTGATTAAGGCTTGTTTTTGACTCATGCCCAGGATGACATTCGTTTTATATTTAGATGATTTATACTTTGGGACACACATGTATATGGACATTGATTTAGATATGATATGATGATTATGAGTAATTGGACTCTATATTGTGATATTGTTGCATATGTATCACATGTTTTTAATTTATGATATTTCCTTAGATGATATCATTTGTATTGTACATGAGATGTTTTAAATTAGTCCGTGGGATGATATTTATGATACTAGTGTGGGGGATATATTTTGATATTTGCAACCCCTCTTTCCCCCATTGATGATATGATATGCGATGATTAGCTTATCATACATGTATGATGCTTGATTTAACATTTTATTGATTTATGATGTATATATGATGTTAGATGTGATGATATGGATGATAGATGATATATGTGACAAAAAATGTAAAAGTAAAAAACAAATAAACACAAAAAAAAGTAAACAAATTTAATAAACAAACAAACAAAACAACTTAACAATGCAACTATGTACAATCATTCACAAGAATGCAAAAACACACTCAATATAACTAAGAATGATTCTAATATAAGCAAGAAAAGATCAATCTAAATGAGGTATATTTAAGAAAAAAACTATACAAATGTACAAGAAAGAAAAACTATATAACTAATGTGTACACAAATTACAAAGCAAAAAAACAAATAAAGTAAACTACTACTATTTTTTTATAAGTGTAGTCATTTTTACACCCACCAAAGAACAAGGAAATCCCATGTGCACCGGCCTATCACCCAACAGGCGCTAGGCACTCACCTAAGGCAAGCGTGGGCGCCGAGTCTCTCCTTTATGTGAGTTTAGTGGGAAACACCATCTATGATAGGAACTTAAGGAGAGTGAGTGGAAATGAGACATGCAATCATCATAGAGCTCTTTAAAGGATTCTAGACCAATGCAGTCATTCCAGATAGAAAGATACTTAACAGTTATAGGATGAACCAAAACAGAAAGGAAAATTCATAAGGATTCATAATCATTCCATAAATGTATACATGAAACATAACTATGAAGATAATGTATGGACCATAATCATTAATGATCATATTCAAATAAGTTGGTAACCTCATTTCATCCATTAGATCCATTACAAAACATCACAGTATGGTAGGCTGAAATCATACATCATAACTGGATTTACATCCCTTAGCTCTTAAAAATAAAATTTACAATCCCAAGCCCCTTGATGCATCCTTCTCCTATATTTTATATACCCAACCCAATACAACTCCTCGCAGCGTTTCTGCAGAGCTCCACTCTCTATTGATAAACATCTCTTCTCTTCTGTAGGATCTTGTATTTATAGGCCTCTTGAACTGCCATCCCACCTTTTTGTGGCTTCAGATCTGGTGCTAAGTGTCCCAATGTGGTCCTCCATGGGAGAATGCTCCTCCAGGCTTGAGCTCTCCACTCCTTGCCATGATGGTCTTCTAGAAGCTTCCAATGCAGGGTATATTCCTTCTAGGCCAACTTTGTTGCAGTGCTAGCACCTTATCCATTCATCATGCATAGGAAGGTCACATTTTCTCTTGTCTGCCCAATTTTCCAAATACGGTTAAGTCCCGAGAACTTGTTCTTTCAACACGTATCATAGGTTCTACTAAAACCCTCCTAGAACCCCGCTTTACACGCCTTCTCCTTATGTGCCCACCCTTCAACTTAGGCCTTTCGCGCTCATGTGCCTTTTTGTACTTAGTCAATATTTTAGGGGCTCAAAATCACCCCACACTTTACTTGTTCTTTGCCCTCGAGAAACCTTATTCAAAGAAAAAAAAGAACTACTATCGACTTAACGTCTAGGGAAAAGAATAAGGGAATGAAGAATTGGGAAAGATGAAAGAATGGGGAAGTGTTTTATTATTATGTAATAAGAGAGGAAAATCTATTTGCATGTCAGCCTCTAACTTTTTTCGGGCATTGACTTCATATTGCACTCTCTGGAAGAGGTCATCGACTAGGGTGCTTACCTCCTCAAAACCTAGTCCATCTCCTCGAGTGTTCATTATTTCAAAAATTCCTTCCAGTTGCTTTCCCACGTCCTCAAACACATCCATCCTTCTTGTAATTTGTGGGTACAACTCCTTCAACCAGTGTTTAATTGAACCTCGTAAGGCTTCAATAGCTTTTGAATTCTTCTCAACCTCGACTAGGATCCTCTCCCACTTCGCTCTATTTCCTTTGTTATTTTCTTGGAATTCCTTGAGCTCTACCTCATGAGTGGTGACCAGAATACTCACACTCTATCTCTGTCTACACAATTTTCATACGTGGTCTCAACAAGTATGGGTAGAAATTTTCACATCAGCAAGAACTTTGTTGTACTTAGAAATGATTGCTACAACCTTCAATTTGTCCTCCTTTTCTAGGCATGCTGCTACTTCTTCCGTGGATTCTAAGGCCAGAGGTTGCCTCTCCATGGTGAGGATGCATGTTAAGTCCTCAAGGCACTCCAGGGTAGATCCATACTTTTGCGCGGGTGGTGTTAGATCTGGATGCTTCAACATAATGGCATCTGTGATGGATTCTACCTTCTTATACACCTCGTGTACCTTTTCCTTCTCATCCCTTAACTCACGCTTTAGTTGGGTGTTGACCAACTCTTCTTGCTTTAGATCTTTTGTTCTCCCAGCTAGCTCTTCTTCTTTCTTTTCTAGTTCAACCTCTAGAAATTTAACTCTGTCATTTCTCCTAAAAATTCTAGCTTCTACCTCAACTGAAACTTTGTTGAGCATGTTACAGATCTGCTCATCCGAAAGCTACTAGAATTCACCAAGGGGTTGTCTCCTTTTGACTCCGGCACTATTATTATTTCCCCTTGGCTTACTTGAATTCTAGCTCATCTAAATGGGACTCAAATGCCCATGAGAGCATTTTTCTCATCCGAGGGTATGCACCTTCTTCATCAAATGATTTCATTTCCAAGAGTTGATATTTTGGTAGTGTGATTTGGATCAATAATATAGCCCATTCTTGGTTTCTAGATCTCCATGCACTTTCCTCCGGTGTGCGTGCCCTTAGGAACAATTATAGTTTAACTGGGGCCTCTGGTTATGCCGTGATCTTTCCCAACACTTCTTTTTCTTTGTTCATTATCAACTCAATGCTACTCTCCAACTCTTCCATCACTAAGGTCTCAATGATCTTCTCCACTTCTTTCTTTGCTGCTTTGTTTGCTTCATCCTTAGCGAGGCTTGGAGTCCTCTAATTCTTCGTGCTGACCTCTTCACCTCCTCCCATGTCCCGAGCACCTCCTCCTCCCCTGGTTTCCCTTCCTTCACACAAAGTGATAGTCATTATTCTCCTCTTTTCCTTCTTCTCCTGATTCGTGCATGCTAAAAACAATTGGTTCTTGGTCTCCTCCAGGTTCATCTTCTTCATCATCATCCCTCTCATCCCTGTAGTTCTCCAAGCTCTCTGTGTCCTCTGAATCCACCTCCTCCATTACCTTTTGTTTCTTCCTAACTGGGGATTCCAGTATAGGAGATTATTTCTCTTCCTCCCTCTCCAATGACTCCTTAGTTATGGGATTTTCTGGTTCTAGTGTCTTTTCCTTGACTGGAGACTTTTTCCTACGTGAGTAAATACTTGTTCTAGTGCTTTTCTCGGGGTGCCCACCGTTTGTGTACCTTGGAAACTTGGTGCCTTTTTCTTTATCTCTTCCATCTCCTTTTTCTTACACATGGTCTTCTTTCTACCTCTTGGGTCTTTAGGTATAGATACCTCGTTTTCAAGATAAGTGCCCTTCTTAAACTTGGGCCTTATTTGAAGGTATACATATGCTGCAGACCTCCCTGTAATAGGAAAAGTCAGCAGTTTCATCATCTAAACTTTGTGTGATTCATACTTTTCCATGTACACACGCTTGTTGGGGTAGACCAACGTCCTGTGCATCTCCCTATGGTCCCGATCCACATTTCCAAGGTCAAACTTCAGCTTCTTGGATTCCTTGAATTTGTTTACTCCCACTTGGAAGTACTGAGTGGTGAAGGAAAATGGAAGTTTACACCATGGGCTCATGTTTTCATCAACCAACTTAAATCTACCAATGCAAAAGTGTTGGTATACTATGAATTCAGCTTCTCCCTCTGTGAGCACTGACAATTGTTTTGGGATCCTCCACTGCCATGAATGCATTTCTCAAATGCATATACCACTTTTCAAGATGCGCCTAGTGAAAATTCGTCATGCTATCGCAAGTGTATTTTTCATATCTCTTTGTGGGTGAGGGGTGTTCCTCTGGGTACTCCCAAAAAAACTTATCTATCACATTTGACACTATGATCTCTGAAAAATACAATAGTCAAGAGGACATTGACAAAAAGAATATTTTCACCTTCCCACGCTACTGTTGATGATCTCATTCGTGTTGCACGCAGAAAAGTTATAGATGGCACCTTCGATATCCTTATACAAACATTGAGCTATGACTTTTCACTTACATCCACCTCTCTTGGTCATTAAGTTTGGTTACCATGCACGCGGTCATTCTCATCACCGGGTCTTGGATATCCGCAATATCAAAGTACCTTGACCCCTTCTTGTATGCATATGCGGTGACGGTTTCTTTGATGGCTTCTTTTTTGCATAGGTCATCCTCTATACTTTCTCCTTCACAGATGAGACCTGTGAATTTTGAAATCAGATGAGGAGTTATGCACATCTTGCGCCCTGCGAAGTGAAAGTGGTCTTCATGTATGTGCGACATTAGACACTGATAGAGGCGCTCAGGCTTCCCAGAGTAGGGAAACTCATAGAGTTGCAAAAATCCCACCTCCTCCAACTTCACTTTTACTTCATCGCTATAAATGGGTAACCCTTTTGGTGTTTTCTTAATTTTTAGGCACACTGACTCCACCGTTGTTTCTTTTCTAGTTACATTTATGCGATGGTTATAATCACTTATTGTCATTTTTCTTAAATGGGACTCCCACTCCTTTCCAAGAAAAACCCCATTTGGGTATTTCATTTCTGCATACCATTCTTCATTGGTACTTACGGTAGTTTCTTGTTGTTTTCCCTTTCCCTTGCCTTTGCCCTTCTTAGGTGTTATAGCTACTTTCTTGGGTGTCATTGTGTAGGTTATCTTTGCACTTCAATTTCTCTTGCTATGCTTCTCTACCCTTTCCAATCTTATATCTCAAACTTGTGAAGAAAATCCTTTTTCAACCCATGCCCTAGCTACCAAACCCTAACTGGAATAGCCCTTTCACAAGACGGTGCTTCTCCACAACTCTTTCTATGCCCGTGAACTAGTTCTCTCATAGTTTTTAGATCTAAACTAGTCACTCACGGTTAAATTTTTCCAATTTTTCTTCACACATATCAACTTTGGAAACCCTAGTTCACAAAATCTCTTCCTTCTTTATATTTGCAATGTAAATAATGAAATGTCCAACCTTCTATTTATAGTTTTTCCCACTTTTTAACATTAAATGCTACCTCACCTACCACCATACTTCAACACTTAATGTAAATTTTTCAACAAAACCTGACTTTAGTACCTTAACTCATGCACCCAACCTTATGCGAACAATCCCCCAACCTTCTGGCGCGTAACCAATCCATCTTGACAGGAGACTCTTGCGCGTGCATCACCAAACACCGAAGGTACTTCCGTCATGATTTTTTTCTCTCACCTACCTCATGTTTCTTTTTCACTTCTTCCTCTCTTGTACGTGGATCCACAATGTAGCCTTACCCTAACACCAACCATCCTTTTTCACCTTTCCTTCCATGCACTTCCTTCCCCAGGGCCATCCAACTAGGCTTTCTAATGAAATACCTCCGGCACTTCACACTTTGATTTTTCTTCCATCTAACTCCACCCCACACTAAAATGATGTGCGGTCCTCTGCACATTCACAACCTTCAAAAAGTAACGAGGTTACCGACACCCAAGGAAAAAAAAACAAAAATGAGAAAGGGAAACACAAGAAAAGAAAAAAATGCACTAAAGGGAATCCTAAATTATCTGGAAACACTGCCTTATTTACAAACACAAAGAAGACTTATTTATAGTAGGGCTTCAACCTACTCCCATTGAAGTGCCTTGGTAACCTTGTCCCATCCAAAGGTGCTTGTACTGGCATGTTCTGAGTCAAGAATGTACGAGATGATGTAGGGACCCAACCAATGCACCTTCAACTTCCCAGGATGGTGCATAAAATTTGAATCATATAGTAAGACCATCTGCCTAACCTCAAAATTCTTATTCTTAATGCGACGATCATGTCATGCCTTTTGTTTTAATTTTTCGGTTGTCTGGATGCACTGGCTAATGATTGCCTCTCATCAAATTGCATTAATTTGTCTATTCTTTCCTCTAGTGCTTGTTCATCATCTAATCCTCCTGTGCGCGCTATACGTAGTGAAGGAAACATAAATTCAAGTAGTAGCATAACCTCTATGCCAAACACCAATTGAAATGGTGTGGCCTTATTCAATCTCTTGTAGTTTGTCCTATATGCCCAAAGAATGGTTGATAATTTTTCATCCCAATCCTATCAACCAACATCACAGATATTATTCAACGTGTGACTAAGTATTTTGTTAAACACCTCAACAATTCCATTTTCTTGAGGGTGATAGGGAGTAGTTTTGTGATGGGCCACCATGAATTCTGATAATAGAATATTGACCATTTCATTGAGGAAGTGCGTACCTCTATCACTTATCAAACTCAATGGGCATTCATACTGCTGATTATGTTTTCCCATAAAAATCTAGCGATTGTAGTTGCTTTGTATAATCCTTTGTAGCACCGCCTCGCCCACCTTGTCAAATAATCAGTGCAAGTAAGGATATACCGTGAAAACTAGTCCTTGGCATTGTTGGAAAGATTGTTCGACAAATTCGATAGCCCACTTCTCAAATGGTTCCGCTGGCTATTGGTTGCAAGGGAATTTCATCCCTTTTTCCAGGTTTTCTAAGGTGCTGGCAATGGTCACAGGCCTTACAAAACTCAATGCAATCTTGATAGATGGTCTCCCACAAAGGCCCCTGTGAGTAAAATCTTCCATGTGGTTACATTTCTTGCATAGTGTTTATACAACGAGAAAAGTGACATACGAGGATGATAATCAACAAGTGACCTTCCCCATACCCGACCTCCCGAGGTCGTGCCAAGATAGCCGGTGGTTTGTAATGTGGGTGACTTAGATGAAGCCACAAGCTGGGATTATGGCCAATTTTCTATGATAGACAAAGCTACAGGCGAGGATGAGAATCGGAAAGGAACTTTCCTATGGCTAACCATGGGAGGATTAATGACTAAGATCTGGTAGTGTGATCTCCTGGTAGCTGAAATGACAAAGGGGAGATTTAGAGGCTATGAGCGGGTAGCGTAAATTCCCTAGTGGTTTATCCTCCTAACTAGAATTTAAGCGTTTAATCTAGTTTGAAAACTTTGAATTAAATTATACTAAAAATAACAATTTATACTACTATTGAAAGGGAAACTAATCTAAACAAAATACACGATTGAAATATTATAATTACAAACAACTTATTAAACTACTTTTATACTAAAACTAAACAAGCGAGATAACCCGGTGTGGTTATTCACTTGTGTAGATGTGTGAATCTAGATAAAAGACAACTAATTAACTTAATTGAAAACCTTCAATCCTACCTCAGAAGTGAGGAACAAATCATAGTTTCTCAGAAACTATCATTCCCCACAGCTTCCCTGGCAATATTGAAAGTGAGCTTAACTGAAATAAAATGATTCACTACTCTATTTGATATATTGTAACTAGAACTTTGATAGCTCAAACCTGGCATTTACAGAACAATGGTAAATCCAGTTGTGTGTGACTTTGTCCCCTCAGTGTGATCTCCTCATTCCTTTGTGTCCTCGTGAATCCAGGAAAGTGTGTATATGATAGTATCAACAGAAGATGGTATTCGAACAATGGCAGCTTTGGATATAGACCAAATACAATGTGAGTAGGAGAGGGATAGCGCAAGTGAACAGAGCTTGACTATGTAATTCCTAGCGGGATTTATTATGGGAATACAACACAAGTGTACCGAGAGTTTCAGAAACTATCCTTGTGACAAAACAAAACCTACAACTTTAATGGATTCTAGTCTAGAAATGAAGCTATTCTATGCTAAACTGATTGTATGGAGCAGCAATGGAACAAGACTGAAACAAGAAGATTATATGACCTCTAAAAGACCAACAATGGAAGCAAAACATGAAATTGATAGAATTCTAAACAAGAAATTGAAAGACTAAATAAGAGAATTGAGAAGATGAGGGGCCATTTGCTTGAAAACAAGCTGGCTATTTATAACCAATGCATTTACCAGAGGGTAACTCCCATTTGATCTCTTTTACTATAAACAAAGGAAAAACACTATTCACAGGGAGCAAAAAACATTAATGCAAGCCAAAGTGGTTGAAGAAAGCATGTAAAACTCAAGATTTACATTTGACACAATCATCGGAGGAATCTAGAAAATGTGAACAAAACCGCTGCCATGTATGGGGGCGGCGATTCACGGACCGCCGCCCTGTCTTGGGTGGTGGTCACGGGACCGCTACGCATGCAGGCGGTGGTTCCATCACTAAAGACAAAAATGTAAGAAGAAGGGGGGAAAAGGGCAAACAAAGCATGCAGAGGCTGAGTGGGGCATGCGGGATACAAGCGTATACTTGGTGAGCCTTTCTAGATTCGAACACCTTACAAGGAGACTGTATCATCATTGGGGCATGTGTAACATCGTTCTGGCGGTGCAGTACCCTACAATTTTGGGTACGTACATATTGCCCCCTTGGAGAAGCGTCTTAGCCATGAAGAGGCATAAAATGGTGGATCCGAGTATGGTGGTCCCAAAATGGGGAGTTAGGAGTTATACCTGACATGCCCATGTGTTGGAAAGTTGCCATCCAAGATCCCGCTACCTGTAAAATGAAAAAAGGGACTCAAGTGTAGATAGATAAAATAAATTGAGAAATAAGGCTGAATTGATATGAAAAGAGGACTTACCATCTACGTGGGGTTTAGAACTTACCTCCATCGACACTCTAACCCTGCGAAAGACATTCAAAATCAATTTTAGAAAGCTATATATATAAAACGAACTCATTTTACTATTCATTTATGTGGATTGATTTGATAGTTTTTGAGCTCGGGATCCACAATGATGGTTTCGGATGAGAGTACATTCAAAACGTTCATGGCGAGATAGCGATCATTCCTCCGAGATTGGAACATCGACCTGTGAAGTCCAAGCCATGCATAGAAATCCACGTGGTGAACAAGGTGGGGGTGGTTATGCCCAAGTGGTCCCATGACCACCTAAAATGCATGGAAAGGCTTAGTTAAGCCTCAAACAATATCCCCCACTGCCACATATGGGACTTTATCCCATTAAAAATGTCGCGCTAAAATTTGGGATTTAATCCCATTAAACATGCTAATCGCCACTATGGGAATATTATTCCAATTTTCATGTACGGGATTAGGCTTATATTAGCCGAAGAATGATATGAAAATGCATATTTTAAGGGCCCTAAATTTGTATAAATAGGGAACCCATGTTATTGTAATACACACAACTTGGAAGCTCGAAGCAAGAGCTTGAGAAATATTTCTTGAGCGAGCAGAGGAGCATTTATTTTATAAGACCTATTTTATTAGGCTTATTATAAAGTTGTGAAGACCTAAAAAAACTGAACAAGAGAATTGAGAGGATGAGGGGCCATTTGCTTGAAAACAAGCTGGCTATTTATAACCAATGCATTTACTAGAGAGTAGCTCCCATTTGATCTCTTTTACTATAAACAAAGGAAAAACACTATTCACAGGGAGCAGAAAACATTAATGCAAGCCAAAGTGGTTGAAGAAAGCATGTAAATTTGAAGATTTACGTTTGACGTGATCGTCGGAGGAATTTGGAAAACGCGAACAAAACCACTACCCTGTGTAGGGTGGCGGTTCTGTCACTAAAGACAAAACACAAGAAGAAAGGGGGAAAGAGGAAAAACCAAGCATGCAGAGGCTGAGCGGGGCATGCGGGATACAAGCGTATACATGGTGAGCCTTTCTGGATTCGAACACCTTGCAAGGAGATATGTATCATCATTGGGGCATGTGTAACATCATTACGGTAGAAAAGTACCCTACAATTTCAGTGTACGTACATATTGCCCCCTTGGAGAATCCTCTTAGCCATGGAGGCGTAAAATGGTGGATCCGAGTATGGCGGTCTGAAATGGGGAGTTAGGAGCTATACCTGACATGCCTGTGTCTTTGGAAAGTCGCTATCCAAGATCCCACTACCTACAAAAATGAAAAAGGGGACTCAAGTGCAGATAGATAAAATAAATTGAGAAATAAGACTGAATTGATATGAGAAGAGGACTTACCATCTACGCGGGGTTTAGAACTTACCTCCGTCGGTACTCTGTCCTGTGAAAGACATTCAAAATCAAATTAAGAGGGCTATTTATATAAAATGAGGTCATTTTACTATTCATTTACGCAGATTGATTTGATAGTTTTTGAGCTCTGGGACCCACGGTGACGGTTTTTGACGAGAGTGTAGTCAAAACGTTCATGGTGAGATAGCGATCATGCCTCCGAGAGTGGAACATCAACCCGTGAAGTCTCAAGTTAGTTCTTCTCGATTTATTGCTTTTAAACCTAAAATGTGAAAATGATGAAATCTTTTGCTTGGGGGGATCATTTTTGAAAATGTTAGCTTTAAACATGTTTCTAGGGAGGGGCGTCCATAGGGTAGGTTTATTTTTTTGTTAAAAAGGTTTTTTTGCTTGTTTTTTCTTGTTTTTAGGGCTTATGAGCCATTTAAGTTTATGGACAGACCGCCGCCATATGCAAGGTGACGGTTCTGGAACCACCACTCTACACAGGGCGGTGGTCCGTGACAGAGTGGCAAAACAATGCTTTACCTTATCTGTTTTTGCATTTTTTACACTTTCACATGTTTTTAGTAGTCTTTTTAATTGGGATTTGATACTAACTCACTTCTTTTTGTGTTTTTGGGTGTATGTAGAAGAAGGAGTATATTAGATGGAGCCGAGAGAGGGAGTGTGATTGGCTCCCAGTAGTGTTAGAGGCACTCTCCCGGGTGAGCGAGGATACTCTCCAGAGGGCTGGTATATGGAGGATTGCACAGGTTCCTCATGTTACACCTATTAGTCACATACTGTGTGACTTGTTCTCATATTGGGATGTGGATCAGAACACCTTCCGATTGCCAGGAGTTAGGGGTGAGTGGTCCATCACCCTGGAGGATGTTTACCGTATACTGGGGGTTCCGATCCTTGGGCGGCGGTTGTCTCTTAAGACAACAATATCTAGATCACAGGTGGTTCAGTGGGCCACCTATATGGGAGATGTGGTTGTATCGATGGGATCGAAGAAGGGCGTGAGGATCTGCTCTATTATTGAGTCAGACATTCCCTTGCTCTGCAAGGCCATCATGGGCATCCTTGCATCCAGACTGATTGGGGATAAGGGAGGGGACACCCTCTTATATTGTTGGGCCCCCATTATTACAGTTGAGGGCCATGGACGTGTCTACGCTTAGGGAGCAGATATCCTCGGGACTACCTATCATGATTTATACAGGGTAGTCCGATTACAGGGACAGTCACTGAGCCACCCGACTCTTGTCATGAGTTGGGTGTATGACCATATCACCCCATATGGGAGAGGTTTAGAGGTGGAGGATCTTAGGGCCATCGGAGCGGCGACATGGATGGGGATGATAGTTCTTAGAGCACCCCACTAGCTAGTGGCCTCCTTAACCACTGCAGACATGGAGGCCACTCCTTATCAGGCCATGATAGGGGTATGGGGAGAGGAGACCATTATATTGATTGCCTGTCAGACTACCAGCTAGTTGATAGACAGGCGGGGAAGCCGGAGATTCACCCCTTTGACAGAGTACAACAGCAGGTTTGGCCTCCCTATAGTGACATGCTTCCTTTGGCGGTGCCAGTGTATAGATCTATCTGCGAGGCTCGGGAGGTCCTAGAGGCTAGGGTTGGACTATTGTTACTCCTGGTGTTCCTATTGCAGCCAAGAGGGTGGTACATGCTTGAGGGAGAGTTGGTGCTCCTCAGGCACCCTTACTTCGGATTGCCGCCGGTCCCACCCATAATAGTGATGAGCCCATTGATGTGGACTTTGAGTCTGAGGAGTTCACTAGGGGAGATACCGAGGAGGAGACAGAGGAGATGGAGATCAGTGAGATGGGTGGGGGGATGATAGTGATCCTGAGTGGCATGATACCCAGGAGATCCTATAGGCCGAGAGGGCAGAGCGGAGCACGCAGAGAGGGTGACTCTGGTTTCAGAGGAGTTACTCTCTCGGGACCTAGGTGGAGATGGCGAGTCTATTGCAGGCTGTCACATTGCCCCAGATGTGGGAGAGGGACACCAGTCAGTGGTGGCATCAGTGGTGGGTGCGGATCCTAGAGATCCTTCTTAGAGGCCTGGCGATCCGAGTGAGTTGCCACTCTTCTCTTGACATTTGTTTTAGTTAGAATTGTCTTAGTTGTTATTTATTTTTGTTTTGTTTACTCTTGGTTTTATCTTTGATCATTTTCTAACTTGTTTTCTCCTTTGTTTGCAGCAACTGCTGATGAGTGGTGAGATTTGATTCACCGAGTATGCACTGATATCTTGTTACTCCCCTCGGTGAAGACTCATGCTTGAGCTTTCTGTGGACATGGGGGAGCCTTAGCACGGTAGTAGGCATACTGATGTTTTTTCCTCTGTCTAGCATGCGGAAAATATCATGAATTCTCTACACGCCGAGGTAGCTAGATATAGGATGGCTGAGCGCTTGATGAGGAGGAGTCATTCTCATAGTGAGACAATAGCTATGGGTCGTGACCATGAGCCCTCAGTGCATTCGGAGCGTTGGCATAGCCGGAGTCCTAAGCGTGGTTGCACACCCTCTAAGGGATCCCATAGGGATTGAGAGACCATATTTGTAGCTTTGTGTTAGACATCTATATGAGTGCTTTTGTACTTTTTGGGCTCATTGAGCGTTTTGACCATGCCTAGTGCATGATGGCATTATATATGAAACTTGACTTGTATATATATATGTATCTCTTTTTGGATCCAGACTCTTGGTGCCTAGAACTTTGTGACTCATTTCCACATGTGTACTTAGATGTTTTTAGAATATTTGTTTTTCATGTTTTCAAAATGTATGCAATGGATAACAAATGATAGTAAACAGAATGTTTTACTTTGTATGTTTGTTGTAATGCTGATATGAGATGATACTAACATATGGTAGTGTTGAACTTTTGAACTCTTTGGGAAACGTTTGTAATTTCTTCTTATGTTGGAAAAACGTGATGAATGCATAGTGATAAAGAGATGAACTTGCCCCAATCCCAATTCCATGCAACTAGTAAGATGTGAGGGCTCAACACCAAGAGTTAGGAAGGGCACAAGTTGTATGAGTTTGACTGAATGGAATGATGAGAGATAGACAAACCAGTGAAACCAAATTTGGACCCACACACCTACCCTACTTAGAACTACTACCACACTTAGGAAGCCACTTACTTTCCAGTTTATCTAGACTTAGATTCATAAATGGCAACTTGGTTGAAAAAATCTGGTTTTGAGGATTTGATCTCTTTGGAATTTGGATATTTGTTTTCTCTTAAGAGAGGTAGATTTGTGTTTTTAGCATACCAAGATTTGTTAATTTGTGTGACGGGACCCCCCACACCCTACCTCATGCCACTAGTAAGAAGCATGGGTTTATCACCAAAGGTAGGGTATAGGCAAGTAAGGGCACTTCTTTCCTTTCCCAACCTCACACCACTAGTAACAGATTTGGGCTTATCACCGAATGTTGATGGGGCAAAGAAGTGAGTAAAATAAAATATTTTGTTTGCTTACTATTTTTGATTTCATTTGATTTTGACATTTTTGATCTATGAATTTGGGATATCTTTTCATTCAAAGAGATTTAAGAGGGATAGATGTGACACCAATAAGCTTCTAGAACAGACCGTAGGCAAGGAAAACCTTACCTCGTAGAAAGAAAGATCGAGCCAAGTATTTTGGCCTTGGTATGGTTTTTTCGTCAATGTTTGTCTATCAAAGTTGATGAGAAGGTTTGAAAATAGTTGATGATGTTTGAGAATATGTGATTTGAATGCTTTTTCCAATACTTTCATAAATTTGTAATCGATTGTTTTTAAGAGTAAGCTCCTAGATGACCATTTTTACGAAATGAGTGGAAAGAATGAAACAACTAAAAGAATAATCCAATGTAGGTAGCTATAATGTACAAGTCATGATTTTGATGTTTTATGCGTAAAACCACTTGAGATGTAAGGAATTGATAGTTTCACCAAATTCCTCACCTTCTAGCGTGCACAAAGATACGCACCATTTCGTAGTCCTTCATGACTCGGCACGGGCCCAACCACTTGGGCCAGAACTTCCTTCCCTCACTGGTTTACTTATCGATCTGGCTGTCTAGTCTCAGAACTAAATCTCCTTCATATATTTCTCACTCATATAACTTTTTGTTATATTGCTGGCACATCCGGTCAAGCATAGGCTCTGTGCCATTGTTCGGTGTTTAACTTGGCCTCGTTAAGGCTTTCCAGTTGAGAGAGGCGTTCCTCCCCGTAAGCTTCTTCATCCAAAATCCATTGTAATGAGATACGAGTGGGTATTTCAACCTTAAGCGGGAGAACTGCTTCTGCTCCGAATACCAGTGACAAAGGATTTGCTCCTGTTGGTGTTCTTATTGAGGTTCAATGGGCCCATAAGGTCAGATATAGTTTTAAATGCTAATCTCGCTTGTTCTCCTTGACCATTTTGAGGAGAATAGCTTTTAACGTTTTGTTTGTCACTTGGCTTGCCCATTGGCTTGAGGATAGTAAAGAGAGGTTGTGTGATGGTTTGTTTTGAATTTGCTACATAATTCATGGACTTCCTCATTCTTAAAGGATGTGCCATTATCTAAGATAATGAATTTTGGGACACCATACCTGCAAATGATTTGATTCAGAATGAATTTGGCAATTACCGAACCTAGTACGGTGGTGAGAGGCATGGCCTCCACCCATTTGGTAAAATATTCTGTGGCTGTAATTATAAAATTATGGCCATCGGTTGATGAGGGAGAGAATTTCCCTATCAAGTCCATCCCCCACATGGAGAAGGGCCACGGGGTCACTATTGGTTGTAAGGATTGTGCTGGCATGTGAATCTCATGAGAGAATTCTTGGCATTTGTGGCACTTACGTACAAATTCCACTACGTCATGCTTGAGAGTGGGCCAAAAATAGCCCATCTGATGTATTTTGCCAGTAGTGGCGTGATGCCTAAGTGGCCTCCACATATCCCACTGTGAGATTCATGAAGAATCGTCTTGGATTCATCTATGTCGACGCATCTTAGAAGCATGCCGTCGAAGGCTTTACAATAGAGTAACTGGTCTAAAACAACATATTTAGTGGTAATAATGTGTAACCACCTTCTTTGTTGTGATGTGGCACCTTCCGGGTATGTATGGTCCATGATAAAATTGATGATATTAGTATACCAGGGACATGTAGAAATGGGGGGCCTGGTTTCAACGAAGTATACACACTCATCGGGAAAGTCTAGATTTACCAACTCGCCTCCATCTAGTGGATTGTCAACTAACTAGTCTACAATGATTTGTCCCTTAATGGATTTCTGGTTCACGAATGTTAACTCAAATTCTCCCATTAAGGTTATGAAACGCCCAGCCTTTTTAGATAAAGATCCTTGTGTGAGAAATGTTCGTAAATGGTCTGTCTTTACAATGACCCTTGTTTCCTGGTTTAACATGTAATGTCTTAAACATTTTGTTGTAAAGACTATGGCCATGCATTATCTCTCTACCTGTGTGTAGCATGTTTCATAATTGAGCAACATTCGGTTGATGAAATAGATTGCATGCTCTCGTTTATCATTGTCTTCTTGAGCCAACATGTAGGCTAACAAGACATGAGTGGCTCGTGAGTATAGGATCAAAGGGTGGTCTAGCTTGGGAGGAATTAGCATGGGTGGAGACAACAAGAAGCATTTAATTGCTTGAAGGCCTCGTTGCACTCTTCAGTCCAATCAACGCTATAATCTTTCTTCAATAGATTGTTGATTGGATGAATGGTGAAACTTAAATCTGGGATGAACCTTCGGATTGCATCGAGTTTCCCAAGAAATGACCTGACTCCAGACTCATCCGATGGTGGAATCATCTCGAGAACAGCCCATATTTTTTCTAGATCAACATCAATCCCTCGTGAAGATATAATGTTACCCAGAAGTTTGCCTCCTGTCACACCAAACACGCACTTCTCTGGGTTTAATGTGACACCATATTCAATTAGTCATGAGAGGATGATACAGAGCACTTCCGGATGATCACAACATTTCTTGGCCTTGGCCAACAAGTCATCCACATAGGATTCCACAATTTTATGGATAAGATCATGGAATATGTAAGTCATTTCCCGCTGATACGTAGTGATGGTGTTCTTAAGACCAAATGGCATGACATCGTAGCAATAAGTTCCCTAGGGATTTATGAATGTAGTTTTTACTTGATCCTGTTCAAATATTTTAATCTGATTATACCCTGAGAATCCATCCATGAGGGATAGTAGTTCAAATAAAGCTATTGTATCATCGATAACATCAATGGATGGTAATGGGAAGTCATCCTTGGGATAAGCTTTGTTAATATCCAAAAATCTATGCAAATGCATATCTTCCCATTCTTTTGAGGACGGAACGATATTAGGTACCCATTGTGAATAGTCAATGGGTTTGATGAATCCCACTTGGAGAAGTTTTATTACTTCTTCTTTTACCATGAGAGCCACTTTTGGCTTCATTGGTCTTGACTTCATTTAATTGGTTTTGCTTCTAGTTTAGTGAAAAGATTATGTACTACGAATTGTGGTGTAATTCCCATCATTTCTTTATAATTAAATGTGAAATCTTTTTGATGTTCTTTGAGGATTTGGGTATGTATTTCTATCTCCTCCAGAGTTAACGAAGATCCCAACTTCAAAATCTTTGGTTCTTCCTCCGTTCCAATGTTTATGTCAATGGTTTCTTCTATTAAGGAAGCATTACCTTCTTCAAATTCAGGTGGGGCTGGAGGTAGCTCCAAACTTTTTCCATTTTCTATCTCATAGATATCGAGATCCTTCTGTGGAGGAGACTCTACCATGGGATTTCCAAAATAGGAAGAGGAATGTGGTATCAAGGAATGATCAACTATACGGTGAGCAAGATGTAGCTCTGCATAGGCATTTAGATATTCGAGAGTGACTCTATCATCGTCAAAGTGATCTATGATAGAAAAATCATCCTCAACTTCTCCATGAGTTAGGAGTGAGTTTGTTGGTATTTTACGTACTAATGGTTTGGTACGAAGTGATACTGTGAAATTTGTATCCTCCAACTCGCTATTTGGGGTGAAACGGGAGGTTGAGGTTGCTATTGAGTCTATGAGAAGGTTTTACTCTCGTGGGATTGCTTCAATTGATATGAAGTTAAACCCCTTGCTTAGATCTAAGACTGCTGTTTTATAGAGTTGTAAGTGCTCAGCTCTAGTTTTGTATACCTCAGAGACTTGGTTTGTAACTAGTTGCGAGTCTCCTAGCACTCTAATGTTATCGACACCCATTCTTTTGGCTATAATGAGGCCAAGGAGGAGAGCTTCATACTCGGACCCATTGTTTGTGTTGGTGTGTGTATTTTCCACATCATTAGGTGAGTCATCTCACTTAGGTGAGATTGTAGGTCCACATGTCATTTAGGGGTCATTATGAGATTCCCTTACGCATTAGTGCATCAGTGCGTCAGCATGTCAGTGCGTCAGTGCATCATATGTGTCATTGGGAGTTACACTTCTATTCTGGGAATGTAACTCCCCCTCTCTACTCAAGTTGTCATGATTGTAGCACTGGGGGTTACTCAGCACCTCCTATATGTACACCCCATTTGATCTATGAGATAGAGGAGAGTTTTATGGCTTAACCAGGTTTTGCCCATGTTTCAAATCTTTGCATGCACATTCGGTTGATGCTCACTCCTCCCGAGATCTCTTCACACTATCGTTCACATGTTCGTTGATGTGCACGTCATCCCTCATGATCCTCACTTGCGGGTTTTCAAACCCTCTTTCATGGTATCAGAGCAGATCTTGTGGATCCGTGCACTCATTGGTGTTTTTGTGCGTGTTTTCCAGCTTCCAACGTGATATTCAGATTTCGTGCATGTGTTGTAATGGCAATTCCGACTGTGCTCTACTTGCACTGATTCGGGTGTTTTATACCTCTGTTGGTTCGTGGGTTGGCTTGAGGTTACTTGTGCTTGGTTTTTATGCCTATTTGACTCATTTACATTGGTGAACTCGCTACTCGAGCACATTTTTGATTTGAAGGCTCTTTTTTGGTTTTCTCGTGCATTAATTTTGCATGCATTACCTCTCGCATCAAATCTCTGTGCTTTTTTAGCACTCTTGGTGCTGGTTTCACACGTATGCGGGCTCAACTTGCTATGTGTTCCTGCATGCTTGGATTCACCATTGGCTTCTATGGTTACGTGCTAATCCAATCTGTAGTTTTCTCATGCCTCTACATTTACTCACGACCATTTTCTTTGTCTCATCGTGGGTACTTCGGCTCTTTGCACTTTGTGGATGTTCTCAGGCTGGTTCGTGGCTCATCATGGGGGTTCTTTATGGATCCTTGACCTGCGAGTTTGAAATGTGTTCTTTGCACGTCTCACAAGGCTCCTGAATCCACCATTTGGCTTGGCCTTCTGGTTTGGTGCTCAGATCTATTTAATTAGATTCCCATGCTCTTACCTCAACCTGCATTGTTGCACCAGCTCGTGCTTTGGTCTTCCCAACTTGTGTTTCTATTCTTTTCGTGCATTGCTTGACAGCTCATTTTTTGCAATAGGCTCGGATTGAACTCTTTGGCAGTGGCTCGGCCTTTTATTGGGACTGTTGTTTTGGCTCCTGATCAAACAAACTATTGTTGAATCCCTCTCAACGATTTTTTGTGCTCTCGGGACATTGCAGACCTGCGTTTGGAATCCAACAAACTACGTTTTTATTGGAAAACATTTTTGTTTTTGCTGGCCATTTTTGGGCTCTTTTGGCATTTTTTTGGCAGTGAGGATCTCCTTGGACAGCAGCAACCTCCCACGTGGATCTCCAGCCCTCTGCTCGAGCCTGCACACTGCCCTTCTTGGCCTTGGCACGTTTTTCCTTCCAACAACTTCTACAAAACAAAAAAATGTTTTTGCTGCAAATACATTGGAAAACATTTTGAACCCTGGCATTTTTGACTCCAATGGCTCCAAACAGAAGCTCCTGGGCACGTGGCAAGCACCTCCTACCTATATTCTAGTCAACACAGCTGCAAAATAGTGGTTACACTAAGTAGAAGTGGGCCGTGGCAACTTCTTGCTATCCAGCTCCTCTATGTGGCATTGGCCACTTCCAACATGGGCCCCTCCTCTCCTCCACCTACTTTTTTAATATTTTAGGGTGGTTAAAAAAACAAAACATTTCATTTGACATGTAATAATTTTATTGTAAGGCTATTTTGACTTGTATTACTTACCCTTCCTATGCTTATCAAAGACGGAGGGTGAGGTGCGGGGTTTGGGAGGCTAACCCCCTCGCAGTCAAAACAAACCCATGCTAAAATTTTGTGTTGTTTCCAAAAAGTAGTCACATGACACCCTTTGCACCCATTTTAGGCATTTTTTCAATGCGTTTGCAGCATCTAGTGTATTTTTCCATCAGTTGTGGGAATCGTTTTAATGCTATAACTTTTAACTCACTACTCATTTCGAGGACTTCCTTGGTCAAAGTTGCATATTTTACACACACTATGTGATGAAATTGCCAATTTTGTAAATGCACTACTTTTATAAAGTGCTTTGCATTATGGGGGTTGATTGTACTCTTGGGCCTACACACAGATGCATTATCGGCCGAGTCTGACGTCTTACTTTTGTGCATCTTGCATTTTCATCATGGAGAGTGCTCTTTCAGGACGTGAGCATTGTAGGATTACTTTACACCTCCACCATTTCTCACTGGGAGAGAGAACTATTCACTGACGTGCTTCCATGGAATGTTACTTCGTCCCACGAGGGTCTTTCACCTTCTTGCTTGGGCTAGTTCGCACGCGCTCGATCATAGTCATCTAGAGGACTTCCTCGACACTTGTGACCATGTCTTTGGTCACATGATGATGCATGTCTCTCGTTCTCTTTGGTTTCACATGGTAGACTCAGATCCACCTCACCGTGTCTGGAGCATTCTTCAGTCCCTCTATGAAGACCCTTCACATACTGCCGCCATTGTTATTACTGCTGATTCAGTTGTCTCCTCCATTTCTTCGTGTGATGACAGTTCCACTGACATAGAATTTCTTGGTTCTACTTCTGATGATGAGGATTGTGCATCCAGTTCTGATGTCGAGAGTACTACAGAGGACTCTTCTCCTCTTTCTCTCACTATTCCAGACATTGTTGTCACCCCCACATCTCATCAAATATCGAGCAATCTCCTACTCAGTCTCACACCATCATTACACCCACCTCCTTTCCACTTCTAGTGTGCAAGGCCCATTTCACTCCTCTACCTTCATTGGATGACTCATACCTATTAGACATCACTCTTCTGTTTGTTGAGCCCCCTCATTGGGATGAGTATCTGCCTGACCTTAGTCATCTTTTCATAGAATCCACTTGTGATGCACTACAGGTTCCGCATCCATCTACAAGTGTTTCAGAGGAGTTCATCATCTCTATTGTTGGGAGTGCCCCTTCGGGAATCATGTCACTTCCACATTTCCAGAGACCTTCATTGATCCACCCTCAGTTGTGGATCCCTTTTCTGTTGTGGAGGATGTTTTGTTCCCTTCACATCACTTGGACATCCTTTCTACAGGTGTTCACTCTTCACACTCTGATAGTTTTGTACACGTGACATTACCTTCGGTTCCTTGGCACTCACTCGCTAGACCTATGTCACACTTTCGTGCACCAGACTCAGAGTTCTTCGTGTTGTTGCCTTCAGTTTCCTTTGTGGAGTGGGCAGACTTCTAAAGCACATCATTTTTGTCCTTCCTAAGGGCAGGCACATAGTTCGTTGCGGGTGGCTCTTCTTCAGTCTAGAGGCAGAGGATCTCGTCATCAACATTCTTCTGGGAGACTTCCTAGAGTTACAGAGTTCAGATCCGTCCATGGCATCTTTTGCATTCCTCTCGTCTCCCTCTTCTTCTCTCTTCTTCTTCTTTATGAGAGATTGCCTCTTTGTACATGGGTACCTTTTCGAGCTTGTCTGTCTATTTGAGACCCATTTTGGCATCTTTCTTAGATTAGAGAGTGTTTTGTTCTCTTGTGGTGGATGTTTTTCCCACTGGTTTTTCCTTCACTGCTTGGGATCTTTTTCTTGTACATGGGTACCTCATCAGGCTTTGTGTCGGGACCCATTTCTCATTTCTGACTTGCCACCTCATCCTAAGTTACGATGAAGGGGGGGTGTTGGTGTGTGTATTTTCCACATCATTAGGTGAGTCATCTCACTTAGGTGAGATCGTAGGTCCACATGTCATTTAGGGGTCATTATGAGATTCCCTTACGCGTCAGTGCGTCAGTGTGTTAGCGCGTCAAAGCGCCAAAGATGTCGGTGTGTCATATGCATCATTGGGAGTTACACTTCTAT
This sequence comes from Taxus wallichiana var. yunnanensis, assembly GCA_018340775.1. Lineage (NCBI taxonomy): Eukaryota > Viridiplantae > Streptophyta > Pinopsida > Cupressales > Taxaceae > Taxus > Taxus wallichiana. The sequence continues at coordinate 10,678,373 of CM031235.1, read as the reverse complement.
TTTGGGAATGTAACTCCCCCTCTCTACTTGAGTTGTCATGATTGCAGCACTGGGTGTTACTCAACACCTCCTATATGTACACCCTATTTGATCTATGAGATAGAGGAGAGTTTTATGGCTTAACCAGTGTTCGCCCGTGTTTCAAATATTTGCATGCACATTCGATTGATACTCGCTCCTCCCGAGATCTCTTCATGCTACCGTTCACACGTCCACGATGTGCACGTCGTCCCTCATGATCCTCGCTTGCAGTGTTTAAACCATCTTTTAGTTTGTACATTCAAAGTTTAATTTAAAGGTGAAAGGTAGGATCTTTCCCTTAGGTGAAGTAAAGATCACTCCCGCCCTAGCTCCAAAAGCGACATCTAGCTCCATCGAAATGGAGATTCCAATACTTTTTGGAAAAATGGATGTTGGGATATCTTTCGTATCTATTTCTTTTGCTTCGGTTACTTCTACCATAAAAATTTCATCTGATGGAAGAGAAGCAATTCCCAGGGTGTGTCCCATACCCATAGAATCAAATGGTAGGAGAATTGGTAAGTCCTTTTCTAGCAACTCGACAATTTTTGCGGTAGTCCCTAGCGACACCGTTTTTATAACATTGGTCTCACTTTTGAGTACTGGAATGTCCTCAGTTGGATTTGTAATTTCCAACTCAGTGGTGGGTATCAGCTTTTCTTTTGGTTGTGAATTAGTTGGTTTGACAAGCTGATTTGTTGGAAGTTCAAACTCGGAGTGAACACCTGGTCTTTTCTTCAAATCAACTAGGTGTATATCAAAGGGTTTTGGGTCACCTTATGCCACGAATATTTTCCCTAAGTGTAGAAATCTTATTTCTTGGAATAACGTGGAAGGGATTGCCTTCATGCGGTGTATCCATGGCTGACCAAGGATCATATTATAATTGGTTTCCCGATCTATAATATAAAACTTGGTGAGGACCGTCTTGGGTCCTAAAGTGACTGGTAAAACTATGGTTCCAATCGAAGTGGCTTTGAGGCTATCATAACCTCTTAGCGTATTTCACGTTGTGGAACAATTCGTCTCTCCATATCCTAAATTTTGAAGAAAAGCAAAGGGGACTATATTAACTGCTGCCCCATCGTCAACCATTGCACATTTAACATAATTATTGTAGACCCAAACTTGTAAATGTAAAGTTGGGTCGCCTCTTCGTGTAATTTCAGCGTTTGTTGGCATTTTTCTTATATCGAATATAAATTTTGTATCCCTATCTGGTTGCCCGAAGGATAAATGTCAAATTCCACATGGTTTACTTGCATTTCCAGGGGGAGTGATGTTGATTAAATGACCAAGGCCTAACGCTTCTAAGAGGGAAGCTCTGTGGGTGGGAGAGTTTTTAACAAATCCAAAAAGGAGATGTGAGAGAAGGTTTTAGTTAAATCATTAATTAAATCGTAGGCGCCTATGGGTTTTACCAACGTTTGTTGGCTATTTTCTGGTTCCAATGGATAACTTGGAGTTAGTTGAGAAGAATAATCCCATGTTCTTGTTATGGTTTCTATGGGTAGCTTGGTGTTTAACTCTACTAAACCAACTATCTTAGTTTGGGGTCGAGTTCCTAGTTGGGGTGCGACTGGTGGATTTAATGAAGTTGAAGCTTCATGGTCATTGTTTCCTATCACAACACCCTTGTTTGTTCCATTAGGATCTAGCCTGTTATTGTTAGAATGGTTTGGGAGTGGATCATTAAAGATCTTGAGGGGTGCGTTTTGAGGGGATATTGCCCCTGCATAAGTGTTTGGCGTGGGTACTACAGAATTTGTTAAAAACATATCTATAAAGAGCATTTCGATCTTCGGAAAGCACCGCATAAATTTATTGTATTCACGACAAGTCCTAGTATCGCGGCCTTGAATATTGTGGAAGCCACAATATAGATTGGGATTATAATTTCGAGGTGTTGATTTAAGACTGTTGTGGCCCAAAATTCGATAAGGTTCTTTGGTTGTTAGAGTTAAAATTTTGAGGTTTGTTGCCTTTGGTTTTGACCACGATATCCACTGGGTTTTGATTTGGAATTTTTGTTTGGATTTGTCGTTGTTGTTGTTATTGTTTGTGTGGTGGATGATTAAAATCCACCGTGTTGATTGTTGGAGTAAAATTGTTATTTCACTGATTATTAACAGGTGGCGAAATGTTTACAATGTTTGCCCTTTTAACTTGGTCAGTTACTCCATCTGTTGTAACTCCACGGTTCTTGTTAAGGATCTTAGGTCCTTGATTAGCATTCCTAGCATTGGGATAGGCTGCGGTGTTTTGATTGGGAGTAGTTAATTTCCCATTTGTCCCATATGTATTACGACCACAATCAATCGCTGCTCGGTTGATTCGGAGAGCACTCTGGAGTACTTCATCGTAAGTTCTTAGTGGGAACTTCTGGACTTCTTCCTTTATCTCTCTATTGAGATAATTAAGGAATAAATCACATAGTTCCATTTGATCCATGTTTGGAGCACTTGCTAATGAGTAGAGAACCGTACGCCATCTTTGAATAAAATGAGTAGTGGACTCATTATGTTCTTGTTTGATATGCAAGAACTCCCTGATTCCCATTCTTAACAATTTGTTCATGTCGAAAGCTTTGATGAATTCTAACACGAGTTGTTTAAATGAGTGCATTGAGGCTTTAGGTATTCTGTAATACCAATCAAGGGTGATACCTTATAAGGTCTTAGGGAATATTTTAGCGACAACCCCGTCCCAAGGGAGTAACTCCTGTATGGCTGTGGCATAGGCCTTAATGTGTGTGTTTGGGTATCCTTCCCCTTTGTATTTGGGCAAATCGGGAAGAGGTCTTGGAATCATAACACTTTGTATGGTGAAGTCTAGGGGTTCTTTCAAATATTCTGAGTAAGTCCCTACTGCGTAGGCCTCGACCATTGATGGTGCTTGTTAAGGGGGTGGAGGTGGTGGCGAAGGGTTGTTGATATGACATAGCATATGCGTTTGTAGGGAGATAAGGGAATCCTTGTGGTTTAATGAACATCCCGGGAGAAGAGAACATGTTTCCTTGTGGTGAATTTGAATAAATGTTGAAGTAAGGAGGAGCATTGTTTTGGTATGGGTGTTTTTATGCCAAGCCGGGTGGTGTCATGTTTTCAACTGGAATGGCATTTGAAAATGTGATCCTAGTTGGCATTTGTTGTGAGTAACTATAAGGATTTTGAGGAGGCATGCCTAACGTGCCTGTTCCTGTAAGGAGGTCGACCTGACTGGGATGATGCAGAGGGTTGGGAATCCAGCTTGCCCAAAATATGAAATTTGGTTTGTTTGAGAAAGTTCTAGCCCTCTAAACTTCTCAGCTAAGGCTGAAATGACCTCCATTGGCGAAGACACAGTGCTTTACCTTAAGGGTGTTTTTTGTATAGTATGAGGTTGTAAAGGGGTATAATATCTTGCTATGAATTGATCATTACCCTGCCAAGCTTCACCGAGGGTATTTCCCATAGGTGGAGGAATGGAGGTGTTCTCCTGGAATAGGGTATCAGACTGTATTTGTAAATTCCCTATAGGTGGATACATATTTTGGAAGCGTTGTTCACTTTTAGTGAAGCGTGCTAAGTACTCCTCATCCAAAAAGGGGAGCGGGTCGATTGTCTACTAATATGTGATCTCGAACAAGACACGAGGAGATGAAATGGATTCTCCAGTAAATGTCATATTGTTAGATCCTGATGGATCTGGTTGTTGTGTTTGTGTGAGTTGATCAAACTCCTCAATTCGGAACGAAGAACTAGAACTAGTTCTGTGAGGGGGAGTTTGAGATGACAAGTAATTACTTGAATAGTTATTAGCCCATGCAGAAAGTGAGGCTGATTGTGCTCTATTTGTTTGACTATAGTTTACTTCGAGACCTAAGAGAGGTCTACCATATGCATCATATCCCAACATATTTGGGGGGTATATGAATACCCGCAGAATAATGGAAAAGAGTGAAGGTGGATGAGAGAAATGAAAAAATAAAAGGAAGAACTGTTTGTTCATGTCGGGTTCACCAATTTTGTACGAGAAAAGTGACATGCGAGGATGATAATCGACAAGTGACCTTCCTGTACCCGACCTCCCGAGGTCGTGCCAAGACAACCGGTGGTTTGTAATGCGGGTGACTTAGATGAAGCCACAGCCGAGATTATGGCCAATTTTCTATGATAGACAAAGCTACAGGTGAGGATGAGAATTGGCAAGGAAATTTCCTATGGCTAACCATGGGAGGATCAGTGACTAAGATCTAGTAGTGTGATCTCCTGGTAGCTGAAATGACAAAGGGGAGATTTAGAGGCTATGAGCGGGTAGCGTAAATTCCCTAGTGGTTTATCCTCCTAACTAGAATTTAAGCGTTTAATCTAGTTTGAAAACTCTGAATTAAATTTTCTGAAAATAACAATTTATACTACTGCTGAAAGGGAAACTAATCTAAACAAAATACACGATTGAAATATTATAATTACAAACAACTTATTAAACTACTTTTATACTAAAACTAAACAAGCGAGATAACCCGGTGTGGTTATTCACCTGTGCAGATGTGTGAATCTAGATAAAAGACAACTAATTAACTTAATTGAAAACCTTCAATCCTACCTCAGAAGTGAGGAACAAATCACAGTTTCTTAGAAACTATCATTCCCCATAACTTCCCTGGCAATATTGAAAGTGAGCTTAACTGAAATAAAATGATTCACTACTCTATTTGATATATTGAAATTATAACTTTGATAGCTCAAACCTATCATTTACAAAATAGTGGTAAATAAAGTTGTGTGTGACTTTTTCCCCTCAGTGTGATCTCCTCATTCCTTCGTGTCCTCATGAATCCAGAAAGTGTGTATATGATAGTATCAACAAAAGATGGTATTCGAACAATGGCAGCTTTGGATATAGACCGAATATAATGTGAGTAGGAGAGGGATAGCGCAAGTGAACAGAGCTTGACTATGTAATTCCTAGTAGGATTTATTACGGGAATACAACACAAGTGTACCGAGAGTTTCAGAAACTATCCTTGTGACAAAACAAAACCTGTAACTTTAATGGATTCTAGTCTAGAAATGAAGCTATTCTATGCTAAATTGATTGTATGGAGTAGCAATGAAACAAGAAGATTATATGACCTCTAAAAGACCAACAATGGAAGCAAAACATGAAATTGATAGAATCCTAAATAAGAAATTGGAAGACTGAATAAGAGAATTGAGAAGATGAGGGGCCATTTGCTTGAAAACAAGCTTCTAGTATATAAATGAAGCTATTCTATGCTAAATTGATTGTATGGAGCAGCAATGAAACAAGAATATTATATGACCTCTAAAAGACCAACAATGGAAGCAAAACATGAAATTGATAGAATCCTAAACAAGAAATTGGAAGATTGAATAAGAGAATTGAGAAGATGAGGGGCCATTTGCTTGAAAACAAGCTGGCTATTTATAACCAATTCATTTACCAGAGGGTAACTCCCTTTTGATCTCTTTTACTATAAACAAAGGAAAAAAACTATTCATAGGGAGTAGAAAACATTAATGCAAGCCAAAGCGGTTGAAGAAAGCATGCAAAACTCAAGATTTATGTTTGATGCGATTTTTGGAGGAATCTGGAAAATGTGAACAAACTCGCGCCTGTGCAAAGACGGGCGGTTACTGGATCGCCGCCCTATCCTGGCGGCGGTCACGGGATGTCGCCCATGCATGGCGGCGGTTCACATCAAGACAAAAATGCAAGAAGAAGGGGGAAAAAAGGCAGAACAAAGCATGCGGAGGCTGAGCGGGGCATGTAGGATACAAGCATATACTTGGCGATCCTTTTTGGATTTTGAACACCTTGCAAGGAGACCTGTATCATCATTGGGGTATGTGTAATATCGTTATGGTGGTGCAAGTACCTATAATTTTGGGTACATACAGTGTCCTCCTACAATCCCACCATGCACCTCTTCCATAATTGTAATACCCTCATATTCTAGTACGCAACGGCACAAAATCTCATCACGACCCATTTTGTACACATATCCACTAATTAGTATGTAGGGCGTGACACATATGGCTAACTTCTTCTTCTTTAAGGCCTTCATTCCATCTGGTGCCACACCTATTTTAAGAAATACCACAATGTCCTCCAAATCTGAGGTCATGCGCCACAACCTAAATAGTTGTGCATCTGGCATAGTCTCTTCAATACTTTGTGCATCCTCTCCTGAATCAATCCTAGACAAATGATCAGGTCCTGAATTAATTTTACCTAGTTTGACAATTATTGTGAACTCAAATTCTTAGAACAATAGTACCCACTGACATATGCGCCCTTGTAGAATGGGCTTGTTCACCAAGTATTTCAATGCCATATGTTCGTGTAAAATATAAATGGAGTTGCCAGCAGATACTTGTCTAAACTTGTGAAGTGCGTAGATCATTGAAAATGCCTCGTGCTCATCATAGTATAATTCTACTCTGCTGGTGTCAACTTCTTGCTTGTAAAGCACAAAGGATAATCAACAATCCGTTCATTAAGCTGTGTAAGTACTACTCCAATGGCAATTCCTAAGGCATCCACATGAACATGGAAAGGCTTATCCCAAGAAGGGAAACGTAGGATGGGCGTGGTGACAAGCCTATCCTTCAAAGTGTTGAATGCCTTCTATTGTGCCTCTCCCCAATGAAAGGCACTTTTATGTCTAAGAAACTCTTCTAAAGGCACAACAATCTTGGCATATCCCTTGATGAATGTCCTATAATACCCTGTATGCCCAAGAAATCCATGCACTACGCTTTGACTAGTAGGCTCCCTCAATCCCAAAATTACTAAAATTTTTATGGGATCTACTAATAGTCCCTTCTTACATATGATGTGCCCCAACAATGTTCCAAATGGGGTAGCAAAGACACATTTCTTAATGTTGAGGGATATCCTCAACTGCCGACACCTTTCAAACATCCACCTTAACTTGTCACAATGGTCCTTCACTAACCCGTATATTGTCTAATCATCTAGGCAGACTTGAAGAAATTTATAGATGAAGTCCTAGAAAGCTTGTACCACAATGCACGAGAACACAAGAGGTGCATTCTTCAACCCTAAAGGCACGATCAGTATAGGAAAAACTTCCCACACTCGGTGGTGAAAGTCATCTTCCTCTGGTCCTCCTTCATGTTCCTTACCCGGTGATAGCTCGAGAATCCATCGTGAAAGAGTAGACCTCATGTCCCGCCACTCCCTCTAAGTTTTATTCAAGAAATGGGGTTGGGAAAGGATTAATGATACAAACTTCATTCAGAGTCCCCGTAATCAACACAGATCCTTATCCTTCCATCCTTCTTGATGCTAATTACCATTAGACTTATCCACTCTGACTCTTCAATAGCTTCAATGCTTCCTGATACTATCATCTTATTTATTTCTTCCTTAACCTTTACGTGCATGTTAGGATTCATTTGGTATAGTATCTTCCAGACCGAGCACACACCCTCCTTCAACTTAATTCTCATTTCCCCCAAGGAATGGTGGATACATTTGAGTTCATGATACCCGCATGGGAATAAATCCTCAAACTCTCGAGAAAAGATCAAAGATCTTGGAGATTTCCTTCTCTGACCAATAGTCTTTGATGATAGTCTCTTTAGGCTCTTCTTCTGAGCCGATTTTAACCTTCTTTGTCTTTAAAGTCTCATGATAGGTGCTTGCCCATTCATCAACACTGTCTAACACCTCATGCATCCCTATAGAATGGTCAACATCCAAGTTTTCCACTTCTTCCCCATCAATTATATAAACCATCTTTCCTTTTTCTTTTTCCACACATACGCGCTAAAGTTGGACCTGTTCGGTTATGTCTCCTCAAAGCGCACCTCCAAGCTAGGTTCACCTAGCAAGTCCAAATGGCCTACCTTCTCGCCATGGCACTATCAACAATGGTAAGGAACTTGAAAACCTGTAATGCCTTATCCACCAAGGGTTTTGTACTCTAATACTCGAATGTTTGAATGAGATCAGCTGCTAACTCTTGCCAATTCCCTATCTGGTGGTGTGTCTAAGCATGAATGTACCATGTGCACGCAAAACCTTGTAATGTAGAATATAGTTTGTGTACCCATATGGATGGTGGTAAAGTCTCCATGCCTTCTCTCCAGACCCTCTCAAAATCCTAGATATGGAAAGAGGTGGGTTCCTTACCATGATAATATTTGATGGCGGTGGGTCATTGCTTCTAGAGAACTAGAAAGAGAGGGGAATTCTCACGTCGCACCATTCCAAGAGGTTCTCCTGATGTGTATCCCACCACCATGTCGCCATGCTAAGTAGGATATAACTTAACATCCCTCTTCGTTCATTCTCCTTCTTGTAAAGAGCTTCCATCTCCCGCAAAAAGATATCGGGAAGGCTCTTCCCGAATACTTAGGAAGCTTCTTTCCTCCTAGGTGCCAAATTATACGTGTGTTTGTCACCTTTGTCACCGATCCTCTCAAATTTTGTTTGATTAACTCATAGGTCCCATGTGCCCAATTATTACATGTTATACTAGTGGTGTCACTTAATGACGGGGCATCCTCAAACCAGATAACTCCCTCCATGGGATGAATTATCTCTAGATCCCTGATTGAGTGCACATATATTATATCTAGAACCTCTTCTCCCAGGGGTTCAATATAGGGTGTTGATTTTCCATCAACCAGGGGTATGATGACCCGTTCCTCCTCATTTTCAAAGCTTATGTGTCCTTCGTTGAACCAATGATCCACATTGTTCTTATAGCACCATGGGTGCCCAAGTAATGATGGGAAATTGTCTGCCTTGGTGAGTGCCAAGACTTCAAAGTCCCCAATAAACTTAGCCCCCTAAATGGTGATAGCTGCATCCTTTAAGACACGATGGGCATTGCCTTCATTTTTTTGCCATATACAACACATTCAAAGATGGTTATAATGTAGGTATTCCCATCTGATGCCATGCATCCAAGGTGATAACATTGACCTCCACACCTATGTCAATGAGGATATTACTAAGGAGCCATCCATCCACGACTACATTTAATGTGATCTCCCTATCATAGTCAAGGTTGTGAGGGGGAGGTTTTCATGCAAGACCTTCCTCTCACGCTCTTCTCGGCACGTGGTACCTTCTCTCTTAACCATGCTCCTAGAAAGGGAATAATATTCTCTTGCCTTAGCATTTTACATACTTCCTTGACCTCATCTAGGTCATATTCCTCGACATTCCTTCTTTGCTCCTCCCTCATGGATTGCTCCTTTAGACACTAGATTTCTCCTTGTAAACTCCAAATGACGTATATGGTTTCTTGATATACCTCTTTTTGATGCACAGGGTCTGGGTACTTCCCATGTACCACTTCTTCCCTTGAAACCAAGTTCTTCTACCTTGGCATTTCCTTTGCGCACGGCCTCTGCTCTTGTTGTTACCATAACAGGTTCCAAGCCTACATCATGTGTCACCCATGGCATCCATTGTGTGTCATCCTTCTTAATGCTTACCATTGTAGAACCCTTATCTTTCCAATGCTATTGACTCATGTGCTCAAACAACTCAGGGAACTCCGCATACTTGTGCTTCTTCCGCATTGTGAGCACTGCGATAAGTCTGGACACTCATGCTTGTAGTGGTCTATAGATCGAAAATTAAAACATGTTCCACATGGGAACTCACTTCTTCCTCTGTAGTTACCACAACCACATAATCCTCCATGAAATCCCCTTCCGCACGCACCTCCATCTGCGTGCTCCTCATAACCGTGATCATCACCCTTAGAACCACTTGAAAGGCTAGTTTGGCAGACACCAAGATCAATAGTGTCATTAATATGGTCAATAAACCTACGGTGTTTGGTGTCATGCGATGTGGATGTACAAATCTTAGAATAACAAGATACATTTTTACGGATTGCATGATGTAGTAGCGTCGATAGTAATTAGTAGTAGTGTCTCGATAGAAGATAACGGTGCCGTCGGATGGTGCCGCCAATAATGTAGAGTACAAGATGTGAGTAAAAATACAATAGGAATGTTGTAAAAAGTAAAAATTTGTCGTAAGTGGTCCGGTAATGTTAAAATGTCAAAGTTGGGATAAGTAGAAAAGTAGGGTCTACATGATTAGGAATTAGAAATATTATATTGGTAATAAGGACAAAGAGTGAGGTCATAAATATTTTGTGTATTTTATTTGTAAAAAGTCTAAAAATGTGGAACCCATGTGAAATGATAAGGTTTATCTTATCTTAAAAGATAAGCTTACATGTACATATAAGAGTTAAGGTATGGAATATGATTCGTCAGAGTGGATTTCTTATCCTATCTTAGAGATAAGATGGATAAACTGGAAGTTCTATAAATAAAGAGGCCACCCCCCTCATTTAGCATAGAAGGAAGTAGTGAGAAATATTGTATGAAGTGTGTAAAGGAAGCCATCAATTTAAAGGTGTGTTGAAGAAGCCATTAAGAGGTGTAATTGTAAAGTTTCTCCCATAGTATTGGTGGAAGGCAAGTGAAGTCAATAACACTTGAAGTACCTCATGGGTGAGATTGTAACAATTTCATGTTAATATTATAATTTACTTTGATATTTTAGATTTATCATCATTCCGTCTTATCATAGTCGATGGTATTCTTGTGTTATGTTTGTTGTTTTGTTTCCATATTACATCCACCAAACTAAAGGCTATGCATTAGTAAATAATCATAGCACGAGGAGTTCCCGGTGAAGAATTATCATAGTGCCGGATTGGTGATGACAGAACCAAGATGTAGTAAGTTTTACACCCACCAAAGAACAAGGGGATCCCATGCATGCCGGCCTATCAATCAGCAGGTGGTGGGTGCTCACCCAAGGCACACACGGGTGCCGAGTCTCTCCTTTATGTGAGTTTAGTGGGAAACATCATCTATGATAGGAACTTAAGGAGAGTGAGTGGAAATGAGACATGCAATCATCATAGAGCTCAGAATAGCTTCTAGACCAATGCATTCATTCCAAACAGAAATATACTTAACATATTATAGGACTGAACCAAAACAAAAGGAAAATGCATAAGGATTCATACTCATTCCATAAACATACATGAAACAAAACTATGAAGATATATGTATGGACCATAATCATTAATGATCATATTCAAATAAGTTGGTAACCTCATTACATCCATTAGACCCATTACAAAAATCACGGTATGGCATACGAAATCATACATCATAAGCTGGATTTAAATCCCTTAGCTCTCAAAAATAAAATTTACGGTCCCAAGCCCATTGATGCATCCTACTCCTATATTTTATCTACCTAACCCAATACAACTCCTTGCAGCATTTCTGCAGAGCTCCGCTCTCTATTGATCTACATCCCTTCTCTTCTGTGGGCACTTGTATTTATAGGCCTCTTGAAGCGCAAACCCACCTTTCGTGGCTGTAGATCCAGCACTAATTGTCACAATGTGGTCCTCCATGGGAGCATGCTACTCCAATCCCTGAGCTCTCCGGTCCTTGCCATGATGGTCTTCTAGAATCTTTAACCGTAGGATATATTCCTTGCTAGGCCAACCTATTTCTATCTTTGGAACCTTATCCAATCATCATGCATGGCAAGGTGTCATGCTTTTCTCATGTCTTGCCCAATTCACCAAATACGGCTAAGTCCTAAGACCTTGTTCTATTGGCACGTATCACGGGTCCTTCTAAAACCCTCATAGAACCCTGCCTTGCACTCCTCTTTTCGCGCCCACCCTCAACTTAGGCCTTGCGTGCTTATGCACCTTTTTGTACTCGATTAATATTTTAGGGGCCCAATAACAAGACTATTTTCTATGTGTTTTATGTTGTTTTTGGGAGTTTTGCGAAACAATTTTCTATTATTTTTGTAGTTTCTATTTTTCCAATGTTTTGGGGTTTTTGGAACCTATTCTAATGTTTTTGTGATTGTCAACATATTTGAATGTTTTTTTGATTTTCAACATATTTGAATGTTTTTGTGATTTTCAACATATTTGATTTTTTGAGATTTTCAATATATTTGAATCATTTGTGATTTTTAACAATTTTCCAAAGTTATGTACATGAAGTTAAGAAACATGGATGCCCCCAACATTAGATGGAAATATGCAAAGGCGTATGTCATGTTTTATAAAAAGAATGTGAAGTCACGAAGATGCCCCCAACGTTAAATGGGAATATACAAAGGCAATCCCTTCATAGATAAACAAGAAGAGAAACATCTAGATCAAGGCTTTGAAAGGATAGGCTCAAGAGTGCTACGTGAGAAACTAGCTCAAAGCTAAGTAAAGGTACCCCCTAGATGTAAGATTATTCTGAACAATGAATCCTCCCAAGGCACTGGAAACCGGTTTTCACCAAGAGACCTATCCAAAGTGCCACAATTGCTTGGTTTTCACATTTGGAGGACCTGTTTTCTCTTTTTGATTTTTTTGTATTTTTCATAGTTTTTTTAAAACTTTTTTTTTTTTAAATTTTTGTGCCATGTTCAAGCATAGAATCACTTTAGGTGCATGGTTTTCATGGGCTCTTGTAGCTCATCTTCGTTAGGAAAGGAAATATTGTATGCTCTTGATCCAAATTTGGCCATAATGACATAGGGCTTTAATCAATGAGGTTCAAACTTGCCTTTCTTTTCTCTTTCCTCCATTTTTTTGAATTGGTTTTCCTTCAACACCAAATATTTGACCTCAAACTGATGAGGTATGATTCTTTTATTATAGCTTCGTGAAACTTTTTTCCGATACACTTGAAGGTGGTTGAGTGCACTGATGCACATTTCATCTAGTAGATTCAGTTCTTCTAAAAGTATAGCCAATCTGTAATCCTCGTCATTATTTGGATAGTCCGTAAGATATTTGCTTGGGGAGGGAAGCTCTATTTCCAAGGGGATGATGGATTTAGTTACAAAAACTAGGGAATAAGGTGTCGCACCAGTAGGGGTGTGAATGGAGGTCATATAAGCCTAGAGGGTAGGGTGAATTTGTAAATTCCAATTGTGACCTATTTTACTCATCATCTTCTCCGTGATTTGAACAATTTTTTACTAGTGTCCTCTGCTTTCCCATTACCTTAAGGGTAATATGGCATGGACCACTTTAATCATATTTGAAAGTGTTGACATAGATCTTTCACCATCTTGTTCTTGAAATATTTTCCATTGTCAGAAAATGGAAGTAGGAATGCCATAATGGCAGATGAGGTGGTTTATGATGAACTTTAATATTTGGGCACCTGTAACATATGTTAGTGGAACAACCTCCACCCACTTGGTGAAGTATTCTATGGCCATTATAATGTGCATATGACCATTAGATGAGGTAGGGGTAAGCTTCCCTATTAGGTCCAATCCCCATTTAGAGAATGGCCATGGTGATGTGATTTATCTTAAAGGTTGTGACGGTGCATGGATGAAGTTCCCATACTTCTGGCACAACACATACTTCCTTACATAGTTACAACAATTTGTCTCCATGGTAGGCCAGTAATAGCCTACCCTTAATAACTTATTTGTTAAAACCATTCCATTTTTATGGGCTCCACACACTCCTTTGTGTACCTCCTTGATTTCTTACCGATCTTCTACATCTAAACAATGTAGAAAATTCCCATCATAGCCATGATGGTAGAGGGTTCCTTCTAGGAGGGTGTAATGAGCTATTTATGGATAAGAATTTGTTTTTTCAGAATGGGTGATGTTGGGAGGAAAGGTACCACTTTAGCAGTAATTAAAGATGGGTTCATACCATGGGGAGAAGGGACCAACAACTTCACATGTCAAGCCTAATTACGACATGTCATATGTAGGCTAACGTAGATTTTCAACAAAGAATTACATATCGTTGTTTTCTAGTGGAATCCATAGCATAGAACCCACTGTTTCCATTGTATTTGTAAATCTGTTTTGTTCCCTTGGAATTTGTTCAAAGGTGATATGCACAAAATATTCTTTTATATTTTCCACCAACTTTTTATATGGGATGATTTTTTTATCCTTGACTTTGTACTCATCGTTGACTTGCTTGATAATCAATTGTGAGTCACCAATGAATTTAATATGGTGAATATTCAATTTTATAGCCAACTTTATCCCAACGATAAGTGCTTCATATTATGAAATGTTATTTGTGCATGGAAATCCTAGACGGAAAGCTTGAGGTATGGGGTATCTAATAGGATTGATTAGCACTACACCTACCCCAAAACCATGGAAAGTAAATGATCCATTAAAATTTAATTGCCACATGATAGATTCCTCAATGAACATTAACAATGCTTTTGGCATGTCCAAACACGCTGGATTTATTCTAGGTAATGGTCCCTTCACTAGCTGGTCTACGAGCATGTGTCCTTTTACCAAATTTTGTGTACATACTCAATGTCAAATTCACTGAGTAGGATGGTCCAATTAGCCATCCTACCGGTAAGGGTAGTATTGACAACACATATTTAAGCAAGTCAAATTTGTATATAAGCTTGGTTTTAGTATTCAACAGATAATGGTGAAGTTTTTGGAAAGTAAAAACAACGGACAAACAAGATTTATCGATTTTGGGATAGTTGAGATCATAGGAAATTAAGGTACAAATAAGATAGTAAACTACTTTTTATTTCTGGCTTAGGTCATAATGAGCAATCAAGGCGTCAATAGAAAATTGGGTTCCAGATATGTATAAAAACAATGGCTTGATTGGGGTTCATGGCATTAGGATTGGATTATTTGCCAAATATTTCTTGAGAAAGGAAAATACTTGTTATTTCTCTAGACCCCAAATGAATTCAACATCATTCTTAAGTAAATGGGTGAAGGAGTGACATTTTCCAACAAGATGTGAGATAAAGTGGCAAATGGCTTATATTTTCCCTTGTAAGCTACGCAACTTCTGGATATTATTGGGAGGAGGAATTTTAGTAATAGCATTTACTTTAGTAGGGTCCACCTTGATCTCTCTTCTGACACAATTAAGCCCAATAACTTCATTAATAACACTTCGGAGACACACTTCCTTGGATTTAACCTAACATTATATTCTCGAAGATGTTCAAAAATGTGCCTAAAGACCTCAAGATGGTCTTCTCTTGTCTTTGATTTTCCTAGGATATCATCCACATAGTCCTATATGATGTCATTAAGCATGTCATGGAATATTACATTCATTTCCCTTTGATTAGTTGTCTTGACATTTTAAAGGCTGAAGGGCATTACCTAATAACAGAATTTCCCCCAAGGGGTTGTAAAAGTAGTCTTATGTTGATCTTCCTATGCTATTTTTATTTGGTTATAGCCGGAAAATCCATCCATAAGAGATAGCATTTCATATCCTGTAGTTGAATTGAAAATCATGTTAATGTTTGGAAGGAGGGATTTGTCCTTAGGACATGCCTTGTTGATATCTTGAAATTCGGTGGAAATTATGATTACAAAGGTTTCTTTTAAACTGGAACTATGTTAGATATCCAATTTGAATAGTCAATGGGTCTGATAAACCCTGTTGCTAACAGTTTTTCTTACTCTTCTTTGAATAGAAGGGTCACTCATGGATGCATTTTCCATAGCTTCTGTTTAATGGGCTTTATGTCTGCATGCACAACTAAGTTATATACTACCAAATATGGATCTAAGCTCGACATATCTGCATAAGACCATTTGAATATGTCCAAAAATTCTTTGAGAAGTATAGCAAAACTTTTATGCTCTTGTGTTGAAAGCGAAGCTCCTAGCTTGACTATGTTAGGTTTCTCTTTCGCTCCAATATTAACTTCAATGGTTTCTTCGAAAAACATTTTGACATATCCTCCATATGCATAGGATCAGGAGGGAGGTTGAGATCTTGTTCTAAGGGTGTCTTAATGATATTTTCACTCTTAGCATGGTCACTTCTTTTTGTCCTTCATTTTTTTATTTGTTGGTCATTCAACACCTTAAAGAGGTTTTCATTGTGCAGCTTGGACTTATTTTTACCTGACCCTTTGTAGAGGAAGTTTTTCCCTCACTTTTTCTTAGATTTTTTGACCATGAAGCTCAGTATCCTCCTCAAAGTATGTGTAGGTATCCATGTCAATGGAGAAACCCTTCTTATGGTATCCAATAGGAATAGTATCACATATGCTCATAAACTATGTAATAGCCTCACCCTTCTCGAAGAGGTCAAAGTGGCACATGACGTTCTTGGTCCCAATAAAATTATACAAGGCGGGGGTTATGGTAGGGATAACAGTATATATGAAAAGGTTCCTAGAGGCAAGATCCTCATATTGGCTATGGTGGGAATTTGGGTCACTACCCGAAAAATAGATTTGTCCTCACATTCAGAGGAGGTAACATCTTGATCTATAGGATGAGATCCATAAGGCCTAATACCGACACCATATCTTTCGGTTGGGATTGGTTCCTTATCCCTTGTGTAAAATTTCTGCATATGAGTCCTTTGTAGCATAAAATACATCATTCTACTAGAGTTTATGTATTCTAGATTTTAATAGCATATAGGCTTAGTATCCTCGGGGACCCCAATTGTAGGAGGGTCCAACAATTTCTCTTCTACAAGCATACCCCCTGGTAATAATGTTCCAATTTTTTGTTCATCTCTAGGTCATTTGAAGTGGTAGTTCGGTTTTCCCCTTGTTTTGGGTGATAAGGAAAGGTATTAGACTAGGAGATCCTGTTGAATATTATATTATCCACAACCATACTCAATAATCTTCATCTCCCATGAATCAAAGGAAGAAACAAATGTAGAAGCACCATGAGTATAAGAAATAAGAGAGTTTGAATCTACTATGACTCAAGAGATTCAAAATGAAGGGGGATAACAATATCGGTAGAGGGACATTCGTATGTGCCCATACGCACAAATTTATTGAGAGCTTTGCAGTGGGTGAAGCATTCTAGATCTCCTCAAATAGTAATAGTTTGTTCCTCGACTTTAAAATTTATACATTGGTGGAATGTCGATGGTATGGCCTACATGGCATGAATCCATGGGTGACCAAGAATCATATTGTATGAAAGTTCCTAGTCTAGGGCATTGAAACTTCGTGTTGTGGCAAGTGGGCCCTACTTCCATCGGAAGTGTTATTGTACCAGTCAATTCATGCTCTATGTTATCGTAAGATGTGATGGTGATAATGTGGGACTCTATATTTGCTTCTTTGTATCCTAACTATTTAATTAGTTTCAACGTGCATATGTTTAATCTGACTCGTTGTCCACAAGAAATCTCTTTATCTTTTGGTGAGTAACAAATAATTCTATGTAAAAGGAAGGTTATGTGTATTATCTTTATTAGGTATTTATTTGTGCTTAAATGTAATGTGTTTACTTAGTGTAATATTTTCCACCATAGCATGTATGTGAGAAGGATCTAATTCAGATTGACACTCCTGGCCCTTGGAGAGTTTTATAAAGGATGTCATTATGTACGTTTGATATTTTAAGAAGATCTAAGATTGAAATCTTAGCAGACGTTTTCTCAAGTTGGTCTAGGATATTTTATTTACTATCCTAAGGGGTAGACAAAGGAGGTTATGGGATCACGAGATGAGCATTTCTTGTTAACGTAGCACAATATTTTCCTTTGATCCTAATGGTATTCACACACTTGTCAGAAGAGTGAACACATCCAATAATTGTGTCATACATATTGTTATCGTTTGGGTATAAACATAATTTACGACTTTATAACTCCTAGAAGACTCTCCCTGATCCACATTTTTCTTACCCTGTTTACCATGTTTTGGGAAAGGCTCCTTGAATATTCCCATATTTTGATTTGGCATCTGATTTGATTCTGGTGAATCAACTTCTATTTTACCATTATTGATAAGGTATTGAATGAAGTGGTGTACTCTTAATTTTTTTATTACGTCCTTTTACATGATGAAAATCATAATACTAATGTTCCTTATACCACGAAGGTTTGGGTGCATTTTCATCAAAGGGTATCATTTTGAGATATTGTACCATGTTCATTGTATCTAGTTGTTTTAAGATCGTGGATAAAGATTCTATAAGGGGAGTGAATGATCTATGTTTAACTGGTGGTTGGATTGATCCTTTGGTCAGTTTAAAAGGTGGACAAACTTGGACCACTTGTATGTGTGTAGAATCTATGATTCCATCTCGTACTACATTCTTATCTTTTATTAAATATTTTGAGAATTTCCACAGGTTTTGAAGATTGGTTATCTTTTGACAAGGATTTGATTGTCCCTTTTATGATTAGAGCCTTTTTATTTGGATTCCTTTCTCAATTACCCTTCAAATTTACCAACACAATACATTTGTAGGTGAAAGGAGATGTCTAGATTTAGGTTGGGTAAAAGATTCTAATGAGTTGTTTCTCGGGGATTGTTAAGGAAGTGTCTAGCTAGCCCTCACCATCTTTGTAAGCAATTGGAAAAGGTTTCATTTGGTTTTTCTTGGCATTACATAGGTATAACATGGTTAATTTTCTTTCCACATAGAATGGGAAATGTTGCACAAATGTTTTCGCTAGTTCCGGCCATGTGACGATAGACCCATGAGGTACGTGAAGGAACCACTCTAATGTTTTCCCTTCTAGACTTCTTGGAAATAGTCGTATGAGGTAATTTTCATTATACGCCACTTCTTGGTATGCCATGTAAAAATATTTTACATGATCCCATGGGTCACCTTTCCCTTTGTATTTATCAAACTTTGGCCAATCAAATTTCTTAGGAAAAGGTGTACGCAACATAGCCGTATCAAATGGATAAGGGCATAGCTCTTCATATTGATATTTCCTACTATGTCCTACGTTACTTTCTTGAAGGATTATGAGTGTTGCTTTCATAGATTGTAGCTCTTGTGAAATGATTTTTTCTTTAGTGGGGGAAGCCAACATATACACATAACTATTTTTTGACGTTTCTCCCTCTTGGTTTTTTGTTTGAAGCTCACCATTTCTAACCTTAGGTTTCTCTGGATGTACATTTTTGTTTTCCTCCTTTTGTACATGAGACACTAGAAGAGCTAATTATTGCCTAAGGTTTTGAATTTATTGTTGTATAGTGAATTCTTCATCGTGAGGTTCCTCTTCATTTTCATGGAGAGGGGTTGTTCCTCATTTCCATTTTCCACTCTTACCCTACGTGGCATTTTGATGAGTGGTATTTTAAAACCACATGTGTTGTCATTTCTAGTGTTTGAGGTGGAAGTGTGTCCATGTCCTAAAATTTCATCCATGTTAATGAGGGGGAACTCTTCCTCATTAGAATTATTTGTAGGTGGAATAATTTCATGTTCAATCGGCATTCTAGCTCCTAATTACACAACTCTTACAAGTACTCTATATTTGTTTAGAAAGAGGAACTCATATAATTAGATAGGACCAAATTCGAACTCCGCGTGTGGTGATCCCAAATCGTCACCACTATGGTCTATCATATCTTCCTCTTCATTTTCTATGGAGAATAGAGGTCCTAAATCATTACCGATAAAGGGATTTGACCCTTGTTTTGTGGATGTTTCCCATGCTTGTCTTTTAGATCCCAATCTTGTCATGGGGGCCATGGCCAATAGGAATTTTACTAAGGTTGTTTCTTGTTAAATGTGTCAAGTATATAGTCAAACCTAATTGTGAACCTAGAATGATATGTCTACTAAGGACACAAAATAATTTCATTAGTCTAAAGAATAATGAATGTCAATGAATTAAAGGATCAAAATGATTGTCCTAAATAGATAAGTAAAAATGACGAATAATCATAAGACACAATCACACAATGTTTGTTCTAAACCAATCAATAAATGAAGTAATTCCTAATTGTTTCCAAATGGTAGTTTTGACATGTTGTCATGTAAATGTGCAACAAGAAAATCCCCAATTTTAAGCATGACAATGATGCCCATGTGTCAAATTTTTCAAATTTTACCTTTCCAAAACACCCCAAGTCTACCCGTCCTCTAGCACCAACCTTACCCAGTCAGTCCAATGACCCCAAATGGATGTCAAATCAGTCCCATAGGTGATTTTAGGAGTTCTTGAAGAATGCCAATTTTGGGCAGTGTTGCGAAGGGCTACTTTGGCCTTCAGAGATTGGTGAAACACCTAGGAACAAAAAAGAGGAGAAAAATTCATAATAGAGATGGATAAAATGTATAACAACATTAAAGGAATGATATTGGAATATTTAGGAAATATTTGGAGGTTTTGGGGTAGATTCTAGGTAGTGCACATGGCCAAAAATGCTACCGAGATTCGAGAAGCAATTCCCTGGAGCTATAGATGGAGTTAGGATATAAAAAATAAATCATAGAAAATTTAATCCATATCTCTAAACGATTGTGAAATTAGATATTTCACAACACTTTGACACAATAGGTTTATATCTAGTTTTTTAAATGCTTAACTAGGGAGCTAGATCAAAAATGATTTTTTAGGGCATAAATGGATGAATCAAGAGATTATAACCCCACCATTGGATTTATAATACCAGTTTAAGTTAGATTCATATAAAATTTCACCTTGAAACTCCATCGGGAACTCTAGATACTGACCTTCACAAGTTCGCTCTCAAGTTCTCATACTTAGTCATTTTTGAAGTGGACATGTGTCATCTCTAGGATCCTGGCGCATTTTGATATCCATTTCTTCCCTTTATAAAAGATTCATAGGGGAAAATAAAATGCTTCGAACCCTTTTTGAACCCCTAGAACACTAATATGATCTCCCATTTTCCAGTTAAGCCCTCGAGAGCTAAGTTGGAGCCTTCCCTCTCCCTGCATGGATGATTTCCAAGTGTCATGATGAGGCGTGAAGTGGAAATTGATGTCCCTTTCATTCCTTTAGAAAAGGGACATAGGGGAAAAAAATTATCCAAGCCCACTTGAGCCTTGTGGTTCCTCATGTGCCCGAAATTCATCTCCTAAATGCTTTTTCCTAACCTCCCTCTCATTCTCAACTACAAATAACTTCATTCTCCTCCATCACCACCTCTATGATATCTGAAGATTGAATACTCCATTAATGTCTTCCATGAAGACAAGAAGTGAAAAATTCATCGAGATACCTCTTAATTTCTCAAGGTCCCAGTGGGTGAAATCACGCGAAAATTGGAGGGAATGATCGTTGAAAAATCTAGTTTCGCATGAACTAGTTTTTCACGCCACCAAGCCCATACTTTTAAGGGATATGGAGGATTGAATTTTCATACACATTCTTCCATGTCACATGAAAAATAGAAGTGAAAAAATCAGCATGCTACCTCTTCACTTATCAAGGTTCCAGTGGGCGAAATCGCGTGAAAATTTGAAGGAATGATAGTTGAAAAAACTAGTTTCGCGTAAACTAGTTTTCACGACATGAAGTCCATTTTTTAGGGATTTGGAGGGATGTGTTTTTTATCAGTATTCTACCCCATTTATTAAAATATCATTTTCCTAATTGTTCGATAAATATATTACAAAAAATTGGAGCATCAAACCCCATAATAAAACCCAAAATTTCAAGACTTGTTTTGTCAAAATCTACACCCATAGTGCACTTACTAAAAATAGCATGTGTCCATGGTGAGGCATACTAAAAATATAAATTGGATAAAAATGGAAATGCATCATCAAAAAAGGAGGATTGAAATGTTCCAAAGGGTTCGAAGGCATCAAGATCAATTTGGTAGAGCCTTTTTGGAGTTGTTGGTCGTCAAATAGGACTTCAAGAAGAGCAATAGTCGAGACAAGAAGTCCCTCCTCTTTAATGGGAGAGGTTCCCTTATTCAGAAACGAACCTATTTACGCATATACAAAGCATAATTTTCTTATGGAACTTGGATATTATGAAAGTGTTTTCTATAAGGATCATCAATCATAAAAGGACTCGAGGAATGAAAATGCGAGAACGAAAGCGTAAAGGCACCATTTAGAATTATAGATGACAGAGTAATTCCTTATGCATGCGAGGGTACAACGAATTGGAATAAGATCATTTGTATCACATTAATAAGATGAAATTTGAAAAGAAACAAAGTTCTGTAAATAACATCTGCAAGAATACAAAGCTTCTCAGATAATACGCATAAATGATCTAACAAGATTAAATGAATAGCTTAGGAATAAAGGAAACCAGATAGACAAAGAATGAAAAATCCTTCTGTATTGATTTCTTTAAGATTTATTTACACTTTCAGAAATAAGCCAAGTTCTTCCTCCCCCTTCAAAATGGCGAGGAGAGGTCATTATATAGTTTACAAATCAGTTACTCCCGGTAACTACTTTTTTAAAATAATGATTAGTTAAAGGGCTGCAAATTGCAATACCCCAACTAAATACAATAAATTCATGAGAAATAAGGGGAAGAGAAGAGAAGAATTAGGAGAAGAAGACATGTGCTCAAGATTGGGAGGGACCCACTGATTTAAGGATCCGTTGTCTGAATCTCTTCAACGCCTCGGCTATGTCTCTGCCACATGGGACTGATGTGTTGGCGGTAGACATCTAACTTGGCAATGAGTTTTCCATGCATGTTCGTTAGTTCACTTGAGTCGGGACTGAAATGAGCTCCACAAGCGAGTATTGTGTCTACACACTGTACTAAAATTGGGAAGCCACCGGCGAACGCCAAGCCACTGTCATGAATCATCTGTGCCATAGCTGAAGGGTTTGCATCTGTCATCCTTGCCCAAAAATCCCCAAAATCAAGGTGGCAAACTTCTTTGTCCTCCCGATATCGGGAACGGTGACTCGAGTGGTGAAACTTGTTCCTACACCTGGAATTTCATCTTCATGTTGATAGTAACTCGGAGAGCAAAGCTGCAACCTAGAATTGGGATTGAATCACAAGGGAAATGGATACGCGTGTAGAAATTTTGGTTGCAAAGGTTTGAGCAATAGATAGATGAAAGCAAAGTGTGCAAAAATGCATAGGGGGTAGTTCATTTGAAAAGCAAGATATTCAAGTAGAGCGGGAAAAATTAGCACGAATGGCACTTGGTTCATTTGGGACACGAGGGATGCGAAAGCGTGAAGTACACGGTTCGGCCGATTTGGGCGATGCGGGGAAAAGATGCACAAATGCTTTTGGAACATACGGGATGAAAGTAAGCGGAATACGCGAATCGGCTGAATCGGGTGAAAAGGGAACAACGGGTCCAGGAAAACTTGGGACATGTGGGACAAAAAGTTCGACGGGCCCGAAAAGAATGGACTTCGGGTAAACCGGCTGATCGGGGAATAGAGAGCCCAAGTGAACTTGGGACACGTGGGACAAAAATGTCCGACAGGCCCGAAAAACACACAAAATGACCCAAAAATGTAGATTTTCCCAATTTCTTGACTTTTCACATTATCAGGACAACAGAAAAGACACTTAACCTCAAAATTTTAATTTTCAACTTCTTAAAAGCAGGGGAATTTTGAGTGGACAACAGTTGGCTCCTTCTGGGGATGACTTGGCATAAATTCAAAGAATGAGACAAGGCAAGAATTTAGACAAACTCGGGGAAGTAGACCAGTACCTTATCCATTGGGCCACGGAAACAAAAAGAAAACCAATACAGAAGACAACACCGCAAACAACACACAAAAACAAGGGAAGGAAAGGAGGACACACACTATACAGAATATACAAAGGACTTCCTAATCACCTAAGACTTAAACAGTTTTAGTGCCCACTATAAGGAAGTGGGAGAGAAGAACCATCCATATAATCAAGGTAAAAATAATTCTTACCAGCGAAGTGCCTGATCTTGAAAGGTCCGAGCCAAAGGGAATCAAACTTGCCATGGCTGCCACGAGGTTCATGCCTTTTATCCCACAACAAAACAGTGTCTCCAATTTTGAAATCCCTGAACCTAGCTTTCTTATCAAACAAGACCTTTACTTTTTGTTGGTGAGCAGATATCCTATCAGCGACTTCCAATCTGTCCTCATTTAATTTGTGAAGATAAATGATTCTCTTATCCAAAGAATCATTGAAGCTGGTATCTTCAATGGCCTTCATTAAATGCAGAAGTGGAAGCTCCATTAGAATCAGCAATTGGGCCTCCATTCCATATACTACTTGAAAAGGAGACATCCCAATGGCTCTCTTAGGTGTGATCCTATCTGCCCAAAGAGCATCATAGAGTTTCTCGTGCCAGTTCCATTGGGATTCATTGACTAATTTCCTTATTATGGCCACCAGATTTTTATTTGTTGATTCTGCCTGTCCATTTCCCTGAGGATAGTAATATGAGGAGTGAGCCAAGGAGATGCCATATCCATAGCAAAAATCCATCATCTCAGTTGAAGAAAAATTTGAAGCATTATCTGTCACAATCTTGTTTGGCACACCATACCTTATCAAGATGTTTTCTTTGATAAAACTGCATACTACTTCTGAAGTAGTACTCTTTACTGGAATGGCTTCTACCCATTTGGTGAAATAATCTGTGGCAGTTAATATGTGGGTATGACCAGCACTAGAAGAGGGATTAAGTGTTCCAATGAAATCTAAACCCCATTGCTGAAAAGGTTCTTTGATCACAACTGGTTTAAGGGGCAAGGAGGCCAATTTGGGTCTACCCACGAAAGTCTGACAAGCCTCACATTTATCAACCCATTTTGATGCATCCTTGAACAAGGTAGGCCAGTAATATCCTCCATGAAGTATTTTATGAGTAGTGACAGTTGATGAGTAATGCCCTCCACATGCCTGATCATGAAAAGCTGAGAGTAGCTTCTTCTATTGCTCCTTGTCCACACATTTCAAAAACCTTCCATCTAACCCACGTTTAAACAAGGCGTTTTCCCACAACACATATTGGGTTGACCTTAGTTTAACAGCTCTCTTCTCTTTGGCAGTCAAATGAGAGGATCATTCTCCATAGGTGAGAAAGTGAGCGATATCAGCATACCATTCATCAACTGAGCTAAGAAACAGAACGGTAGGAAGACCAACTTTATCCTCCAGTAACTCATGTCTAGCTCCTTCAGCGATGAGTTCACATAGGCCTTTTCCACGGACGAGCTTGGTTGGTTTGATGTCAATATCATATTCTTGAACCTTGGCCACCTAGTTCCCTCTCTTGGATCCAAATTCCTGCTATGTGAGAATTGACTTGATAGTTGTATCCGGTACCAACACCGTGGAGTGAGAGTTAAGAATGTAAAAACGAAAGCGCTGAGCCTTTAACCACTGCAAAAGTATGTTTTTCCATTATGGTGTATTTTAACTCATGATTTTTTAGAACATAGCTCATAAATGCAATTGGGAGTTCGTGCTCATTAGAATCTTCCTGAGTCAGAACAACAACCAAGGTGTTATCCGTGGCGTAGCAATAGATAATGAAATCTTTGCTGAAATCTGGATATGCTAAAACAGGAGTTTTAGCAATGGCCCTTTTAATACCTTCAAAGGCTTCTTTCCCTTCAGGAGACCAACCAAATGTTTGTTTTCCTTTCATCATTTGGGAGATATTCAAAGATAGCTCTGCAAAATCAGGGATGAACCTTCTCAAAAAGTTGATCTTACCAAAGAAAGAGTGCACTCCCTTTTTGGTGGTTAGAAGAGGAATTTGATGAATAGCTTGAACTCGCTCAAGATCAATTTTTATACCATATTTGGAGACAAAGATGCCCAAATAATTTCCCTCGTGACACAAAAGATAGATTTCTTAGGATTCAAAGAGATCCCATGTTCTCTACATCTTAGCAGAACTGTCTCTAGATGCTGGAAATGATCCGCCCTTGTTTTAGAAAATACAGTCAAGTCATCAAGGTATACGATGATACACTTTCCTTTCAAACTTCCAAAGGCCAAATCCATAGCCCTCTGAAAAGTGGCACCAGAATTGATGAGCCCAAAAGGCATCCTTTTGTAAGCAAAGGTACCCCAAGGGGTAGTGAAAGCCATTTTGTGTTGGTCTGTGGTATTAACTTCTACCTAGTTATATCCTGAGAATCCATCAAGCATAGACAACATTTCAAATCCCGTTACTGCTTGCAAGACCTGATCCATCATAGGTAAGGGATAATTATCTTTCAAGGAAGCTTGATTTAGATTCCTGAAGTCAACATAGATACGAATCTCACCATTTTTCTTTCTAACGGGCACAATATTGGCAATCCATGTTGAATGATGGATAGGAAAAATGATTTTGGCTTTCAATAACTTCTGTATTTCTTGAAAAATGGTGTTAGCTATTTTAGGATTATATTGCCTTTGCTTCTGTTTAAAAGGATTAATCCCAGGTTTGAGAGGGATAAAATGCTGCATCTCCTTTGGTTGGAAAGCTTTTAAATCTTCATAGGAATAAGCAAGAACATATTTATACTTTTTCAACAGACTAATTACCTTCTTCTTTTCGTCTAGGGTGCAAAATTTTCCAATGTTCACGAGTTTAGGATCATTAGAACTCCCAATATTGATTTTGTAATATTCGACTAATTGTTGGGGTCTAGTAGAAGCTCTAAACTTTACATACCTATCGTGTTTGTCAAACAGTTTTCTAAACTCACCAATCCTTTTGGAATCTTGTTTCCTTTGAGTTTGATACATCCGTCCGATCCGCTTCTTCTTTTGGGCAGCTTCTTTGTTAAAGGGCACACTTTCACAAGGAAAATTATCACTTCCTTCAAAGTAAAACTATTCAAAATTATCCTTGAGTTCTAAGAAAGAAAGCAAGTGTTGATCGTTATTGAAAACTTGCCAGTTACTTGTATTATTAGGTAAACTGGGTCTATGAATCATTTCAATGGTGAACTTATCTTGAGAAAAGTCAGGATGAGGAATAAGCAATGACCCTGAGACTACTAGAGAATCAGCCTTGGTATTCTTCTCCCTAGGTACTGCTTCGATGGAGAAGGCGTCAAGAAATTCAATGGAGTCCCAAACCTGATTCCTGTAATGTTTCAACCTTCCATTCTTTACCTGGAAGAGGTTTCTAACTTGCTTAACAATCAATTCCCCATCCCCACGAACTAGAAGATTCTTCACACCCTGTTCTTTTGCCACCTAGAGTCCAAGAATAAGAGCTTCATACTCTGCTGTATAATTGGTATTTTCAAATTGCAACTTGAATGAGAAAGGATGAATGCTTCCTTCAGCGACACCAATATGAAACCAGCTCCGAACCGGTTGAAGAACAACTTCCATCAAACTCTAATATCCAAATATCATTCGGATCTTTAGGCGAGACTTTAGGGAGTTGGATTTCTTCGGATACATAATCATGTAGTTGCCATGCCCCATATCCTCATAGAGTATTTGTGCTTTGGGATCATCAGTTTTTGTACAAATGGATTGGTCACATGCCCTCATACCCAAGTTAATGGGCAAATGAAGAAGCCGTTGCACGAGAAGCGATCCGAGTATATTGTATAAAAACGATGATCCCAAAGCACAAATACTCTATGAGGATATCGGGCATGACAACTACATGATTATGTCTCCAGAAGAAATCCAACTCCCTAAAGTCTCACCTAAAGATCCTAATGATGTTTGGATATTAGAGTTTGATTGAACTTGTTCTTGGTGAGCCGGTGTCATATGGTGTCGCTCAAGGAAGCATTCATCCTTTCTCATTCAAGTTGCAATTTGAAAATACCAATAATACAACAGTATGAAGCTCTCATTCTTGGACTCCATGTGGCAAAAGAACAGCAGGTGTGAAGAATCTTTTAGTTCGTGGGGATGTGGAATTGATTGTCAAGAAATTTAGAAACCTCTTCCGAGGTAAAGAATGGAAGGTTGAAACATTACAGGAATCAGGTTTGGGACTCCATTGAATTTCTTGATGCCTTCTCCATCGAAGTAGTGCCTAGGGAGTAGAACACCAGGGCTGATTCTCTAGTAGTCTCAGGGTCATTGCTTATTCCTCATCCTGAATTTTCTCAAGATAAGTTCACCATTGAAATGATTCATAGACCCAGTGTACCTGATAATACAAGTAGCTGGAAAGTTTTCAATAA
This sequence comes from Taxus wallichiana var. yunnanensis, assembly GCA_018340775.1. Lineage (NCBI taxonomy): Eukaryota > Viridiplantae > Streptophyta > Pinopsida > Cupressales > Taxaceae > Taxus > Taxus wallichiana. The sequence continues at coordinate 10,650,455 of CM031235.1, read as the reverse complement.
TGATCAACACTTGCTTTCTTTCTTAGAACTCAAGGATAATTTTGAACAGATTGTACTTTGAAGAAAGCGATAATTTACCTCTTGAAAGTGTGCCCTTTAACGAAGAAGCCACCCAAGAAGAAGAAGCGGATCAGATGGATGTACCAAACTCAAAGGAAACAAAATTCCAAAAGGATTGGTGAGTTTAGAAAAGCTGTTTGACAAACACGACATGTATGTAAATTTTAGAGCTTCTATCTGACCCCAACAATCGACGAATATGACAAAATCAATATTGTTAGTTCTATCGATCCTAAACTCGTGAACATTGGAAAATGTTGCAACCAAGAAGAAAAGAAGAAGGTAATTAGTCTGTTGAAAAAGTATAAAGATGTTCTTGCTTATTCCTATGAAGATTTAAAAGCTTTCCAACCAAAGGAGATGCAACATTTTATCCCTCTCAAGCCCGGGATTAAGCCTTTAAACGTAAGGTGAGGCAATATAATCCTAAAATATATGACACCATTTTTCAAGAAATATAGAAGTTATTGAAAGCCAAAATCATTTTTCCTATCCATCATTCAACATGGATTGCCAATATTGTGCCGTTAGAAAGAAAAATGGTGAGATTTGTATCTGTGTTGACTTCAGAATCTAAATCAAGTTTCCTTGAAAGATAATTATCCCTTACCTATGATGGATCAGGTCTTGCAAGCGAAGAACGGATCCGAAATGTTGTCTATGCTTGATGGATTCTCGAGATATAACCAGTACAAGTTAATACCACGACCAACACAAACGGCTTTCACTACCCTGGGGTACCTTTGCTTACAAAAGGATGCCTTTGGGCTCATCAATGCCGGTGCCACTTTTCAGAGGGCTATGGATTTGGCCTTTGGAAGTTTGAAAGGAAAGTGTATCGTCGTATACCTTGATGACTTGACTGTATTTTCTAAAACAAGGGCGGATCATTTCCAGCATCTAGAGACAGTTCTGCTAAGATGTAGAGAACATGGGATCTCTTTGAATCCTAAGAAATCTATCTTTTATGTCATAGAGGGGAAATTATTGGGGCACGTTTTCTCCAAATATGGTATAAAAATTGATCCTGAGTGAGTTCAAGCTATTCAGCAAATTCCTCTTCCAACCAGCAAAAAGGGAGTGCACTCTTTCTTTGGTAAGATCAACTTTTTGAGAAGGTTCATCCCTGATTTTACGATATAACTTTGAATATCTCCAAAAAGATGAAATAAAAACAAACATTTGGTTCATCTCTGAAGGGAAAGAAGCCTTTCAAGGTATTAAAAAGGGCCATTGCTAAAACTCCCTGTTTTAGCATGTCCAGATTTCAACAAAGATTTCATTATCTATTGCTACGCCATGGATAACACCTTGGCTCATTGCTCAATCGGGAAGATTCTAATGAGCACGAACTCCCGATTACATTTATGAGGTATGTTCTAAAAAATCATGTGTTAAAATACACCATAATGGAAAAACATGCTTTTACAAAGTGGTTAAAGCTGTCAGCTGATTTCATTTTTACATTCTTAACTCTAACTCCACGGTGTTGGTACCGATACAACTATCAAGTCAATTCTCACATGTAAGGAATTTGGATCCAAGAGAGGGAACTGGTGGCTAAGGTTCAATAATATGATAATGACATCAAACCAACCAAGATCGTCCGTGAAAAGGCCTGTGTGAAATCATCGCTAATGAGCTAGACATGAGTTCTTGGTGGATAAAGTTGGTCTTCCTACCGTTATGTTTGTTAGCTCTCGATTGATGAATGGTATGTTGATATTGCTCACTTTCTCACCTATGGAGAATTATCCTCTCATTTGACTGCCAAAGAGAAGAGAGCCGTTAAATTAAGGTCAACCCAATATGTGTTGTGGGAAAATGTCTTGTTTAAACGTGGGTTAGATGGAAGGTTTTTGAAATGTGTGGACAAGGAGCAGCAGAAGAAGCTACTCTCAGCTTTTCATGATCAGGCATGTGGAGGGCATTACTCATCAACTGTCACTACTCATAAAATACTTCGTGGAGGATATTACTGGCCTACCTTGTTCAAGGATGCATCAAAATGGGTTGATAAATGTGAGGCTTGTCAGACTTTCGTGGGTAGACCCAAATTGGCCTCCGCCCCTTAAACTAGTTGTGATCAAAGAACCTTTTCAAAGCAATGGGGTTTAGATTTCATTGGAACACTTAATCCCTCTTCTAGTGCTGGTCATGCCCACATATTAACTCGCCACATATTATTTCACCAAATGGGTAGAAGCCATTCAAAGAAAGAGTACTACTTGTAAGTAGTATGCGCTTTTATCAAAGAAAACATCTTGATAAGGTATGGTGTGCCAAACAAGATTGTGACGATAATACTTCAAATTTTTCTTCAACCGAGATGATGGATTTTTGCTATGGATATGGCATCTCCTTGGCTCACTCCGTAGATTACTATCCTCGGGAAATGGACAGCAGTAATCAACAAATAAAAATCCGGTGGCCATAATAAGGAAATTAGTCAATGAATCCCAATGGAACTAGCACAAGAAACTCTATGATGCTCTTTGGGCAGATAGGATCACACCTAAGAGAGCCATTGGGATGTCTCCTTTTCAGGTAGTATATGGAGTGGAGGCCCAATTGCTAGTTACAGTGGAGCTTCTAGCTCTGCATTTAATGAAGGCCATTGAAGATACCGCCAATGATTCTTTGGATAAGAGAATCATGTATCTTCAAAATTGAATGAGGAAAGATTGGAAGTTGCTGATAGGATATCTGCTCACCAACAGAAAGTAAAGGTCTTGTTTGATAAGAAAGCCGTGTCGTGGATTTCAAAATTGGAGACACTATTTTGTTGTGGGATAAAAGGCATGAACCTCATGGCAGCCATGGAAATTTTGATTCCTTTGCTCAGACCTTTCAAGATCAGGCACTTCGCTAGTAAGAATTATTTTTACCTTGATTATATGGATGGTTCTTCTCTCCCACTTCCTTATAGTGGGCAGTACCTGAAACTGTTTAAGTCTTAGGTGATTAGGAAGTCCTTTGTATATTTTGTATAGTGTGTGTCCTCCTTTCCTTCCCTTGTTTTTGTGTGTTGTTTGTGATGTTGTCTTCTATATTGGTTTGCTTTCTGTCTCCGTGGCCTAATGGATAAGGTACTGAACTACTTCCCGAGTTTTTCTAAATTCTTTCCTTGTTTCATTCTTTGAATTTACGCCAAGTCATCCCGAGAAGGAGCCAGCTGTTGTCCACTCAAAATTCCCCTGCTTTTAAGAAGTTGAAAATTGAAATTTTGAGGTTAAGTGTCTTTTCTATTGTCCTGATAATGTGAAAAGTCAAGAAATTGGGAAAATCTACATTTTTGGGTCATTTTGTGTTTTTTTGGGCATGTCAGACATTTTTGTCCCACGTGTCCCAGGTTCACTTGGGCTCTCTTTTCACCGATCGGCCGGTTTACCCGAAGTCCGTTCTTTTCGGGCCCGTCAACTTTTTGTCCCACATGTCCCAAGTTCGCCCGGACCCGTTGTTCCCTTTTTGCCCGATTCGGCCGATTCGTGTATTCCACCTACTTTCATCCCGCATGTCCCAAAAGCATTTTTGCGTCTTTTCCCTGCATCACCCGAATCGGCCGAATCACAGACTTCACGCCGCGTCCTCGTGTCCCAAATGAACCAAGTGCCATTTGTGCTAATTTTTCCGCTCTACCCGAATATCTTGCTTTTCAAATGAACTACCCCTATGCGTTTTGCACACCTTGCTTTCATGCTATCTATTGCTCGAACCTTTGCAACCAAAATTGCTGCGTGCTTATCCATTTCCCTTACGATTCCATCCCAAGTCTAGGTTGCATAAGCATTGCTTCTCTCCGAGTTACTATCAACATGAAGATCAAATTCGAGTAAGGGAACAAGTTTCACCACTGAAACTCGCTCGGTCCCTCCCAATCTTGAGCACTGTCTTCTTCTCCTAATTCTTCTCTTCTCTTCCCCTTCTTTCTCATGAATTTATTGTATTTAGTTGGGGTATTGTGATTTACTGACCCTTTAACTAATCATTAGTTAAAAGAAGTAGTTACGGGAGTAATCGATTTGTAAACTATATAATGACCTCTCCTTGCCATTTTGAAGGGGGAGGAAGAACTTGGCTTATTTCGAAAGTGTAAATAAATCTTAAAGAAATCAATACGTATGATTTTTCATTCTTTGTCTATCTGGTTTCCTTTATTCCTAAGCTATTCATTTAATCTTGTTAGATCATTTATCTGTATTATGTTGAGAAGCTTTGTATTCTTGTAGATGTTATTTACAGAACTTTGTGTCTTTTCAAATTTCATCTTATTAATGTGATACAAATGATCTTATTCCAATTCGTTGTACCCTCGCATGCATAAGGAATTACTCTATCATCTATAATTCTAAATGGTGCCTTTCTGCTCGTTCTCACATTTTCATTCCTCAGTCCTTTTGTGATTGATGATCCTTATAGAAAACACTTTCATAATATCCAAGTTCCACAAGAAAATCATGCTTTGTATATGTGTAAATAGGTTCGTTTCTGAATAAGGGAACCTCTCCCATTAAAGAGGAGGGACTTCTTGTCCCCTGACTGTTGCTCTTCTTGAAGTCCTATTTGACGACCAACAGTTTTTGGCGACTCTACTGGGGAATCATATTCCAGTTCTATAATCATTTATTGATCATCTTTTGATCTAGCGACTCCACGTTTTACTCAAGGGAGAAGGGCCCTTGGTATTGAAGATTCTCAGTTTCAACTTTTGGAACAACAGGGTTTTCCTCTCCCTTCAACAAGGAGAAATATAAAGGCTTGTTCGAAAAGCACTCCTATCAAAGATAGAATCCGTACAGGTGATATTCCTTGTAACAAATCAGTCCTAATCTTCAAGCTTTGATTCTTGCTGGTGTTTCAGTTCCTCTTCAAGCCATTTTTCTAAGAATGGTGGTACAATTGCCTTAGGGCCATCATGTTGGGCCTCTTGCCCTTCCTCAACCTTTGCATGAGTTACCCAGAGGTAACCAGAAGAACTTTCCTAAATTCAAAGGTGATGGTAAAGTACATCCTGATGAACATATCGCAGCCTTCATAGTTGCATGCAGAGTTATGGGAGTTGAATATGAAGACGTCTCCATAAGGATTTTTGTTGAGACTTTACAAGATAATGCTACTGATTGGTTATATCACCTTTCGATTGGAGCTATCACTATCGGAACACAATGAGAACTAGGTTTGAAAACCGTTTCAAACCGGTGGAAGACGTGCATGCTTTGCTAGCCCAAATTTCTCAAATAAAGAAGGAATCACAAGAGCCCATGAGAGAATTTGTGGCTCGATTCAATAGGTTGATTAACAAAATTCCACCAAATACTCAACCTGTAGATCAAATTCAAAAATGCTTCTTCTTAAATGCCCAATTTCCTGAAGTTAGTTATGCACTAAGAAGGGCTAATCTCACAACATTGGCTAAGGATCAAACTCTTGCTGTTAGTGTTGAAGATGATTTAATCATGTCGGGAAGTTGAGGAGAGACCCTTCTAAATCTAAGTTTGCTTCTTCCTCTTCCACTCCCGGGCCTAATCTTCGATCCATTGGTACAAAAACTTGCAAATGATCTCATCGCCATTAAGAAACAATTGGCTCAACATACTCCCTATGCAGACGTTCCAAGGAGGAATTTTCAGCCCAGAAATCGTTTGCCTGCTTCTCAAACAAGGCTAGTGCTTGAAGAACCTCCTATTAAAGTTCCTATCAATGGAACCTGTGAAGTTGAGGAACCAGAGGATGAGGAGGTTAATGAAGATTGTGAGGAATTTTTGAAGAGGTTGATGATGAAACAGATGAACTTGAGGGATCTCGAGTTAATTTCTTCACCACTGAAGGCATTGATGAAGGGGATGATTATGATGAAGTAGTAGCAGACATGAATAGCGAATCATACACTGTCATGACTCGAGAGCAGACAAATCAGAGGGAGAAAGTGATGCAGCCCACCAAGAAATCTAAGGAGTAGCCGACAACTATCCCTATAATTGCAAAAAGAGGATCTCCGATCCCCATTTCATCTACACCAAAGGTGAGTCCTGTCAATTCTGCTATTAAAGTTACTTCTTTTTCCCATAAAATTGATAAAACTAGGATCTCAAACGATGATAACCCGTCCACTTCTGGGTCTTTTGATATTATTGATCACTTAAAAAAGAATAAGGTTCAAATCTCAGAGGTTGAATATTATCAAACCCATCCCATGGATTTTGCTAAAATGATTCACTTTGTCAATTCCCATTCTAAAACTACCTCTAAAGGCCTTTTGTCCACTCCTTCTTACGCACCACCTAATCTGTAGCCGCTATCACCTCACCCAATGACAAAATCAAACCATTTTATATAACACTCCTTATGGCTGGCCATAGGCTCGATAATTGCGTCATAAACTCGGGAGCATCGACAATGTAATGCTTTCCAAAGTAGCTCACGCCTTAGGCTTGACTCTCACACGCACTTACGGATCTTGTTATTCCATGGAGAGTAAGGAAGTTCCCTTGGTCAGAAGAATTAAGGACGCACAAGTGGATTTTACTACTTTTCCTGAGAAGAAAGTTTTGGCTACTATCTTAGTAGCAGATATTCCTCCTTCATACGGGATGTTGCTAAGCAGGAACTTCTGTAAGGATGTGGGTGGAGAAATTCAAATGGATTGGTCACATGCCCTCATACCTGTTAATGGGCAAATGAAGAAGTTGCTGCCTGAGAAGTAGTCTAAGTATATTGTACAAAAAATTGATGATCCCAAAGCACAAATACTCTATGAGGATATGGGGCATGGCAACTACATGATTATGTCTCCAGAAGAAATCCAACTCCCCAAAGTCTCACCTAAAGATCCTAATGATGTTTGGATATTAGAGTTTGATGGAAGTTGTTCTTCAGCTGGTTCTAGAGCTGGTGTCATATTGGTGTCGCCTGAAGGAAGCATTCATCCTTTCTCATTCAAGTTGCAATTTGAAAATACCAATAATACAGCAGAGTATGAAGCTCTCATTCTTGGACTCCAGGTGGCAAAAGAACAGGGTGTGAAGAATCTTCTAGCTCGTGGGGATGTGGAATTGATTTTCAAGCAAGTTAGAAACCTCTTCCAGGTAAAGAATGGAAGGTTGAAACATTACAGGAATCAGGTTTGGGACTCCATTGAATTTCTTGACACCTTCTCCATCGAAGCAGTGCCTAGGGAGAAGAATACCAGGGCTGATTCTCTAGCAGTCTCAGGGTCATTGCTTATTCCTCATCCTGAATTTTCTCAAGATAAGTTCACCATTGAAATGATTCATAGACCCAGTGTACCTGATAATACAAGTAACTGGCAAGTTTTCAATAACGATCAACACTTGCTTTCTTTCTTAGAACTCAAGGATAATTTTGAACAGTTGTACTTTGAAGGAAGTGATAATTTTCCTCGTGAAAGTGTGCCCTTTAACGAAGAAGCCACCCAAGAAGAAGAAGCGGATCAGGATGGATGTATCAAACTCAAAGGAAACAAGATTCCAAAAGGATTGGTGAGTTTAGAAAAACTGTTTGACAAACACGACAGGTATGTAAAGTTTAGAGCTTCTACTGGACCCCAACAATCAGCCGAATATGACAAAATCAATATTGGGAGTTCTACTGATCCTAAACTCGTGAACATTGGAAAATGTTGCACCCCAGAAGAAAAGAAGAAGGTAATTAGTCTGTTGAAAAAGTATAAAGATGTTCTTGCTTATTCCTATGAAGATTTAAAAGCTTTCCAACCAAAGGAGATGCAACATTTTATCCCTCTCAAACCTGGGATTAAGCCTTTTAAACAGAAGCAGAGGCAATATAATCCTAAAATAGATGACACCATTTTTCAAGAAATACAGAAGTTATTGAAAGCCAAAATCATTTTTCCTATCCATCATTCAACATGGATTGCCAATATTGTGCCCGTTAGAAAGAAAAATGGTGAGATTTGTATCTGTGTTGACTTCAGGAATCTAAATCAAGTTTCCTTGAAAGATAATTATCCCTTACCTATGATGGATCAGGTCTTGCAAGCTAAAAGTAACGGAATCTGAAATTTTGTCTATGCTTGATGGATTCTTAGGATATAACCAGGTAGAAGTTAATACCACAAACCAACACAAAACGGCTTTCACTACCCCTTGGGGTACCTTTGCTTACAAAAGTATGCCTTTTGGGCTCATCAATCTTTGGTGCCACTTTTCAGAGGGCTATGGATTTGGCCTTTGGAAGTTTGAAAGGAAAGTGTATCGTCAGTATACCTTGATGACTTGACTGTATTTTCTAAAACAAGGGCGGATCATTTCCAGCATCTAGAGATAGTTCTGCTAAGATGTAGAGAACATGGGATCTCTTTGAATCCTAAGAAATCTGTTTTTTGTGTCATAGAGGGGAAATTATTGGGGCACGTTTTCTCCAAATATGGTATAAAAATTGATCCTGAGTGAGTTCAAGCTATTCAGCAAATTCCTCTTCCAACCACCAAAAAGGGAGTGCACTCTTTCTTTGGTAAGATCAACTTTTTGAGAAGGTTCATCCCTGATTTTACAGATATAACTTTGAATATCTCCAAAAAGATGAAAGAAAAACAAACATTTGGTTCGTCTCCTGAAGGGAAAGAAGCCTTTGAAGGTATTAAAAGGGCCATTGCTAAAACTCCTGTTTTAGCATGTCCAGATTTCAACAAAGATTTCATTATCTATTGCTACGCCATGGATAACACCTTGGCTACTGTTCTGAATCAGGAAGATTCTAATGAGCACGAACTCCCAGTTACATTTATGAGGTATGTTCTAAAAAATCATGTGTTAAAATACACCATAATGGAAAAACATGCTTTTACAGTGGTTAAAGGCATCAGCGGTTTCATTTTTACATTCTTAACTCTAACTCCACGGTGTTGGTACCAGATACAACTATCAAGTCAATTCTCACACAGAAGGAATTTGGATCCAAGAGAGGGAACTGGGTGGCTAAGGTTCAAGAATATGATAATGACATCAAACCAACCAAGATCGTCCGTGAAAAAGGCCTGTGTGAAATCATCGCTAATGAGCTAGACATGAGTTACTGGTGGATAAAGTTGGTCTTCCTACCGTTATGATTGTTAGCTCAGTTGATGAATGGTATGCTGATATCGCTCACTTTCTCACCTATGGAGAATGCTCCTCTCATTTGACTACCAAAGAGAAGAGAGCCATTAAACTAAGGTCAACCCAATATGTGTTGTGGGAAAACGCCTTGTTTAAACGTGGGTTAGATGGAAGGTTTTTGAAATGTGTGGACAAGGAGCAAGTAGAAGAAGCTACTCTCAGCTTTTCATGATCAGGCATGTGGAGGGCATTACTCATCAACTATCACTGCTCATAAAATACTTCGTGGAGGATATTATTGGCCTACCTTGTTCAAGGATGCATCAAAATGGGTTGATAAATGTGAGGCTTGTCAGACTTTTGTGGGTAGACCCAAATTGGCCTCCTTGCCCCTTAAACCAGTTGTGATCAAAGAACCTTTTCAGCAATGGGGTTTAGATTTCATTGGAACACTTAATCCCTCTTCTAGTGCTGGTCATACCCACATATTAACTACCACAGATTATTTCACCAAATGGGTAGAAGCCATTCCAGTAAAGAGTACTACTTCAGAAGTAGTATGCAGTTTTATCAAAGAAAACATCTTGATAAGGTATGGTGTGCCAAACAAGATTGTGACAGATAATGCTTCAAATTTTTCTTCAATCGAGATGATGGATTTTTTTTATGGATATGGCATCTCCTTGGCTCACTCCTCAGATTACTATCCTCAGGGAAATGGACAGGCAGAATCAACAAATAAAAATCTGGTGGCCATAATAAGGAAATTAGTCAATGAATCCCGACAGGAACTGGCACAAGAAACTCTATGATGCTCTTTGGGTAGATAGGATCACACCTAAGAGAGCCATTGGGATGTCTCCTTTTCAGGTAGTATATGGAGTGGAGGCCCAATTGCCAGTTACAGTGGAGCTTCCAGCTCTGCATTTAATGAAGGCCATTGAAGATACCAGTTTCAATGATTCTTTGGATAAGAGAATCATGTATCTTCACAAATTGAATGAGGACAGATTGGAAGTTGCTGATAGGATATCTGCTCACCAATAGAAAGTAAAGGTCTTGTTTGATAAGAAAGCTAGGTTCAGGGATTTCAAAATTGGAGACACTGTTTTGTTGTGGGATAAAAGGCATGAACCTCGTGGCAGCCATGGCAAGTTTGATTCCCTTTGGCTCGGACCTTTCAAGATCAGGCACTTCGCTGGTAAGAATTCTTTTTACCTTGATTATATGGATGGTTCTTCTCTCCCACTTCCTTATAGTGGGCAATACCTGAAACTATTTAAGTCTTAGGTGATTAGGAAGTCCTTTGTATATTTTGTATAGTGTGTGACCTCCTTTCCTTCCCTTGTTTTTGTGTGTTGTTTACGGTGTTGTCTTCTGTATTGGTTTGCTTTTTCTTTCCATGGCCCAATGGATAAGGTACTGGACTACTTCCCGAGTTTGTCTAAATTCTTGCCTTGTCTCATTCTTTGAATTTATGCCAAGTCATCCCGAGAAGGAGCTAGCTGTTGTCCACTCAAAATTCCCCTACTTTTAAGAAGTTGAAAATTGAAATTTTGAGGTTAAGTGTCTTTTCTGTTGTCCTGATAATGTGAAAAGTCAAGAAATTGGGAAAATCTACGTTTTTTGGGTCATTTTGTGTGTTTTTCGGGATTTTCAGACATTTTTGTCCCACGTGTCCCAGGTTCACTTGGGCTCTCTGTTCCCGATCGGCGGTTTACTCAAGTCCATTCTTTTCGGGCCCGTCGAAATTTTTGTCCCACATGTCCCAAGTTCACCCGGACCCGTTGTTCCCTTTTCGCTCGATTCAGCCAATTCGCGTATTCCGTGTACTTTCGTCCCGTATGTTCCAAAAGCATTTGTGTGTCTTTTCCCCGCAATCGCCCAAATCGGCCGAACGACATACTTCATGCTTTCGTGTCCCTCGTGTCCCAAATTAACCAAGTGCCATTCGTGCTAATTTTTCCCGCTCTACCCGAATATCTTGCTTTTCAAATGAACTACCCCTATGCATTTTTGCACACTGCTTTCATGCTATCTATTGCTCGAACCTTTGCAACCAAAATTTCTGCACGTGTATCCATTTCCCTTGTGATTCCATCCCAAGTCTAGCTTGCAGCTTTGCTCTCCGAGTTACTATCAACATGAAGATCAAATTCCAGGGGCAGGAACAAGTTTCACCACTCGAGTCTTCCGTTCCCGATATCGGGGACAGTGAAGTTCGCCACCTTGATTTTGGGGATTTTTGGGCAAGGATGACAGATGCAAACCCTTCAGCTATGGCACAGATGATTCATGACAGTGGCTTCAAGCGTTCACCGGTGGCTTCCCAATTCAAGACAATGTGCGAGACATAGTACTGCCGGAGCTCATTTCAGTCCCAACTCAAGTGAACTAACGAACGTGCATGGAGAACTCATTGCCAAGCTAGATGTCTACCGCCAACACATCAGTCCCACGTGGTAGAGACATAGCCAAGGCGTTGAAGAGATTCAGACAACGGATCCTTAAATCAGTGGGTCCCTCCCAATCTTGAGCACATGTCTTCTTCTCCTAATTCTTCTCTTCTCTTCCCCTTCTTTCTCATGAATTTATTGTATTTAGTTGGGGTATTGTGATTTACAGCCCTTTAACTAATCATTAGTTAAAAGAAGTAGTTACCGGGAGTAACTGATTTGTAAACTATATAATGACCTCTCCTCGCCATTTTGAAGGGGGAGGAAGAACTTGGCTTATTTATGAAAGTGTAAATAAATCTTAAAGAAATCAATACAGAAGGATTTTTCATTCTTTGTCTATCTGGTTTCCTTTATTCCTAAGCTATTCATTTAATCTTGTTAGATTATTTATCTGTATTATGTTGAGAAGCTTTGTATTCTTGCAAATGTTATTTACAGAACTTTGTGTCTTTTCAAATTTCATCTTATTAATGTGATACAAATGATCTTATTCAATCATTGTACCCTCGCATGCATAAGGAATTACTCTGTCATCTATAATTTCAATGGTGCCTTTCGCTCGTTCTCACATTTTCATTCCTCGGTCCTTTTATGATTGATGATCCTTATAGAAAACACTTTCATAATATCCAAGTTCCACAAGAAAATCATGCTTTGTATATGTGTAAATAGGTTCATTTTCGAATAAGGAACCTCTCCCATTAAAGAGGAGGGACTTCTTGTCCCCCGATCGTTGCTCTTCTTGAAGTCCTATTTGACGACCAACAGGAGTCAATCCAATAAAAGTGGGTTTTCGGGCCTAAAGGAGCATACACCGCGAAGGAGTACATGAGATTCAAGAAAGGATTAGGGAGATTAGTAAAGATTCATGATCCAAAAAAGTATAAATGGAAGGTATTTTCCATGCCCTAAATGGTGGAAAAAACAAGACCTCGTGAAACATCATATACTTCCCTAGGTAACTCATTCTTTCGGCACACAACTTGTGATCCTGAGACGAAAAGGGGGAATTTTAATATGATTAAGTCAAAATTGGAGGTCCAAACCATCACCATTAAATTGATTGAGTTTTTAGTCAAGATAATATAAACATTTTCCTCCAAATTCATCTAGGATCCCAGGTTATCGCCATCACAAGTTGGCTAAAAGAACGCGTTCAACACTTTACCAAATTTTCATGTGGACACATGTTAGCTCTGGGAGCCTAGCACATTTTGATGTCCCTTTCATACCTTAAGAAAAGGGAAAAAGGGGACAAAGAAATTTTCCCATCCATATTTTTTTCCTCTGGTCACACAAGAAACCCTTTGGATCGCGAGTTCAGTCCCTAGGTGTTTGTTGGAGCCTATCGCCTCGATCATTCGAGATCATGACAAGTGGCGCAAACTAGCATAATGTGCGAAATGATGTCCTTTTTTCCCTTTGGAAAAGGGACATGTGGGACATGAAAATGTGCCCAACCCCTTGAAGCCCTCAAGTCATCAATATGACCTTCCACAATGCAAGTTTCAAGCTTTCATGAGCTAGTTGGAGCTAAATGCACAAAATTTGGAAAATTCTATCTCCTTTTCCGCTTTTTGCTACTTCTCCATTTCTAGAAGAAAGTTAAGAAAACACCTAAATCACCATTTCTACTCCAAACCAGCGCCACCATGTCTCATTAAACCCTCCACTCCATGAAAATACACATGTTTCAGAGGAAGAGTTGATAAAAAGAGTCGAAGAAACGAAGAGCAGAGAAGAAGAATGAAGAGATTCATTTGAAAACCTCCATTTCCATGAGACAAATATTTTCATATATCTTTAAAACTAGTGCACAAATTGAAGAATCATTTTTTTCTACATTCTTAATTTTTAGAGGCCACGAAAAAAAAACCTCAACAAGTTAGATCTCCCATTGTGGCCTCTAAAACCCTTGGAATAAGGAAGGAAAACTCACATCAAAAACGTAATTTATATCTCAATCCGAGGCCAAAAAGAAACCTACAATTTCCAAGCTCCATTAATGGTCACATCTATAACTGCCAGTGTAATATTTTAAATTTTCAAATATCCCAAAACAAAGTTGATCGGGTAAGCCTAAAATTGTGGGGGTGATATTGGGAAGAAACCCATATCAAAAAACTTTGTTCCACCATGATTCGACTACTAGAAGCACCATGCTTACTAAAAATAGCAGGCCTTCTACATGGGAAACTACTATTTCAGGTAAGTCACCAACTAAAGAAGCTATGAAGGAAGTGGTGAACACATAAGAGACATCGCATTGCAAAATCATTGAAATGGTTGTCTTGGTCCAGAATCGACACATATTAAAAATAGTAAGTGATCTCACAAGCACCTCTCAAAAATAGCAAAATCTTACAAAATGTGAGGGGAATAGAGGGAGAAGAAATAACTTGAGCTGCCACATCAAGTCGAGGTTTGAAAGCATCAAATTTTCATACTTAAAAAATAGTAAGTCATTCCAGAGGACACATTTCACAAAAAGATAATTTTGAGAGTTAAACATTCAAATTAGTAGCTGGAGTTGAAGTTCAGAGAAGAATTTTCACACTTTCCAGAAAAAGTAAGTCACTCTATTTAAGAACATGTGTTGAAAAACCATAAGGTTCAAACTCATAGGTTATCCTAGTCTCTCCTCCCACAAGTGTAATCAGTTGTAAAGTATTAGTTTCATTCCATGGTTCGTAATGTTCACCAACACCTAGCACATATACAAAAAAATGTATCATTCCATAGGACTTATGTCGACAGAATACGATAATGTTATAAAGGGTCATTACGGGAGGTAGTTTTTATCCTCGATTCTTTGAAGTGGATCTCCATAAGAAATGACCATGGTCACTATTGGGATAATTCAACAAAGTGTTTCTAAACACTCAGGTTGCGGTGTTAGGTCATCAAAAGGTTTTTCTTGTCGAGTAACTTGTCCATAATATGAGTAAATCATTCACAATAAGGAATTCAAGGGACATAGAACAATTCATCGTCGAGTGCAATCCTTAAGGAGTTTTTAAGAAAAAAGGATTTAAAAATTCATATTTTCATCTCCTTGTAAGAACCGGTGGGATTTATTAGAGGTAGAATATTTCATCCTTAATATCATTCTTCCTTCTCCTTTATTATGCTCTCTCTCTCTCCTCCCCCAAACTCTCTCTCTCTCTCTTCTCAATGTTCTAATTTCACATTGGTGTTGTAATTTTCCATATGTCTTAAGGTTTATAATGTAATAAGTCACATTTATGTTATATAAAGGGACTTAGTGTTTTCCTAAGAAGGTGAAGAGTCTTAAGTCACGTTGAGGCATATGAAGAGTCATTGGGGGTATATGAAGAGTCCTTTTCTCTTCCTATAAATTGTAAAGCCATTCCCATTTCAAAGGTTTGGTGATTGATTTTGTAAACTCAAGAGTGCATTGTACTTAGAGAGGATAAAGGAGATATCCATTTTCTTCCATTTCCCCCTCACCAATTTTCCTCCTTTCCCACACTATGTACAATTTCTTCTTGAGAATCATTATAAAAAGAGTTTCTAGCCTTTTTTTTACTTAGGGATTTATTGATACTTTGTGCTCATAAACTCGTAATGGTCTTGTTGCTACTTACAAAGTTGTTTCTTATCATAAATGCATGTGTTGAAATTTATTACTATTGTGTGCTAGAATCTTATTTCCTACTTGCAACATTAGTTCTCCTATCTCATTTCTCATTTCTCACTCCCCTTTCCTACTCTATAGAAAAATTCCTCTATAGTAAAAAAATTCTAGCTTTGGCACGAGGGTCAATGGAGTGCCCCTATTAGATCCTTGGTCGAAAGGCCACCATAGAAATTCACCTTTTCACGTGCATGTAAACACGGAAGCTGCTCCATTTAACTAGAGGGACTTCAATTCCCATAACATTGGCAATAAACCCACAGATTCGTCCACCCGAAAAAATTTGTCACTAACAATTTTTGGATGCCACCATGGGGAAGACTTGATAGCATATGTACAAAAAATATGACAGCAATGTTTGAAAAATACAAAACAAATTCATACACACACACACACACACACCATATTTTAGCATAAAATTAGTTTTGAAGGCAACTCCATCAATGAACAAACCCCTGTCACATTTTTTTCCACATGATGAAGAAATTTTTCAGATTGGAGCAAAATACGAGTGAGTGATGCAGTGATGAAGAAGATGAAGAATATCTTGACCAAGAAAGGAAGATCGTTGATCAGCCGTGGTTCCAAACTAGTATTTTTGAAAGATAAAGTTCAAAGATGGTAAAAGAGACTCTTAGTTCAAGTAATAATTTGCATCTAGACAAAGGAAATAAGAAATAACTTGTTACTGAGATGAAGAAGAAAGTAGGGAGCTGTTAGAAAGCACTCAAAGGAGATATAAGATAAGGTGCGAAGATCGAGAATATGCCGAATGCATGCAAGAGATGTACGAGCAACTTGAAGCGGCCCATATTGAGGAAGAAGAAGAGGAGATTTTTCCTATAGAGGAAGATCTTGAAGATCATTCGTACCATAAGGTTATAATCCCCGAAATGTTCTTAAATTTTTTTGAAGAATATCCTATCCTCAAGCCTTTTGATGAAGATCAAATAAGAATTCAGGAAGATGATGAAAGATGGGACGGTGCAAGATCCACCAAAGAATTTTTTTGCAATCTCACACAACTCACTATAAATTTGAGAACACTATCATTTTTTTGCCACTCTCTTGATGACTTCATTACATATGGTGATGGAGAAATGAACATATTAAAAAGAGAATATGTGGAAAGGCTTCAGAGCATAATAGAAGGAAATTCTGATCACGAAGCCTATCAAGAGATTTGGAGGTACACTCTAGCTTTACAAATAAGGTATGAATATCTCGAATCACTTCATGTTTTCCACAATGAAGAAGCTCAAGAAGATCTTGATGATTGTCTATGTTATGAGGTGTTTGTCCCTGGGATATTATTGGATGCTCTGAAGAAGATTCCATCCTTGAACCTTTCGATGAGTACCAAAGCAACATCAAGGAAGATGATGATGAAAGAGACATGGAGGTGGAACCACCATTCATCAACTCTTTTTGGCTCAAGGAATAGTCCCTTCAAGAATTAATATATTCAATAGAGGATTCTTGTTTCCTAATGGATGATTCAATTCTTTCGAAGACTCCACCAATGATGAAGAAAATGACCAATTTGAAGTAAGCATGAATAATCCCCCTTCAAATTTTGATTTTTCAATTAATGATGAAATGGACATGTGCAAAGAAGTGAAATAAATTCACCTAGCATCATGGACTGAAAATGATGAATTCAAGATGGTCATGGAGGATTTTCCCTCTTATTTTGATCCTTCAAGTGATGAAGAAATGTCAAATGAAGAAATTAAGACAATTGAAGAATCAAGCCCCTACCCGATTCAATATGGAATCAAGATAGAATCGAGAGTTCTTCCCATACTTCTACCCCAATAAGGGCCTATACTTCCCATCAAGAGGATGATATGGATTTTGATCTCGAAGGAGTGCCATTCCCACAAAGCATGGACCTCTTCTCCTTATCAAGATTTTTCATGAATCAAGTTTTTCGTGTTTGTAAGAAAGTGAATATTGGGCAACATAAATCATGGAAGGAGTGAACGAGGATGTTTCAAATGAATCATGGGAATGTGTGGATCATATTTTCAACCATATCTTGGAGGCACAACATAAAAACACTTTTAGTAAAAATGAAGATGAGCCTATGGTGAACTTGGAATAATCATCTGTACAAGACATCCTGAAGGTTGTAGAAAAAATTAAAGACCCTCAATTCAGTCTTGAACTCCTAACTTAGGCTATAGAGATACAAGATAGGTATGAATCAATTTGTTCTTCCTATTTTGGTACACCAATTTTTTATGTTGATATGCTTGATGACTTCCCTAATACTTTGGTTGACGAGAGTAAACATGAAAGCATGTCTTTTTCTTCCACATTCTGCATAGAAGTTCGTGTGTGCAAAAGAAGAAAAGTTCATGAATATCCTTTGGACATCTCTAGTTTTGAAGACAACACCTCCACTATGGAAGAATATGGTAGGGAAAATGTTGAGTTGACTCACCTTGAGGGAAGTTGTTCAAAACAAAGTGAAAAGTCATGAGAACATTGGGGGTATGTTCAAAATCAACTTGGTCACACCACTTTGGAATGTTCTGTAAGTGCAAAACAAGAGTTCATGAAGAAAAATACACTCAAGGGTAAAGAGTGCCTCTATGAAGAAATTTAAGGTTATAATTTCAAGACCGATATCAAGATGAGATTCAAACAGTTGGATATTGAAAGCAATTTCTCTGGATGACAAAGTGAGGGTATGCATGATTCTTATGAAATAATTCAAAATCAGATTTCACTCACCATTCTTCAAGCTCTAATGTGCCTCGAATAGGTTCCCATATTGCAAAATTTCACTGAGACTGATAAGGGCTTCCCTCTCAATGATACAACCTCTATTTTGGGAAGTAATTACTTTGAGAAACATAGTGAGATGTTCAGAGAAGTTCTTAAACGGGAAGGAAATCAGTTTGTCCTCACTCCCTCTGAGTATATTTCTAATACAAGATATGATTTCAAGATGTAATCCTAGTAAAATTAATGTATCCATGCTATGGTTGACATGTCCAAACTTGAAAGTACAGAGGGATGGTCTCATGATCGCTGGACATCAAGAGGAATCTTCAAAATGCAATTTTTTTAAAAAGGTGATCAATTTTTCAATGGATGAAGGAACATTCTCAGTGTAGTATGAGTACTAGGATGAAATCATGGTTAGTATTCTTCTTCTCAAGCCATGTAAGGCCATCACAAAATCATGGTTTCATGAAATAACAATTTTTGTTCTACAAAGGTCAGATTTCAATTCGTTACTTCATGATGACATGTACTTTTCTCAACCCGTTGTCGGGTATGTGTATATTCTTTCCCCTCATCTATAGATATCCCCCATTGTATATAATTTCCTTTATCTGGTGTGTGTATTTCCCTTTCTGTGTGTGTTGTGTGTTTCCTTTCCTTGTTTTGTGTGTGTTTCCTTCTTTGCTATCTCTCTCTTGTAAGTTGTACATGACTCCACAAGGCCCAATGGATAAGGCATTGGTTAATATGTTATAAATTGAGATTATGGGATTCTTTATGTCATGTCTTCACTGCACTCATTCCATACCATACCCCCAAGCTAGAGCAATTTGTTGTCATGCAAATTTAAAACAAGAAAATTCCCAATTTTTAAGCATGCCAATGATACCCCTGTGTCAATTTTTTCAAATTTTACCTTTTACGATACCACAGTCTATCCATCCTCAAAGCACCAACCTTACGTAGTCATTCTAATGAACCCCTAGTGGATGTAAAGTTATTACCCTAGGTGAATTAAGAAATTCAAGTCAATCCCCCTAGGTTATTTTAGGAGTTCTCGAAGAATGCCAATTTTGGGCAGTGTTGGGAGGGGCTACCATTGGCCTTCCTAGGAATCATGCAACCCCTTGGAGAAAAATAGAGGAGAAAAATCCAACATTTATATGGATAAAATGTATAAAACATTAAAGTAATGATATTTGAAGAACACGGAAATATTTGGAGGTCTTGGGGTAGATTAATCGAAATAGGGTTCTCGAGTCAGGTAGTGTAAATGATCAGAGGATCCTCACAGAGAAACACTGATCTAAGATCTTCTCAGAATAAGTTGCAGTCATTTTTAAAGCGTGGAGAAAAATTATACGATTCCGACGACATCTTGTTTGCAGGAAACGGAGCTCGTTTGCAAAAGTTATAGCCCGCTGAAATTTTTGGGCAACTGGCAAAATTTGGAGTTTTGTGCAGGTTGGACGTGTGCACGCTCGCCAAGTGTTTTGATTATATTGTGACACGTGGAAAAATTGTGTGACGTACTAAAAAAATGGGTTTTGGAACACCGGTCTTGGACACTCGTTCTCGAGACAAATGGACCCCGCTATTTACTGGCTGGGGGCCCTCAACCAGGTTCGACACACTCGATTATGGAGGGTGCGTTGGCCTCCTCCTCATTTAATCATTAAACCAAATTGTGTATATAAAATCCTATAATTTCCTTTACACCATGCATGTGGGACATTTAGGCATGCATTATTTAAATTATGCAAATTTCCCACGCCTATTTGTTATTAACTACCATTTCCACGCATTTTTTATTAATTTCCATGCATTGCATATACCACTGTCCACGCATTCCCCTTATCCAACTAACCACACATTATCCTTGGCTGAGTTTTAGTGCCTAAAAATCAAACCATGCGCTATCCCAAGAAATGCGCCCTCTACATAAGCATATAGGTGGCTCTTAAGCCAATTCAAACCGCCCCACCATGCATTAATAAATGCTTACCTTTTTTAACACCCCCACAATGTGGGATAAAACACTTAAAATGTGCCTAAGGAGAAGGAGGAGAAGTGGAGGGGATTGGAACAGCTGACCTCCCAAGAAAAATTATAGGCACCTAACCATTGAACTGTTTGGAAACAGTATAAAAGGAGGTATATTATATTTGTATAGCATTCGGGACTGTGTGAAATTATTGTAATGCTCATAACTTGAGCTAGGAGTGGAATTTGGAGGAGATGTAAAAAGCAACCCCTGTTATTTTTGACAGAGGAAGACTATGAGAAGGTCAGAATTTTGTAGAATTATTTGTAAAGAATTATTTTTAATATTTTAACAGATCAGTCCCATTCAACCTAGGACCCAGAGCGTAGGCCTCAAGCGCCGAACTCCGTTATCAATTCTTGTGTCAAATTGTTGGTGAATCCTCTTCATTTCTTTCAATATTTGCATAGTACTTGCAATTTTTATTCTTTTATTAAAAATACAAAAGGATATAATGCTCAAATTTTACATCGAAAATCAATACAAAGCAAGAAAAATGTGTGTGCACAATTGCTAGTTAAATTTGGTTTTCAGATCATTGGTATCAGAGCTGGTTTTGACTGATTTTTGGTTCAGTTTAACATGTTTTGGATTGCAAGTTGTGTGTTGGATGTTAACAAGGTCTTGATCTAAGAAGGGTGAAGGAGAGTTAGTTGAAGGAGATCCCAAAATTGGTACCAGACGATCTCGAAGTCCTACAATGGCAGATCGAGAGGAAGTGGAACAAAAATTTCGTCAATCCTTCCAATAGATGAAGGAAATGGTGGAAGAAATGTACCAAGATAGGCAAAGGGAAAAGGGAACTAGAGGAGGTAAGAAAGAAGAAAGCTCTAGTTCTGACATTCCAAAAAGAGACTCTTTAAAATCTGATTTTCTTTCATTAAAGTTAGATATCAAGTTTGAATTGCCTATGTATACTGGAGAGCTAAATGCAGAGAAGTTGGATAACTGGGTCAAGCAAATAGAAGTATATTGTAGGATTCAGAGAATTGTTGATGATGAAGTAAAGACTCATCTGGAAACTCTTTGGATGGGTGGCACAACACTCATTTGGTGGGAGAGTAAGCTTCAGGAAGTGGAAGAAAACAAAGGTATAGAAATCACTTCTTGGTCTGAATTTGTTTCAAATCTTAGGAAACAATTTTATCCTCTTGGTTATAAGCAACAAGCTATGATGGATTGGAAAACATTAAGAAAAACTAAGGGACAAAGTGTTCAAGAATACACACAAGAATTTAGGAAAAGGGCTCTAATTTGCGGGAATTTCCTAAACACGGAAGAAACATTGCTCAAATATATTGGTGGATTCCATAGTTATCTAAGGCATATGATACTTGTTTTAGGTCCTACTAATCTTGATGCAGTATGTGTTCAAGTAACCCATCTGGAAGCACGAGGGAAAATGACAAAGGATTCCTCTTTCTCTTCTTTTAATCGGAAGAACAAGCAATCAAGGAAATGTTCGAAATAACAAGGAAAAGGAAAGGGTAAGCATAAAACAAACTCTATTGTTAAGAAGGAAGATGAAAAACCATTTTGTAATCATTGTAAAAAAAACCATGATGAGTCTAAATGTTGGAAATTACATCCTGAAAAGAAGCCTAAATGGATGGTTAAGAAAGGAAAAGAAAAGAAAACAAACACCGTAGTGCATGATCTTGGTTCTGATTCAGGTGATGAAACCAAAATCACAGCTATGAGTTTTCAAGGTAAATCAACTCTTTCAATTTCCAACAATAGCACTATAGATGTTGCATCTTCTTCTAGTAAACAAACTATACCTGACGATAAGAAAAGAAATGAGCTTTTCCACATTAGAGTAATTTCAAAGCATACAAAAATTGATACTCTTTTTGATAGTGGATCTCAAGCTAATCTAATTTCTGAGGAGGTTGTTAAGAAACTAGGACTCAAAACTAAACCACATCCTAAGCCTTATCCTTTGGGTTGGGTTTGTGATGATGCAAAACTGCAAGTAACTAAAACTTGTACTTTGATTTTGCCATTACAGACAAGTTTATTGATGAGGTTGAATTGGATGTAGTTCCTTTGGATATTTGTGGGGTGGTTTTGGGAAGTCCTTATTTGTATGATCGTAAAGCAATCTTCTATAGGGAAGAAAATAAATATTTGCTTGCAAAGGATGGAATTGAGTTTATTATTAGAGCTCACCGTGAAAAGAATAATCTATCCTTGGTAACTGCAGGTCAAAGTGAAAAGTTTTGTGCTCATGGTGGTCAAAGCCAAGGAAAAAGAAAATGAGATGGCTTTTGAGACTTTCGATCTAAAACATAAGGATGAATTGGTAAAAATTGTTCCTCATTTTGATGATGTTTTTCAGGATCACAGGGTCTACCTCCCAAAAGAGGGGTTCAACATGAGATACGGTTGCTTCAGGATGCACCTCTTCCCAATATCGGAATGTGCGGTCAGTTGTCAGTAGTAGAGAATGAGGAAATCAAGAGACAAGTAATGGAACTTTTGGCTCAAGGTATAATTCGTCCAAGTACATCCCCATGTGGTTCACCAATTATATTGGTTCCTAAGAAGGATGGCACTTGGCGAATGTGTGTTGATTTTCGTGCTTTAAACAAGATTACTATAAAGAATCGTTACCCTCTTCCTAGAATAGATGATTTACTGGATCAATTAAGGAATGCAATTTATTTCACTAAGTTAGACTTAAGAAGTGGTTATCACCAAGTAAGAATTGCAGAAGGTGATGTTTGGAAAACTGCTTTTAAAATGAAACAGGGATTGTTTGAATGGTTAGTGATGCCTTTTGGTTTGTGCAATGCACTAGCAACATTCATGAGAGTTATGAATGAAATTTTTAGACCATTCATTGATAATTTCGTTATTGTCTACTTAGATGATATTCTTATTTTCAGTAAGTCATGGGATGAACATGTTAAACACATCCAGAAAGTCTTAGATGCACTAAGGAAAGAGAAATTGTATTTGAAGATGTCAAAATGTGAATTTGGAAAAACATATTTAATTTACTTGGGGTATATTGTAGGAAATGGAGAATTGAGAATTGATCCTGCAAAAATAGAGGTTATTGTGAAATGGCCTAGACCCACAAATGTGACAGAAGTTAGAAGTTTTCTAGGTGCAATTCAGTACTAGAGGAAATTTATTGCTAACTTCTCATATATTGCATCTCCTTTGCATGCTTTGACAAGTATTAAACAGGTCTTTCAGTGGGGAGGAAAACAACAAAAAGCATTTGATACCGAAAGAGAAGATAAGTACCACTCCAATCTTGGCACTTCTAGATTTACAACATTAATTTGAGATTGAGACGGATGCTAGTGACTACGCAATGGGGGAAGTTTTGATGCAAAACAAATGACCAAAGTGTGTTACCATTCGAAACCTTTACACTGCATAGAAGAAACTATCCAACTTATGATAAAGAGTTGTATGCTTTGGTTCAAAGTGTTAAAAAGTGGAAGCATTATTTAATGGGAAAAGAAACAATTATCCATCATACCGACCATCAACATGACTTCAATACTTACAAACACAAACCAAATTGCAGCAGTCTAGACATTTCGGTGGATGGGATTTTTGCAACAATTTCATCTTGTAATCGGTATAAAAAAGGTATTCAAAACAAGGTTACTGACATGTTATCCAGACCACCAGTGGTAGTAGCATCTATCCTTTTGCAGCATAGTTCTTTGGCTCATGTTAGTCACAAGGAACAATATGTAAATGATGTTGACTTTAGAGAAGTGTATGAGGATCTAGTAAGTGGGAAACAAGTAGGAGAAAAAGATTATCATTTGCATGAAGGATTGTTATATCATTCTGGAAAACTTTGTATTCCAGAAAATGAGCATGTGCATATGATTAGGGAAGCACATACTTCTCTTATTTCAGGGCATTTTGGTGTTAGTAAGACAGTTGCACATTTACAAAAATATTGCTATTGGCCTAGAATGCATGAACATGTAAACCGGTATATTAAGGGATGTGTTCTTTGTGCCACAAGCAAGCCAAGTAACAGGAAATTAGGACTTTACACTCCTCTTCCTGTTCCAACACGGCCTTGGGAAAGTGTTTCCATGGACTTTGTAGGAGGCTTGCCCATGACACGGAAGAAACATGATTACTTATATGTGGTAGTGGACAGATTTAGCAAAATGTGTGTGTTGGTTCCATGTACTAAACAAATAACTGGTGAGGGAATTGCACATTTATTCTTTCAGTTTGTTTGGGTTCATTTTGGTTTTCCTACTTCAATTATATCTGATTGGGATTCTAGATTTCTTGGGGAATTTTGGTCAACATTGTGGGGGTTAATGGACACAAAACTAAAAAAGAGCACTACTTTTCATCCACAGACTGATGGTTAAACAGAGGTTGTAAACCGCATAGTGGTACAATTACTTAGGGGCTATAGTAACAAACATCCTAAATTGTGGGATGAACATCTTTATTATGTGCAACATGCTTATAATCATGCCTTACATTCTTCTACTTTGAAGTCTCCATTTGAGACTTGTTATGGATATCTGCCTAATTCTCCATTAGATATATATTATGGACATGAAACTGTTGTTAATGGTGCAAGTGATTCTGACAAGGCTAAAATATTTGTGCAGAGAATACAACAGGTTCATCAGTATGTCCGTGAACAATTGGAGAAAAGCCAGGCTAAGTACAAAGCTAGGCATGATAAACATAGAACTGATCACAAGTTCAAAGTTGGTGATTCAGTTTGGCTTCACATCAGTAAGGAAAGACTGACAGGTGAAGGTAAAAAATTGAAACCTATACGGTATGGTCCGTTCCAAATATTGGAAAAAATTGGTAACAACGCTTTCCGGTTGGATTTACCTCCATATATGCAAATCTACTCAGTTGTAAATGTTGAGAATTTAAGATTGTATGAACTGCCTATGATTGTTGATCATGATGATTCTAACATTATGCCTTCCATTGATGATTTTACTCCGAGTATCTTGATGAGTTGCGTAGAAGACATCATTTGGGACAGAAAGTAAGAACTTCGCGAAGGGGTGATATTGAGTATCTTTGTGTTGGGTTCAAAGGCATGCTTCCGAACAAGGCTAAATGGATGGAAACCGGAAAGGTGAGGAAGAAATACCCTCACCTATTCACCAATTAGGTTGAATTTTTGGGTCCAAAAGTTTCTCAGTGGGGAGGAATGATCCAGAGGATCCTCACAGAGAAACACCGATCTAAGATCTTCTTAGAATAAGTTGCAGTCATTTTTAAAGCGTGGAGAAAAATTATATGATTCCAACGACATCTTGTTTGCAGGAAACGGAGCTCGTTTGCAAAAGTTATAGCTCGCTGAAATTTTTGGGCAACTGGCAAAATTTGGAGTTTTGTGTAGGTTGGATGTGTGCACGCTCGCCAAGTGTTTCGATTATATTGCGACACATGGATGAATTGTGTGACGTACTAAAAAAATGGGTTTTGGAACGCCGGTCTTGGACACTCGTTCTCGGACAAATGGACCCCGCTATTTACTAGCTGGGGGCCCTCAGCCAGGTTCGACACACTCGATTATGGAGGGGTGCCTTGGCCTCCTTCTCATTTAATCATTAAACCAACTTGTGTATATAAACTCCTATAATTTCCTTTGCACCATGCATGTGGGACATTTAGGCATGCATTATTTAAATTATGCAAATTTCCCACGCCTATTTGTTATTAACTACCATTTCCACACATTTTTATTAATTTCCACGCATTGCATATACCACTATCCACGCATTCCCCTTATCCAACTAACCACGCATTATCTTTGGCTGAGTTTTAGCACCTAAAAATCAAACCATGCGCTATCCCAAGAAATGCGCCCTCTACATAAGCATATAGGTGGCTCTTAAGCCAATTCAAACCGCCCCACCATGCATTAATAAATGCTTACCTTTTTTAACGCCCCCACAATGTGGGATAAAACACTTAAAATGCACCTAAGGAGAAGGAGGAGAAGTGGAGGGGATTGGAACAGCTGACCTCCCAAGCAAAAGTATAGGTGCCTAACCATTGCGCCAGCTGTTTGGAAACAGTATAAAAGGAGGTATATTATATTTGTATAGCATTCGGGACTGTGTGAAATTATTGTAATGCTCATAACTTGAGCTAGGAGTGGAATTTGGAGGAGATGTAAAAATCAACCCCTGTTATTTTTGACAGAGGAAGACTGTGAGAAGGTCAGAATTTTGTAGAATTATTTGTAAAGAATTATTTTTAATATTTTAACAGATCAGTCCCATTCAACCGGACCCAGAGACGTAGGCCTCAAGCGCCGAACTCCGTTATCAATTCTTGCGTCAAATTGTTGGTGAATCCTCTTCATTTCTTTCAATATTTGCATAGTACTTGTAGTTTTTATTCTTTTATTAAAAATACAAAAGGATATAATGCTCAAATTTTACATCGAAAATCAATACAAAGCAAGAAAAATGTGTGTGCACAATTGCTAGTTAAATTTGGTTTTCAGATCAAGTAAAGGGCCAAAAAGCTATTGATTTTCGGGAAGTGATTAAGGAGCTTTGGATGGATTTAGGAGTTAAAAATACATCTTCGGAAAGGTAATCTAGATCTATACAATATGGTGAAATCATATATTTCATAACACTTTGGTGCAATAGGTTTATATCTACTTTTTTCCATGCTTAGCTAGGGAGCTAGAACAAAAACCTGATTTTTATGGAATAAATAGAGGAATCAAGATCTGAGACCCCAACAGTTGGAATTATAAGGCCATTTTCAGTCAAATTCATATAAAATTTTCCTTGAAACTCCATTGGGAACTCTAGATAAGGGCTTCACAAGTTCACTCTCAAATTTTCATACTCAGTCATTTTTAAGTGGAAATGTGTCAGCTCTAAGAGCCTAACACATTTTGATGTCCCTTTCATCCCTTTATAAAATTTACATATGGGAAAATAAAATGTTCCCAACCCTTTTTAACCCCTATAACGCCAATATGACCTCCCTTTTTTCAGTTAAGCCCCGAGAGCTAAGTTGGAGCCTTTCCTCTCCCTACTGAGATGATCACCAAGTGTTGTGATGAGGAATGAAGTGGAAATTGATGTCCCTTTTATCCCTTTAGCAAAGGGAAATAGGGGACACAAAATTCCCCCAATCCACTTGAGCCTTGTGGTTCCTCATGCACTCGAAAGTCATCTCCTAAATGCTTTTTCCTATCCTCCCTCTCATTCTCAACTGCAAATAACTTCATTCTCCTCCATCACCACCTCTATGATATCTGAAGATTGAAGATTCCATTAATGGATGCCATGAAGAACACTGGAGAAAAAGGTAGTTAGCTACCTCTTCACTTTTCAAGGTTCCAGTGGGTAAAATCACGTAAAAATTGAGGGAATGATCGTTGAAAAATCTAGTTTTGTTTGAACTAGTTTTCGTGCCATGAATTCCCTACTTTTTTAGGGATATGGAGGGCTGTGTTTTTTATCAGTATTCTACCCCCGCCGATGAAAATATAATTTTACCACTTGTTCAAAAAAGAGATTACCCAAAATTTGGAGCATGGAACCCCAAAATAAAACCCAAAATTTCAAGACTTGTTTTGTTGAAATCTGACACCCGTAGTGCACTTACTAAAAATAACATGTGTCCATGGTGAGGCATAATAAAAATATAAAGTGGATAAAAATGGAAATAAATCATCAAAAATGAGTCTGAAGTGTTCCAAAGGGTTCGAAGGCATTGGGATCAATTCGCAGAGCCGTTTTGGAGTTGATTCAATAAAAGTGGGTTTTCAGGCCTAAAGGAGCATATACCGCAAAGAAGTACTTGAGCTTAAAGAAAATATTTACGAGAGCTTCGTAAAGATTCAAGAGCCCAAAAATTTACCAATGGAAGGTATTTCCCATGCCCTAAATGGTGAAAAAACAATACCTATTTAAACATCATACACTTCCATAGCAACTCATTCTTCGCGCACTGTTGGAGATCCAGAAAAAGGGGAATTTTAAGGTTATTAAGTCATAATTGTATTTCCAAACTATCACAATTCAATTAATTGAGTGTTTTTCAGTCAAGATCATATAAAAGTTTTCATCTCGAACTCATCGGGAGCCGAGTTATCGCCATCAAAAGTTGGCTCAAGGAACGTGTTCAACATTTTACCAAATTCTCAAGTGGACATGTGTCAACTCCTGGAGCCTAACACATTTTTATGTCCCTTTTTTCCCTTAATAAAAGGGACAAAGGGGATAGATAAATGCTCCCAAAACTATTTTTCCCTCTGGTCACACATGGAACCCTTTGGATCACCAGTTCAGCCCCTGGGTGCTTGTCGAAGCCTATCCCCTCAGTCCTCGAGATCGTGACAAGTGGCGTAACCTGGCACAATGTGCAAACTGATGTAACTTTTTCCCTTTGGAAAAGGGACATGAAAATTCTCCCGGCCCCTTGAAGCCCTAAGGTCATCAATATGACCTTCCAAAATGCAAGTTTCAAGCCCCCACGAGCTAGTTGGAGCCAAATGCACAATCGTTGGATGCCCGCCAAGTGTCAGCTCCTGGAGTGGTGTGCAATTTTTTGTCCCTTTCATACCTTAATTATTAAGGGACATTAGGGGCACAAAAATGTTCCTAACCCCAACTTCAAAATTTGAAAAATTCTATCTCCTTTTCTACTTCTTGTTGTTTCTTATTGCTTCTCCATTGTGAGAAGAAAGTTGTAGAAAACACCTAAACAACCATTGCTGCTCCAAACCAGCTCCACCATGGCCACAAAACCATCCAATCCTTGAAAATAAAAAGGTTTTAGAGGAAGTGTTGATCGAAAAATTCGAAGAAACGAATAATGGAGAAGAAGAACGAAGAGATTTGTCTTAAAACCTCCATTGTCGTGAGACAAAGATTTTGATATATCTTGTAAACTAGTCCACAAATCGAAGAACCATTTTTTCTACATTCTTAATTTTTAGAGGCCATGAAAACCTTAGCAACATATCTCCGTCTCTAGCATTAATTTTTCACAAGTAAAGAAATCTCCCTCTAGACACAACGAAGACAAAAATAAGATTTCCCGTCAAGCGGTTGTTAATTTGGAGAGAAAATTCACCCATGGAACGAGGAAGAAAAAACCACATCAAAAAAATAATTTTTATCTTAGTCAAGGCAAAAAAGAAACCTACAATTTACAAGCTCCATTAATGGTTGTCGCATCATGTCATTTTGCCGGGTTTAAAATTTAAAATTTTAAAATCTCCCAAACCAGTGATCGGGTAAGCCTGAAATTTTAGTGTGGTGATATTGGGCAAAAACCCCATATCAAAAAACTTCGTTCCACCATGATCCGACCATTGGAAGCAAACTTACTAAAACTAGCAGGCCTTCTACATGAGAGAATGCTATTTCAGGTAAGTCACCAACTAAAGAAGCTACGAAGGAAGTGGTGAACAGAAAAGAAACATCGCATGGAAAAATCATTGAAATGATCATTTTGGTCTAGAATTGACACTTACTAAATGTAGTAAGTGATCTCATGAGCACTGCTAAAAATAGTGAGCTATTCTAGAAGGTGAGGGAACACATGGAGAAGAAAAAACTTGAGTTGCCACATTCATTAGAAGTTCGAAAGAGTAAAATTTTCATACTTACTAAAAATAGTAAATTGCCCTGGAGGCACTTACTAAAAATAGTAAGTCATTTCTAGAGGAAAGATTTCACAAAAAGAGCATTCTAAGAGTTGAACATTCAAATTGGCAGCTAGAGCTGAAGTTCAGAGAAGAATTTTCACACTTTCCGAAATAGTAAGTCACTCCATTCAAGAATAACAAGTGTTGAAGAACTATGAGGTTAAAATTCATAGGTTATCCTAGTGTCTCCTCCAACAGATGTAATCAGTTGCAAAGTATTGGTTTCATTCCATGGTTCATAATGTTCACGATTACCTAACACCTATATGGAAAAATCTATCATTCCATTGGACCTATGTCGATAGAATACGACATTGTTGCAAAGGGTCATCACGGGAGGCAGTTTCCATCCTCATTTTTTAAAGTGGATCTCCATGAGCAACGCCCATGATCACTATTGGGATAACTCAACATTGTTTCTAAACACTCAGGTTGTGGTGTTTGTAGGTCATCAAAAGTTAGTTTCTCATCAGCAGTAAATTATCCACAACATGAGTAAATCATTTGCAACAAGGAATTCAAGGGGCAGAGAACAATTCAACATCAAGTGCAAGCATTAAGGAGATTTTCAAGAAGAAAAGGATTTAGAGATTCATATTTTCATCTCCTTGGAAGAACCAGTGGGATTTATCGAAGAGACAAAATCTTTCATCGTCAACATCATTCTTCCTTCTCCTTCCTTCTTCTTCTCTCTCTCCTCCCCAACTTTCTCTCACTTCTCAATAATTTCACGTTTTGGTTGCAATTTTCCATATGTCTTAAGGTTTGAATGTAATAAGTCACCTTTATGTTATAAAAAGGGACTTAGTGTTTTCCTAAGAAGGTGAAGAGTCTTAAGTGACGTCGAGGCATACAAAGAGTCATTGGGGGTATATGAAGAGTCCTTTTCTCTTCTATAAATTATAAAGACATTCCCATTTCAAAGGGTTGGTGATCGATTTTATAAACTCAAGAGTGAATTATACTTAGAGATAAAAAAGGAGATAGCGATTTTATTCCATTTCCCCCTCACTATTTTTCCTCCATCACACACTATGTAAAATTTCTACTTGAGCATCAATACAAGAAGGAGTTTCTAGCCTTTTTTTATTGAGGGATTTATTGATACTTTGTGCTCATAAAATCTAATTGGTCTTGTTGCTATTTACAGAGTTGTTTCTTCTCATAAATACATGTGTTGAAATTTCTAACTACTATGTGTAGGAATTTTATTTTCTACCTGCAACATTAGTTCTTCTATCTCATTTCTCACTCCCCTTTCCCGCTCTATAGACAAAGTCCTCTCTAGCAAAAAAATACTAACTTTTCCGTAGGGTTAGTGGAGTGCCCCTGTTGGATCCCTGGTTGAAAGGCCACCACATAAATCTATCTTTTCACATCCATGTAAACACGAAAGATACACCATTTAAGTAGAGGGACTTCGATTCCCATCGCATTGGCGAGAAACCCACATATTCGTCCACTCGACAAATTTTTCGCCAACATGACATTTTAATATGAAAAATGAAATGTCATTACTTATGTCGAGTTCAAAAATGAACAAGGTGTAAGTAATAATAAGAGGTTGATATGATTTCCAATCAAAGTATACTTAGAGTGAGTTTAAGTCCAAGAAAGACCTAAATATCAAAAAGTGGGGTTTACAAATATGAACAATGTAACAATACCACTAAGATACGTTAACCAAACATTTCAGAAATAAGGTAGTAGTATCAAAATAATATTATTACGGCATGCACACAAGGTAGCAAAAACACCTTTCAAAATTGAGGTAATGTTTGAATGCAACCCAAGGCTAAAGTATACAAAGGAATTGTTAAGGTGTTTATTGCGTAATCTTATAATCTAGACACTTAGGCCGAGTTTTCAAGAAACAAGACGTAAGTATCAAAATTGTGGTCATATGATACAAGAAACACTACAATTCAAAGTAAAATTGATTGAAGAATCAATCCTAACTACAACGACGATCTTGAATTGGGTATCAAGATCAAATGGCTATCAAGATATGAAAACGCGTACAACACACTTTCAACATTTACCATCCGGTCTCAAGCAAGGACGAATGTAAATGGATGTAAAAGTGCTGGACACGATCGATTGATAACACACTTATGGTT
Organism: Taxus wallichiana var. yunnanensis; assembly: GCA_018340775.1. Classification (NCBI taxonomy): domain Eukaryota; kingdom Viridiplantae; phylum Streptophyta; class Pinopsida; order Cupressales; family Taxaceae; genus Taxus; species Taxus wallichiana. The sequence goes on along the minus strand of CM031235.1, from coordinate 10,618,634 downwards.
GCTCCTTTTTGATTAACGAGTGTCAAAAGAAAGAAAGGGAAGTAGATCAAGTGAGGTTGAAAATTGTTTGGCTTCACTTTGGCAAAGTTCGCCCACATTATGGCAAGTGAAGAACTAAGAAAAAGTAATAGTTCACAAATTTTAGGGTGAATGACACTTGGTTTAAACTTTAATGGACTCTCCCCTTGTTTGATAAACAAGGTTTTGACTCCGAGAAAGTTATCCCTTTTTGAAGGGTCTCAATAATTATTGATTTAGTACAAACAAGTTGAATCTAAGTCAAGATAGCTTCCTAAGTGGTTCCAACTAGGTGTCACAAAATATCCTCATGCGAGATCGATTTTCTAAGAAATTCACACCGACTAATCTTGGAGTATTTCGGTTTTAGTTTACCCCCTTCAAAACCAAAGTGATCAATTAATGTTTTCATCACGTGTTCTCACTTGGGGCCGCGATATGGATAAATTTGACTCTAACTCACAAAGGTAAAACTAGTCATGTAGGTGTGTGCAACACTTCTTGTTTCATCCACAAGGTTCCCTCTTGCGTGAACTACTTTGGGGTTCCTAGGACTGCCCCCATTGTTGTAGCTTAAGGATAATGCTAAAGGGGTTATATCTTAGTATAAAGTGGCTAGGGCGTACCCTTATCTGAACCTACAAATACAGTGTGATGTATGTGGTGTGTTTTTTTAATCTTTTAGACTTAATGTGGTTTTAGTCACACACTATTTGGCAACCTACAACACACATGTAGTTAGAAAATTTATTTCAATTCTTCTTTATTTGACAAGTTTTTTTAGGTCATGCGTGAAGAGTTTAGTAATTTTCCACAAACAAAAAGAGAATAAAACATCATTTTTTATTCTCAAGATCACCCTAAGACAAAAGATAAGAGAATACACAATTTAGAATCCAACTTATTTAATCAACAAAGAAAAAACCCTTTAATTTAAACACACAATTTGTTCATTTTATCCAATTAGACATTCATTCCCTTAGCAATTAGTGTAATGAGAAGTTTTTTAAAGCATAAGAAATATGTAGAAATTATTTTTCATTCCCAAGATCACCTAAAAGGTGTGAGGGAAGAGCATACATGATTCTAATCCCATAAACAAGCATGCAACATTCATTAACCTTAAACAAACCAAATTAGCAAAAAGAATGAAAATATATCCTGCAAATAGAAGTTAATCTCAAATAAAATTGTAAGGAGTTAGCACATCAAGAACACAAGATTTCATAAATTTGAAAAAGAAAACTTAGATTCATATTGTGATGATTTGAAGCTTTTTTGCATAAATGTACAACAGGAAATTGGAAGTTTCAAGCACGATAACTATACCCCTATGTCAAATTTTTCATGTTTTATCATTCTGGGAAACCACGGCTCTGTCGTGTTAGTCCAAATTACCTCCCAAAAATGTTATATCATCCCCTAGGTGATTTTAGGATTTCATTGAAAATGTAAATTTTGGGGAGTCATGGGAAGGGCTATCGCTAGCCTTCCCAGGACTGGATCAACCCCCTGGAGTGGAACGGAAGGGAAAAATTCAACATGGAGGTGAATGGAAGACCTTATAACATCATGGAAATTATCTTGGAAGGTTTGGGGAAGTTTTGCAAGACTTGGAGTAGTCTGAGTTAAAAATAGGGTTCACAAGCCTAGGCGGTACACAGGCCTAAAACAAGCTGCTAGGCTTCAGAAGAAGATTCAGGAGCTCCAAATGGAGTTAGAAGTAAAAAAAAACATCATAGGAAATAGGATTCCAATACCTAAATGATGGTGAAATAATATTTTTCACAACACCTTGGCGCATATGATTGGCAGGTAGGTTTTCTCAGGCACAAGTGGAGTCCTAGATACAAAATCCAATTTTTCAGGGAACAAATGGTCGAATAAAGACATGAGACCCCCATCATTGGATTAAAAATTCCATTTCCATTAATAATAATATAAAATTTTACCAATAAATTCCACCGGGAGTTCAAGTTATCTTCATTCCAAATTACCCTCTCAAAGGTAGTTTAGGACTTAGTCATTTTTCGAGAGGACACGTGTCGGCACACCGGGAACTGGCGGGATTTCATGTCCCAAAAGTCCCTGAGGTTAGGCACATCAGACCTTTAAAAATTTTCCTAGCCCCCATGGGACCTCTAGGACCCTCATATGACCTCGACTTGACAGTTCAGCCCCCAAGTGCTTTTTTGGAGCATTCATCCCCTGTCGCCGGATTGGGTGACACGTGTCAGCTCCAAGAACACCATGGAAACTAATGTCCCTTATGTACTTGAGGTGGGGGACATAAGACATGGAAAAATGTGCCCATACCCTATGGGGAGTCATTTGGACACCCACGTGATTGACTTTTAGCCCCAGGTGCATTTTTGAAGCATTCATTCCCTGTCGTCGGATCGGGTGCCACGTGTCACCTCCAGGACCACCATGGAAACTGATGTCCCTTATGTACCTGAGGTGGGGGACATAATACATGGAAAAATTCACCAAGAACCTATGGGGAGTCATTTGGACACCCACGTGACCGACTTTCAGCCCCCAGGTGCATTTTTCAAGCAAATCCCCTGCCGTCGGATCGAGGACACATGGCATCACCTTGACCACCATGGAAATTGATGTCCCTCACATCCCTGAGGTCAGGGACATAAAAATTCACCCAGCCCCTCCATCTGCAAGTTTTGAGTATTCAAATCCGGCACTTAGCCATTTCTTTCCCCTCATTTCTCCTTCACAGCTTCATACCTTGCCATGGCTCCGTGCATGTTTGTCTAAACACCCGGTCCACCATTGTTGCTTTGAACTAGCTCCTCCATGGCCACATAAAGTCTCCAACCATGAATACATAGAAATATGTAGGCCTTAGAGAAAAATGGAGTGAAATGATGAAGAACGGGAAGAAAATGAAGGTTTTTTGCTAGATAACCATGAAGTCACCCGATCGAAAAATCTTCATATCTCACAAGATACAAGTCAGATGGAGATGTCATATTTTGTAGAATTCCTCATTTTTCAAGGTGATCAAGATGCAACAAACAAGAGGTCAAATGATGCCCAGAATAATTTTCTCCAACAAAATCCTCTCTTCGTGCACCGACTCACATTCGTCAGATTTCCTGTCATTTCGGCAATGGAAACAGAGCTAAAAACTTACACACGAGCTCCAAATAAAAAACCTATCACAATGGATTTGTTTTCATTACAAACAGAGAAAAAAACCATACCTGTAAATTTTGAGCTCCATTAATGGCCGCCATGGCAGCTCCGTGCCCGAAGCCACTGCCAGGTCAAAATTTCAAAATTTATTTCCAGGTATTCTAGTGGGCAAAACTATGTGAAATTCAAAGGGTGTGATCATAACAAAAAGAAGAGTCCAAAAAATTATGTTCCATCACAAATAGAGTACTAGAAACACCCTTTCTAAAAATAGTAAGTTTTCCTACACATGCTTGCTATTTTTGGTAAGTCTTCATCAAAAGTGGCTATGGAAAGAGTAGTGTGCACTGAAGATCTCCAAAAGGCCAGAATGATTATCTAGAGTAGAAAACAAAGTGAAAATGACCACTTACTAAAAATAGTAAGTCCCCCATCTGGGCATTTACTAAAAATAGTAAGCCACACTCAAAGAGCAGTTTTGGCATAATGGGACATTCGAATCGAGCCATGACATCTAGTTGAAAACCGGGACTTGATTTCTCACACTTACTAAAAATAGTAAGCTGATTTTATCTAAGGGAGATATGAAGCCAAAGTGGATGGGTTAGAAGGCTTCTCAGGATCACGAAGTGGAGAATAGTCAGAGAATGGAGCCAAGTCCACTGCAACAACTCATCCTTTGGCATAATTCTTCTTCTTCTTCTTCTTCTTCTTCTTCTTCTTCCTTTTATTTCTCTCTCTCTTCGCTCCTCATACGACACTCTCTCTCTTCAATGTTATATTTTTGCATTGGGGTTGCACTTTTTCACATGTCCTAATGTTCCTAATGTAATAAGTCACCTTTATGTTATAAAAAGGGACTTAAAAGTTTCCTAGGAAGTTGAAAAGTTTTAAGTTGTGCGAGGACATATGAAAAGGCATTGGGGGGTAGATGAAGAGTCATATTCTATTCTATAAATTGTAAATCCACTCCCATTTCAAAGGGTTGGCAATTGATCTTGTAAACTCAAGAGTGCATTATACCTAGAGAAAGCAAAGGAGATAGCCATTTTCTTCTACTTCCCCCTTCTCAATTTCCTCCATTTCTCCACTATGTACAAATTTTGTTTGAGAAATTAATACAAGAAGGAATTTCTATATTTCTTTGACTAAGAGATTTCTTGATACTTTGTGTTCATCAAATTTTATTTGGTCTTAATGATGCTTACAAAGTTGTTTCTTCTCTTAAATGCATGTGTTAAATTTTCTAACTAATGTGTGTAGGAATATGATTTCCTACCTACAACATTAGTTTCCTATCTCATTTCTCACTCCCTCTCCCACTTTCAGAAAAATTTCTCTCTTGCAGGTATAAGAAATATTTCCGCGAGGTCGATGGAGTGCCCCTGTTGGATCTCCGGTTAAAATGCCACCACAGAAATCCACATTTGTTCGCGCATGCACATACGGCCATTTCTTATTTGGTTAAGTAGAGGGACTTAGATTCCCAAAGCGTTGGCAAGAAATCCACAAGTTTTTCCACCCAATAAATTTTCTTGCCAATGAGCCTTTCAAAGATGTATGCACACCCCCATGAGAATGTGTGCCCACAGATAACAATATGTGTGCACCTCTGCTAGAAATGATAATGAGTTGAATACGCGTGTGGGCAGAGAGCTACATGTGTGGGCCTTCTAATGCATACATGGGTAAACTGGTATGTGCGCACGAATGTCAAATAGAGGGCAAAAACAGGGGCTAGGAAATGAGTGCAAGCCCAAAGTGATTCTGCGCGTGGATTTAAGCATATGCACGGATAACTCATCTGCGGGAAAACACAAAGAGACAAATTTTATGTGTGCGGGAAGAGAGTTGTATACACAACCTTTATAATGAAAGCGGTTTGTGATACTTACATAGGGTACTATAGACAACATAACATATGCAAAGAACAAAGTGTGTGTACGCACTATTTTTGACACCTATGCACAAATTTTGATGTCTGCGTGCCCTAAAAAAATTTACCTATGTATGTACCTATGGATGACATCAAAATACCGAGCTCTAATGTATGCTGACCTCATAAAGGTTGATTTTTTCATAATTTAGCTCAAATATAATGACAACCCATCACAATAAACCCCATAAGAGAGATTCAATGCCCATAAAGTTAGTGAAATAACATAAGGAGTTTAACTTATTTCACATGTGCATGATTTGGGTTAACAAAACTTGAGAAAAACTAGTAAAATTTCATTAAAATCAAAGAGACTATGAATCTGTCCCACCGAGCGTGTCAAATGTGCTCATGTATTAGTTAACTAAGCTAAGAGAATTGAAACTAACACCTAATAGTTCCAAAACAAAGATAACTAAACATAAACCATCATGCTAAGAGATAAAGAGACTAAATATCAATAACATACATAGAACTTTGAAGAAAATAAAACTAACATGTTAAGCACTAATCTCTACTCTTTGAAATCTAAACTAGAGATGGACCTATGTAGCTCTTAGCAATCAAAATGTGATTGTTTGTTTGATCCCAAGAGTTTTGAAAATGAAGTCTCATCAAGACATGACTACAAGACCATCTTGATTATCTCCATATTACCCAAAGTTTGGATGGATGAAAGAAAGATTGAAGATGCCTAGGTCAACACTAATGGAAGATGATCAAAGATTTAAAATGCCTATAGTTTATACTATATGCATGCAAAGGTGTAAAAAGAAAGGTAGGAGGATGGTTCTTTGTATAACCTTGTGGTTTGAAGAAGATTTGCATCCTCTTGTATATGGGATAATAGCAAAGCTAGGTTAGTTAGGGATAAGCATACTTTAAGTTTTCTTTAGGAGAGAATAATATATGATTAGTGATTCATGGGAGTTGAGAGGGGGTGTATTAATTAATCAAGAGTGACTAAATAATAGGTAGGTGTAGATTATAGAAGTTGTTTAGAGGAAAGTTAGTATGATTTGGGTTATAAGAGGAGTTTAATCCAATAAATGACGATTTATTGATTTAATAGAAGTGGAAGTTAATTAATTAAGAATAATTAATTAATTTAGGTAGATTAGGAACACTAATTAATGGAAGGTCATTAATCGGCATCTTGAGCAACAAAATGATTAATTAATTAGCATAACGTAATTAATCAACAGTGATAGAAGATAAAAGGTGCATTATTGACCATATGTCATCACTTTTTGGGAAACGAGATAATTAGCGCAACTTAAGTATTTAAATTTCTTGATCCAAATTATAGGTGTCTATAGTTATTGGAAGATTTCCTCTAAAAATAGTAAATTGTAATGAAACTCTTGTTGATTGGACCGTAAACGTAGTTGGGTTGAGTTTTTAAGAAAATATAATCTTAATTTTAGGAAAAATTAAGCTATGATACAATGTTTGGATTTTAGTAGTAGTGGTCTTTTTATTTAGTTTTATGCATGTATAAAATATATTGTTAGAGGAAGAAAAGGGAGTGGTCTTCTCTTGGTTCATATAAAAGTTTGAGACTTTGTATCCCTGCATTGCGAGTCCTTGTTCTCAGAATCGCATTTTTATTGTGTTTTATGTTGTCCACTATATATGACAAAAATATTGCGCATTGTTGTTCATATTTTCTCCTTTCCTTTATTATGTAGGATATTAGTTATTTATATAGTTCTAATAGTAATGATAAAGTTGTCATAAATTTCGGAAGAAAAGGGAGTGGTCTTCTCTTTTGGTTCATATAAAAGTTTGAGACTTTGTATGCCATTGCGAGTCCTTGTTCTCAGAATCGCATTTTTATTGTGTTTTATGTTGTCCACTATATATGACAAAAATATTGCGCATTGTTGTTCATATTTTCTCCTTTCCTTTATTATGTAGGATATTAGTTATTTATATAGTTCTAATAGTAATGATAAAGTTGTCATAAATTTCATCTAGCATATAATGTTATAGGTAATTTGATCTACACCAAAAAGGAGGAGAATGGAAGATGTGCATTGATTCCCAAAACATAAATAACAATCAAATACATATTCACATTGTCACAAATGTATGATTTGATGGATTGTTTAAGTGAAGTGTAATACTTCACCATAATTTATTTAACAAGTGGTTATGATACGATCAACATTAGAGAGGGAGATGAATGGAAGTTGACATTAAAAATGTAGGTTGTTTTGTGTGGGCGAGTTGGTTATGCCTTTTTGGTTGATTAACACACCAAACATGTTGACAAGACTCATGAACTAGGTACTAATTTTTTTCCTTTGTAAGTTTTTCCTTGTTTATTTTGATGACATTTTAATTTTTAGTAGGACCAAGGAGGAGCACCTAGCACACTTAAGATAAGTGTTGCATTTTTATGTTAGGAAATCACTATTAGTGTTCCATTAGTATATTCGTGTAATTATTATTATGAATTGTTATAAACAACTCATTCACAATAATATTTATTAGCATTATATTGTTTGTAAGGTGCTTACTAGTCACCTTACGAATTAGTTTTCTATATTTTAGGAAACTACAACCTATATAATAGGCTATTGTATTGTGTGATATTGATTATAAATAGAGATCATTATTATTATTTCTATCTGCAAAGCTCTACCAAATTCAAGATTTGGTATCAGAGTAGTCATTCTTGCCGTGATGAGAGTCCTATGAAACGAATCTAGTCTTGAGGATTACATATAGAATGATTGCAATGCATATCTAATATTCTTCGAATGTGGATACTACGGCATTATCTACATGATAGTTGCTAGAAAGGGATTCTAGCATATTGACATCTGAACGACTGGGCTGCCATTGTCAACATCAGATCGATGTGAAGTTTGAGAAGATTTTGAGTCTTCATCATATTTCCAGGGCGTCATAGATGACAACATTGCTTGGATTGTATAGCTAAGTTCTTCAAGGAGGACGTGATGAATAAGTGCAATTGAATATCTAGAAGATAGTTTTGTGGCTTTGAGATCTAACCCCGTATTCTCTTCCGACGAAGGCATGATGCGTTATTGCCAATTCAATACATAGATGATCGATGACCCATGAATTACTGTCTGTCTTGGCTTCCAGTCCTCCAGATCTCACCATAGTCATATCATAGAGTCGGCCACGTTTTTAAGGTGAAACAGATTTGTAATAATTCATATGCCGTAGTTTATAGCTTTTTTCCTCGACTCTTTATTTTGTCTATCACATGTGTATTTATTCCATCCATGTTAATTTCCATGTAAATATTAGTGTCATGTGTGTTAATTCAATAAGGTTAATTTTTTATTGTTGAGTCACCGTATACTGCCAAGGTTAACATTGTGTCAAAATCGTCCTCCACAAGTCTAAATTGACTTACATTAAAGTAAGGAGATTCGCTTTTGTTTATAGTCTTGTCAGGAGTAATAGTCAACACTCAATTTGTTGCACTTTGTTTACCCTGCCGTATATTATTAGTTCCTGGCAGGAATACTATAGTTTTCACTTCAATGCAATAATTTTTGTCAATGGACCAATCACAAATGATAATTTTTTTGCCTATGTCAAATTTTCTAATGTATAAACTTTGAATCGATATATTTACATAAGTATAATTTCACATAAATTAATTTCTTAGAATTTTGATTGGTGAGAAAGGGAGATTTGACAATTTTTCCCCTTATTGAGCTACAAGTTTTTCTATTTTTTTAAGCCAAAAAATTGTAAATGGCCAAGTGGCCTGGCATTTATTAACCCTTGTCAATTTGTCAATTCATTTAATTCCATGTGTCCCATTGAAATAGTAATAGCATTTATTTACATTGTTCTTATTTATTAAATGTCAAATCTTTTTGTCATGGTATTTTTTTTTGGTTCTTTTTTAAACAATACAAAAATACACAACATTTAAATTTTCATCATAAATTCAATTTTTTATTATTATAAAAATCAATTAAAGGTTTAACTTTTATAAACAAATATTTCTAAGTAATATAAAATTCTAACATTGATTCTCAATGTTAATAACCTAATTTATATTAATTATTTTACAACAAAATAATTTAAACTTAATTCATTTGTTTTTTATTTGTCAAAGTAAATAAAAAAATTTCCCTCTTAAACTTTTTAAAAGTTTTCCTTCTTAATTTTTTTAAATTATAACTTATAACTTAAGAATTAGTGTAGATATCTTAAATACATAAATCTGAAATCTATTTAAAAAGATTAAATTTGAGATTTTGATCTTAGATTTTGTACATTTCATGTTCATTAATAATTCCATTACATGCTTTGCTAATTTTGTTTTGACTAGTGATAAAAAGAGTCCAATTATACTATTATGTTGGGCTTGAAATTTTTAAATAACATTTAAATCATTTTTTAAATAGGCATAAAATCTATTAAATTTAATTTTCTTGAATTTTTACAATCAACATATCACTTAAGCAATTGCTAAAATACAATTACATCTTTGTAGCATGAATGGCAGGAACTGGCCGCTTCGCGGCTCTTGTTAGTCTAGTTTTTATAAATTTGTTTTAGGTTATCCTTGTCTATTGTGTAGAGTAGAGTCAATTGTATAAGTTAGAGTGAAGTGTTATAAAGTAATTCATGCATCCATTTTGAGATTTTATGGATTTGTAATTGTCCATTACAAATTAAATATTGAAATATATATATATAGAGTCATTTATTTATTCAATTGTATTTTGTAGGTCTAATGGTAAATTTGTGTGAAGTGTCTTGGGTTTAGTAATTTATATTTAGTGTCATAAGAAGTGGGTGAATTACATTTTCAATTGTCAAAATGTATATTAGTGTCGAGTTAGAGTCGAAATTTGAAAAAAAAATTAGCCTTACGGATGCATTTTCGGTAGAATCCGCCATCTATTTAAGGCATGTTTTTGAGCTTCATGGTCACATTCCACTGGGGTAACAGTGTCATAATCGAAGGATGGAGGAATCGAGAGGTGGAGGTCAATCAAGCGACCTCTCATTAGTCGCCATGATGATAGGTCTACAAAACATTACAGTGACATTTTTGTGGTGTGTGTGTTTTATTGCAGTTTGGGAAGTGTGCTTTCCATTGTGTGCTTGTTTTCAGTGTTCCTATTTTCAATAAGTTGAAATATCACATTGAGGGGGAAACATTATTCAATTTTCTGTTTCCAAGTATTCAATTTGTGTGTATGAGCAACAAAATTTAGCAAATTTTCCTATGTTATTCCTTGCATTGAGATATTGATGAGAGCCAATGATATTATTGCAACATCATGATATTGTGGTTATTAGTAATCCACTAGAAAAACTATCCAGAGGTTGTTGGTTTTGTCCTAAAAAACCATCCGTTGTGTGGTTGTTAGTAATCCACCTAGGAAAAACTATCAAGAGGTTGTTGGTACTATCCTAAAAAACCATTCATTGTGTGGTTGTTGGTTAACCACTTGGAAAACCATCCAGAGGTTGTTGGTATTGTCCTTGAAACCATCTAGATCATGAGTAGGCTACGTAGCGGCACATTGCAGTACAAGGTAGGTTTTCCCCATGTTCACACTAAGGGGGAATGTTAGGAAATCACTATTAGTACTCCATTGGTATATTCGTGTTATTATTATTATTGTTATTATGAGTAGCTATAAACAACTCATTAACAATAATATTTATTAGCATTATATTGTTTGTAAGGTGATTACTACTCACCTTACGATCGAGGATCATTTTTGAAAATCTCCAAAACACCCCTAAATGGTGTCAGTGTAGAAGATCATCTCGAGAGCTTTCCAATGACTGTGAGAACGCGGCAAACGGACATCGGGAGCTCTAGATATGTTCGGTCAAAGTTCAGACAACGGGAAAGTCAACTCTGGTCAACTGGTCAATATTTGGACCAATCGCACTGTGACACGTGGCTTGCCAACACTCATCGAATTCGCTCGATTTGCCTATCAAGAGATGACAAGTGGACTACAGGATTACCGAGTTAATTATTTCTATGCCACATTGTATGGGTCGAAATAATATTATTTTGGTAAGGCCACTTTCCAAATGCCACATATATATATATTAATGTTTAAAACATTAGTATGAACCGCCAAATCAAATGCAAATGCTTTGACCACGTAGAAGGTGGTGAAGCGGTTGTTTGGGAGGCATTAAGCCTTGCGTGGAAGCTTCCACGTGGAGGAGGAAATGAAGCGGTGGTAAGGGGGCTAGGCCCATGCGTGGACTGTCCCACGTGAAGAATGGAGTAGGTAAGGTTTAATAAAACCTTACCCAAATATAAAGGCCGTCAAATGTGGGATGAATACCCACTTTAGCATATAAAAACCGCCCTCTTCACCCTTAGCCGCTCAATGGGGATTTTTATCCTATTTAAAATGCTAGGCGCTCCACATGGGATTTTAACCCATTTTAAAATGCAATCCGTTTTAATCCCATTACACATGCTACGGGATGAGGCTATTATTAGCCTTAGGATAATTTTTAATGCATTTTTTTAAGGGCCCTATTTTTGTATAAATAGGGAACCCATTCCATTGTAATGGACACACACAAACTCGGAGAGAAGCTCATTCCTAGAGCGCTAGAGGCGAAGTCCGAGCCAAGAGGAGAATGAGAAATTGTTGTGTGAAGACCTAAATTATTTAGGCATTGTATATTTTTATATTATTGACCTATTATTTGTTAGGCAATAATAAATGAAATATTTGTGGCTAGGAGTTATTCAAACTACCTAGTTGGCCCATAGCGCGCCACACCGATTACTTGCAAATCTGGATTGTTGATCGGAGTGCTAGCGTCGCATTGATAGTGTCGGGAAGGCCGATTGTAGCGAAGGAGATTAGACGCCGGGAAGGTGGAAGTCGGGTGCTATTTTTCACCCTTGTCGTTTAGGCAATTGCCGAACTCCGTAATCAATCGTGTGCAATTGTCATTATTGTCTTGCATTATTTTAAATTGATTACTTAAAAGGAGTAAATCATCGGCAAATAATTAAAGCCTATAAGGGTCCGAGATCAGGTCGTAATAATCGATTATTTTCGGATCATTACCAATATAGTTTACGACATAGTGAGTTTCTTATATTTTAGGAAACTACTACCTATATAATAGGCTATTGTATTGTGTGATATTGATTTTAAATAGAGATCATTCTTATTATTTATGTCTATAAATCTCTTGCCAAATTCAAGAGATTACGCGAGGAAATTTTTCCTTTTAAATGTGCTCATGCATCTACCTTTGCTTTATATTGTGACCAACAAAGGATGTCAATTTCACACTTATTAAGTAGGATTAGTTATGTCAATGAAAAATGTGGGTGATTAGAATGCGATATCGGCCTTAATTTTGTGTAAGTTGCTAGAAATTGAACTCAAAAATTTGAGAACTACTCAAAACATTCTACCACAAAATAAATAGACCCATGATAAACACTGAGGATATATATGATATTAGGTTCTCAAAATGTCAGCGAGAGATTGTCACGAAGACCTCTAGTTCAAAAAGGATCTCATATTCAAGGCTCAAACAATTAATTCAATGCATATCACTTCATTTCTAGAAGTATAAGAAAATGCAGTGGGGTTTGAATGCTAGTTATCCTACTTCGTGTATGGATCATGTTGACAAGAAAGAAAATAAGAATGAAAACAAAATGAGGATAAAGTTGAGTGTAGTGAATACTCACTTGGGTCCATAACGGTGAGCATAACAATTCCTCCAAAATCACGGGTTCAACTGATTCATTTTTTCTTCTACCATTAGCTATTGAAATCATAAGAAGCATAAGCAACCACCGTGTCGGGTATGTAGCACAATCCATTTGCCATGATAGATTTACAATGAGCACCAACTCCACACGCATAGTCCATTACTTTTTGTAGGACTAAATTAGGGACTGTGGGTTTTGCTACACATCAAAGAGCATATCTTGGTGATGTTGATGGGGGATTTGGAGCGCAAGGAGTAGTTGGATTAGAAGGTGGATATGGTGGTGGTGTAGCTGGTGTGGTAGGAAAATGAATATAAGGTGGTGTTGTAATTGGTGAGGTAAGAGAAGGAATATAAGGTGTTGAGTTACTAGGAGGATAAGGCATGCATGGTGGTGGGTAGTTTATAGTAGTAAGCGGGAGGTGAAGAATATAGTGGCAAAGGAGATGGATGAGGATAAGGAAGGATAGAAGGAATTGAAGACCTTGACGGTGCATTGTGGATTGAAACCCTCGAAAGGTTGAGGAAAAGGGGCACCAAAGCGGTATGGAGTGGGATTATGGGATGTCCCAGGGGAAGCTATACTTTTGGATGAATGGACAACTGTTAGAAAGGGAGTTGGTTGTGCAGGGAAAGGCCTACTTGACTTTGATGGATTTAAACTTTGAATCCATGATTTTGGTAGTCATGTTTATATGATATAACTGGGAACCATTTGGATAGAGTAAACCCCAATTTCTTTACGAGATTGGGTAGGCTTTTGGTCCTCATTAAACAGGCAAAGAAATAAGTGGGTATGAATGTTCCGGCCTTCTAGGAGTACCTAAGGGTGGATCCGCTTGACATTCAGTAACAACCCTTCTATTATAAATGGCGGAAAGTAATAGAATTCAGAAATTCTAAAAACATGCCACCAACCACATGAACTATAAATCATGCCACAAAAAGCTAAAGAAACACCATATTATTATTATGGGGACCTCCAACTACCCAATGGACAAACCATCCCTAAAAAAATCTTCTTGAAATTTGCACACCCAATCCAATCATTTCAATCAAATTAATTTTCAAACTTTAAGGTAGAAGAAATATTTTCCACGTGACATGTTATTATTGATCATGAGAAAAATTTGCTTACAACTAATAAAAAATAACTGGACAAATCCATTAATGATAAGAGAGAAAATTAAATTTATTTGCTCAAAACTATAATTTAAAAGAGAGAATAATAAAATATTCCTACATAAAAAATAGAGAATATTTTCTAAAAATTTGATGCGACGCAAATAACAATCAACCAAACTTAAATGACACAATTATATAATGAGTTCCATTCATCCCTAACAATATTGTTTTGGTCGGTCGTATTACCGTTAAATTCCAGCTTGGAGCCTGAAAACATGATCTGTATTGGCAGCAGCCTGGTTTTTAACCCAGGATTCAATCATCACCTGGCATGAACCCCTCTGATCGACAGCGGCCTCGTGCCCTGCTCTCGCCACCACCACATTTGTCAGATTTGAATGGGATCTAATGTACCCCGCCACAACAGTCCCTACCTTCCACACCTTTCTCTCTGTACGCCAAAATTCACTCATTCCACTCCAATCCACACTCCGTAACCATTCTTCCACCGAAACAGCGAACCCCAGATCAAACTGCCCTTGATACACCAAAACCGGCATCCGCTTTACGAGCATTTCAACCTTCCATTTCGTGCTCTTCATGTAATCCGCGCTCATTCTGCTTTCCACGGCGTCGCTCCAGCGCTTCCAATTTATGTTAACATCTGCTCTCAACGCCTCTTTTACGGCGCGCTGGTTGACAAAAATGAACAGGAAATCGGTGCCATGTTCAGAGATTTCATAGGGATATGTCCTCCTCGGGTCTTGAACGCTTGCGATACCCGTAGCATCTTTAAGCCATCCTTCTATGCGTTTTCCTGCAACGCTTGCCTCGTTCCATTCTTCTTCAAGGGCCAGACTAACGGCCTGTTGCTGCAACATTTCCAGGTAAAACTTTTCCTGAAAATCAATAAGCCCTTGTGTGCGCGGAAACGGCATATGACCGGATTTGAATGACTGGATCTACCCATCCATCCCCGATCGAGATGCCGTCGACTCTCAATGCGTTGGGTTCGCCGTTGTCCAGCCGTTTCACCATGTGATACGCCAGCGAGGAAACGTATTTTCCGCCGTAGCTCTCGCCGGTGAGATACAAGGGGCGGAAGCGGAATAGGGGATTGAGGGCGAAGAATTCCTGGAGGGCACTGTATAAATCCTCAGCAACCTCTTCCTCGGTTAGCGGTATGGATAGGTTGGAAGGGGCTATGCTGAAGCCGCTTCCAAGGGGATTGTCTATAAATAGCAGGCCAAAAATACGGTTCCATGAAGCGGAGTTTCTGTGCAGGATGAGGTCTTCATCGACTAACCAGGGGCCTATTTCGTAGAAGTTGCCTATCATGGCGGAGCAGCCCTGGCCGCCATGAAGCCACAACAATATCGGGGTGTTTGAAATACGTTGAGTGGAGTTGATGGCTTCGTAGTATGCATAAAACATTAATGCACCCGGCTTCTCAACGATGTTCAGGTACCCTGATTCTGTTGGCAGCGCTTCCTTGGGAAAGTATTGTGTATTACCCACTGAAAACAAGCTTACCACCAGCAGAACGACTGCCGTTCGAAATTTCTTACCGGATTTCCTCATTTTGATCCGAAAAACACAGACCAAAAGAACTACTAAAACGATTTTAAATAATAGCACAATAATTTTTTAAATTAATAGAAGGAAAACAAATTATAGGAAAAAAACGTGAGAGGCTATGCCATCCACATCTAATTTAATATAGGGATAAGGAGCAGAAGCACATTAAAACTGTATTAATGTGATATCCAGGCATCCCGGCACCTCATCTAATTTAATATAAGAAGAAGGTTGCAGAAACGCCGTGTTCTCTTTTGCAGAAGCATATTAAAATTGTATTAATCCGATTATCCAGTCCACCGCTCAAATTTGAAGGGCTGTGAAAGAGGCATACACTCACCTACCTTTCTTGGTCTTATAGACTGTTTGGTCTCTTAAACGTTATTAAAATCTGTCATTCATACATTTAATATGGCATTTTCACCACATATTAAATTTGAAAGTCCAATCAAAATGCATATATACAACCACCATTTCATGATGAAAAGTATATTTACTACTCTCTACTCTTTAGATCACTAATTAAACATTAAACCTAAGAAGATCAACTTAGCAATCAAAGGTGTGATTAGTTGTTTATGGTTTTCAAGCTTTCAAGAATGGAGTCTCACCATTAATGGCTTCAAGGCCAATGGTTCTCTCCATATTACTCAAAACTTGGTTTAAGGATGCAAATGGAGGTATTAGCTCAACAATGGAGGAAGGTAAGCTTTAGATCAAATGTCTAATTAGCTTAAAGCTAATACAAATGAGATCAAAGCTTTCTTAGGCTTGTTTTGGTTTTGTGTTATGTAAAGTTGTGTCTTTGAATGGGTAGGCTTAGCCTTGTATTTATAGTTTTCCAAATGGAAGAGTTTGAACTTTGGGTGCATGTGGGACTAAAGTCTAAAAAGCATTTTAGATTAGATTAGGATAAACATGCTTTAGGCTTAGTTAAGCTAGGTTTAGGCTAGTTAAACTTGATTAGCAAGTGATTAGAGACTCATTGAGAGTTGGGAGGAGTCTAGTTAATCAATTTCTGACTGATAGATAGCCTAGGAAGCTTAATAGAAGTGGTTCAGAGAGAACTAGGGAGGTTCTGAATGGTCGAAAGGAGGAATGTTTAGCTAATAAGAGAGATATTAGCCCAATTAGATGATTATAGGAGGAATATGACCGAAAGAAGGTGTCGTAAATGGGCATCGAGAATGGAGCGAAGAATGGGAAATTAACGAAGTGTCGTTAATCGGTTGAATTGGAGGAAATGCTAGGTGTAAGCATATTTTAGGTGTCTACATTTGCCCCTCTTTGGGGTGGTGTAAGTGATGTCACTTCAAAGAAAGTAGACAAGCATAAACAAGTAGAAAATTTTGAAGGGATAGAAGAAAAATGAGTAGAATGAAGGATGCCCCCTCGATTGTCGATGGGGTGATGGAAGAACTCGATCGATGATCAAAAAGATGACAGAAAGAGAACAAAAGAAAGAATAGTGTGAAGAAGAAGAAAAGGGATATAGAAGAAAAGGAGTATGAGGAAGGGGAATGAGCTAACATCCATCCAATGCCTTTTAAACAACTTTATTTTCATCATATTGCTAATGATCTTCATCATCGGTCCTTATTAAAAAGAATGAACAAAAGTGTAGTATGACATGAAAATCCATATACGAACAAATGTCCATTGCTAAAAACACCAACTCCATGCAACATACAAAATGCAATGCAATATAAGAAAGTAAAAGATGCCTAACTCCATGCAACATACAAAAATGCAATGCAATACGAGAAAGTAAACAAGCTAACTAACAGAGAAACATAATGTAATGTTTTTGTTATCGAGCTTCAGATTCAACCTATTGAATTAATGACAAGGGTTAATGATGGTGCCCCAAGCAAGGATACATGTGAGGGGAATAATGGAGGACACTTGGGTCGATGAAAAGCAAAATGTGCACTACAAAATAGTACAGGAAACAATTGTGCCCCAAAGTACGAGATGAAGTAAAAACCTAGCTTTTGTTGATGGAGGTAGATCAAGATGATCCAGTGAGTCATGCACATGAATAGGTGAGAACCAAAGAGTGACATTTTTGTAGGATGATTTATATTGTTTTTGATGTTTCTTGAAACATATTTGAATGTTTTTTGATTTTCTAACATTTTGAATGTTTTTAAAGCTATGTACAGGAAGACGAGGAAGCATGTGGATGCCCCTAGTGATAGATGGGATGTACAAGGAAAAAGGCCACGTGCGTATGAGAAAGGTGAAGATGTGAAAATGCCCCAGCGATTAGGTGGGAGTATTCAAAGGAAAACTCTTCACGCATAGAAGTGGGACCCAAGGCCATTATGGATAGGTTCAATGTGATGATGAACGTAAACCAATGAAGTGCTATGGGAAGAAGCAAGGATGCCCCCAAGCGTAAGTTGGCCTAAAAGCACATGATAGAAAGGAAGGGGAAGATTATTTTTATGAAAGGGACAAAGGTGTTCGAAAATAATGGCAAAAAGGAAATACCATACACATGGATGTTTTGAATGAAGTAGAAGAATGATGTGAATGATATGAATGTAGCTTTATAAGCCTCATGATGAATGAAAAGTGATTAGCAAAGGCACAAATCATGAGACAGAGATATGGACTAAAGTAAGAGTTTGAACAAGGTCAAAAAAGACACTTGGTAACATACTAATCTTGCTTTGCTCATAGAGATCTAGTGTGTGCATGTGGAAATTAATTACCTCTTGAAGGAAGATTTAATAGACAACAAGTGAAGAAAACCTAGCCAATGTGTAGGAATGATTGATTTTGATAGGTGATTTGTGAATGGAGGGTGGAAGGAGAGCCATACATTGCTCTGTTGCTACCTATCCAGGCATCCATAGCCCCGATAGAGATGTATTTGATTCTAATCGCAACATTTCTCTACTACCAGTCAAGTGTCCATAGCCTCGATAGAGATTATTGGAAATACCCCAAGAGAGAGTTATATATCAATTTGCTTTTGCTTTTAGCTTTTAGCTTTTGATTTTTGATTGATTTTGATTCTTTTTTTTTTTGAAAACTTATTTCAGCTCTCTTGTTTGACAAGGGTTAAGAACCACTGATGGCTTGATGAAAGGAGGTGGAAGTGATTGTGATGATGACATTGGCTAGTGTCAACAAATATGTCCAAAAGTTCTTGCAAAAAGTTTATTAGATGTTGAATGTGATAGGATCTCTAAGAGGTCAGTCGTTCTTTAATTTACCAAGGTGATGAAAGACCAAGGTCAAACAGATACCATAGAGATAAATGTCACAAAATGTGAATAGGCTAACCAAAATATCACTGAAGGGATGAAAATGGTAGGAAGACTTGCAGAAGAATAGCAAGGAAGGAAGAAAGAAACATCCATGTGTATGTAATATACTGATTGACAATGTTTGATGTTTGATCTTTGTACCTTTGATTTTTTTATGTTTTCTTAATTTTTTTTTTTTGTATTTTTGAATTGATTTGATTTTTAGATTTTTGATAGTTTTGGAAAGGTGGAACAACAAAGTCACTCTATGCGTGGTAAGATCCAACAAACAATGTTTGTGACTTCCTTAATAAGGGAGACTAGGCGTGTTTTTTATCAAGAGTCATGTTATCCCGATCTCAATGATCGAGGTGAGCTCATACTCAACAAATGAATGTGATTTATCTGAAACAAGGATTGTTCATGTGGGAGCTTGAGTTCCCTATTCATAGGTTTATGCACTTTTTGCACCATACTTGATGGTTACATGTTGGTGTGCATTCTTGAATCACACTTGATTTTTAACCTTAAGATCATTGGAATTGTTAGGAGCTTTGGAGCTCTTGGAAGTTTTGACCTGAGCTTGTTAAGAAACTATTTGGGTTTCTTATAAGCTGACATGTGACTTATGTCGATCTCGAGAAGGAGAAGAAAGTGAATGTGGATGTTTAGACCTGATGTGAGAAATGATTGTGGGCTTTCCACAACCATTGATAGAAGAAAGGTGTGATGGATGAAAAGGATACGGTCCAAGAATTGAAGAGGATGGGCTACCAGGAGGTGAGCCACTGATAGAAGATGATGAAGGGCTGCTAGAATATGGCCCTAAGATGGAAGAAGTTGGGCTATGAGGACATGGCCCAAGAATAGAAGAAGATGATGAAGGGATGCTAGGGTGTGGCCCAAGTATAGATGAGGAGGGACTACTAGGGAGGGGTCCCATAGATAGAAGAGGATGAAGGGATACTAGGATGTGGCCCAAGAATAGAAGGTAATGGGCTACCAAGAGGTGACCACAAGTAGAAAATGGAGGGCTACCAGTGGCTCAGGATAGAAGAAGATGATGGGCTACTCGGTGGTGACCAAGGTGAGATTTTGATTGAGGAATGATGATAGATAAGGAATGAGTTGGTAATGAGAAGATAGGCCATGGATCAATGCTAGACCCCGACATCTCATCATGCTCAGAAGAAGGTGAAGATGGAATGCTAGAAGAAGAGTCAAGTTCCATGACCTTAGGATTTTCCTCTATGTTATGATAAAAGGAATCAACTTCTTCCTCCCCATACACAAGCATATCGAGTTCTAGAAAGAATCCTTGTTTACAATCCTCTAAAGGGATATCATTCGTGTAGTCTAATTGTTCCTTCATTATGAGAGAAATCAATCAGTAGAGGTTGTTGTTCTTTGGCCATAGGAGGTTGACTAGAAGAAATGGACCCGATAAGTGGGAAGATTGATTGATAGAAGAAGATGAAGATGTTTGATGATGTAGATGAGGGGAAGGCTTGACCTTATCACTCCCATAAAAAGAGTTTTGATAGTGCTTTGAAAAGATATCTTAGCACATGGCTTCTTTCTAATGGTTTGACGTGGTCGCAGACATTGATCTTTAGAAGATGGATGAGGAAATGGTATGATATGGTTGAAAGGGCTCAAGGGATGAAGAGGGATTGAATTTGGTTTGATAGCAGAAGATGACTCAAGAGAGGAAGTAGGCTTGGAGGTAGGCATCTCATGAATGGATGATTTGGATCGGACCTAGATCATTTTTCTAGAAGATGACGTAATGTAGGTTGGAAAGTAGGATCACATAGCCATCCATTAAGTTGTGATGTAGGAGTCGAATTGGATGATTGACTAGAGGGAATCTGAGTCATGGAACTCTTTGATGGAGGAAGAGGTCATTGAGGATGAATTGATGAAGGAGGTCTTGTGAAGAAAGGGAGGACCGTGACTCAAGAACCAAATTAGATGTTTGATCGATGGAACTTGGAGTCACATGAGTCTTCAAAGGAGGAAGACATCATTGAGGTGATTTGGAATAAAGGTCCTTGAAGAAGGGAGGACCGTGATTCAAGATTTGATCTAGGGGTATCGAACAATAGTTGGGATCCGAATCTTTAGAAGAAGAGTGGGAATCGAATAGTAGTTTGGATCTGAATCAGAAGAAGAGTGGGGGAACTTGAATAATAATTTGGATCAGAAGCATCCAAACCATACCACCGACTATGAGCTGAAGGTGGGGAACAGGGTACCCGAATGGGCCCTCTAGTGTGAAGAACCAAATGAGGCTTAGTCGTAATGGGAATATTTTGATTTGAATTCCTAAACCTAGGTTCCGTATTTTAGTAAGTGTGAGAAACCATGTGATAGTCAGTCATTGTTGGCATCGTTTAGGTACAAATTCCTAGACTTAGCTAGTGTGATCAAATTCCTTCAAAGTGAAGAAAGTTCCATGTCGATTTGGGTAGCATAAGGGAAACCAACTAGACATCTCGTAAATATGGAGATGTGTGCATGATTTTTTGAAGAAGGTCTAAGGAAAATAGACATCGTGATGATGCAATCTCGATGAGATAAAAAAGGATTGTCCTAGAAAATTTTTTTTTTAGATGAATAATCACAAGGAACAATCATGCAAGTGTGAAACACAAAGCCAATCAATAAGGAAATACTCCCTATGTAAAATGTGTGTGTGCAAAATGATAGTTTGATGCAAAGATGATCAACACAATGTCAATACTTACATCAAGCTCAAAATGAACAAGGCATAAATATTAACAAAGGGTAAATATGATTCCCACTTAAAGGATACTACGACCAGTTTAGAGACAAGCAAGGCCTAAATGTCAAAGGGAGAGGATTACAAATATAAGCTACGTAACCACACCAATTGGACACGTCTATCAAGCTTCATGGAGAAGTGAGATATTAGTGTCAAATTGGTATTGAAATGATGTAAAATAAAGTAAGTGACACCCATCAAGATTTGGAGCAATGTTTGAATTTAAACCAAGTCAAAGTATACTAAGGATGTGCTAAAATGTGTGTGCAGCGTAATGCCACAATGTGGATACTTAGATCATGTTTATGAAAAACATGACATAAGTATCTTAATTGTGTCGAGGAAATGTGAACAAGGTAACACGTCAAAGGGGATCAAATGATGAACCAATCCTAACTATGAAGATGATCTTGAAATCAAGATCAAAGGACTATCAAAGATATGAAAATGTACTTGCACACTTTAGACATTTAACAACCCAACCGCAAACATGGATGGGTGTAAAATGGACAAAAAAGTGGTGAATACCATCTTTGATAAGACTCATGAGGTATGCTTCCTTCTCACCCCGAAAATGGGTGGTGAGAATGCAAGGGTATAAATTAAAAGATGAAATAAACTAAGTGCCACTTGGGTAGAGTTTTCGCCTCATCCGAAGGTGAGAATGAAACCAAGCTAAGTGAGACGTGTTTAATTTTCGTGATGAAAGACACTTAGTTCTAACTTACATGTGGGATCTTTTCCTTGTTTGAAAAACAAGGTTCAAACTCCAAGTAAGTCGTCACTTTGTGATGGCTTGATGCATGACAATGGACTAGAAAAGTGGGCTCCAAGACAGAATGGCTTCCTAATAAGATCTCTCAACTAGGTGTCACAAGTTGTCTAGAGCGAGCTTGATTTACCCAAAGAGTCACATTGAATGATTTGGGAGTATCTTGGCTTTACTTTACCCCCTTTTGATATAATGAGAAACTAGTGTGTTCAGTTGTATTCATCATTGGGGTCACGATATGGAAAACTTTGACTCTAACTTACAATGTGAAATCTAGTCAAGTGGGTAAGCGGAGCGCTTCCTATTTCATCCACGAGGTTACTCAGTGGTGGATTACTTTAGGGTTCTGGAACCACCCCCATTGTTGTAGCTTAAGGCGTTATGCCAAAGGGTTATGTTCTAGTTGAGTGGATAGGGACATGTACCCTTTTTCGAAACCTACAATACTGATGTGAAGTGAAATGGTGTGTTTTTATCTTGCTTAACTTAATGTGGTTTTAAGTAGCACACCGTTTGGAAACCTATATGAAAACATGTGTATTAGAAGGTTTTTTTTTTTGTCTTGACTTCTCCTTTCTTTGACAAGTGTTAGGCCCTACATGCAAAGAGTTAGTAATTTTCCATCAAATAAGAAAGAGAGTTTGCATGTTGTTTTTGATTCCTAAGATCACCAAAAAGGTGAAGGAAGAGCATACACAACGTGAAAACCCTACTAAAATAAGCCTTTGTGAAAAATACTTCAAAAGGTAGAGTTTGTTTTAGCCAACTTTGAAAGATTAATCCAATTATTTAAACGTAAAGTAAGTGTTTTTAAAAGTGAAAAGGAGGTTTTAGAAGTGTTTTTGATTCCCAAGATCACCTAGAAGGTGCGAGGGAAGAGCATATGCACTTCAAAAATCCCCTTTAAAAGAAAAATGAAACACTTAAACTAATTTAGTCAAATAAAACCAAAAAGAAACCTGCAATCACTTGTTAGAACCTGTAAACAAGTTAGAAAACCAAGAAAATTAGAAATTCCATAAATCTATTTTTAGCAAATTTTCAATGGTTTTTAGTATTTTGCATTTTTGGAGGTCTCGGGGCACTTTGGGAGTTTGATGATAGAAGTAATGATATAAAAAGGTATATTAATTTTGGAACTTCCCTCACAAATTTCACTTCGTTCTCTTTTCGATGCCTATTCAAACTCGAAAATGGGTCAACGGGTCAAAAGATATGACCAAAACTAGGAGCACTAAAAATTATATGAACAAATCGGATCAAACAAGATACATGTGCCCCTTCAAGGTGTATGCATGCACGCAATTTTAGGCATGTGCATGGGTTATGGTGCATGCGCCCCTCTGTGTAAACCTAGTGGGTATGCAGGTGTTTGTGCCACCCGAGAGATGTTTGCGCTAGCATAAGTGTGTTTGCGCTAAGAGAATAGGTGCCTATGGGGGAAGAAAAAAATGGTAAAAACTATGATAGTGTGTGTGCACTAGAAGAGGGGTGCTTGTGCCAGCAAAAGGGTGTATGTGCCATGGTTTGGGCATGTGTGTTGCTTGGTAAAAATTTTTTTGAGAGGGCCGAGAATACACAGGTGTTTGCGCGTGGGTTTGGGTGCTGCATGCTGCCTAGTAAAAATGATAGGTTCTGTAGGGTGTCTGCTGCTGTGCTCAGAAGGGTGTGTGCCATGATTTGGGTGTGTGTGCCTACTTTAGGGTACTTGTGCATGGTTTTGGGTGCTGTGCCCCTCTGCTAAAAATGATAGTTTGAAGGTGCTTGCGTTGGCAGAAAGGTGTGTGCGCCCTGCCTGAAAAACCACCAAAAAACATGAAAAATGAAATTTTAAAAGTGTCAACAGGTTAGAATTTAGCCATTAAATGCAATTTCTAGCATAAACTTAACAAAGAAGCATGAAAATGAAGGTTAACTACATAAAACCTAGCTAAAAATCTCAAGGCAAAATATTTAACCCTATAAAAACATGTAAAAAGTTAGAAACTGAAATAAAAGCTTCAAAATGACTCCATTAATGGAGGATGGACTTCATGTCCCATCGGGTGTGCCAAATGTATGCAATGGAAAAGTTGCAAAGCTATGGAATGAGGCTAAAGAACCTCAAAGCTTAACTAAACTCAACCATGCACCATGAGATAAGAGCTAAACAAGAGTTAATCCTATACATGCATCATAACTTTGACAAAAACATCAAAACCTAGCATATATACTACTCTCTACTCTTTAGATTACTAATTAAACATTAAACCTAAGAAGATCAACTTAGCAATCAAAGGTGTGATTAGTTGTTTATGGTTTTCAAGATTTCAAGAATGGAGTCTCACCATTAATGGCTTCAAGGCCAATGGTTCTCTCCATATTACTCAAAACTTGGTTTAAGGATGCAAATGGAGGTGTTAGCTCAAGGTCAATGGAGGAAGGAAAGCTTTAGATCAAATGTCTAATTAGCTTAAAGCTAATACAAATGAGATCTCAAAAGCTTTCTTAGGCTTGTTTTGGTTTTGTGTTATGTAAAGTGTCTTTTGAATGGGTAGGCTTAGCCTTGTATTTATAGTTTTCCAAATGGAAGAGTTTGAACTTTGGGTGCATGTGGGACTAAAGGCAAGCCAAAAATCACTTTTAGATTAGATTAGGATAAACATGCTTTAGGCTTAGTTAAGCTAGGTTTAGGCTAGTTAAACTTGATTAGCAAGTGATTAGAGACTCATTGAGAGTTGGGAGGAGTCTAGTTAATCATTTGTGACTGATAGATAGCCTAGGAAGCTTGCAGAAGTGGTTCAGAGAGAACTAGGGAGGTTCTGAATGGTTGAAAGGAGGAATGTTTAGCTAATAAGAGAGATATTAGCCCAATTAGCTGATGATTCGCAAAGGGTTCACT
The DNA here is from genome assembly GCA_018340775.1 of Taxus wallichiana var. yunnanensis. Lineage (NCBI taxonomy): Eukaryota > Viridiplantae > Streptophyta > Pinopsida > Cupressales > Taxaceae > Taxus > Taxus wallichiana. Next base: position 10,593,389 of record CM031235.1, on the reverse strand, counting down.
AGAAAGTTTTAAAATAAGATGATGAATGTAATGACCCTCTCTATAATATAAGATATAAGTAGAAGACCATATTAGAGCCAACACACAAATAATATATAACAAAAGGGGTACACACACCATGGTTTTAAATATATCTATAAGAGAGTAATCAACACTCAATATCAAATATAAGGTTCCAAAGACTATATCAAGGATATGGGTATAACTAAAATCTCAAGGGTTTTAAGTAAGATCTATTGTAATAAGCAAGAGCTAATCATAAACTAAGGGTTCGCAACCCACTAGGTGGTATCCATTCTAGTATAATACATAGATATGTGACATTATCCTAGTCTAATACATAGTACATCAAAAACATTGATCAATTAAACATAAAGGAAAGAGTTTAGGATTAGTGATACTTACCTTTGAGTGGACATTATCACCACATTAATCCCCTACCTTAATTTATAACACCTTATGAGAGTTTTTGTGGGTGGATGAAAAGAGGGATAGGAAAAGACCTAAATACACATTAATATCTTCCTTCAACGCCCTTTTTAGCGCACTAGGTGAGAAAAATGGAAATATAGTTGGTGTCATTTCCAAATATTCTTCTTGGGTCCAAAAGGGTTGTGAAACTCATAGAATTTTAAGCTAGGATAATATGCATTTTCCTAAAATAGCCACCTCGTTCCATTTCCATTCATGGACCGACTAACGACTTGTTGCTCGAAAATTTGTAGGTAAAAGTTTTGTTGAAAACCAATAAGCCCTTGCGCATGTGCGACAAGGAAAATGACTAGATCTGAATAAGCTGGATGTACCCATCCATTGCAAATCAATATGTTGTCGACTCTTAGTACATTAAGTTCATCGTTGTCTAACCATCGATACATATTCGAGCAATAGTAAGACCGAGAAGGCTATAGACCCCATCATTGTGGTTAAACCACTAATCCTTGAGAGAGGCTCATCGGGCTCATGAACAAGCCCATGGAGGAAGGGTAACAACCTTTGCATAGTACAATGATTGATAATGCATCCTTCCAAGAAAAAAAGCAGTTCCCGAGTCATGTATAACAATAAAATGGTGAAACTCCATAATGCGAGATAAACCCCCAAAATTGTGTGAGAAAGGCAACATCAATGATGATATACCTAAATGTAACTTAGATACAAATGGAATATTTTTCATATCCTTGGCTTGTTAATTGCGAGACAAATATTTATACACTTAGAGCTTAGAATTCAATGAGACGATGTTGAATTCTATGTAGAGTCCAATGCATATGTGATTGCCACACATTTAACTCATTGGAGATTTTCTAGTTGCCAATCACATCTCAATGCACCAATGATTTGAAATGGAATTATGCAAGCAAACTACCAATGGGATGCACAAAAATATGTAGTATGGACATGCAAAATTGATGTAATGGAAAGATAGAGGAGTCACATAAAATCTAGTGAGAATGTTAAATCCGTGGTCAAAATAAAAAACATTCAAATTGGTATTGGGATCAGGTGTTCAAATCAATTCACAACTCAATAATATATTAAATTTTTGTGCCTTTCCTTTTAACTCTCACTTGTTAGAAATTCAAATGTCTTAACTTGGATTTTACACCCATGAAAACACTATAAAAATAGATTTATCAAATAATCTCCATTGAAATATTAGCTCTAAGAAGAATGGTGATGCACCTAGAGAATATAATGTACATGAGATTGTGCGGTTGTATCTTTCATAGTCTAGTTGCATAAAGTAATAAAAAAACATAATAACATATTTTAATAACTTTGAATATTATATCAAAAGCAAACATAGTACCATAAGATCTCTTCTCGTCAACAAAACTACAGGCATTGGGAAAAAAAATTAAGTACACCATTTCCCCCCTTTGTATTTCTTCATCACAGGCTTAAATTATAGTTCTATGATACCAAATATAGAGTTTGGTAAGAACTTACACAATAATTGTATATATTGTTCTTTAATGGAAAACATACAAATATATAGTACTTTACTTTCCTAACTAATATGATCTCTATAAACATTCCTAAAACAACTCACCTAAATATTGATGAGTAGTTGAAACAACTCATAAACAAACAATTATATATGTGAGTTGTTATAACTCAATAAATCCTATTTACGTGGGTTATTAAAGACTCACCCACATAATTACATCACATTGATAAATTACATTTACCACTCCATAACTATAATGTGAGCACTAGAATAATGAATTCCTAACAAGATGATTCTTTAAAAAGACAAAGTACAATTGGGAGCAAAAAGATAAAGGAAACATGAAACTCAAGTCAAGTCAAGGTAAGGGTGAAACAAAAATAGTTAAATTAGATCCAAAAAGTGTGGCTCACATCTTCATAGGGTGTAGTGATGAAAGGAAAGCATACAAGTTTTATAATTCTAATAGTAAATCTACGACTATTTCTATCTAAGAGGTAAATGTAAAATAATGTCTACCACTTCGTGGAACAATTACACGACCCATGAAATTTCACATCAACAATTTGAGGGGTGTTCGAGCGAACACCCCCTTCATATGGACCCCCTTTTATCAATGTGCCATGTCATAAAAAAAAGGGGTTCACTTGAACCACTCTTCACCCGAAGGGGTTTAGGCAAACCCCCTTTGGCATATTTTACCTTCCACAATTTTGGAGAGCGAATCGATGGAATTAGGCTTAAGGGGGTTTTGGCAACCCCCTTTAGGGGAACCTCTCATGTGGAGCCTAGATGGCCTATCTGACTTGTTTTTCCCTTAATCCATTTGGAGGGCAATTATAGACCAGAAGATGCCACTTCATATGCCATGAGTTTAGGTCTAAATAGTGAATTAAATTATGAAAAATTACACATAAATTCATTTTTTACAATCTTTCCATGAATATAAAACATTACTGCACCGGGTTTCTCAACGATGTTCGGGTACTGATTCTGTTGTGGCGCTTCCTTGGGAAAGTATTTTGTATTACCCATGAAAATAAGCTTACCACCAAGAGAACAACCGCAACTCGAATTTTCTTACGGATTTCCTCATTTTGATCCGAAAAACACGGACCAAAAGAACTACTAAAAGCGATTTTAAATAATAGCACAATAATTTTTTAAATTAATAACGAAAACAAATTATAGGAGAAAAACGTGAGGTGGGCCATCCACATCTAATTTAATATAGGCGAAGTAGCGAGAAGAACATTGAAACTATATTAATGTGATATCCACGCATCCCCACACGTCATTTAATTTAATATAAAAAGAAGGTTGCAGAAGCGCCGTGTTTTCTTTTGGAGAAGCATATTAAAATTGTATTTATCTAGTCCGCAGACTCAAATTTGAAGGGGTGGTGAATGACGAATACACTTACCCACCCACCCTTCTTGGTATGATAAAAACTGTTTGGTCTAGTGGACGTTATTAAAATCCTTCATTCATATATTTTATATGGCATTTTCACCACATATTAAATTTGAAAGTCCATTCAAAATGTATATATACAACCACCCTTTCATGATGAAAAGTATATTTACATTTTATTTCATAAGAGTAAATCTAGTACACATATGGACAAAGTGAATCGTGAGTTATTTTCCTCAATTTCCCACAAGAGAGAAAAAGAACATCCCATATAAAATCTAAATGGGTTGAAGATTACTATGAAAACCTAAGAGGTGACTTGATAATAAGTAATGATTATGAAAATCTAAGGGGTGACGTGATAATAACTAATAATAAATATTAAGAGTTAAAAGAGAAATATATTTGACAAGAAAGTGATTTTGGAAAATATGTAACACTAAATTAATGGTGGATCATGATTCAGAAAGGGTTTACTAGAAAGTTCGTAAAATAAGATGATGAATGTAATGACCCTCTCTATAATATAAGATATAAGTAGAAGACCATATTAGAGCCAACACACAAATAAGATATAACAAAAGGGGTACACACACAATGATTTTAAATAGATCTATAAGAGAGTAATCAACACTCAATATCAAATATAAGGTTCCAAAGCCTATATCAAGGATATGGGTATAACTAAAATATCAAGGGTTGTAAGTAAGATCTATTGTAATAAGCAAGAGCTAATCATAAACTAAGGGTTGCAACCCACTAGGTGGTATCCATCCTAGTCTAATACATAGATATGTGACATTATCCTAGTCTAATACATGGTACATTAAAAAAATTGATCAATTCAACATAAAGGAAAGAGTTTATGATTAGTGATACTTACCTTTGAGTGGACATTATCACCACATTAATCCCCACCTTAATTTATAACACCTTATTAGAGTTTTTGTGGGTGAATGAAAAGAGGGATATGAAGAAGACCTAAATACACATTAATATCTTCATTCAACGCCTCTTTTAGCACACTAGATGAGAAAAATGGAAATGTAGTTGGTGTCATTTTCAAAGGTGTCATAGAAGAATCTTCTTCTTGGGTCCAAAATGGTTGTGAAACTCATAGCATTTTAAGCCAGGATAATATGCATTTTCCTACAATAGTCACCTCGTTCCATTTCCATTCATGGACCTAACTAACGATATGTTGCTCCGATTTTGTAGGTAAAATTTTTGTTGAAAACTAATAAGCCCTTGCACATGTGTGACATGGGAAAATGACTAGATCTAAACAACTGGATGTACCCATCCATTACAAATCGACATGTTGTCATCTCTTAGTACATTAAGTTCATCGTTGTCTAACCATCGATACATATTTGAGAAAGCAAGAAGACCGAGAAGGCTATAGACCCCATCATTGTGGTTAAACCACTAATCCTTGAGAGGCTCATCAAGCTCAGTAGGAACAAGCCCATGGAGGTAGGGAAACAACCTATACATAGTGAAATGATTGATAATGCATGCCTTCAAAGACAGAAAGTTCCTAGAGTCATACATAACAACAAAATGGTGAAACTCCATAATGTAGATTAACCCCTAAAATTGGGCAAGTAGTGGCAACATCAATGATGATATACCTAAATGTGCCTTAGATACAATGGCATATTTTTCATATCCTTGGCTTGTTAATTGTAGAAAAATATTTTTACACCTATAGCTTGGAATTCAATGAGACGATGTTGAATTCTATGTAGATTCCAATGCATATGTGATTGGTACACATTTACTCAATGGAGATCTTCTAGCTGCCAATCACATCTCAATGCACCAATGATTTGAAATGGAATTATGCAGCAAACTATCAATGAGATGCACAAAAATATGTAGTATGGACATGCAATATTGATGTAATGGAAAGATAGAGGAGACACATAAAATCTAGTGAGAATGTTAAATCCATGGTCAAAATAAAAACATTCAAATTGGTATTTGGATATGTTGTCACCTCTTAAGAAGTTGTGTATTTCCCTTTCTATTTTAAAACTTGTTTAGTGTTTGGTGACTACTAAATACCTTTTAAAAAGTCCCATAAGGAAAAGCTAGTTCTAAACAGTTAGTCATTTTTTGAAATTTTGAGTTTTGATACTTTTTTAGCCTTTTCATGCGGGTATTTCAGCTTTTTTATGTCTCGAGTTCATTTGGACCATCTATTCCCTGATTTTCCACTTTTTCGATTGGTCCTCCTTTCCCTTCATTGCAGGTATTTCAGATTTGTGCATCCCAACTATCCCGATGTCCCAAGTGTGATTTGTGTAGAATTCTTCTAACTTGTTTCGATTTTAGTGTATTGCATGTTTTTTCAATTTTTGTGTCCCAGTTGTCTCAAGTGTTGTTTGAATGCCTATTTTATGCAAACCCACTTTTATCAATTTCCATTCATTGTAGTTATTTTGGCTTTACGTGTCCCAACTGTCTCGATGTCCCTTGGGACAGTTGTGCATGTTTTTTCCACTTTTGCCGCAAATCGGCTTTTTTCAACTTTTACGCCCCAATTTGTCCCAACATCTGTGGGAAATTTGGGCTCTTTTGATCCACCTTACCTGATTTTCACTATTTCAAGGTCATTATAAGTATTAAATACCTCATTTATTCCACCGTTGACCTACTAGGGTTTAAAATACTTATAAATACTTGGGTAATTGATCATTTCACCACCTCACTTTCAAAATTACTCTTGAACATTCGAGATCCTTCTCTTCGCCATTTCTAGCCATGGTTGAGCCCTATTCCATTATTTTCAAATCTACAGTACATAGAAGAAGTGGAAACATCAAAGTTCTAATCCAGAGGCGAGGATTATTTTCTCACCAATATTCTTTTTCTTGGTTACATGATGAAGATAAGTTTTAAGGGTCACGAGCATTTTTCTTCCTTGGAGATGGTTGTACCAAACATTGGTGATAGTGAAGCACAACACCTGGACTTGGAAGAATTCTGGGCACGAATCAATTGTCAAAACCCTACTCCTATGGCTCAGTTGATTAAAGATAGTGGGATCGCAGAGGCAGGGGGTTTTCCCATTTTAGTCTAGTGTGTTGACACAATTCTTTCTTGTAGCTCTTGTTTTGATCCTGATACAAAAGAAATCGTTGATCCTCAAGGTCAGGTGGTGGCACGACTTGATGAAGATTGCATTCATATTGCCCTCAAAATTCCCATGGTTGAAAATTCAAATACTCTCACCAAGGATCAGACCAAACTCTTTTTGATCAAGATAGTGAAAAATACAAAAGCAGAATTGCCAAGTCTTGGTTCAAGAAACCTAGGAAAGGAGCCTCAAGGCTGCCTAAGACAATGTTCAGAGTTGATTTCCATGAAGAATTGTCAGACGTCATCACTTTTTGGCTAGAATTATAGGAATGCCCACCACTAATGAATTTCACTATTGGATGTGTCCCTACATCAATATCATCTGTGAGGGTAAGCAAAATCGAACTTGGTAGGAATTATTTGTGATAATTTGACTGAGCAATTATCAAATGTTCAAAGAACCCAAACCTTCTACATGACCTCCTATCTAATGTACTCCATTGTATCCTATAGGGAGTGGTTGGGTTTCTCCCCCGTGGATGACAAGAAGGATGCTCCCATTTATATATATCGCCCATAGTTGACCCTGAAGATCAATAATCATCACTTTAGGAGGGTGAATGATGCATTCACTATGTATATTGTCGTGTTAGTGAAAGGGGACACTCGCTAAGACATTTTTTGACAAGGCCAAACAATTAATCAGTTATTATGGTAGTTTCTTCACCCAATTCAGGAAGTTTTCATACATAAGATTGGCTAGATTTGAGGGACAACCCCTGAAACTTCCCATGTATTGTAGTGATAAGATGGCCTCTGGTAGAAATCTGTAGACAATTAGACAAGTTACATAGAACTTGTAGGGACAAGAATATTGTAGGTATTCAATTTCCAATCATACTGGGTAATTACACCTACAAAACTGCCTAGATGCTCAAAATGTGGATAGAATAATTTCTCCTCTCACTCTCCATTACTATAAACCCAAAACTTTCTTTGACATTAAGCAGTTCATTTCCTCTAATTTCAGAATGGGTTATCAACATCTTCCTGATATTGAAGATTATTGGGCAGATTGTTCCGATGATTATGAAGCCAGGAGGAGATACTATGGAAGGTTATCTCTACAACAAATTATTGATTTTAGTATATTTGATGTCCTTGAAGGACTGGAAGATGATGATGAGGAGATACAATCTCTTGAGTATGAAATATCAATCAAACATACTCCTATTGAAACCATTGATTGGTTTGTCAAGGAGAGAGATGATTTGAAGGAGCTAAATAATCATGTCCTAGTAAGAACTAGACTTTGGTTTGATATGAAGATGAAGGGATTCAGGGAAAGGAAATATAGGTCTACTTCACATGATACCCCTACCCCTCAAAAATAAATACATGTGTCTGCTCCTGAGATAGTTGAGAAATATTTTTCCTCTCCTCCAGAGTCCTCAACTCTAGTGTATACTAAAAAAGGGAAAATCAAGAAAGAAGATAGGGCGACCGATGTCATCCAAGAAAGTGAATCCTCTCCTAGGAAATCTCAAGCAAAGGAAACAATTGTTGATTTGGATGACAATGATGATAGCCAAGATAAGGAGCAGGAACAGCCTGAAGTGAACACCCCGAAATAGGTAATGTGATGGAAGATCAACCAGAGGAAATAGTTTCAGGGTCTGTGGAAATATCTGCCAAGGAAACTCCTGATTCCACTAAAATTGATACCTATGTATTAGAAGTGGTTGTTTTTAAACACTAAGTGCTATGAGTGCTTCTACACTTGGGCCCATTTCTCCTTCCACTTCTAGTTCCTCATTCTCCTGGGTACAACCATTTTTGGAAAGTAAGAAAAGAAAGGCCACTCCAAGTATAGCTCCTCCAAATTTTGATGCAGTGGCAACCCTTCTAGGCACTACTCCTCCTCCCCCAGCTAAGAAGGCTAAGGTCACCTCAAGATTAATTTCAGATTCTCAAGGTCAATAGTTCATAGAGATTGTAAAACCCAAGTCTGATAAATATGAAAAGGACTTATCAATGGGTGATCTGGAATTGACAAGAATTCCCCTTAGAGAATCAACCCAAAAAGAGAGGTACATAATTTGAAGGAGATTATGTCTAGGGTGATTGAAAGAGTTGAGAAGGGGAAGCAAACACAAGAGCAATTGGAGGAGTAAAATCAAATTTTGTCTAGTTTCATCAAGTCCTTATTGGTAGAAGATAAGGTTCTTGATCCCACTCCCTTAGCTTCCATCCCACCTCCTGCTATCCTATCCATTGATGAAATTCAAGTCATTAAAGACATCCATAAGCATGCTACTTATGGAAAAGAAATGGAAGCTATGGTTGATGATTTAATTATCACAAGCTTGAATTTTATTGAAGAGGCATTCAAGGCATATGAGAAAATTGCCAAGATTCAGCTGAAGTTTTCTACTACACTCAGTGGTCTATATAGGAATTGAAATTATGGAGTGAATGCATTCAAGACCTCAAATTGATGAGTGAGACTGATGTGTAGATTCTCTTGGCTAACAAGGTTTTTGATGATGTTAAATATAATTTTCCAAACAATGGGTTTTCAACATTGACTGGAAAATAAAGGTTCTAGAAGAAGCCATTGGCGAACTTAGAAACATGTTGTAAAAAGGAGAAGCTTTTAAAGCATGTGTCTCTTCTACCTTCTTAGATATACATTGCCAAATCTTCAAGGAAAGTTTGAATGATAAATTCACTATTCAAGAAATCAAATCTCAATTCAAGGATTTTGTCAGAGAAGACTTGTTTAAACAAGATACCATGTCTAAGGAGAAAATGAAATAGATTTGCACTCTACAGGATGCCATCATGGATGCTAACAAAGAATTCTCAGAAAATGCAAAATTTTAGAAGGACATGTTGAAGTGTTTGGGCAGTTGGACTCACGCCACTACCAATAAAACAATTCCTCTAGGAATGGACATAGCTGTAGCTTTGAAATGATTCAAGAATTAGGTGTTAAAGACAACGAAATCTACAAAGGTCGGCTATTAGTTTTTCGACTTCCTAGTTTCTTTATTTTCTTATTTTAAGCACCTAGTTAAAGTGACATTTATCTCTTTGGTTGTATAAACAAGAGATAAGTTAGGTTTGTAATATTTAATTAGGTACTAATATTTGAATTAAAAGAAAGGAAACTAAACAGGATCTTTGTAACCATTTCTTGAGTTATTTAAATAAATTTTCTCATTATTGTAAGGGATGGATATTTTGATATCTCGATGTAAAAGAGAATATTGAAATATTCAATACAGAAGGAATTTCACTCTCTCTCATGCTTCCTCTCTTTCTTTTCTTTGTCTAATTCATATAAGGCTATGTGTGCTTAAAAGTAAGAACTTTGTGTCTTTCGGTTGGTGAATGTATACGGAACTTTTTGTCTAATACATGTATGTCCTATGCTTTATATGCATAGTCTAAACCTTGTCATTATAATGGAGCATCATTAAGATATCATTTTACATATATATATATCTAAAAGTGTCCTTCATTCCCATTCTCTAAATATCAGTCCTAGACTTTTCTTCCTATTTTTTTGTATTGAAACCTTTTATAAATGCATCTTAAGATGTCAAAATTCTCACCAAATATCTTACACATGTTTATACTGTAAATAAGTTTTTGGCTTTCAATAAGGGAACCTCTCCCATAAAGAGGAGGGACTGATGTCCCCTAACTGTTTCTTGTTTTCAAAAGATCAAATTCTACAACCAACAGTTTTTGGCACCCACCGTGGGGCACGTATTATGCATCCCACTAAAACAACTTCAAATCAAGCCAGGAAGATCGACACCATGGTAGACATAAGATATACACGAGGTCAAAGAGCACTTGGTGTTGAAGATCTAGATTTTCTGTTCTTGAAACAACACGACTTCTCTTTAACCCCAGAGAGAAATAGAATGAGATCCATAAGTACTCCCCTTTCAAAAATAGAACTATAAGAAACACAGACTCAAAAACCCAATCAAGCCCTAATATTCAAGCTTTGGTATTGGATGGAGTTACAGTTCCTTTGCAAACTATTTTTATAAGAATGGAAACTCCTCTGCCTTGGGGACAAAGGGTTAGACCTCTGGCTCTTGCTCAACCATTGCATGATCTCCCAAAGGGAGTAGGAAAAGTTTTCCTAAATTCAAAGGAGATGGAAAAGTACACCCAGATGAACACATTGTTGCATTCATTATGGCATGTGGATAATTGGAGTGGAACATGAAGATGTTTTTGTTAGGATTTTTGTGGAAACATTACAGGATAATGCTGCTGACTGGTTTTATCATCTCCATTCTCGGAGCTATAATCGATCGAGCTATAACACGGTTTGAGGATAGATTCAAACCCATCGAAGATGTACTGAGGCTCTCCTTGCCCAAATTTCCCAAATAAAGAAGGAACTTGTATGATAGAAAATCAACACATGACCTTCTTTACACCGACCTCTCGAGATCGTGCGAGACAACCGATGTAGAATGAGTGTCAATGTGAGTTGTGAGTGTGGTGATGGGGATCAAGCTAATTGGGCAATCTTATATCTTCAACATGCAATGTTAGGATCTACAAGTCTAAGGAAAAGAATGCTCTCCTAACTTAAAGTGGTGTGATGGCTTGGTATGAGATAATATCCACTCGTAAAATCCAAACAATGTCAAGCTCGGTACGAGATCCTATTTTTTGGTTGGTGAACATGTGGAAAATGACCTATGGGCACCTAGTATAGATTTCTAGACAAGGTCATGGAAGTAAGAATGAGAGGTGCGATGGATCCACATGTATTTATGGGTGATTTTCCGGTCTAGTCTAGAAATTCTTAGCCTGATCGGTTGATATGTTCAGCAAGGAAAGTTGTGCAATAATATCTAGTGGAAGTGGTGAAGATCTTAATACTAATGTACACAAACTAGTGTTAATGTCTAACTGACTAGCAAGACCATTGGGTTGTGGGACTTGAGGATCAAAACCAATGACTCGTGGAGGTTGTGGCCCTTGAATGGTCATGCACGTAATAAAACCATGTTGGCAGGGAGTAGTCCAATAGTCAGGCTTGATTAGGAGAGATATTTAGCATATTGAATTGTTCTATTTTCTTAGAAAAAGTTAAGTGTGCGTAAGAATGTCAAATGTAAAATGGTATCAATGTTAGTTATCAATTCAAGTCCATTGGGTTGTGGGGCCAATGGTTCACAACTATATGTATTTTCCTATTGTGGACCATTAATGGTCATACAAAATGAGATACAATGATTTCTGATAAGAAAAATAATTATTGAAAGAAATATAATATATGTTTTTGGGGTTTTCACATTATTTCAGATCAAAGCAATAAAAGAAAACTAATCTATCAAAGGAAATCTTTTTGTTCTTTTCTAATTTTTAAGAAATGCGTTCTAATCTAATAAATAAACTAAATACAAGTAATCAGCTAGATGTAGCTAGTAACTTGTGCAAATGTATGAATCTAATCTAAAAGAAAATAACCTAATGTAATCAAAACCCTTCATACCCTACCTCATAGGTGAAGAAAAATCATGACCACGAAAGGGGTTTATTGTTCCTCACAACTTCCCTAGTAATATTAAAGAGGAAAGCTTACTAATGACTAGATCTACCGTGATTGAATAATTATATTGAAATGAATGATTTTCTAATCTATTTGATATGAATAATTGAAACTAGTGATTTAAAATTGACAATTCAACAAACAAGGCAAACAAACACACAATTTCAACCTGGACAAGCAAGAGCTTTGACAAATCTAGTTGTGTATCTCGCATCTGTCCCCTCGTATGTTCCTTTCTTTCTTTGAGTGTTCATGTGAGTCCAAGGGATTGGGAATGCAAGAAAAAAATAAGAGGATGGTACTTGAGAAATGGAAACTTGATGTTAGTTCTGGATGCAATCCTAGGTAGAAAAGAGATAGCACAAGAGATCGAGCTTGGCTATACAATTCCTAGCAAGATCGTAGTAGTAATACAATACAAGAACTCAAAAATTCTTAGGCCTTTTGCTTGAATAAAGCATGGAATATATAGGAATGGAGGATGGGAGGTTCCTTCCTGCACAAGGCAAGAAGGAGAAGTTCCAACCAATTAAATCTATTTAGAAATGGAAGGAGGAAAGAAAACTAAACAATCAAAGTTAATTTTAGGCAATTTGGCTCATGGATGCATGAAAAAGTGAAGTTAAGTGAATCGCCGCATCTTAAAACATGTGTGAAGGAGTACGGAAAAAGTGGGTAAGACCTCTGCCCCACGCGGGGTGGTGGTTTCAAGACCATCATCTGTTTTGGGTGGCGGTTCTAAACCGCCACCAGGCAGGGTGGTGGTGCTTGGCACTAAAGGCCAAAAACATGCGCAGAAAAGAGGCAAGAAGATAGAAAAAGCATGGAGAAGGCTAAGTAAAGATGTCTAGGTGAAAATATATAACTGTGAATGGAAATTGAGCTCGAACGCCTTTTGAAATGCCTGAATTATCATTGGGGACTTTTGTAACCATTTTCCGACAATGTAGCACATGTAATTTTGGGTGCATATATATTACCCCCTCGGAGAAGCATCTTAGCCATGGAAAGGCGTAAAACATAGATTCCAAGTATGGGTTCCTAAAAGGGGAGTTATAAGTTATACCGACACCCATGTGTTGAAATGTCACCACCAAAACTACAACTACTGTAAGAGAAAAAGAAGACTCAAGTGTAGATAGATAAAATATTGAAAAATAAACACTAAATCAAAACAACAAGAGGACTTACCATTTGTGTGGGGATATAGAAATATACCTATGCCAATCTATGAAGACTACACTCAAAATGAGGTCAAAATCAACACACACACACACACACACACACAAATGAGGTCAAAACACACACACACACACACACACACACACACACACACATATATATATATCAAAACAACTCATTTTCCAATTCATTTGTGCTATTCAATTTGGTGAATTTGGAGCTCTGGACCCATGGTGACCATTTTCAATGAGAGTACAATCGATATGACCATGACGAGATTATGATCATGCCTCCATGAGTGGGAGATCGACTAGCGTGGTCTAAGGTTGGTTATTTTCACTTTTGTCTTTTAATACCTAAAATGTAAAAACTTTGAAAAGTTCAACTAGGAGGGATCAATTTTTAAAAATTTGTCTTAAATGAGTCTTTAGGGGGGTGCCCATAAGGCATTCTTTTATTTGGTCAAAAGTAGTCTTTTTTTGTCTTTTTGACATTTTTAGGGTAAAAGATGCGTTTGGAAAATAGTATAGGAAGACTGCCCAAAAGAAGGATGGTGGTAACATGACTCGCCACTTTTCCGGGGTGGCGGTGTCTGGAACGCTTCCCCTGCACCTGGGCAAAGTGGTTCTAAATAGAATGACCAAAACATGTATTTAACTTGATTTTTTTTTGGATTTTTGATGTTTTGTAATGTTTTTGGTGAGCTTATTATTTGGTATATGTTACTAACTTGCTCTTTTTCCATGTTTTGGTGAATGTAAAAGGAGGATTACATCAGATGGAGTCGAGAGAGGGAGTGTGATTGGCTCCTTGGTATCCTAGATCAACTGACCCAGATGAGATGGACCTTCTCCAGAGGGCCGATATCTAGAGGATTGCATGGGTCCCCCACATTGCTCTTGCTAGTCATATTCTATGTGACTTATTTTCCTATTGGGATGTGGACTAGAACACTTTCCGGGTTGCAGTGTCCAGGGTGAGTGGACCATCACCCTGGAGGATGTGTACCACATTCTTGGGCTCTCGATACTTGGAGGAAGGCTAAATTTGGAGATAGTGGGGTCCAAGGCCACGATGACGTAGTGGGCCACATACATGGGAGATGTCATTGTCTCATCTAGTTCGAAGAAGGGGATGAGGTTCGGTCCATTGCCACCACTCCCATTCCTATCATACATAGAGCCATCATGGGCATCTTGTCCTCTCGATTGATCGGGGACAAGGGTGGTGACACCCTTTTATATTTTTGGGCTCCTATCATTGCGAAAATCAAGGGGAATAACTGTAAATATGCCTAGGGCACATATATCTTGGGGACTACCTACCATGATTTATATAGGGTAGTCTGATTGTAGGGGCAATCATTGAGCCACCCCACTCTTGTTATGAGTTGGGTTTATGAGTGTTTCATCCCCTATGGTAGGGGAGTACTAGTGTTAGATCCAGGGGTTGTTTAGGAAACTAGATGGATAGGTATGTCAGTGCTTAGGATGCCACATTAGCTAGTGGCTTCCCTAACTATGGCAGACATGATTGCTACACCCTACCAGGACATGACAGGGATATGGGGACAAGAGGTGACTACGATGGTAGCTTTCTCTTTGACAGGTTAGCTAGTTGACAGAGTAGGGAGACTTGAGGCCCACCCATTTGATCAAGTTCCCCAAGTGCTTTATACTTCCATACATTGATATACTCCCTCCAGTTAGACTAGTTTATAAGACTATTTAGGAGGCTTGGAGGGGCTCTAGAGGGGATCCGATTAGACAATGGTAATTTTAGGTGTGCTTATTGGTGTTAGATTGGTGGTCTATGCTCGACGGGAAGCTAGATGTCCCTCGAGCACCCCTACTTCAGATTGTGGCCCCTCTCCGCTTACAGTGGGAGTAGGATGAGCCCATTGATCTAGAATTTGACTCTGAGGAGGATACGAGGGATGAGATGGAGGAGGAGTCAACTAGAGAGGACATGGAGGATGATGGAGTTAGTGTTGGGACTTACAAGGTAGCCCATACGAAGGAGGAGGAGCCCGATCTTGAGTGGCATGATACTCGGGAGATCGAGAATAACATATGAGGAGGTGAGTGTTGAGAGAGAGACTTAAGTCTCAGAGATGACACTTCCTCATGATGGAGAGGGGGATGATGATTCCATCATAGGAAAATTATTTTCCTCTGGATTTGGGAAGCCTCACGTAACCACCAAGAACATCGAAAGCAGAAGCTACCGATCCTACTTGGATGCTTGGAGACCCGAGTACGTTTAATAATTTTCTCTCGACTTTGTTAGTTAGCAATGTTGGCTTGTATCCCTTTCTTTATTTTGTTTTTCTAACTTATCGCTTATTTTCTCTTCTTTCAGCGATGACACAGAGTGGGTGAGAGCTCATCCATCGTGTTTTCATCAACACTCTACTAATCCCCTTGAGGAAGACTTGAGTGAGCTAACTGTCGACTTGGGCTAGCCATTAGCCACTGGTAGACACACTGACGTGTTTTCCCTTGTGTGGAGGGTAGTGGAGATAGTGACCTCCCTCCATACCTAGGTGGTCATATATGATACTACCGAGTGCTTGATGAGATAGAGCCTATTCTCTTAGCAAGGCCATGGGTAAAAATGGCCACCATGAGCACTCACATCATTTGGTTCACTCCCAAACATCGTCGTAGCTGTAGTAGGAGCCCTAGACATGGCCGAGCACAATCGAGGGATCCCACAGGGACTGATAGGCCATGGGGCCATTTTTATTGCTTTGATGACATTTTGTCGGGTGTTTATATGATTTTTTTGTGTTTCAGGCTCATTGTGAGCATTTTGACCATGCCTAGTGCATGGTGACATTGTATACAAACTTGATTCACCATGATATATATAGACTCTTATTTTTGGTTTGGTATTCCATTGTATCTGAGTTGACTTTCTTTTGGTTCCTCTCACATGTGTACTCTAGAGTTTTTAGAATTTCTAATTTTCTATGCTTTTCAGAATGTATGCAAGTGGCTATGAATGATAACAGAATGATTTCTTTTTGTATTTTATGATGTTGATATATGATGATGCAAAACACAATGTGATGTTAAACTTAGTTTCTTTAGCAATCTTTGGCACTTCATATGGTCTTGAAAAAACGTGATGAAAAAATGATATGATAAGTAGATATACTTGTCCCACCCCTAACTCCACGCAACTAGTAAGATATAAGGGCTCAACACCGAGAGTCAGAAGGGGAACAAGTTATGAATATTTTTGAATGGTAGTGATGAGAGAAAGACAAAGGTTTGTGTAACCAAATTGAGACGCTACAACCTTATCCTACTCAAGTTACTTCATAGTTTAGAATGTGAATTGCTTTCTAGTTTATCTAGACTTGGATCCGTAGATGGCCACTTGGTTGAAAAAATCTGGATTTGGGGTTTTAAACTCTTTTGGAATTTTGGACATCTAACTCACTTTGTTTTTGACTTATGATTTCACAATATTTGACTGGATTGTTTCTAACTTTCAAGTTCATCAAAGAGACCCCCTACACCTTGCCCCATGCTACCAAGTAGGAAGTATGGGCTCATCACCATGGACAAGGTATAGGTGAGTAAGGGCATTTCCCTCCTTTCCCAACCTTACATCACCAGTAAGAGATGCAGGCTCACCACCAAAGGTTGGTAGGGAAAAGAAATGTGTAAAATAAAAATTTCTATGAATTTGCATTTGACTTACTTATTTGGGAAAAATGTTTAGAATGTTCTTATTTCCAAAGATATTTTATGGGATAGATGTGACACCATGAAGCTTCTAGAACAAACTATGGTAAAAGACACCTAATCTAGAAAGAGACTATAAGCAGAACCAAGTATGCAGGCCTTGGTATGATCATGGTCAAAACTTTGTCTTATCTTGCTTGAACTAATGAAATGATTTAGAAATAATTGATGATACTATGAAGGTTTGAAGAGATATGATTTGAATGTTTTTCCAATGTTTTCAGAAGTTTTAGGAATTTCTATAAGAATAAGTTCCTTGATCACAATTTTTACAAAATGAACTGGCGGATGAAAATGCAATGCAGATGCAGTAATGTACATATGAAGATGTTGGTGGATCATGTGTAGTACCTCTTTAGGTGAAGAGAGTTTACAGATTCACTAAACTCCTCACCCTCTAGTGTACACAAGTGAAATGCCCCATTTTTGTAGTCTTCTATCACTCGATATGGACCCAACCACCTAGGTCTGAATTTCCTTCCTCGCTGGTTTTCTTGTCTATCTAGCTATCAAGTCTTAATACCAAATATACCTCATATATTTCATGCTCGTAAACCTTCTTGTTATTTTTCCGAGCCATCCGATTAGTGTAAATTTTGTGTCGTTGTTCAACGTTAAGTCTAGCTTGATCAAGACTTTCTAATTGAGAGAGTCACACTTCTCGATAACCTTCTTCTCCCAGGATCCCTTGTAGCGAAATATAGAGACTAGGTATTTCAAATTCAAATGATAGAACCACTTCAGCACCAAACACTAAAGAAAAGGGGGTTACCCCGTTGGTGTTCTAACTGATGTTTGATAGGCCCATAAGGCTGGAAAAATCTTTAGGTGCCAATCTCATTTGTTCTCCTTAACGGTTTTAAGAAGAATGGACTTTAACGTCTTATTGGTAGCCTCAGCTTGTCCATTAGCTTAAGGATAGTAGAGAGAAGACGTGTGATGACTTATTTTGAAATTTTCACACAACTCGCATACCTCATCATTTTTGGAAGACGTGCCATTATCTCGAGATAATGACTTCTGGGACACCGTACCTACAAATGATATGGTTTAAGATGAACTTAGTGATCACAGACTTGAGTACAGTGGTAAGAGGCATGGCTTCTACCCAATTGGTAAAGTATTATGTGGTTGTGATTATGAAGTTATGGCCATCCATTGACGAGGGAGAGAATTTCCCTATCAAATCCAGGCCCCATGTGGAAAAGGGCCATGGGGTTGTGATTGGTTATAAAGTTTGTGCCGGTATGTGGATCTCGTGGGAGAACTCTTGGCATTTGTGGCATCTACACACAAAATCTATTGTGTCATGTTCTAGAGTGGGCCAAAAATATCCCATCCGATGTATCTTTTGAGTAGTGGCGTGGCCGCCGAAGTGACCTCCACATACCCCGTTATGTGATTCATAAAGATTCTTTTAGATTCCTCTATGTCAACACATCTTAACAACATTCCGTCAAAGGCTCTGTGGTAGAGCACTTGTTCCAAAATAACGTACTTAGTGGAAATGACGCATAACCACCTTCTTTGTTGTGATGTTTCCCCTTCTAGGTATGTATGGTCCATGATGAAATTGAAAATGTTGGTATACCAAGGACATATAGAGATAGGGGGCTGGTTTTGCAAAAAAGTACACACACTCATTGAGAAAGTCTAAATCTACCAGATCACCTCCATCCAATGGATTTTCATCCAACTAGTCTGCAATGATTTGTCCCTTAACGGATTTTTGATTTACAAATGTTAGTTCAAACTCACCCATTAGGGTTATGAAACATGCTCGCCTTCTTAGATAAGGATCCCTACATGAGAAACATCCATAGGTGATCTGACTTAACAATAACCCTCATTTCTTGATTCAACATATAATGTCTTAAGCACTTTGTTGCAAAGACTATGAGAAAGTAATTATTTTTCTACCTAGGTGTAATGTGTCTCATAATCAAGTAACATCGACTAATGAAATAAATTGCACATTCTCACTTATCATCATCCTCTTGAGCCAACATGCAAGATAATGAGACATCAGTAGCTCGTGAATATAGGATCAAGGGGTGGTCTGACTTAGGTGGCATGAGTGTGGGAGGAGACAATAGGAATCATTTAACTGATTCAAATGCCTCGTTACATTCTTTTGTCTAGTCAATGCAGCAATCCTTTTTAAACAAATTGTTGATTGGATGAATAGAAAAGGTCAAGTCAGGGATGAACCTTCAGATTGCACCGAGTTTCCCAAGAAAATATCTGATACCAGATTCATCTGATGGTGGAACCATTTCTAGCACAACCTAGATTTTGGCTAGGTGACATCAATCCCTCATGAAGATATAATGTAACCTAGAAGCTTGCCTCCGTTACACCGAATACACATTTTTAGATTCAATGTGACATCGTACTTGATTAAGTGAGAAAGGATGACACAAAGAACCTTTGGGTGATCACAATGCTTCTTGACCTTAGCTAGAAGGTCATCCACATAGGATTCCACAATCTTATGAATAAGGTCATGGAATATATATGTCATTGCTTGTTGATACGTGGCACCAACATTCTTAAGACCAAATGACATGACAACATAATAGTAGGTCCCCAAGGAGTTATAAATGTAGTCTTGGCTTGATCCTCCTCAAATATTTTGATTTGATTGTACCCAAAAAACCCATCCATGAGAGACAACAATTCAAACCCAATTGTTGTGTCAACAATAACATCGATGGATGGTAATGGGAAATCATCTTTGGGGCAAGCCTTGTTAATGTCCCGAAGTCTATGAAAATATGGATCTTTCCATTATTTTTGAGAATGGGGATGATATTAGATACCCATTGTGAATAGTCAATTGGCTTGATGAATCCTACCTGGAGAAGTTTCATTACTTCTTCTTTCACCATAAGGGCCACCTTTGGCTTCATGGGCCTTGAATTTTTCTTAATTGGTTTAGCATCTAGCTTGGTGATGAGATTGTGAACTGTGATGTGTGGTGCAATTCCCATCATTTATTTGTAACTAAATGTGAAGGATTTTTGGTGTTCCTTAAGGATTCGGGTATGTATTTCCACCTCCTCTAGAGTTAAGGAGGATCCCAGTTTTAAGATTTTTGGTTCCTCCTCTATTCCAATATTTATATCGATTGTTCCTTCAATTAAGGAGGTATTGCCTTCCTTGAATTCCAACAAGGATGGAGGTAATTCTAAATCCCCTTCTTCTTCTACCTCGTAAATCTCAAGATCCTTTCAGGGAGGATTCAATCATGGGATTCCCAAAATAGGAAGAGGAATGTGGAATTAAGGAAAGGTCTATCTCGTGATAAGTAAGATGTAGCTCTATAAAAGCATTTAAATATCTTAAAGTCACTTCATCACCATCAACATGGTCTGAACAATCAGGATGATTCTCGGATTCTACATATGTCAACATTGGGGTCATTAGTGCTTTACGAATCAAGGGCTTGGTGTGGAATGAAACCGTGAAGTTGGTATCTTCCAAGTCACTACTTGGGGTGAAGCGCGAAGAAGAAGTTACTATAGAGTCTATGAGAAGGTTCTATTTGCGTGGAACTACTTCGATTGATATGAAGTTGAACCCTTTATCAGGCCTAGTATTATTGTTTTGTAAAGTTGTAGATGCTCAAATCTAGTCTCATATACATTGGATATCTAATTGCGACTAGTTGTGAATCACCCAACACCCTAATATTGAGGATGCCCATTCTCTTAGCTATAATGATACCTAATAGGAGATCCTCATATTCAGCCCCATTATTTGTGCATTCAAAATTTAATTTGAAAGCAAAAGGTAGAATCCTTCCTTCAGGAAAAGTAAGGATCACCGTATGATAGAAAATAAACACGTTACCTTCTTCGCACCCGACCTCTCGAGGTCATGCCAAGACAAATGGTGTAGAATGAATGTGAATGTGAGTGTGGTGATGGGGATCAAGCTAATTGGGTAATCTTATATCTTCAACACGTAATATCGGGATCTGCGAGTCTAAGGAAAGAATACTCTCCTAACTTGAAGTGGTGTGATGGCTCGATCTTGAGATAATAGCCACTCGTAGACTCCAATCAATATCGAGCTTAGATAAGATTTTGTTTTTGATTGTTGAAGACGCGAGAAAATTACCTACAGTAACTCATATAGATTTCCATACAAAGTCATGGAAGTAATAATGAGAAGCACGATGAAGCCACATGTATTTATGGGTGATTTTTGGTCACGGTCAAGAAAGTCTTAGCTTTGATGGCTACTATGTTTAGTAAGGAAATTTGTGTGATAATATCTGGTGGAAGTGGTGAATATCTGAATACTAATGTATGTAAACTAGTGTCAATGTCTAACTGGCTGGCATGCCCATTGGGTTGTGGGACCTTAGGATCACAACCAAATACTCATGGAGGCTATGGCCCTTGGATGGTCATGCGCCTAATCAAACCTTATTACCAAGAGTAGTCCAATAGTCGTAGGATTGATTAGCAATGATATTTAGCATATTGAGTTCTATTTTCTCAACAAAAGTGAGGTGTGCATAAGACCGTTAAACGTAAATCGGTATCAATGTCATTTATCATTTCTAGCTCGTTGGGTTATGGGAAAATGGATCATAAGCGTATGTATTTTCCGATGTGGACCGTTGATGGTCATATAAAATGAAATAAAATGACTTTTAATAAGAAAACTAATTAATGAAGGAAATATAATCTATGTTTTTGGATTTTTCACAATATTTTGGATCAAAGCAATAAAAGCAAACTTAATACAAGTAATTAGCTAGATGTAGCTAGTTACTTGTGCAAACATATGAATCTAATCTAAAGAAATAACCTAATCTGATCAAAACCTCCAAACCCTACCTTAGAGGTGAAGAACAAATCATGACCCTGAAAGGGGCTATTGTTCCTCACAACTTCCCGGTAATTTTAAAGAGGAAAACTTACTAATGATTTGATCTACTTGTGATTGACTAATTCTACTAAAATGAATGATTTTCTACTCTATTTGATATGAAATGATTGAAATAGTGATTTGAAATTGATAATTCAACAAACAAGGAAAGCAAACACACAATTCCAACCTGGACAAGAAAGAGCTTTGGAAAATCTGGTTGTGTCTATATTTATCCCCTTAGTATGTTCCTTTCTTTCTTCGAGTGTTCATGTGAGTCCAAGGGATTGGGAATGCAATAAAAATAGTAGGAGGATGACGCTTGAGCAATGACAACTTGATGGCAATCTGAGATGCAATGCAAGTAGAAGAGAGATAACACAAGAGATCAGAGCTTGGCTATGTAATTCCTAGCAATATCGTAGTAGTAATACAATGCAAGATACACAAAATTTCTCAAGCCTTTCACTTGGATACAAGCATGGAATATATAGGAATGGAGGATGGGAGGTTTTTCAAGTGAAGGCAAGAAGGAGCAATTCCAACTAATTAAATCTATTTAAAAATAGGAGGAAGGAGAACCAAGAAATCAAAGCTAATTTTAGACAATTTGGCTCATGGATGCATGCAAAAGTGAAATTAAGTGAACCGTAGCATGTAAAAACATGTGTGAAGGATTCTAGGAAAAGTGGGAAGGACCGCCGCCCTCGCGCAGGGGTGGCGGTTTCAGAACGCCACCCTTTCTTGGGTGGTGATTTTAGAACCGCCGCCTGTAGTAGGTGGTGATCCTAGCACTAAAGGAAAAAACATGCACGTAAAGAGGCAGGAAAATAGAAAAAGCATGGGAAGGCTAAGTAAAGACGTTTAGGAAAAAAAAATACTTTGATTGGAAATTGGAGCTCGAACACCTTCTTAAAAGGACTGAATCATCATTGGGGACTTTTAAAACCATTTTCCGACAATGTAACACATGTAATTTTGGGTGCGTATATATTGCTCCCTTAGAGAAGTGCTTTAGCCATGAAGAGGCATAAAACATAGAGTCTGAGTATGTCATTCCTAAAAAGGGAGTTAGAAGTTATACGACACGCTCGTGTGTTTGCAATGTCACATCCCAAACTCACGTTGCCTACTCGAGAAGAGAAGAGTCAAGTGCAGATAGATAAAATATAAAAAAATAAACACTAAATCAAAACAACAAGAGGACTTACCATCGCGTGTGGGGATATAGAAATATACCTTTGCCAACGCTCCTAATAATAATTACACTCAAAATGAGATCAAAATAAGTATATATATATATATATATATATATAATATATATATATATATATCAAAACAACTCATTTTCAATTCATTTGTGTTATTTGATTTGGTGAATTTGGAGCTCTAGACCCACGATGACCATTTTCGACGAGAGTATAGCCGATCAACCGTGATGAGATCATGATCATGCCTCCATGAGTGGGAGATTGACCAGTGTGGTCTAAGGTTGGTTATTTCTACTTTTGTCTTTTAATACCCTAAATGTAAAAATGTTAAAAATTTCACCTAGGGGGACTATTTTAAAAAAAATGTCTTAATTGAGTCTTTAAGGGGGCGCCCATAAGGCATTCTTTTATTTGGTCAAAAGTAGTCTTTTTTTTCTTTTTGGGAATTTTTAGGGTAAAGATGCATTTGGAAAATCAATCCAAGATGTCGTCCAAAGTAGGCGGCGACTGGACGCCGCCGCCCCTTCCAAGGAGGTGGCCATGGAACCGTCGCCCGGACTAGGTGGCGGTTTTGAATAGAATGACCAAAACATGCATTTAACTTGATTTTTTTGGATTTTTGATGCTTTGTAATGTTTTTGGTGAGCTTATTATTTGGTATATGTTACTAACTTTCTCTTTTTCCATGTTTTGGTGAATACGAAGAAGGAGTACATCAGATGGAGTTAGGAGAGGGAGTGTGATTGGCTCCCTGGTATTCTAGATCAGCTAACCTAGGATGAAATGGACCTTCTCCAGAGGGACGGTATTTAGAGGATTGCACGGGTCCCCCCGTTGCTCCTGCTAGTCATATTCTATGTGACTTATTTTCCTATAGGGATGCAGATTGGAACACTTTCCGGTTTCCAGGTGTCCGAGGTGAGTGGACCATCACCCTGGAGGATGTGTACCACATTCTTGGGTTCCTAATACTTGGGAGAAGGCTGACTTTGGAGATAATGAGGTCTAGGGCCATGATGACGTAGTGGACCACATACATGGGAGATGTCATTGTTTCATTTGGTTCAAAGAAGGGGATGAAGGTTCGGTTTATTACCACCACTCCCATTCCTATCATACATAGAGACATCATGGGAATCTTGTCCTCCTAACTAATTGGGGACAAGGGTGATGAACACCTTTTTATATTCTTTGGGATCCTATCATTGGGTAGATCGAGTGTCACAACCGTATATATTCCCACGGGGCACAAATATCTTGGGAACTACCTACCATGATTTATAGAGGGTAGTCTTATCAGGGGGTAGTCATTGAGCCACCCTACTCTTGTTATGAGCTAGGTTTATGAGTGTTTCATCCCCTATGGAAGGTGAGTACCAGTGTTAGATCCAATGGCATTCGGGTAGCTAGATGGATGGGTATGTCAGTTCTTAGGATGCCACATCAGCCAGTGGCTTCCCGACTGACGAAACATGACTTCCACAACCTACTAGGACATGGCATGGATATTGGGATAGGAGGTGACCACGATGGTAGCTTTCTCTTGACAAGTTAGTCAAGTTAATAGAGCAGGGAGACTTGAGGCCCACCCAGTTGATTGGGTACCCTAGAAATTTGGACATCCATACATTCATATGCTCCCTCCAATTACACCAATTTATAGGACTATTCAGGAGGCTTGGAAGGGGCCCACGAGGGGATCCGTTTGGATAATGGTCATTCAGGTGTGCTTATTGTGGTTAGATGGGTGGTCTACACTCACGGATGGGTAGCTGGTGACCCTCGAGTGGCCCTACTTCATATTGGAACAACTCCTACTCACAGCGGGGAGTAGGATGAGCCATTGATATAGGCTACAACTATGAGGAGGATATGGGGGTGAGATGGATGCAGAGTCGGGTGGAGAGGACATGAAGGATGAGAAAGTTAGTTTTGGGACAGACAAGGAAGCCCTTCAGAGGATGAGGAGAGTGACCCTAAGTGGCATGATACTCAAGAGATGTTGAGGGTAGCATACGAGGAGGCCAGTCTTAAGAGAGACCTTAGTCTCAAATACGACACTTCCTCACAATGGAGAGGGGGATGACGAGTCCATGATAGGAAAGTGATTCACCTCTAACTTTGGGGAAGTCCCACAACAACTAGTATTATCGAAACAATAGCTACCGATCCTACTTGGATGCCTGGAGACCCGAGTAAGTTTAATAATTTTCTCTCAACTTTGTTAGTTAGGAATGTTAGATTGTATCCCTTTCCTTATTTTTTTCTTCTAACTTATCACTTCTTGTTCTCTTCTTGTAGTGACAAAACAGGAGTGGCGAGAGATCATCTGTTAGGTGTGTGTGGACACTCTACTGATCCCCTTGGAGAATACTTGAGATGAGTTGACTTTCGACTTGGGCCAACCATTTAGCATTTGGAAGACACACTGACATGTTTTCCCCTATGTGGAGGGTAGTAGAGATAGTGACCTCCCTCCATACCTAGGTGGCTAGATATGAGACTGTCGAGCACTTGATGAGATGGATCCATTCTCGCAGTGAGGCCATGAGTAGTAGATGCCACCATGAGCACTCACATCATTTAGTTGACTCCCAGTGTCATTGTAGCCATAGTAGGAGCCCTAGATGTAGTGAGTGCCATCCGAGAAATCCCACATGGATTGACATGCCACAAAGCCATTTTTATTGCTTTGATGAAATTTTTGTTGGGTGTTTATATGATTTATTTTGTATATTTGTGCTCATTGTGAGCATTTTGATCACGCCTTAGTGTGTGATGGCATTGTATACAAACTTGATTTCCAGACAAGGTCATGGAAGTAAGAATGAGAGGCGTGATGAAGCCACATGTATTTATGGGTGATTTTCCAACTGGTCCAGAAAGTCTTAGCCTGATTGGCTGCTATGTTTAGTAAGGAAAGTTATGTGATAATATTTGGTGGAAGTGGTGAAGATCTAAATACTAATTTACACAAACTAGTGTCAATTTCTAACCGGCCGGTAAGCCCGTTGAGTCATGGGACCTTAGGATCACAACCAAAGACTCGTGGAGGCTATGGCCCTTGGATGGTCATGCACGTAATCAAACCCTATTTCCAGGAGTAGTCCAATAGTCATAGGCTTGATTAGTAGTGATATTTAGTGTATTGAGTTGTTTTATTTTCTCAACAAAAATTACAGGTGTGCGTAAGATTGTCAAATGTAAACTGGTATCAATGTTAGTTATCAATTCTATCTCATTGGGTTGTGGGACCAAGGGATCACAACTATATGTTCTTTTCTTGTTGTGGACCGTTGATGCTCATACATAATGAAATAAAATGATTTTTAATAAGAAACTAATTTGAAGGAAATATAATCTATGTTTTTGGAGTTTTTATAATATTTTGGATCAAAGAAATAAAAGCAAACTAATCTATCAAAGGAAATTTTTTGTTCTTTTCTAACTTTTAAGCAATAAATTCTAGTCTAATAAATAAATTAAAGACAAGTAATCAATTGAGGATGTAGCGGTTACTTGTGCAAATGTATGAATCTAATCTAAATAAAATAACCTAATCTGATCAAAACCCTCCAAACCCTACCTCAGAGGTGAAGAACAAATAATGACCCTAAAAGGGGCTATTATTCCTCACAACTTCCTGGTAATGTTAAAGAGGAAAACTTACTAATGATTTTATCTACTTGTGATTGAATAATTCTATTGAAATGAATGATTTTCTACTCTATTTGATATGAAATGATTGAAACTAGTGATTTGAAATTGACAATTCAAAAACAAGGAAAGCAAAAACACACAATTCCAACCTAGA
Source organism: Taxus wallichiana var. yunnanensis (assembly GCA_018340775.1). NCBI lineage: Eukaryota > Viridiplantae > Streptophyta > Pinopsida > Cupressales > Taxaceae > Taxus > Taxus wallichiana. Next base: position 10,566,493 of record CM031235.1, on the reverse strand, counting down.
CAAGCAAGAGCTTTGGCAAATCTGGTTGTGTCTGTATTTTTCCCCTCAGTATGTTCCTTTCTTTCTCCAAGTGTTCATGTGAGTCCAAGGGATTGGGAATGCAATAACAACAAAGCAAGAGGATGGTGCTTGAGCAATGGACAGCTTGATGGTAGTCTAGATGCAATGTAGGTAGAAGAGAGATAACACAAGAGATTAAAGCTTGGTTATATAATTCCTAGCAAGATTGAAAGAGCAAAGATACAATGCAAGATACACAAATATTCTCATGCCTTTCACTTGAATACAAGCATGGAATATATAGGAATGGAGGATGGGATGTGACTTCATGCACAAGGAAAGAAGGAGTAGTTCCAACCAATTAAATCTATTTAAAAATATATTTAGGAAGGAGAACCAAACAATCAAAGCTAATTTTAGATAATTCGGTTCACGGATGCATGAAAAAGAAAAGTTAAGTGAACCGTCACAAGTTAAAACACGTGTTAAGAATTTTGGAAAAAGCAGGTAGGACCACCACCTTGTGCAAGGCGGTGATTTCAAGACCACTTCCCTATCTTGGGAAGTGATTTAAGAATCATCACCTAGTTAGGGTGGTGGTCCCTAGCACTAAAGGCCAAAAGATGTGCGTAGAAAGATGCGAGAAGCTAGGAAAAGTGTGGGAAGGCTAAGTAAAGACGTCTAGGAAACAAATATACACTACGTGAATGGAAATTGGAGCTCGAACACCTTCTTAAACATACCCGAATCATCATTGGGGACTTGTGTAACCATTTTTGACAATGTAGTACATGTAATTTCGGTACATACAATCATGCCTACTTTGGTGCCAAAACAATACTTGGTTCCATCAAAATGGAGATTCCAACAAATACTCGGAAAGATGGATGTTAGGTCATCCTTTGTACCTTCTCCCTTTACCTTAGTCACTTCAACCATGCAAACCTCATATGCTGGAAGAGAACCGAGTCCCAGTATGTCCCATACCCATAGAATCAAAGGGGAGGAGAATAGGAAAATCCTTCTCCAATAGCTCGACAATATTTTTGTGGTTCCTAGTGACATTGTCTCTACAATAACGATTTCATCCTTGACTACGAATGCCCTCAATCAACCTCATTACTTCTAACTCTGTCATATGAACTAGAATCGCACTGCAGGATTGTTTAAATGATTTGTGGGAAGCTCAAACTCAAAGTGGACCCTTGGCCTCTTCTTTAAGTTAGCCAAATGTATGTCAAAGGATTTTGGATCACCTTGTGCCACAAAGACCTTCCCTAAATATAGGAATCTAACCTCCTAGAATAGAGTGGAGGGGATTTCCTTCATGTGGTGGATCCAAGGATGTCAAGGATCATATTATAGTTGGTTTCCCAATCTATAATATAAAACTCAGTTAGTACCGTCTTAGGCTCGAGAATAACAGTAATACTATGGTTCCGATTGACATTGCCTTGAGGCTATCATAGCCTCTTAGCGTGTTTCGTGTCGAGGAGCAATTGGTCTCCCCATACCCTAAATTCTAAAGAAAAGAGAAGGGAACTATGTTAACTACTACCCCATCATCGATCATTGCACGCTTTACGTAGTTATTGTAAATCCAAACTTGTAGAAACAAATCTAGGTCACCCCTATGAGATATCTCAGCATCCGTGGGCATCTTGCTGATGTAAAACACAAACATAATATCTCTCTCAGGATGCGTTGGAGGAATAACTTTGAAGTCTATGTGATTTATATGTGCCTCTGCTAGGAGGGGTTATGTTAATCAAATGGCCAAGACCTAAAGCTTCTAACAGAGAGGCTCTAATGAGAAGGGAATTATTCAAGAGATCTAAGAAGGAAATGTGTGAAAAGGTCTTGGTTAGATCACTAATTAGGTCATAAGCCCCTACTAGCTTGTTTAGCGTATCATGAACATTTTCTGACATAGCCGAATAAATCAGGATTGGTTGTAAAGAATAATCCTTGGTTCTTGTGGTAACATTAATTTGGGGTTCAACATATAACTCTACCAACCCCACAATTTTCGTTTGTTGGTGACCATCCAAAGGAGGTGCCACTTGTGGGTTTGATAAATTTGAGGCTTCACGATCATGAGTCCCTATTACAATACCTTTATTCAAACCATTGGGATCTAATCTACCATCCTTTAGATGCATGGGGAGAGGATTGTTAAAGATCCCTAATGGTGTGTTCTATAGAGACACTGGTCCCATGTAGGTGTTTTGAGTGGGTGTTGTTGGGTTTGCCAAAAACATGTCAAAAAATAATTGTCTTTGGTCCTCTAGAAAACACTATAAAAACTTGTTACAATCGTGGCACATTCTTGCATTATTCCCATGAACCCTATAGAAACCACAGTATAAGTCAGGATTATAATCTCAAGGCCTTTGGTTTGTTCCTTGTTGTGGTCTGAAACTATGGTTATTATTTGGTTTTTGGTTGTTATAATTAAAATTTTGGAACCCTTGCCCTTGGTTGGGATACCCACTTGGGTATTGACTAGGACTTGGGGTCGGCATTTGTCTTTGTTACCGAGGTAGTTGATTTTTTTGTTGAGGATGATTAAAATCCATAGTGTTTACCGAGGGTGAGAAATTATTGTTTCTCTAATTATTTCCATTATTATTGTTGTTATTTGTAGCACATGTACTAGTAGGATTAACAATATTAGGCTTTTTGGGCTGGTCAGTCACACCATCGGTCATGGCTCCACGATTCTTATTAAGGATCTTTGGTCCTTGATTTTTATTTGTGTTGTTGGAGTAACTGGGATTATTTTGATTAGGGGTGACTAACCTTCCATTAGCTCCATAAGTCTTGCGACCACTGTCAATGGCCGCTTGGTCAATCAAGAGCACCCTCTATCACCTCTTCATAGCTCCTTAGTGGGAAATTTTGAACCTCTTCCTTTGTCTCTTTGTTGAGAGAGTGGAGGAACAAATCACAAAGTTTCGTTTGATCCATATTTGGAGTGCTTGCAGAGGAGTAGAGAACTTGTCGCCACCTTTGAATAAAGTGGGCTAAAACTCATTGTGTTCTTGTTTGATATGAAGGAATTCCTTGATTCCTATTCTCAAAAGCTTGTTCATATCAAAATCTTTAATAAACTCTGATACAAGTTGCTTGAACGAGTGTATTGAAGCCTTAAATATCCTATAGTACTAGTCGAGAGCAATACCTTCTAGCATCTTAGGGAAAATTTTCGCAATGACTGCATCCCATGGGAGCATCTCTCAAATGGCCATTACATAAGCCTTGATGTGGGCATTAGGATTATCCTTCCTTTGAATTTTGGAAGATCGTGCAAGGGTTTCGGAGAGCATGACTCTGTCTAAATGGAGAATTCTAGGGGTTCCTTGAGATATTCGAATAGGTAACCATTGTGTATGTTTTTCACCATTCAAGATCTTTGTTGGGGAGGTGGGGGCTACATCGGTTGTTGAAATGGGACAATGAGGAATTTTTGGGGCGTATGGCATCCCCCGTGGTTTTCCATACTGATCCAGTAGGTATACATATCCCCCTGCGGAGATTTAGAATACATTTGTACATAGGGAGGTTGATTACCTTGATATGGAATCGAAGGCATAAATCCATGGAATGATGTATTTTTGGCTGGTTTGGTGTTCAAGAGCTCACTTCTAGCTGGTTCCTACTGCAAATATCCATAGTGGCTTGGGGCGTACCCAAGGTTCCCGCCCCGTGCAAAGCAGTGTCTCCGTGGTTTTGAGTATTCATACAAACCAGAGGATTATGTGTAGTAGGTATTTGTCTCAGTAATTCTACAGTAGGGAGGAGTTTGCGCTTGCCCTACATATGAATTTTGAGTATTTTAGGAAATTCTAGCTCCTCAACTTTGTGTATCAAAGTTGAAATGACATCACCCATTGATGGGGTAGTGATTTTCTTAGGTAACTTTTTTGAACCCTCGAAGGTTGTTAAGGAGTATGGTATCCTACTATGAATTGTTCACTATGTTGCCACCCCTCATTGGTAGTATTTTCAGTTGGAGGGGTAGCATTATTGTTTTGAAGTAGGAAATCACCTTGTTCTCAGTAACCTATCAAAAGTTTTGTTCATGTTCTGGAAGTGTTATTCACTCCTAGCATATCGTGTTAAATATTCCTCATTTAGATGTAGGAGTTAATCATATTACATGTTAATGGGATGTCAAAATAATACCCGAGGAGATGACTTGCTTCACTAGTGAAAGTAATGTTATTTGCACTTGATTTTCTCTGTGGAGGATAGGTCTAAGTGATCTGGTCAAATTCCTCAATATGTACAGAGGAACCAACATTGGTTCCCTAAAGTAGAGGGTTTTGAGTGGATGAGCGGTTGTCTGCCCATGTTGAAAGTGAAGGTGATTGTTGTGGTATACTTGATTGGTAGTGGTACATGTCAAAACCCGGGATGGGCTGACCATACTCGTCGTATCCCGACATATTGAGGGGTATAAGAATACCTGCAAAATAAAGGATGGATGAAGAAAGTGGAAATGTTTAGAGGTTATCTCTTCACGTCGAGTACACCAATTGTAGGCATTTACAAAAATCAAAACATGACCTTCTTCGCACCCGATCTCTCAAGGTCGTGTCGAGACAACTAGTGTAGAATGAGTGTGAATGTGAGTGTGGTGACGGGGATCAATCTAATTGGGAAATCTTATATCTTCAACCCGCAATGTTGGGATCTACAAGTCCAAGGAAAAGAATGCTCTCCTAGCTTGAAGTGGTGTGATGGCTCAAGTCTAAAATAATAGTCACTCGTAAACTCCAATAAATTTCAAGCTCAACCGAGATCCTATTTATTGGTTGATTAACATGCAAAAATGACATCGCGGGTGCCTCATATATATTTCCAAACAAGGTCATGGAAGTAAGAACTTGAGGAACAATGGAGCCACATGTATTTATGGGTGATTTTCCATCTGGTCCGTAAATTCTTAGCCTCATCGAATGTTATGTTCATTAAGGAATGATGTGTAATAATATATAGTGGAAGTGGTGAAGATCTCAATACTAATGTACGCAAACTAGTGTCATTGTCTAACTCGACTAGTAGGCCCATTGGGTAGTGTGACTTGAGGATCACAACAAAAACTCGTGGAGGTCTAAATTGTGGCCTTGAATGGTCATGTGCGTAATCAAACCATGTTGCCAAGAGTAGTCCAATAGTCGTAATCTTTATTATAAGTGATATTTAGCATATTGAGTTGTTCTATTTTCTTGGCAAAAGTTGAGGTGCGTATAAGATTGTCAAATGTAAACTAGTATCAATCCGCTTATATCAGATTCTAAGCATGTTGGATTGTGGGACCAAGGGATCACAATCTGTATGTCTTTTTCCTATTATGTACCATTAATGGTCATGAAGAATGAGATATAATGATTTCTGATAAGAAAATAATTACTGAAAGAAATCTAATCTATGTTTTTGGGGTTTTCACAATATTTCAGATCAAAGCAATAAAAGAAAACTAATCTATCAAAGGAAATATTTTTGTTCTTTTCTAATTTTTAAGCAATGCATTCTAATCTAATAAATAAACTAAAGACAAGTAATCAGCCGGATGTATCTGGTTACTTGTGCAAATGTATGAATCTAATCTAAAGCAAATAACCTAATCTAATCAAAACCCTTCAAACCCTACCTTAGAGGTGAAGAACAAATCATGACCCTGAAAGGGGCTATTGTTCCTCACAACTTCCTAGTAATGTTAAAGAGGAAAGCTTACTAATGACTGGATCTACTGTGATTGACTAATTCTATTGAAATGAATGATTTTCTACTCTATTTGATATGAATAATTGAAACTAGTGATTTGAAATTGACAATTCAACAAACAAGGAAAACAAACACACAATTCCAACCTAGACAAGTAAGAGCTTTGCTCTGGTTGTGTCTGTATCTGTCCCCTTAGTATGTTCCTTTCTTTCTCCGAGTGTTAATTTGATATAAAGGGATTGGGAATGTAAGAACAACAGTAAGTGGATGGTGCTTGAGCAATGGCACTTGATGGCATTCCAGATGCAATGCAGGTAGAAGAGAGATAACACAAGAGATCAAAGCTTGGCTATGCAATTCCTAGCAAGATTATAGTAGCAATAAAATGCAAGATACACAAAACTTCTCAGAATTTTTCTTGAATACAAGCATGGAATATATAGGAATGGAGGATGGGAGGTGCCTTCATGCACAAGGCAAGAAGGAGTAGTTCTAACCAATTAAATATATTTAAAAATAGAAGGAGGAAGGAGAACCAAGCAATCAAAGCTAATTTTAGAAAATTTGGCTCATGATGAATGCAAAAAGACAAGTTAATCGAACCATCACATATTAAAACATGCGTGAAGTATTTTGAAAAAATTGGACAAGATCGCCACCTTACAAGCAGGTAGCGGTTTTTAGACCACCGCCTATTTTGGGCGGCGGTCCGCCACTAAAGGCCAAAAACATGAGTAGAAAGAGGAAAAAAGCTATAAAAAGCACGTGAAGGCTAAGTAAAGACGTCTAGGAATCAAATATATACCTGTGAATGGAAATGGAGCTTGAACACCTTCGAAAGGACCCGAATCATCATGGGGACTTTTGTAACCATTTTCCGACAATGTAGCACATGTAATTTTGGGTGCGGACAAAACCACATGAACCCATAAGAGAATTTTTGGCCAAGTTCAATAAATTAGTTAATAAAATTCCAGTGGCCACACAACCTATAGATAAAATTCAAAAATTCTTCTTCTTAAATACATAATTACCAAGTAAGCTATGCATTGAGAAGGGATAATTTTGTGACTCTAGATGTTGATCAACACTTAGCCATAAGTGTTGAAGATGATTTAATAATTTCTGGGAAATTAAAAAAAGAACTTGCTAAATCTAAGGCCTCTTCTTTAGGGAATAACTTAGACCAATTAGTACAAAAATTGGAAAATGATCTCATAGCTATTAAAAAGAAACACAAAATAATACTCCTTATAAGGATATTCCAAGAAGGAATTTTCAGCCTTAAAATCAATTGCCTCCCCTCCATTCGAAATTATAAATTGAATTCAACCTCTTAAAGTTACTATTAATGCAACATGTGAAGTCTAGGAACCAGAAGATGAAGAGGAAGTGGAGGATATGAAGAACTAGAGGAAGAAGCGGATGAAGAACTAGAGGAGGCCAAAGTGACTCGAGGTTAATTTTGTATCAATGAAGGAGTTGATGATGACATGGATGATTATGATGAAGTAGTGAAATATATGAACAATGAGTCATACGTTATCATGACCCAAGAAAAAATGAGTAAGAAAAAGGAAGTGGTCCAGCCCACAAGAAAATCTAAGGAGGTCCCAGTTACCATCCTAATTGTTGCAAAAAAGAGGAGCTCCTATTCCTACTACTCAAAAGGTAAGCAATGCTAATACTATCTCTACTCCTTCATCTTCTAATAAGACAACCTCAAATGTCAAAGTTGATAGGCCTAAGTGTTCTCCTCCTTCCAGTATTAACACCCCATCTATCTTAGGATCCTTTGACATAATTGATCACCTTAAGAAAACTAAAATCCAAATTTCAGAGGTTGAGTTCTATCAAACCCATCCTGATGCCTTTTCTCAGGTTGTTAAATTTGTCAAGTCCAAATCCAATTCCACACCTACCACTTCAAAAAGGCCTTTTACCCACTCCTACCTTTGCACCTCAACAAACCTGATGGCTATAACACCTTCCATAATGAGAAAATTGAGCCTTTCTATATCACTTTACTCATAGTTGGTCATAGGCTCAGTAATTGTGTCATTGATTTGGGAGCCTCAGATAATGTTATGCCTGCTAAAGTTTCTCATGCTTTAGGTCTAACTTTGACACACACATTTGGTTCTTGTTATTCCATGGAAAGTAAGGAGGTGCCATTGGTAGGAAGGATTAAAGATGCACAAGTAGCTTTTGCTGCTTTCCCTAAAAAAGAGGTTAAGGCCACTATTTTGGTAGTAGATATTCCCCATCCTATGGCATGCTATTGAGTAGAACTTCTGTAAAGAAGTGGGTGGAGAAATTCAAATGGATTGGTCACATGCTCTCATTCCAGTCAATGGGAAGATGAAGAAATTATTTCCTGAGAGACAGACAAAGTATATTGTGCAGAAGATTGATGATCCTAAAGCACAAATTCTCTATGAGGATATTGGTCATGGAAACTATATGATCATGTCAGAAAAGGAAATGAAAGTTTCTAAAAATGTGATGGATGACTCTAATGGGATTTAGATCCTAGAGTTTGATGGTAGTTGTTTTAGCTGGTTCTAGAGCAGAGTGGTCTTGTTTTCTCCTGAACAAAAGTCTTATCCTTTTTCCTACAAGCTCTAGTTTGAAAATATGAATAATAAAACAGAGTATGAGTCTCTTCTATTGGGATTATCAATGGCCAAGGAGATGGGGGTTAAGAATATTTGTGCATGAGGAGATGTTGAACTCATCATTAAGCAAGTCAGGATATTTTTCAGGTTAAAACAAGAGGTTAAAACACTATAGGAATCTCGTGTGGGATTCTATTGAATTATTGGATGCCTTTTCCATAGAAGTTGTTCCCAAGAAAGAAATACTAGAGTAGATGCTTTTAGCTGTTTCAAGATCCTTGTTGATCCCTCATCCCAACCTTTCTCAAGAGAATTTCACAATTGAGATGATACATCGCCAAGTGTGCCAGATAATGCCAACAATTGGCAAGTATTCAATGATGATCAACATTTTATTTCTTTTCTTGAGCTTCAAGATAATTTTAGTCAGTTGTATTTTGAAGGAAGTGAAGTTGCTCATGAGTCCATAAGCATCCACTGTGCTTGAAGAAGGAGTTGAGGAAGAATCTGATAAGGATGGTTGTATTAATCTAAAAGGTAATAAGATACCTAGAGGATTAGTAAGTTTGGAAGATTTGTTTGATAAGCATGATAGGTATATCAAGTCAAATATATCACATGAGGTTCATCAATCTACTGAATATGAAAACATTAATATTGGAAGTAAAGAAGAACCTAAACTTATCAACATTGGAAAATGTTGTACAAAGGAGGAAAGGAATAAAATGATACATTTGCTAAAGAGATATGTTGATGTGCTTTCCTACTCATATGATGATTTGAAATCTTTCAAACCTAGAGAGATGTAACATTATATTCCTTTGAAGCTAGGAATCAAACCTTTTCAGCAAAAGCAAAGGCAATACAATCCCAAGATTTCAGATACTATTTACCAAGAAATTCAAAAGCTTTTGAAGGGAAAAATTAATTTTTCCATTCATCATTCAATTTGGGTAGCTAACATTGTGCCAGTAAGGAAAAAGAATGGTGAGATCCAGATTTGTGTGGATTTTGAAATCTGAACCAAGCCTCCCTCAAAGATAATTATCCACTTCCCATGATGGATCAGATTCTACAAGCTATCACCGGCTCTGAGATGTTATCTATGTTGGATGGATTTTCAGGGTACAATCAAATTGAGGTTGATGTTCCTGATCAACACAAAACAACATTCACAACTCCATGGGGAACTTTTTCCTATAAGAGAATGTCATTTGGTCTTGATTAATGTTGGTGCCACTTTTCAATGGGAAATGGATTTGGCTTTTGGGTCCTTGAAAGGAAAATGCATTGTTGTGTATTTGGATGACTTAAACTGTCTTTTCTAAGAAAAGGAAGATCACTTTCAGCATCTTGAAACTATTCTTCAAAAGTGCAGAGAACATGGGGTGTCCCTCAACCCAAAGAAATCTATTTTTGGTGTCATTGAAGGAAAGCTACTTGGACACATTGTTTCCAAGGAGGGAACCAAGATAGATCCAGAAAGAGTTCAGGCTATCCAGTGGATTCCTCTTCCTATAAGTAAAAAGGGTGTGCATTCTTTCTTTGGAAAGATAAATTTTTAAGAAGATTTATTCTTGATTTTGTAGAACTAACTATGAGTATAGCTCATATGATGAAGGGAAAAAAATCCTTTGGTTGGACTCTAGAGGGGAAGGAAGATTTTGAGAATATCAAAAGGGAAATCACTCGAGACTCCCATTTTTCTTGACTAACTTTGGGAAGGATTTCTTGATCTATTGTTATGCCACTGAGAACACTCTGGTTGCCATCTTAACCCAAAAGAATCATGAGGGATGTGAGCTACCCATTTCTTTCATGAGTTATGTTCTTAAAACTCATGAATTGAAATACACTCATATTGAGAAACATGCTTTTGTTGTGGTTAAGGTAGTTAAACAGTTTCGTTTCTATATCCTCAGTTCTCACTCTATTGTCTTTGTCCTGGATACAATTGTTAAGTCTATTCTCACACAACAAGAGTTTGGGACCAAAAGAGGAAATTGGGTGGCAAAGGTGCAAGAGTATGATTTGGACATCAAGCCAACTAAATTAGTTCGAGGAAAATGTCTCTATGAGTTGATTATAGCAGGTACTAAAGATAAATCTTCCAAAGAAAATGCACATACTCCACTATTCTCTTCATTAGTTCAATCAGATGAATGGTATGCTGACATTGCACATTTTATTACTTATGGAGAATTCCCGCCTCACCTAAATGCTAAAGAGAAAAATATATTAAGCTAATATCTTCACAATATGTGCTTTGGGACAATTCCTTGTTTAAAAGAGGGATTGATGGAAGATTTCTCAGATGTGTGGATAGAGAACAACAAAAGAGATTGTTTAAAGCATTTCATGATCAAGCTTGTGGAGGAAATTTCTCATCCTCTTATGACTACTCATAAAATCCTTCGTGTAGGCTACTACTGGCCAACCTTTTTGAGATGCAACTAAATGGGTGAGTAAGTGTGAAGCTTGCCAAAATTTTGTGGGAAGGCCTAAGCTAGCCACTCTGCCACTCAAACTAGTGGTGATAGAAGAACCTTTTCAAAAATGGGGTTAGACTTTGTGGGTACTCTTAATCCTCATTCTAGTGCTGGAAACACCCATGTATTAACTGCCACTGATTATTTCACTAAATGGGTGGAGGCTATTCTAGTAAAAAGTACAACCTCTGAAGTGATATGTAATTTCATCAAGGAAAACATTCTTATTAGATTTGGAGTACCAAGTAAAATTGTTACTGATAATGCCTCCAACTTCTCTTCTTATGAAATGATGGATTTCTGCTATGGGTATGGAATTTCTCTTGCACATTCCTCTGACTACTACCCCTAAGGAAATGGGTAGGAAGAATCAACAAATAAGAATTTGGTGACCATTATTGGAATCTTGTCAATGAGTCACAGAGGAATTGGCATAAAAATCTATATGATGCTCTTTGGGCAGATAGAATTACTCCTAAAAGGGAAATTGGAATGTCTCCTTTTCATGTGGTATATGGAACTGAAGCTCAATTTCCAGTGACTATGGAGTTGCCAACCTTGCAGCTGATGAAGGCCATTGAGGATTCAAACTTCACTAGTGCTTTGGAGAAGAGAATTATGTACCTACAGAAGTTGGATGAGGAGATATGTAGGTGGTGGATAGGATTGTTGTACATATGAAAAGTAAAGAAGTTGTTTGATAAGAAGGCCAGATAAGATACTTCTAGGTTGGAGACATTTTTCTACTTTGGGACAAGAGGAGGAGAGCCTGAGGAAGTCATGGAAAATTTGATTCTCTCTGGTTGGGCCCTTTCAAAATCAGGAACTTTTTAGAGAAAATTATTTCTATTTAGACTATATGGATGGAACCTCTCTTCCATTTCCATATAGTGGGTAATACTTGAAGTTGTTTCAGTCCTAGGTTGTTAGGTGGTCCTTTGTATAGTCTTGTATAGTTTTTTTTTTGGTTTTTGGTCTTGTGTGGTGGTCTCTCCTGTGTTGTTCTTTTCTTGCCTTTTTTTCCCAATGGATAAGGCACTGGTCTATTGTGAAACCCTGAGATTCTAAAGTTCATGCTATGTCTTGTTATCATGTTACTCAATCAAGTCATGTCCCCAGAAAGAGCCAGTTGTTGTCACCTCTTCAGAAGTTGTACATTTCCTTTTCTATTTTTTAACTTTTTTTGGGTTTGGTGACTGCTAAATACCTTTTGAAGGTCCCATAAGGAAAATATAGATCTAAATAGTTAGTCATTTTTCAAAATTTTGAGTTTTGATGCTTTTTTGGCCTTTTGTAGGTATTTTGGTTTTTTTTGTCCCTCATGTCCCAAGTTCATCTGAAATGTCTATTCCCGATTTTAATTTTTCCAATTGGTCCTCCTTTCCATTCATTGTGTGTATTTAGATTTGACATCCCCAATTGTCCCGATGTTCCCAAGTGTGTTTGTGTCAAATTCTTCCAACTTGTTTGATTTTAGTGTATTGTAGCTATTTTGGATTTTTGTGTCCTAGTTGTCCCAAGTGTTGTTTGACCCCTGTTCTCCGCAAACCCACCTTTACCGATTTCCATTCATTGTGGGTATTTTGGCTTTACACATCCCAATCTGTCCTGATGTCCCTTGGGACAGTTGTGTAGGTTTTTTCCACTTTTTCTACAAATCACCTTTTTCATCTTTTCGCGTCCCAACTCTCCCAATGTCCCGTGGGACATTTGGGATCTTTGATCCACCTTACTTGATTTTCACTGTTTCAAGGTCATTATAAGTATTAAATACCTCATTTATTCCACCGCTACTGACCTACTGGGGTTTAAAATACTTATAAATACTTGGGTAATCGATCATTTTCACCACCTCACTTGTAAAATTACTCTTGACCATTCGAGCTCCTTCTCTTCCACCATTTCTAGCCATGGTCGAGTCATGTTCAATTATTTTCAAATCTGTAGGTACAAAGAAGAAGCTGTGAAACATCAAAGTGCTAATCAAGGAACTGAGGATTCTTTTCTCACCAATATTCTTCTTCCCTAGTTACATGATGAAGATCAATTTTAAAGGTCATGAGCATTTGTCTTCCTTGGAGATGGTTGTACCGAACATTGGTGACAATGAAGCACAACACCTGGATTTGGAAGAATTATGGGCATGAATCAATTGTCAAAACCCTACTCCTATGGCTCAGTTGATTAAAGATAGTGGGATAACAGAGGTAGGGGTTTTCTAGTCTCAGTCTAGTGTGTTGACACAATTCTTGTCTGTAGCTCTTGTTTTGATCCTGACATAAAAGAAATCATTGATCCTCAAGGTCAAGTAGTGGCATGGCTTGATGAAGATTGCATTCATACTACCCTTAGGATTCCATGGTCAAAAATTCAAATACTCTCACCAAGGATCAAGGCCCAAGTTCTTTTTGATCAAGACAGTGAGAAATACAAAAGTGCGAATTGCTAAGTCTTGGTTCAAAAACCCTAGGAAAGGAGCCTCAAGGCTGCCTAAGACAATGTTCTGAGTTGATTTCCATGAGGAATTGTCAAACGTCATCACTCTATTGGCTAGAATTGCAAGAATTCCCACCACTAATGAATTTCACTATTGGATGTGTCCCTACATCAATATCATATATGAGGGTAAGAAGAATCTAAACTGGGTAGGAATTATCTGTGATAATTTGACTGAGAAATTATCAAACATTCAAAGAACCCAAACCTTCTACATGACCTCCTATCTAATGTACTCCATTGCAGCCTATAGGGAGTGGTTGGGTTTCTCCCCATGGATGACAAGAAGGATGCTCCCATTTATACATATTACCCACAGTTGACCCTGAAGATCAATAATCATCACTTTAGGAGGGTGAATGATGCTTTCACTATGTATATTGTTAGGTTATTGGAAGGGGACACTGCTAAGAGATTTTGGATGAGAAAAACAATTAATCAGATCTTATAGTATTTCTTCACCATAATTCATAAATTTTTCATACATAAGATTAGATGGATTTAAGGGACAACCCTGAAACTTCCTATGTATTGTAGTGATAATATGACCCTGGTGGAAATTTGTAGACAATTAGACAAGTTACATAGGACTTGTAGGGACAAGAAGATTGCAAGTATTCAATTTCCAATCATACTGGGTAATTACACCTGTAGAATCGCCTAGATGCTTAGAATGTGGATAGAACAATTGCTCCTCTCACTCTCCATTACTATAAACCCAGAACTTTCTTTGACATTAAGAAGTTCATTTCCTCAATTTTAGAATGGGTTATCAACATCTTCTTGATATTGAAGATTATTAGGCGATTGTGCCAATGATTATAAATCCATGAGGAGATATTATGGAAGGTTATCTCTACAACAAAGTTATTGATTTTAGTATTTTTGATGTCCCTAAAGGAATGGAAGATGATGATGAGGAGATACAATATCTTGAGTATGAAATATCAATCAAACATACTCCTATTGAAACCATTGATTGGTTTGTTAAGGAGAGGGATGATTTAAAGGAGATAAATAATCTTGTCCTAGTAAGAACTAGAATTTGGTTTGATAGGAAGATAAAGGGATTAGGGAAAGGAAATCTAGGTCCACTTCACATGATACCCCTACCCTCAGAAGGAAATACCTATGTCTTCTCCCGAGATAGTTGAGAAATTTGTTTCCTCTCCTCTAGAGTCCTCAACTCTAGTGTATACTAAGAAAGGGAAAATCAAGAAAGAAGATAGGTGGCTGATGTCATCCAAGAAAGTGAATCCTCTCTGGAAAGCTCAAGAAAAGGAAACAATTGTTGATTTGGATGACAATGATGACAACCAAGATAAGGAGTAGGAGCAACCTGAAGTGAACACCCTGAAATAGGTAATGTGATGGAAGATCAACCAAAGGAAATAGTTTCAAGGTCTATGGAAATATCTATTAAGGAAACTCCTGATTCCACTCAAATTGATGCCTTTATATTAGAAGTGGTTGTTGTTCAAACACTAAGTGCTATGAGTGCCTCTACACTTGGGCCCATTGCTCCTTCCACTTCTAGTTCCTCATTCTCTAGGTACAACCATTTCTAGAGAGTAAGAAAAGAAAGGCCACTCCAAGTATAGCTCCTCCAAAGTTTGATGTAGTGGCAACCCTTCTAGGCACTACTCCTCCTCCCCCAACTAAGAAGGCTAAGGTCACCTCAAGGTTAATTTTAGATTCTCAAGGTCAATAGTTCATAGAGATTGCAAAACCCAAGTCGATAAAGATGAAAAGGACTTATCACTTGGGTGATCTGGAATTGACAAGAATTCCCCTTGGAGAATCAACCCCAAAAAGTGAAGTACATAATCTGAAGGAGATTGTGTCTAGGGTGATTGAAAGAGTTGAGAAGGGGAAGCAAACACAAGAGCAATTGGAGGAGCAGAATCAAATTTTGTCTAGTTTCATCAAGTCCTTATTGACAAAAGATAAGGTTCTTGATCCCACTCCCTTAGCTTCCATCCCACCTCCTACTATCCTATCCATTGATGAAATTCAAGTCATTAAAGACATCCATAAGCATGCTACTTATGGAAAAGCAATGGAAGATATGGTTGATGATTTAATTATCACATGCTTGAATTTTATTGAGGAGGCATTCAAAGCACATGAGAAAATTACCAAGATTTAGCTGAATTTTTCTACTACACTCAATGGGCTGGATAGGAATTGAAATTATGGAGTGAATGCATTCAAGACCTCAAATTGATGAGTGAGACCGATGTGTAGATTCTCTTGGCTAATAAGGTTTTTGATGATGTTAAACAAAATTTGTCCAAATAGTGGGTTTTCAACATTGACTGGAAAATAAAGGTTCTAGGAAGAAGCCATTGGAAAACTCAAAAATATGTTGCAAAAAGGAGAAGCTTTTAAATCATGTGTCTCTTCTGCCTTCTCAGATATACACTGCCAAATCTTCAAGGAAAGTTCGAATGATAAATTCATTGTTCAAGAAATCAAATCTCAATTCAAGGCTTTTTGTCAGAGAAGACTTGTTTAAACAAGATACCATGTCTAAGGAGAAAATGAAAGAGATTTTCACTCTACAGGATGCCATCACGAGATGCCAACAAAGAATTCTCAAGACAATGCAAAATTTGAGAAGGACATGGAGAAGTGTTTGGGAAGTTGGACTCATGCCACTTCCAATACAACAATTCCTCAAGGAATGGACATAATCTAACTTTGAAATGATTCAGAAATCAAGTGTTAAAGACAACGAAAGTTTCAGTGCATCTACTAGTGTTTCAACTTCCTAGTTTCTTTCTTTTCTTATTTTAAAGTACCTAGTTAAAGTGGCTTTATCTCTTTGGTTGTATAAACAAGAGATAAGTCTGGGTTTGTAATATTTAATTAGGTACTAATATTTGAATTAAAAGAAAGGAAACTGAAAAGGATCTTTGTAACCATTTCTTGAGGTTATTTAAAGAAATTTTCTCATTATTGTAAGGTGGAGATTTTGATATCCTAATGCAAAAGAGAATACTGAAATATTCAATATACGGAGAATTTCACTTTGTCTCGTGCTTCTCTCTTTCTTTTTTCATCTTTTTGATTCATATAAGGTTGTGTGTGTTTAAAAGCAAGAACTTTGTGTCTTTTAGTTGATGAATGTATCTGGAACTTTGTGTCTAATACATGTATATCATGTGCTTTATATGCATAGTCTAAATCCTATCATTTTATTGGAGAATCATTAAGATATCTTTCTGCAATCTATATATCTGAAAGTTTCCTTCATTCCCAATCTCTGAATATTAGTCCTAACTTTTCCTATTCTTTTATGTATTGGAATTTTTTTATAAATGCATCTTAAGATATCAAAATTATGACCAAAATATCTTACACATGTTTATACTGTAAATAAGGTTTTTTGGATTTCAATAAGGGAACCTCTCCCATAAAGAGGAGGGACTATTTTCCCCCGATCGACATTGCTTGTTTCAAAGGATAAAATTCTATAACCAACAAGATCAAGTGTGCAAATCAATTCACAATTCAATAATTTATTAAAATTTTGTGCCTTTCCTTTTAACTCTCACTTGTTAGAAAGACAAATGTTTTATCTTGGATTTTACACCCATGAAAACACTATAAGGAATAGATTTATAAAATAATCTCCTTTGAAATATTACCTCTAAGAAGATTTTGATACACCTAGAGAATATAATGTACATGAGATTGCCCACTATTCATATTCATAGTCTAGTTGTATAAAGTAATAAAAAAACATAATGACATATTTTAATAACTTCTAATATTATATCAAAATCAAACATAGTACCATAATATCTCTGTCATCAACAAAACTCCGGGCATTGGGGAAAAATGTAAGGATGACATTCCCCCATTTTTATTTCTTCATCATAGGTTTAGAATATAGTTCTCGATACCAAATATTGAGTTTGGTAAGAATTTACACAATAATTGTATATATTTTTCTTTAATGGAAAACATAAAAATATATAATACTCTACTTTCCTAACTAATAGGATCATTATAAACGTTCTTAAAACAACTCACCTAAATATTGATGTGTTGTTGAAACAACTCATAAACAAACAATTATATATGTGAGTTGTTATAACTCACTCAATCCTATTTACGTGGGTTATTAAAGACTCACCCACATAATTACATCACACTGATAAATTACATTGACCACTCCATAGCTATAATGTGAGCACTAGAATAATGAATTCCTAACCAGATGGTTCCTTAAAAATCCAAGTACAATTGGGAGCATAAAGATAAAGGGAAACATAAAAGTCAAGTCAAGTCAAGGTAAGGGTGAAACAAAAATAATTAAATTAGATCTAAAAAGTGTGGCTCACATCTTCATAGGGTGTAGTGATGAAAGGAAAACATACAATTTTTTATAATCCTAATAGTAAATCTACAATTATTTCTATCCAGGAGGTAAATGCAAAATAGTGTGTACCACTTGTGGAACAATTATACGACCCATGAAATTTCACATCAACATTTGAGGGTGTTTGAGTGAACACCCCTTCGCATGGACCCCCTTTTATCAATGTGTTATATCATAAAAAAGGGGATTCACTAGAACCACCCTTCACCTAGAAGGGTTTAGGCGAACCCCCTTTGGCATATTTTACCTTCCAAAATTTTCGGAGAGTGAATCGATGGAATTATGATTAAGGGGGTTTGGGAAAATCGCCCTTCAGAAAACCTCTTATGTGGAGCCTCGATGACACCTATCGACTTATTTTTCCCTTAATCCATTTGGAGGGCAATTATAGACCAAAAGATGCCACTTCATATGCCATGTGTTTAGGTCTAAATAGTGAATTAAATTATGAAAATTTACACATAAATTCATTTTTATGATCTTTCCATTAATATAATTTTTGAACTTTTTAAAATGGGTTTTTTTATTTTTTAAAATTATTTCTAAAATATGGTATCTTAGGAAATTTGGTATGTCCTCTATTGAAATTTCCTAAAACAATGAAGAAATATATTTAACTAAATTTAAATTTTATCATTATGCTCATGAAAAAAATCAATTTTGAAATAAATAAAGAGATATATCACCATAAACATCTATACATATCTAAATCGAATAATATATTCACTAAAAAATTAAATATATCTAAAAATCCAAAAAAATATTCATTTACTAGATAATTAAGTCTAGAATATATATCTAAAATTTCGTAGAAAACATATATGTTTTGACTACATTACAAGATGTTGGCACAATGTAGCTCTACTATAAAATAAGAAATAACATTTGAAATAAATAACTATTTTTTTTTTTTTCAAAACAAAAAATCCATATACAATATAGATTCAAAATAAAACATTCTATTAATTTATAACATTCTCCAATTCTATGTAGTTTTTGGAAATTTCCTCTATAATTTCAGCAATGTCAAAAATTCATATGTTTAGAGGTACACAAAATGCAAAAAAGCGGGACAAACTTATGTGCTTTGACCCATGGATTGTAATTATTTTGAGAATAAGATACATGTTGATCATGATCATATTCTAAAAGGGTCATGAGTGAAGGTGGTAAGCTCTTAAATAATATTTTGAGGGCTTACAAAATTTTACACAAATTTTTTAGTTCAACAAAAACAATATTATCTCTTCTAAAGAGACTAGTCATCCATATACATCAACACCAAGTAAACACAATTTTTTTTTGAATACACATATAGAAATTCAATTGTTGGATTAGAATTATGATATCACAAGGATTTAATCTCAAAATATATATTTTTAGATATTTGTAAAAGAAACTATTATGTTTGCATTGTCATTTATGACTAGTGAATTTAGAAGTTATGTAAAAGCTAGTCAAATGAAAGAGTGAGTTGATACTATAAAAATTGAGATGGATTCAATTAAGAGGAATGATACATGGAATATTATTCATCCTCCAATTGATAAAGATGTCATTGAAAAAAATGGGTCTACAAGAATAAAGTGAAAAATTATGGTACAATTGACAAGCTAAAAACTAGATTAGTTAAAAGGGTATGTACAAACATATGAGGTTGTTTACGAGGAAAATTATACACTGTGGATCATCAAGATACAATAAGATTATTATTTTTTGTTACTACTCATAAAGGATGGAAAATCCTTCAAATGGATTTCAAAAGTGCATTCCTCAATGGAGTGATATAAAATAAGTATAAATTGGGCAGCCTGAGGTTTTGAGGTAAAGGGTAAATAATTACAAGTATACAAGTTGAAGAAGGTTTTTTATGGGTTGAAGCAAGATCCAAGAGCTTTTTGCTCAAGAATCAACACCTGGTTATCAGATCAAGGCTTTGTAAGAAGTCAAAATAAACCAACTCTTTACATATAATAATTTAGTACTAATGTATTATATGTTTGTTTCTATATAGATGACTTGTTATTTACAAAAACTCTATGGAGATGTTACAAAGCTTAATGGAAACTATGCAATTATATTTGAGATGACTGATCTTGGTCTTATAAAGTAATTTATTGGCATGGAATTCCATCATAAGAAATAATAAGTATTCATTTTTCAAGTATGTTTAGGACATGTTATAAAAGTACAATATACAAGATCGTAAGCTCATAAACACTTCGATTGCACTGGAGAAAAGACTATGAGTGAGGATGAAAGTAATTTCAGTTGATGAAGAGAATTTTAGATGTATGGTGAGAGGTTTGATGT
This sequence comes from Taxus wallichiana var. yunnanensis, assembly GCA_018340775.1. Lineage (NCBI taxonomy): Eukaryota > Viridiplantae > Streptophyta > Pinopsida > Cupressales > Taxaceae > Taxus > Taxus wallichiana. The sequence goes on along the minus strand of CM031235.1, from coordinate 10,546,454 downwards.
ATCTCATTAAAAAGACATGATAACTATAATGGGGTTTCACTCATTTTTAGATTTATAGGAAATCCATTAATCAAGCATTTATAAATAGTTTTTCAAATATATCGGATGTACTTTTAATCATGAAATTTATTTGAAAAAACAAGTTAATTATGTCTAATTAGACACACATATTCAAATGTGGGAGTTTCTCTTGATGAAAATAAATATACTTTTTCCAATTCTTCATATGGGGAAGTGGTTTGGTTTCATGGTCATCAAAGACACAAGCTATACTTTATTCACTACTAAAGATGAATATATGGCTCTTATATATTCTTGCAGACAAGATACGTGGTTGAGAATAATCTTAGATGGTTTTAGAGAGGCTCAACATGAGCCTAAACATAATTTTTTGATAATAATGGGGTGATACAATTGTCAAGAATCCAATTTTCCATGCTAGAACCAAACATATAGAATTCTCACATCATTTTATAAGAGACTTAGTCAAGGTGATAAGTAGTTTATCATTGAGTATGTGAGAAGTGAAGATCATATTGATCCATATCTTTACCAAGGGTTTTTGCAACACATTTATGAAAAACTCAAGGAGATGATAGGAATTTCTTCTCTCTACATCGAAGAGAAGAAGGTTAAGTATAATGTAAATATGGGAACTGATTAGTTATTAAAAAGATTGTTTTTATGTTTTTTTGGTGATTAAGATTTTTTTGGATATGTGCAAAATTATATTTTTAGAATGGAAGTGCTAGTTAGAGTGTAGTTCATTAGATGTACACTTAACTTAGTTTCAATCATTATTCATTCATTCCCAAGAGGTGGGAAAAATTATTGTGTTTAGATGACTAAATTTAGTCTTATCTTTATCTATTTGTATTATTATAAGAGATTGAAGCACCTCATTTCACTAGAATGCGTGATAGGTGTGCATACACCAATTAAAGTAATTATGGATTCTTGCATGTTAAATCTATATTAGTAATGAATGATATTTATCATTTTAAGTCTATTTTAATATTGGAACCACCTTTATATTATATTAACAAAATAATACAAAGTGTTACATAGTAAAGGTGGCCGACAATGAACATGGCCCAAAGTCCAACAATGCCCACAAGGATACACAAAAAGGCCATGATGGCTAAAAAAGTGGCCATGAGTGCGAAAAAAACCCAATTAAAAATAAACTACATTATGAAATAGTTAGGCACACACAACATCAACACTTGGAGGTGGTGGTGGATCATCTCTCGATGGAATGAGGCCAAGTGTATTAGGCTCATCGGCATTGTGTCAACCATCTAGTTATCTTGATCTAAAGCATCTGGATATTGAGTGAAAGCATAATCCCCCCTACTAGGTAGAGGAAACCCTCCAAATCTAGGCACTCTCAAGTACATAAAGGCAAAAACCCTGTTTGAAGAGATGGTGATAAATTTTCCTTGTGCATGAGGATTCTAGCCAGGCTAGGAAGAGGAGGAGATAGGGTGAGCCACACATAGGATAAGACCGAGCAATTTGAGAGTGGTTGCGAATGTGGTTGTGATTTATGGGAGGTGGAGCAGGGGAGGAGGACATAAATCTTCATCCTGGAGGGACCTAACTTATGGTGTAAGGCGTATTACCCCAATGGTCGAGAAACTATTAGAGGTGAGAAAATTCTAGAGCCACTTTTTAAACTGGACCTAGATTTGCATACACACAGAAGAAATAATCACCACCTTTTTGTTAACAAAAATCTCCAAAGTGGGCTCACATTGCTGAAAAAGCATTATTCCTAGCCTTCCAAAGTTGAAAGAGAATAACAGAATGGAAAAAATTCCAAATTGAAGAAATGTAAGTAGGCTAGTTAGCATAATCTCCAAAGAAGGTAGTCTTCCAATCAAAAAACTTAGGATGATAAGGATAGAAAAGGAGTGGATCTAGTGCCAAACACTTTGAGCATGGGGACGAACTAGAAAACATGCTTAAAAGACTCTGGATGACCACAATAGAAGCATTTGGTTTTGGGATGCCAATGTGGCTTAATCACTCCCCCAAAGGGAGGCCTTGGTAGATTAGGCACCAAGAGAAAGAAATTCAACTTAGGGTCAAAAAAGGATTCCAAACATGATGGAGGTGGTGAAGCCAAGTGGTAGTGGAAGAGTGCAAGTTCCATATGGTATTAAGCTTGTCAATGACATGAAAAATAGGGGAAAGAAGGGAATAGATGACCCTTGAGTTATATTTAAGAAAAGGTATATCCAAATTCCATCTCCAATCCTTCCACGAAGTAGTAGCTAATTGTAGCCTAAGTTTTTACAGTATCACATCTAGCATAAGAGATGATATTTTGACAATTGAAGGCAAGTCCATATTGGCCAGCTTAAATTTATGTTTAAGATTTGGCTAAGGGATCCAATCTCTTATGTAGTAGATCTTTGATAGTGGAGATGCCTTTACTAGCAATCCTCAATGCCTTAACATCTGGAAACTCCGCAAGGGAAAGTTGTCGATGAGAAAAAAGTAACCACTAGATGTTATGATAATTGAAGGATAGGCCGGAATGGAAGCCATCTCTAACCCACCGCATTAGAGTCGGGGATAATTTTAGTGGTGAATATTCATAATATGGTGAAAAAATCATTTTAGGAAAATTTGAAAAGGTGATTTTTTTGGAGTGGGTCGATGTCCTGTTCACCTAAAATTTACAATATATATTTTTTGGGGTCGGCTTCACCTACATTTGAAAACATCTCCTATAAAAACCTAGGTGATTTGTCAGGTAGTATACTACGGTACTACCACGGTAGCTTACCAATACCGTGAACTCACATACTCTAAGCACCAAAGATTTTTGTTAGCCTGTTAGTAGTTTAGAGTCAGGTGATAGATGATATTTGTTGACATGCGATAAGGATATAGTTGACACACGACAAGGAGGTATTGCAGACATGGGACAAGGGGTTAGTTGTTGACACACGACAAAGAGGTATTGCGGTGAGACGTGTGACAAGGGGTTTGTTATTGATGCGTGACAAGGAGGTATTGCGGACATGTGATAGGGGGTTAGTTTTGACATGCAACAGGATATAGTTGACGCATTGTTGATGTGATAGGGATAGTTGACGCGTGTGACAAGGGGGTTAGCTATGTTGGCGTGCAACATGGATATAATTGATGTGTGACAAGGATATAGTTAGCGCATGACAAGGAGGTATATAGTTGATGCGTGATAGGGGTTAGTTGTTGATGTGCGGAAAGGAGGTATTGTAGATGCGTGACAAGAATTTTTCTCTCGACACGTAACTTGGTTTTTTCACTGATGTAGGACTTTGTTCAAAATAATGGAAGGTGCTAGTCCTCATAATGTGAAGACCCTAAAAGTAACTAAGAAATCTCAGAAGTCCCTATTCAAGTATTTTGGAAACTTTATTGATATAGATATTGCAACTACCAACAACCATATAGCTGCCACTAGAAATAATCAAAAATCGACTTATCCGGAAGGTAATATTGAGGTGGACATGCATTCTACACAATATCAACAAATGACACCTACGATAATATGCCAGATCTTGAAGATATAATTGTTGAGATGTCAGATCCTGAAGATATTCTTCTTGTTGGGGTGCAACCAGGAGTGCATCAAGATATCACACATACAAATACTTAGCAAAATGGAACACATAAATCAAATTCAAATTTTAGTTCATGAAAGAGGAAACCAGGTGATTGTGATATTGCTCAAAATTCTACTCAAAAAGTAAAACATTGAAAATGAACAAGAATATGTGGACCATTGGCAGGACATACAAGTTTGATTGGGATGCCAAATTTCCATTTATCGAACTGTATAATCATCTAATTTAGAAGAGATCCCATCTGAATGTACATGTACAATATGTACGTGGAAATTGGGAAAGCAACAAAAAAATGCAAATGAAGTTGGAGACTATTTGATCGTAATGGGGTGGATGGCCAGAAAATCAAAACACACAGGTGGAAAACTAAAAAGAATGCATGCATGTTAAATACATAGTAGATTATGAAGCAGAGCAGAAAAAAATGTAGACATCTTGTGGAAAAGGGAGGAACGATCACATCGCAAATTGGTAAGATGAATCAAACAAATCTACATGTAAAAATCATACAGTTCTCTACTTTATTTCACATACTAAAGAAAGGAAGACCGATTTTAGATTTCCTTGATTTCAAAGTTTTGTATCAATATAATGGAATGCTGAATGTACCTCAGTCTCATTGGTCTGAAAGTAGTGGATGGGAAATGGAAAAATGCCTTTCGATGATAGAGAAGGAAGATTTGAAAGAGAATGTAAAAAAATCAAAGTTTATCTCTCTTTCAATTGATGAAGTGATAGTAGTCAACAACACTGCATGGGTATGTATCCACATCTATACTTTAGAAAATCATATAAGGACACCTCATCTGTTGGGTGTTATGAAAATGGTTGAAAAATGTAATGCCAAAAACCTACATAAAATAGTTGTTTCTCATTTGAAAGATATTGCTAGAATGACTAATTATGAAATTGCTACGAAAGTTGGTATGCATCGGAGCAGATGGTGCATCTATCATGTAGGGTCACCAAATAGGGTTGTGTGTTAGATTACAAACAATAATGGCCCCATATATGCTACCAATTCACTGTATGGCTCACAGAATGAATTTAGCGTATAAAATGGTAAGCAAACTACGAAAATGTTGCTAAATTAGAAGACCTTATAAGAGAACTTCATGCCTATATGACAAACAAGCCCAAAGTGATTTCTTGAGTTCCAAAAATTTGCAATTGGAATTACAGATGGCAAATTTTTTTTGAAAGATGTTGAGATGAGATGGATCTCTTTGTATGAACCTACATGCGAGTTCGTGAGGAGTATCCTTCGTTGGTTGGTTTCATGCACAAATATTGTCATGAAATTGATAGGGTGAGGGAATTGTTGTTCCGTTTAATTGATTTGGAGACATTTCTTACATTAGTTGGTATTATTCCAATGTTGCAGGAGATCAATACATTGATGAAGCATGCACATGGGAGATTAATCTATATTGTGGATTTTATATGGATGAGAAAAATGGTATGTCAAAGTCTTGATATCTTGTACTATTCCCAAGATAGTTTTGATACACCTATTTTGAGAATTAGAAATCTTTATTAGATCTTAAAAATCCCAAGTAACTATTTGAGATTTAATATCCACGATCACCTCTGCATCACTATTAATGGGAGGGACATACCACTACACATTTTGCAAAAATGTCAAGATATTATAGGATCGGAATGAGAAGATGTTCCCATGACACGTAATCTCTTTGAGTTTGTTATAGTTGAAACAAGAATAAAGCTTAAAATTTTTTTTCAGAATCCTTATCATCAGAAATTAGAGAACGTTTCTCTAAAGATAAAATTCTTGAAGCAATGGGTGTGATGAATCCTAATTTTTGGAATACTGAAGGTGGTCATGCAGACTTTGTAAGAAAGCATTTCCATAAATCCATGGGTACAATAATGGAACATTTCACAAATACTTCAGAGTTCAAGGGTATGGAAATCAAAGGTATACTAAATGTTGATTTATTAAAGTTTCAATCAACAAATTTTGCAACAAAAATGAGGAACCAATATAAAAATTTAGACGAACCTTCTGAAAGTGGTGCTATTACAAGGTTGTGGCGAGGAATCTATCAAAGTTCTATCTTACAAGAAGACATCAGTGAATATTTTAGATTATATGAGTTATGCCAAACAATGATTTTGGGGTCTGTGGAGGATGAAAGGGTTTTCAGTGTTTTATCATTTATAAAATCAAAGCGAGAAACAAAGTTGGATAAAAATTTGGAAAGTTGCATGAGGTGTTATGTATCTCACTACTCCATGGAAACCTTTCCTTTCAATAGAGCAATTACACATTGGAATTCCCTTTATGAAAGAAGATGTATGAATAATACAACTACAAGTACAATCTGTTCCCAATGATGAGAGTGGAATTGGTGCATCATCACACTTTCTCAGAAGAGAACATCAAGTTTGAAGAAGCTATTGATAATGGATTGTTTCAACTTTAAATAGGTATCTCCTTCACCTTACTTTTATTGTTTGTCACCTTAAATTTTGTTTCATCTCTTGTTATCATTAAAGATGTTACAGGTATATATATTTACATTTATTTAAATACAATTATTTCATCTTTTTTTGAAAATGTGGGTTGACATCCATCCGAGGAAGCTGGTACTTCTCAGACTGACAATGTCAAGAAACTCACCCATCTATCTACTAATCCATTTCTCGTGTTGATTTTTCTTAAAACAAAGATCTAGCACACTACGAAGGATGATTTCACAGCCATCTAAAACACTAGAGGTAACTTAAACCCTATCATATGACATTTCTTGATTTTTTACAATTATGTTTAATTTATTTTTATATTTGCAAAATGCTTTGATATATTTTTAAACTTTGTGGGATAAAATCACACAATCAAATTTTACAAAGAGGAATATTTTTCCATATTATACAATTCATCATCCACGATCGTGCTTGAAGCTAAATCTACGTCCACATAAAATTCATCATCATCCATATATATCATATCATTATCATATCATAATCTTGACACTCCAATTATTATTAAATTCATCATATCATTATCATAATCCTGACACTCCAATTATTATTAAAACAATTATTTATCTATTTTAAATGTGCAGAAACGTCTCTGTCCTAACACATTCCATTTTTTAAAAAAATTATCCATTATCATCATTCATCATCATCTATATCCATTCTAATGTCATCATATCATTACAAGTATAGAGAAGAATATTTTGAGAATGTTTAAATGTCTCTGTCGTACTACATTCCAAATTTTCTTAAAACAATTATCCATTATCATCATCCAAATTCCATGATCGTGCTTGAAGCTAAATCTACGTCCACATACAATTCATGATAATCCATATCTATGAGACTGATTCTATTGTAATGTCATCATCCACATCTAATGCAATCATCATTACAAGTAGAGAAGAAACATAAACACCATATACAATCTAGAAATTCTATACATAATATATAATAAAGATTATATAGTATTTCAAATTTTCAAAGGCTATCAAATTCAAGTTTCAACTTTCAAATCTAGATAATAAAATTCAAATGCCATGACCATCACATTCAATGTTTCAAATTTTCAAATATAGATTCTATTTTTCAAGTTTCCACACTCAATAATGAAATTTTTCAACCCTCAATTTTTGTACCCTTTCCACTCCTCTGTACTCCTTTCCCTAATGGTTATCTCCTATACCCCTTTCCCCAATGGTAGAAATAATCCCAGAACTTATGAGATGCTCTCGCAACATTGTCTAGATTTTTAAAAATTCTTTCTTCTTGCTTTGTCGCATCTCCATGGGATAGCAAATTTGGATTCAGTAGCTGCCTTGGTTTTGAATAAAATTTTCAGGGTCGAAGCCATGCTCTTTAATTATCCGCTTTAGTGTATTGTTTTGTTTTTTAACCAAAAAAATATTTTCCTTCAAATTCTTTACTGCAGATAAACTGTTCTTTGTGGTTTCCAAGTGAACTTGGAAAAGCATTTACTGACTCTTCAAATTTTTATATTTCAATTGCAAAAAAAGTGATGTCAATTAAACATATTACTAAAATAAGAAAACTTCAAATTAACAAAAAATATTATTTGAAAGTGATAATACTTATGACCACTCTATCTCTCTTGGCATTTGTAACTGCTACCAGATCCTTGTCCTTAGACCATTTGTTAAAATATGCCTGGGCCTCAACATTAATATTTTCCAATTTGTTTAATGTCTTATCCAAAATGTCGTCTTTATAGTTGTTGTTATACATGACAATCCCACTTCTTACTTGGGTAAGTAAGGAATCCATCTTTCGCAGGTTGATTCTGGATTGCAACATATAAACTATCCCTTTGCCAATAATTTTCATAACGACTTATTATCTCATTGATAATTACTTTATCCCTTCTCTCCCATTCTATGAATTTAATGATATGAGGTAGAATAAACTCATCAACATGGGATTGACAATCATAACCAATTAAGTTCTCTAAAGGAAAAGGTAGCAACTATTCACCATCTGTATCTGAAGAAGATGATCTCGCTGGAGAGGTATGGGGGCTTTGGGTTGATCGAATGCTACTTGTTTCTGCCTTTGGGTGGCCTGATCCTATTTGTGATAAAATAAATCAATATTCAAAAAATAAATCTAAAGTGAAATGTAATTCAATATGGTAAATTATGTTGAAATAGAAGTATACCTGCTGGCCTTGAATCATCTCACATGTATTGAAAAATCCAGTTGGGTCATTGCTATCAATGCCCAAGTAATCTTCATCTAAATTTATATTATTTAAAACCAATATGCCCATTGCGTTGGGCAAGCCACCAAGTGAGAGGGTTGGAATTCAAAACGAGGAGGCAATGTTTAGTGTCCCACTAGGGGCCAGAGGAATTGGCATGCATTTACCAATGTTATTTTTCTTGATCCTCTGGTTGGAATTTTGAATATTATTGGTGGAGGAGGGGTGGTGCCACTGTTTGTACAAAAGGAGGAGGACTACAATGTGTTAAAAAGTTCAAGAAAAATCATATGAAAAACTAGAAAACTATGCAAAAACTACGAAATTAAATGAAGTACTATTCAAAACTTGTACCTTGTTATTGAGGGGTAGCTTGTCATAGTGCTTGAGGTGGCCGTGTTGGAGTAGTAATTGGTGGTTTTTGAGTGTCTACCTATTGCTAGGATTGCTGAGGTGGTTGTTGAGAAGACACAAATGCATGCAACTGAACTGAGTGAGTTGGGGAAGATAGTTAACTTTGAAAAGCACACGTATGGTCTGAAGTCCATATAATGTCATCAACATATGATTGTATGTCAGTTTAATATGGTAAAATTTAAATGGGAAAATGAAAATAAAATTTGGAATTTTTAAATAATACATGTAAGGTATTACTTCTCGGCATTTAATGAATTCAAATGGTTGGTGGTTCGGAGATGAGTGGGCTTCCATTTCAGATTGTGAATCTCCCGACGCCTTAGCATATTATTGGCCTCTTCCTCTTGATGCCACATTTTTTTGGGGAAGGGCCTCCAAAATCTTCTCTGCAAACAATAACTAGTTAATACATGTTGTAAGTCTAATGTTGAAATACAAAATTTATAGTTTATACCTATTTTTCTTCAAATGGAATTGACAAATTCATCAACGCCTTGTCCGTGCAAGTGGGAATTGGTTTGTCTTCTAAATTTAAAATATCCTCGATATAAAGGCTAAGAAGATAGTTTTTGGAGTAAATGACTGGTTTTTCTAAAAGCTTTGCATTTGTAATGTCGGTTCTTGTTATGTTTGTGGAGCCTATTTCATGTTAGAGTGTGGTACACCTTCCATGTGTTACACTCGGATATTTTTTATGGGTGGTTTATTAACCCATGGGTAATGGGTAACCGTTATGGGCTGTTTTTGGGCCCATGGTTTTTCGGTACCCATTGTTTTGTAAAAAACTCGCCTCTTGACTACCCATAGGTTTATGGGACGGTTTTATTTTTGCCCATTATTTGATACCCATGGTTTTTATAAAGCGCTTAGCGCTTGTCTATTTATATGGTCTTATGCATATGATAGAAGAACAAGCAAATGTATTACGAGATGTGTTTTGAATTCGGGTGTGAATTTCAGAGAGTTCACATTGAGCATAGCTCCAAGCAGATCTAGATATTGTATTGAGAGAGTGGAGGCTTGTAATAAAATATGAGCAAGTGATTCTTGGTGGGCGTAGCCCAAATTGGGTGAACCATGTTAAATCTTATCTCTCTGTGTTGTGTTATTTATTCTCGCACTTTTATTTGAGATCCGTAATATTTTTGCATATTAGTTTCTACTTTTGTGATTCCGTATGGGATTATTCCGCATATTTTATCTCTTATTTCCTAACAATTGGTATCGTGAGCCTGGTTTGGTTTTTGAAGTGTTGAATCGCAGGAAATTTTTATATTGAGTGGGAGCTATAGCGAGATGATGGAAGATCTAGGGTTGATACATTCAACGGATAGAATTTCAGTCTTTAGAAGATGCGAGATGGAAGATTACCTTTATCGAAGGATCTTTATACTCCGTTATCTGAGATGGTGAACAAACCCTCGAGTATGACAGATGTGGAATGGGATTTGTTGGATCGGAAGGCACTTGGAATGATCTAGTTGTGTCTTGCATCTTCGGTATTATTTAATGTTTCAAAGGAAAACACTACAAAAGATATAATGGATGCATTAGGGAAGTTGTATGAAAAATCTTGTGCCTCTAACAAGATATTTTTAATGAAAAAGTTGTTTAATATGAAGATGTCTGAGAATAGTTTAGTAGCAGATCATTTAAATGATTTCAATATGGTTGTGAATATGCTAGCTTCGATTACAATAGAATTTGATGAAGAAGTTAGGGCTTTATTAATTTTGTGCTCTTTACCTGAAAGTTGGAATAGCCTAGTAATGGCGGTAAGCAACTCGGTTCCAACTAACTCAAAGTTGAAGTTTGAGGATGTTATAGGGGTGATTCTAAGCGAGGAAATGCAAAGAAAAAGCTCAGGGAATCTTCTACTTCAGGGAATGCTTTGAGTGGAAACTAGAGGGAGACAAAATAATAGAGGAAACCATGGAAAATCGAAAGATCGAGCAAGGTCAAAATCTAAGAGCAAGATTGTATGTTGGAACTGTGGAAAGTCTGGGCATGCAAAGAAGGATTGTTGGGAGCTTCGGGACAAGAAGAAACAATAGGAAGAAAACAAGGAGGCAAATGTGGCATCGGGTAATGTATGTTAGGATGCTTTGATTCTTTCTTTGCATAATATTACTGAATCTTGGGTTTTAGATTTAGGGGCTTCTTTTCATGCTACTCCACATAGGCATTATTTTGTTGATTATGTTCAAGGGATTTTGGGCATGTTTTTCTTGGTGATGATGAGCCTTGCAGTATAGTTGGAAAAGGTTCTATTCAAGTTAAGATGCAGAATGGGAATACATGGCTATTGAAGGATGTCAGACATGTGCCTACATTAAGGAGAAATTTGATATCGGCGGGGCAATTGGGAAGTGATGGTTGTACTGTGATATTTACAACTAACTCTTGGAAGGTTACCAAGGGTGCTCTTGTGGTGGTAAGAGGTAAGAAGGTTGGAACCTTGTATTTAACCACTGATAGTACTAATGATTGTAATCTTGTGGCTTCAGATGCAGATACAACATTATGGCACTATAGGCTCGGTCATATGAGCCATAAGGGCATGAACATCATAAAGAAGAATTTTCCTAGATATACAGAAACAGGTTTGGATTTCTGTGAGAACTACATATATGGGAAACAGAAGCGAGTAAGGTTTCTCAAGGTTAGACCTACGAAGAAAGAGAGTAAGTTAGAGATGGTACATTCTGATGTGTGGGGGCCGGCTTAGGTATCATCTCTTAAGGGTTAAAGTTATTATGTTACTTTTATTGATGATGTAACAAGGAAAGTTTGGGTTTATTGTATTAGAAACAAATCTGATGTATTTGACACTTTTGTTAAATGGAAAGCCTTGGTAGAGAATGAAACAGGTCTTAAGCTAAAATGTCTTAGGTCAGATAATGGAGGGGAGTATTGCAGTAATGAATTTAATGATTACTGTTCTAAGAATGGAATCTACAGGTAAAAGATGGTTCCAGGAACTCCACAACAGAATGGGGTATCAGAAAGGATGAACAGAACAATAATGGAACGTGCTAGGAGCATGAGGTTACATGCAGGACTACCTCTTTCTTTTTGGGTAGAAGCGGTGAGCACATCTGTGTACTTGATAAACGGAGGCCCCTCAAGTGCCTTGGATGGAGGCATACCCGAGGAGGCATGGTATGGTAAGAAAGTTGATTATTCATTTCTTAGAGTCTTTGGATGTGAGGTGTTTGTTCATATAGACAAGGATGATAGGACCAAGTTAGAGGCTAAATCAGAAAAATGTACTTTCATTGGTTATGGTGGTGATGAATTTGGGTTTAAATGTTGGAGTATTAAGGACAAGAAAATCTTTTGGTCTAGGGATGTGGTCTTTAATGAGAAAGTCATGTATAAGCAACAGTTGCAGGAAAATAGGGAAGAATCCAAGAAAGAATATGCAGTGGTAGAGGATCTTCTGGATGGGAAAGTGACCCATGAATCAGTTCAGGAACCTACTCAACAAGAACCCCAAACTCCTACAGTGAGGAGGTCTTCTAGGGTAAGAAAAGAACCTGAACGATTTTCTCCTTCTCTTTATTATTTATTACTCACTGATAGTGGAGAGCCAGAGAGCTTTGATGAAGAAATGTAGGTAGATGCCTGAAGAAGGGAGCAAGCCATGGATGAGGAGCATAAGTCTCTCATGGAGAACCAGGACTTTGGATTTGGTGAAGCTACCAGGAAGGCAAAAGAGCATTGCGTAACAAGTGGGTGTCTGAGTTAAAGATGAAGAAGGAGGAAAGAAAAGATATAAGGCACGGTTGGTGGTCAAGGGGTTTGCATGTAAACAAGGTATAGATTTTGATGAGATATTTTCTCCGTAGTAAAAATAACTTCTATTAGAACTATTCTTGGAATAGTGGCAAGTAGAAGACTTGCACTTAGAAATGTTAGATGTAAAGAAGCGCATTTCTCCATGGTGATTTGGAGGAGGAAATATGTATGCAAAGCAACTCCGAGGGCTATGAGGTCAAAGGTAAAGAGGAGATGGTGTGTAAACTAAAGAAGAGCTTGTATGGCTTGAAACAAGCTCCACGTCAATGGTATAAGAATTTTGATAGCTTCATGATGTAGCAAGGTTATATTAGATGTCATTCGACCATTGCGTGTATACAAAGAAATTTGAGGATGGAAGTTATATTATCCTATGTTTGTATGTTGATTGTAGGTAAAAATATGCAGGGAAATAAAAGTACTCAAGAAACAGAGTAAGTGAATCCTTTGATATGAAGGATTTGGGGCAGCCAAACAAATCCTTGGTATGAGGATAACTCGGGATAGGAAGGAATGGAAGTTGATTTTATCTCGGGAAGAGTACATTAGGAAGGTATTGGGACGGGTTTAACATGCAAGATGCTAAACCGATTGGGACTCCTTTGGCAGTGCCATTTTAAGTTATCAAAGGAGCAAGTGTCCCAAAATAGAGCGGGGAAAGAAACCAGATGTCCAAGGTACCTTACTCATCAAAAGTAGTTGGCGATTTGATGTATATGGTGTGCACTAGGCTTCGATATTGCCCATGTAGTGGGAGCTGTGAGTAGATTTATGAGTGATCCAGGTAAAGAGCATTGGTAAGCAAAGATAAAGTGGATCCTTCGATATTTGAGAGGGACCATGGGGACAATTTTGTGCTACAATGGATCAAACACCACTTTACATGGTTATGTAGATTCAAACATGGTGGAGATGTAGACAGCAGGAGGTGCACGACAAGTTATATTTACACTGTAGGTGGGACAACAGTGAGTTGGATTTCACGACTACGAGAAGATAGTGGCTTTGTCAACCACAGAGAAGGCGAGTATGTTGCTGCCACGAGAGGCAAGCAAAGAGATGATTTGGTTACAAAAATTGCTTGAGGAGTTGGGGCATAAGTAGGAGGAATGTAAAGCGCATAGTGATAGTCAGTGCTATACACCTAGCTAAGAATTATGCTTTACACTCTAGGATGAAGCATATACGAGTTGAGATATCACTTCATGAACATCTTTGGAGGAAGATAAGTTGACGTTGGAGAAGATTCATACCACTCGAGAATCCACGAAGACATGATGACCAAGGTGGTCACAAGGGATAAACTAAAGCTATGTTCATCTTTGGTTGGCCTTCGCGGATGACAGTGAAGGGTTGAGAAGCTTGCTCAGTGGAAATTAGTCTCCAAGTGGGAGATTGTTATGTTTGTGGAGCCTATTTTCATGTTAGAGTGTGGTACACCTTCCATGTGTTACACTCGGGTATTTTTACATGGTCCCGCTCACCGGTGAGCGGGTCAGGGGGTTCGGGGGTGAAGCCCCCGAAGCAAATTTTCATGGGTGGTTTATTAACCCATGGGTAATGGGTAACCGTTATGGGCTGTTTTTGGGCCCATGGTTTTTCGGTACCCATTGTTTTGTAAAACCACCTCTTCGGCTACCCATAGGTTTATGGGACAGTTTTGTTTTTGCCCATTATTTGATACCCATGGTTTTGTAAAACTACTTAAGCAATTGTCTATTTATATGGTCTTATGCATATGATAGAAGAACAAGCAAATGTATTACAAGATGTGTTTTGAATTCGGGTGTGAATTCTGTAGAGTTTGTTGAGCATAGCTCCAAACAGATTTGGGTATTGTATTGAGAGAGTGGAGGCTTGTAATAAAATTTGAGCAAGTGATTCTTGGTGGACGTAGCCCAAATTGGGTGAACCACGTTAAATCTTATCTCTCTGTGTTGTGTTATTTATTCTGCACTTTTATTTGAGATCTGTAATATTTTCTGCATATTAGTTTCTACTGTTGCGATTCTGTAAGGGATTATTTTGCATATTTTATCTCTTATTTCCTAATAGTTCTTATTTTCTTTATAAAAAGGTACACCAATCAAATTTTTGCTTTGCGATAGTTGCAAGAAGAATGTATGCAGTAAGCCCGATTTGGTACATCATTTGCCGGCCCCGCAAAACTATTCTAGATTGAAAGAAGGAAAGTAGAGCAAGAAGAAAGTGGTGTACAATTCCTTGCGTATCCACACCATGCGGATTTATTGACATGAGATGCAAATTCCAAAAAACCGTTGGAATTAATATAAATTTGAATTGTATCAAAATCAAAAACTGAATACAAAATGAAAATTGAAAACAGTTTACACTTACAATCAACATGGAAACCAAAAGTCAATTCAAGATATTTATTATCGTTTTGATGATTGTTGCCTTCATTATAACAATGGGTAAATGTTTGAATGGGAGGCATGTAAACCGATGAATATCAATTGGGTCAATACTAAATTGAAACAATCGGTCATCTCTCTGATAACATTAAACATGTCATCCTTTGTATTGTATGAGGAGAGAAGGTAGTTCAAAATATCTTGGTCTATTTCAATGGGGCATCTTAACAAGCCCACCAAACTCACATGCATCAATCAAATCCTTGTATTCCAAAGTCATTTGTAAAATAGTCTGGATGTGGGGGCACAAAGGGTTCCTATAGAGTATCTTAGCCAGTGGATAGGGCTTGTGGGTTGATTGGATTTTCCTCTTGATTTTTGTCTTGAACTTGGGATGCACTTGTAGTCTCCAGTGTAGTTTTCCTTGAGCTTGATTGTACCTAACCTGGATAATGGATTCCTGTATATAAGAAAATTTGAGAGCCGGAAAGTGTAAACATGAAAATGACCAGTGGGAGGGTATTTATAGGAAAAATCCGAGGTTTCTAATCCTTGTTGACATGCATTAACGAGCCTTGTTGACGCATGTCAATAAGCCTTGTTGATGCTCATCAACCATGGATTAGTGTCTGCAACTTGTAAATTCTCGACTCAAAAAAATAAGTGGGTGAAAATTTAGTTCTGAAAAATTGGTAAATTCACCTTTCAGTGAAACCGGTTCGGGGATATTCACTAGGTATTTTCCACCTCCAATTTCCAAGAGTTCTCTTGAAATGAATCCTGCATCAGGTATTTCACTTCCTCAAAATATTTCCAAATTCTCTTCACCACGAAGGTACCAGGTATTTTAACTAGCACTCTAGTGATTAATAAAGTATGAAAACCAATATTCTTCCAATTCTTACCATAAGGAGATCCATAAGAGATATAGTGTCATAATAAAATTTGCCAAGCTTTATTGTCATGAATGCTACAAATTACCCACTTGGCACAAAGAGAGATGCTTTGTCTGTACACATCAATAATACCCATACCACCCTGGTCCCATGGAAGTGTGCAAATCTCCCATGCCACCCAGTGGAAACCTCCCTATTTGTAACTCGACCATAAGTAGTCCCTTAATAACTTAGAAAAATTTGCAAAGGAAGTCTAAGAAGGGCACCAAAGCAAGTCACATAGTAAACCTGAATAGTAGCCAAAATCTTAGTGCACACCTAGAATTTTCCTACCAAGGACAAGGGTCGAGAGACCCATTTTTGCACCTTTTGTTCAACCCGATCAATGACAAACTACCATAGAGTAGTAGAAGAATTTTCAAAGGAAAATGGGATGCCAAAACCTAAAATATTTCTCCTTGTTGTATCCATTTCCAGATGTAAGCCGCCAACACATCAGAATAGGCCAAGAGTTTTGGCAGAACCCTAAAGACTTAGCAAGTTGAACATTAGAACCCAAGGCTTTACAAAAAATATCTAAGCAAGAGAAGGTTTCTTGAATGTTCTACTTGGATTCAACTAGAGTGAGAAAGGATTTATCAGTGAAGTGGCCATTGATGAGATGAGTCTTGTGATCTGGGAGAAATATACCATGAATTCACCCACGCTTAGCTCTATTTGCAATGAGATACTGTTAGTGCAAATTCACAAAGACCCCATATGAGTTAAAGATCTCTGCTTTTCTAAGGAAAACTCATCTGGTGTGAATGCACAACATTGAGTTTTCTCCAAGGTGTGGGACCTTGCAAGGTGAGAAAACTCTCCAGATTGAAGTTGGTTCTTACTCCTCTGTTTAGGTGTATACATGCAATCTTTGCAGAGGTTCTGATTCAAAATTATTACTCTAAAACTACCAAGGAGACAGGGTTGAGAGAAAACAAGGAAATGAAAACAAAACTAAGCAAAACAGAGAGGTGATACACCAAAGGAGTGCTAAACTCCTTGCTTTGCAAAAATAGACACATATCATGAAGATACAACAACAAAACATGCACAAATTTTCCAAAATACAAAGAAAGATCAGAAGGAAACAAACCAATGTAAGAGAGGATTGGAAAATCAATCACAGAGCATGTATTATTATCAGTTCCAGAATTGATACAATACATTGTAGATAACAAAGAAGGAAAAAATGTGTTACAATCTCCATGGGAGGTCTAAAACTCCTTCAAATCCACCTACTAAGGAGAAATGAAGAGCTTACAAAAGCAAGAACATCCAACCCTTTACAAAATGAGCCAAAACTGGCTTTTAACCATCGAGCCAAAAATGAAAGAAAGAAAAACATGGGCAAATCAATTTTTTAACTTCAACCACCAACAAGATTGATCTAAATGGCCTACAAAATGATGGGTTTCCATAAAAAATCCCATATGCCATAAGAGTACATTGCTTTACTGAGAAAAAGAAACCCATAATTAATTTGGTGGTTGGAATGTTTTCTATGTTTTTTGCATGCTAGAGACGTTTTCCTATTTTTCTCCCACAAATCTCCATCAAAATAAAAAATTGAACCCTCCATCATGTAGAGAATTTCACCAGCTTTCCAATGACACCAAGAATGCAAAATATGAGCTCTGGATCAAAAGTTATGCCCCTCTAAAGATTTAGGGCAAAAATGGATTGACGGGCCAAAACTTTAAAATTTTCCCTTTTTTGAATTTGGGAAAATTTCCCAACTTTTCCCCTCGCTCGTTGTCTCACAGTGACACATGTCACCCTCGATTGGCCATGGGCATGTCCTTGAATTTTACTTTGACTTTGACCACTTTGGCAAAAATTCTCCCGCGCCCCTGACTGGACACGTGGACACGCGGCAAGCTCTATCGTCCGTGGGCCTTTGGGAAAAATTTTCTCCTTTGCGCCCCCACCAAGCATTTTGGAAATTTTTCCAACTCGCCTCCACCGGCCCGACCTCCACCGCTACATGGTGCTTCCTCATTAGTTGGCACGGGCCTTAAACCATTTCTTTTCCTCCACGGGCCCGTGGGAAAAATTTTTCCTTTTGCTCCCACCCACTATTGGTGATTTTTCCAACTTACCCCCGCTGACCCGCCATTCCGCCTTGCCACGTGGTGCATTCCTATTGGTTACGGGCCTTCCCAAGGAAAATTTCCCTCAAAAACTCCATCGAGCCATAACTTGAGAAATACAAGGAGTTAGGAGGAAAATTTTACCTTTCTGGAAAGGTGAGGAAAAATCCTATCTGATGGGATCATTTCTAGAATATTTGAGTACCTAAAGCATGCCAAAAATTCATTTAAGTGCCAGCAAAGGAGAAGAAGGAGGAGTTAGCCAAAAATAAGCATGGGGCTTATTTTGGATAACAATTTGGTGACTCAGAGGGGTCATCTGCCTGCTAGATGAATGATCAGTAGCCTTTGAAGCATCCATTGGGCATGGAGTCATGAGTTGTAGCTTGCAAACTGATCTGAACTTTGAAAACTTCCTCTCTGAGCCACTTGGAAACCCACTGAACTGGAGTTGTTTTCACCAAAATGCCACTGAAATGGACTATGCAAGAGCAAAACCAGCAGCACCAAAAACTATGTACAAAACTGAAAATCATACATGCTCCAAATGGAACATGCAAAGTGTGCACAAGCACTTCTTCTGCTGAAAGAAAACCTACCTACTCTACTCTAACTAGAAGCAAAGGTGAGCTAAACAAACCTCAGAATGGTTGTGTAAAATAGCTTCCTTTCTTCAAAATTGGCAGCCATGCAAATGATTTGGAGCTGAGTATGGCTGTTAGGATGAGTGGAAAATCAACAAGAAGCTGGTCTTCTACCCAAATTAGCAAGGTGTCAACTGAAAAAAATCTAGTACCTCTTTTAGTTGCTTTGCATTTGGATTGAAGAGGTATGGTAGTTGATCCTTGGAACTTTGCATATCATCCTCATGTTTAGAGGTAAGCATGATTGGTTGTGGCTTCTCCTTTGGCTCCAATGAAGCCAAATACCTAATTGGGAAAGGTCTGATCCATTTGATATGCCCATAATTCTGATTTTCCATTCCAAAAATGGAATCTTCTTGCAGACCTTCTTGAATGGATGGTGTGGAAGCAATGGTAGAACTTTTTTGCCCTTTCTCTTCCTCCAATGAAGAACATGGAAGATTTAAATCTTCAATTTTTATTCGAAGAGCTGCTATAAGATGCAAAGCTGATGCAAATGAATGCTCTACTCATGATAGTAGGTTCTTGTGTTTGGAATGTGGATGATGAAAGAGAGAATGGTGGAAACTCAACCGGTTCTTCTCCATCAAAACAATCCTCCAAATCTGACAGATAAACTGCCTCATTGTTGTCCTGCTGCAAATGCTCAACTTCCTCCATGGTGTCCTCTTGATCAACAACTTGTTCACCATGGTTCTCCTCATCTTCAATCATTGAGTTTGAAAGATCAAACTCTTCTTCAGCAATAGAACTCGAGAGAGATGAAGTAGAAAGAAGAACTGAAGGTTCTTCTATAGCCTACTTTGTGCTCAAAGCCTTTGGATCTACACTTTTCTCCTCCACAACTGGAATGTGCTCCTCTTCTTTTGGATTTGGAGCAGCTTCTCCTTCCTCTACTGCTTGAAGACAATCTTGCTCTTGATTGAACTCTTCCTCTAGCATGAAGTTTTTCAAGTCAAACTCTTCAATCTGCTGCTCTAGAGGACAAGTTGGGACTGCAAGATCTTCTTCAGAGCTTTCTTCCTCCATGGCTGATTGTGCAACTTGAATTGGATCAGCATTCTCTTTGGGAAAAGTGCCAACATGGACACTCAACTCTTCACAAACAAACTGTTGTTTTTCTTGCTTCACTACTGCAATAAAATCAGCCTTGTTTGCCACTTGTTCTCCAACTCCAACCTCTTCTGAAGGCTTAACCATCAAGGGGATCTTTGTTATCCCAAATTTGAGAGCCAAGCTTACCAAACTTTTGATTTTTTCTTCTTTGTTTGGCTCTTCTTCTTGTTGTCCTTGATGACTGATTTTCTGATTTTCATTCTCCCAACATGGATTTGGGAATGCAAGAGGAGGGGTGGGTTGTAACTCAATTGATTTTGCAATTTTTTGTGGTGGTGGAGGAGGTGAAACCTCTTGTTTCTTTGGAGGAGAGGGTGTTTCATTTAGCTCTTGTGGAGGGGATGACTATTTGGAAGGAAAAAGGATAGAAGAATTGAGATGAGGTGGAAGACTAGGGAATGGAGAAATGGATTCAACACTTGGGGCAGCATTCAATGGGAAGCTTGAAAATTGAAGCCCAAATTGAGATGGTGCTACTTGAGGAATGGAAAGAGAAGAACTAGATGATGGTGTAGAACTTACCCATTGACAAGGTTGTTCAACACCAAGTTTATAGGCCTCTATCTCTATTGTCCATTGTGCAAGTTGGGGCAGCATCTCCATCATGAAGTCCAGCTTCTCCTGAGGGCTGAAGTGTCTTGGAAAAGGGCCTCCCCATGGACAAGGAGTCCTGCAACCAATTCTGAAATCCTTCATTTGAGTTGTTGCTCTTGATTACACCATTTTTGCCTCCATCTTTTGGATTTTATCCACAAAATCAGCATCTTCCATTTGAAGACATACCCAAATGGAAGATGCTTCAAAACCAAATTGATTTTGGTATTGCTCATATGGGTAAGCATGCTGATCTTGAATTTGATCAAAATGCTGATTTGAAGGAGTTGTAAAACATGTTGGAGGTGAAATATATTGCTGCTGTTGTAAATGTGAATTCCATGATGGAAATGAAGTCATGATTGCACAACTTCATGGAATGAAAGGAGATGGAAGAGATGGAAGGAAGAATGGATGAAAATGGATGGAAAACAAGTCTGCAACTTAGAGAATGAGTTATTTACCAGATGGAGTCGCCAGATGTGCTTTTGAATATGCCTCCAAAGGTTGAATCCTTAATAGGAACACACCAACCTGTCAAAAATAAAGTGGAAGACCTCTAAGGTCCCACCGAGCATGCCAAAATTTTAGTGAAAATTCAAAGACCCCCAAATGAGTTATGGATCTACTTTTCTAAGGCAAACTCATCTGGTGTGAATGCACAACATTGAGTTTTATCCAAGGTGTGGGACCTTGCAAGGTGAGAAAACTCTCTAGATTGAAGCTGGTTCTTACTCCTCTATTTAGGTGTATACATGCAATATTTTTAGAGGTTCTGATTCAAAATTCTACTCTAAAACTACCAAGGAGATAGGGTTGAGAGAAAACAAGGAAAATGAAAACAAAACTAAGAAAAATAGAGAGGTGATACACCAAAGGAGTGCTAAACTCCTTGCTTTGCAAAAATAGACGCAGATCATGAAGATACAACAACAAAACATGCACAAATTTTCCAAAATACAAAGAAATATCAGAAGGAAAATAATATATGCAAGAGAGGATTGGAAAATCAATCATAGAGCATGTATTGTCAGTTCCAGAATTGATACAATACATTGCAGATAACAAAGAAGGAAAAAATGTGTTACAATCTCCATGGGAGGTCTAAAACTCCTTTAAATCCACCTACTAAGGAGAAATGAAGATCTTGTAGAAGCAAGAACATCCAACCCTTTACAAAATGAGCCAAAACTAGCTTTTAACCATCGAGCCAAAAATGAAAGAAAGAAAAACATGGGAAAATCAATTTTTAACTTCAACCACCGACAAGATTGATCTAAATGGCCTGTAAAATGATGGGTTTCCATAAAAAATCCCATACGCCATAGTACATTGCTTTACAGAGCAAAATAGAGGCCCATACTTCATTAATTTTGGTGGTTGGAGTCATTTTCTGTGTTTTTTACATGCCAGAGACGTTTTCCTATTTTTCTCCCACAAATATCCATCAAAATACAAAATTGAACCCTCCATTATGTAGATAATTTCACCATCTTTCCAATGACACCAAGAATGTAAAAATATGAGCTCTAGATCAAAAAGTTATGCCCTCTCGAAGATTTAGGGCAAAAATGATTGGGGGCCGAAATTTTTAAATTTTCCTTTTTTTTGAATTTGGGAAAATTTCCCAACTTTTCCCCGCGCTCCGCTGTCCCGGTGACACATGTCACCCTCTAATTGGCTGCGGCATGCACCTTGAATTTTTCTTTTGATGCCGCTAACCACTTTGGCAAAAATTCCCAATTATCCCCGCGCCCCCGACCTCCGCCGCCAACTGGACACGTGGCGGACTCCTATTGGTCCATGGGCCTTCGGGCAAAATTTTCTCCTTTGCGCCCCACCGAGCCTTTTGGCAAATTTTCCAACTCACCTCCACTGTCCCGACCTCCACCATCTCGACCTCCGACACTGGCCTCAATGGTTGGCGTGGGCCTCAAGCCATTTCTTTTCCTCCACGGGCCCGTGGGCAAAATTTTTCCTTTTGCCCCCCGACCACTATTGGAAATTTTTCCAACTTACCCCGTTCACCCGCCATTCTACCCTGCCACATGGCGCATTCCTATTGGTTGTGGGCCTTCCTAGGGAAATTTTAGTATTCTTTATTTGAATTTTAATTAATTAAGAGGTTTTGAGTTATTATTAGTCTTTTAGTTTTCATGCAAGTTAACACAAGTCTTATTGTAAAGGTTATATTAGCCTTGTTTATTTCTTATTTGTTTTAAGTAATAGTATGATGAATATTTCCAAGTAGAAACACTTTTTGCATCGATTTTATCTATGATATTACTATTGGAACTACCCTTATATTAATATTAAAAAAATAGTTACATTAGCAGGGGTGACGACAAAACCCACGGTCCCACAAAACACCATGTAGGAAACAACAAAACATCCAAAGGGTGACTAGAGAGCACCATAATTACATCAGATCAAAAAACACTAGGCACAAGCTGCCTCTCCGGGAGGAGGATGAGGTTCCACCTAGGGAGGGATAAACACTACACTGGTTGGCTCAGCCGAGGTAGGATCCACATGCCAATCATCATGGTTAGGCATCTGGATATATAATGGAACAATAATGTCCAAACCAGGGGGAAAAGAACCAACCATAGTCTACATGCCAAGTGGCAGAGATCCCCACCGTAGAGAACTATCAACACCCTTCCCCCCCTTTGGAAGTGGGATATGACCTGGTCTGCAGACGAGGATGAAGTTAAAGGTAAATATCGAGGAGAGGTAGAGGGATGGTTTGTGAGAGAGGATTACGTGCGTGGTCTTATAAGTGGTGGCTGCCAAGGAATCCATGGGGACCTAAATAATCATGCAAGGTGAACTCCCACAATGTGAAAGTAAATCTTGTAAATGAGAAAACTCCATGAAAACCTTTTTAGCCTGAGCTTGAATTTGTATGTGCACAGTAGACAATATAACTACTTTTCATTAGTGGAAAATAAAGAAACAGATTGATCATTCTAGAATATCAAAGCATTTTGAGCTTTCCAAATATGAAAAAGAATAAAAGATCTAAATAATTTCCATAGAGTATCAATATAATGTGGCCATGGATTGAAATCACCATACAAAGCTAATTACCAGTGAAATAATTCCGAATGGTAAGGTTGGAAAAAAGAATGTATTTAAGTCCAGATAGTCTGAGTATCAGGACAAGTCAAAAATAAATGTTTAAAATATACAGGTCTAGAACAAAAGGTTCATTTAGGATTAGGGATGTCAATGTGACCAGATCTTCTCAATAGAAAGACCCTGATAAATAAGGTACCACGGAAATGATTAACTTTAGGCTCAAGAAGATAATTCTAAAAACGTGAAAGTTGATGATGCAAGTGGAATGTGCAAAATGCATAAGTGGAAGTTTGAAATGCTAGTGAGATTGAGACTCAAAAGCTAGAATATCTAGGTCCAACGTTGTAGTGGAGGAAGGAAATTTCATGATTACACCACCAACCATGCCACCAATCATCCGGTGGTTTAAGCCCTAATTTTTTAGCATAACATTAGGCATTAATTCTTGAATTTTACAACTCGGCGAGAGATATGAATTCACAAGATTAAATTTCTTCATGAACTTGGGCTAGGGATCCAGTCTCTATGGGTGACCAAATCCTATATGGTATGAATTCCTTTGTGAGAAAGTCAAAATTATTTGATACTGGAGTTTACAAAAGTGGAATATGATAATCAATAATGATGGGAGACCACCAAAGATTCTAATAATTGAAAGAGAGCCTAGTGCGAAAGCCATCGCCAATCCAACGCAACAATGGTTTTTTGTCTCAAAGGCTTTCCATATACTTTTGGCAACAAAGGTTCTTATGATTTTGATAGGAGCCCTAGTGATAATAATGGTGTGTAAGCCAATATTTTTCTAACATTTTTTCCATATGGTGCACCAGAAGCAATGTAATGCCAAAGCTAATTTTTTAAACTCGATTTCCCATCAAACAATGCACAACCCATTTAGAACATAAGGCCACACTTTGTTGGTAAACATCAATGATTCCCATACCACCTTGATTGCGAGGAAGACAACAGACCTCCTAGGCCACCCTATGAAAACTAGCTAAACCAAAAATTTTACACCAAAGATAGTCTTGTATAAGCTTAGCAATTTTAAAAAACAAAGCACCTGGAAGGGTACCAACATGCAAGAATAATACACATGGGTGGCAACAAGAATCTTAGTACATACTTGGAATTGGCTATCAATAGAGCCATGTTTGGAAGACCACTAAGAGACCTTATGCAAAACTATGTAACTAACATATTATCATAATGAGATGGAGTCACTATCAAAAGAAAAAGGAATGCCCAATAATTTGAATTGATCGCCTCTTCTAATCCACTTCAAGGGTAAGCTTTCAACTAGTCTGGGATAGGTAAGCAACTTTGTCGATAGCCCAACATCTTAGCCATTTGAATACTGGATCTAGAAGCAAGGAAAAACATATCAAGGAAGTCAAAAACCATAGCCACATTCTGTTTGGATTAGCAATAGTAAGAAAGGAATCATAGAAAAAATGACCATTAATAAGTTGTGTCGCATGATCAAGAAGAAAAATCCCCCAAATGTGACCTTGAGCAACATGATGGGAAATAAGATAGCCTAAAGCATTTGCAACTAGAACAAACAAGGTTGGTGCAAGAGGACACCCTGATGATAGAGTGGAAGAGGATGATACAACATATTGATGGCCATCGATGATTAGCGAGCTCACACATTTAAAAACAGAGTTATGACTTTTGACTTGAAAATTTTACTAAAGCCAAGGGCTTTGAGCATAGCCAAAATAAATGGCCATTCGATATGGTCATAAGCCTTTTGAAGTCAATTTTGAGAAATAATGATATTTATACATGTATTTAATTATATAAACCAAAAATTATGGAATTCATTATGAAAGTGTTAGTGTAGGATATTTATTTTCCTTGTATTTGTTTATTTACTTGGATTTTTCCTACACTCATGGGATATGCTTGCTTAGTAGTAGCTTGGTTTTGTTGAGTTAGCTTACCAGTTAGGTTGAGTTAGCTTACCAGTTGTGTTCAGTCAACTCACTAGTTATGTGGAGTCAACTCTACTTCTAGTATCAATTAGTGAGAGTTATTCCCCACTGATCTAGGAGGAGGTTGCACTTTCACCACCTATATGTACTTGAATTGCATCAGTCTATCTCATGGTGAATATGGAGTATATGGAGCATTGAGTTGATTTAGAGCCATTATTTCCTTGTGAGTTTTGATCATATTGCATCTTATTGTTAGTTATTTCAATTTATGTAATTGCTCATGCATTCATTTTCATCAGAGATCTAGAAAGCGTAATATGATATTAGAGCGAGTTCTAGTGATACCTTTTCCATTTTTGAGTCATTTGGAGTTTTTGAATACTTGCTTGTGAAAGTAACTATTCATGTGCAAATAGATTTGACTCTGTCTTGGTTCGTATGGTTGTGAGCTTAGGTGTTTACAAATTGATAAGTTGAGGGTTTACAAATTCTAGGGTTTTAGAAATCTTTTCTCAACATTTTTGTCTTTCTCTGCCTCCTTACAACTTGTTCAAGCCTGTATGAGGTGTTTTTCACATGCTTAAGGCATTTTTTTTTCTTAGTTGAGGCATTTTTGGCTTGTTGGTGGGTTTTTTTACATGTTTGAGGCATTTTGCACATGTATGAGGTGTTTTTGGCTTCTTGAGGGGCATTTTCACCCGTGATGGGGTTTTTATCTCTATGAGGGGTGTTTTAGACCTTTAACATGGTTGGAAATGCATGTGAAGACCTGGGAAGGGCATTTTTACACCCGTAGTGTGTTAAAACTTGGTGTTTTTCCAACCTAGGCTGCCCCATACCTACTTGGTATGCTTAAAATGACCCGCAATAATAAAAAACAAGTTTTCGTGCCTTCTTGGCCTCTCCAAGCCCAAAAACAACCTCCTTGGCATCACATTGTAGTCATTGGCGACGGCAACAACAAACAATATCAAAGAGGTAAAAGAAATTTAGGGTTTCAACCCTAAAATCAACCAACGTATTCTCCATGTGGACTCCAGTTTCAAGGAGTAAATTGCTTTCTTTTCTCACTTTGACTTTTCTTTATTTCTATATTAGCATTTGATGCTTTTGGAAAATAAGTCATTTGGAAAAATTTGCATTAGAAGAAATTAAATGGTTTTAAACTTGTATCTTTGTTTGACGAAGACGAAGGGTGAGGCCCGGGTTAGTAGGAGAATAATTCCCCCTCATAAGTTAAAACATTGTGATCTTCATCCTTTACTGATTCCAATGAGTATACACATGACCCCCTCTTTAACTCATTTCCAACATTTTTATAAGCAGTTTGCAAAATTTTAATTAAATAAGCCATTATTTACAAGGAATTGTATTTGTTATAAATTTTAATCGGTAACTTAGATTTGAGCACCTTTGTATTGGTCAAAAGTGCATTTTTTTCTCGTGATCTATATGATGGAATAATTTATTTTTATAAACAAACTCCTTTATAAAGTTCCACATTTTGGGGGTTCTTGTAAAACTCACTAGTTCTTGCAAAAGTCATTAGGGACTTGTAACTTTCACACTAAGTTATAAATTCCATCGCGGAGTTATAAAGTTCCATATGCATTATGGAGTTTCACTTTCATCATTATGTTATTATGCTTGATTATGGGAACTTTCTCGTCTGGAAGGCATGCATTATCAATCGTTGCACTATGCATAATTTGTTGCTCTACCTCCATGGTATTGTTCAGAGCCTGATGAGCCTCTATAGAAGTATGAGTGGTTTAACCACAATGATGAGGTCTATGGCCTTATCAGTATTAATATTTATAGGGATACATTGCGGTTGTTTGAGTAAATTTATTGCCCTTTCATTGCCTGGACCATTATCCAATAGTTGTATGACGACCTTGTTTCACCATCTAAGAGTGATGACGCTTCCCTAGACCACTCTAGTGCCTCCATAGATTCTCCCCCTTCTCACATCCATTTCATTTTTGAGTGTTCTCTTTGCACCTATTACTACTCATGAGTCCCATGTTGACCATTCACCATAGGATATTTCTATTGAGCACACTCTCCCTATTGTTTCCTCCACAGAGCTCATTTTTGCCCATGTTCATGCTTCCATTCACTCTCCGCAGACAGTGTTCTATTGGAGAAACTTCCTCTGAGATATATGTGACCATTGCATTTTGATTTCTTAGTTGGTGAAAATCCACATACACTAGTTTCTACCTTTGAGTGCAGCATTGCTTCATCTTGGACTTCCAGTAGCTCTTCGTAGCAGTCTTCTCCTCCTACTTCATGTTGTGATATTTATACATTCTTGTCAGACATTGCTCTCATTGAGAAACCCCATTGGGATGAGTATCTGCCCAACCTAAGTTGTCTATTTGCATATTCCACTTGTGTTGCATTATAGGAATATGCTCTGATTGATCCATCACATATTCTGGAAGACCCATTCATCTCTCTCATTGGGAGTGCCCACTTTGGGACATTTGTCACTTCCACTATTTTAGATATGTTTCATGATCCACCTCTTCTTGTGGATCCCTTTGTGAGGGTTATTAGGCCCCCACCATCTTCTCTCTCAGACATGTATACTACAGTGGCATTACCATTTTCATTTATGCACATGTTTACTAGACCTACATGACCTTTCGGTTGCGAGAATAGATGCAAAGATCAGAGTATTGTAGGATTATTCTTCCTTTGTGGAGTGGGCTCACTTTTAGTGCTCCTTTTCTATCCTTCCCAAGGGTAGGAACATTGTTTGGTGCAGGTGGATTCTCTTCAGTCTTTACATGGAGGACCACATCATTGATGCTCTTCTTAGGGGACCTTCTTGTCCTCACTTCTTTCTCTCTCTACTCTGGAGGATGATCATTGTACGTGGGTACCTCATTAGGCTGAGTTACAAGACCCACTACTTCTTCTTCTCATATTTTCTTGAGTGAGTTTCATGTATCTCTTTTGGGGGAGTTTTTTCCCACCGAGTTTTCTCCTTTTCTCCACTTTATGAGATATTTGCATTATATGTGGGTACCTCATCATGCCATTTTGCCGAGACCACTTTCTTTTATCACTACCTACCTAAGTTGTGCTTATGGGGGAGGTGTTAGTGTAGGATATTTATTTTCCTTGTATTTTTTATTTACTTGGAGCTTTTCTACACTCATGGGCTATGTTTGCTTAGTTACGTAGTTGTGTTTATTTATCTTACCGGTTAGGTTGAGTTATCTTACCATTTGTGTTCGAGTCATCTCACTAGTTGTGTGGAGTAAACTCTACTTATAGTATCGAGTTGGTGAGAGCTATTTCCCATTGATCTAGGAGGAGGTTACACTTTCACCAATTATATGTACTTGACTTGCATTAATTTATCTCATGGTGAATATGAAGCATTTGGATTATTGATTTGATTTGGATCCATTCTTACCTTGTGAGTTTTTATCATATTTCATTTTATTGTTAGTTATTTTGATTTTGCAATTGCTCGTGCATTCATTTTTCATCATAGATCCAAAACCTCTAATATAAAGTTGTTTAATGCATATTTTAGCATCAATATCACTTACACGTATACTAGTTTAATAGCTAGTTATTTTAAGCAAGATTGGATAATCAAAAACTTCAATTAAAGAAGGTATTTCATATTGATTTACACTCTTCCCTCCATTTAAAAACCCTCACTCCAAATATTTCAGGTTATGTAGATATGATTCATATACTACTCGATCCAATCCAATTTGAATGTTTAGTGTTAGGAAATAAGGGATAACATAAATGGAAAATCCCTCATAGAATCGCAAAAGTAGAAACTAATATGTAGAAAATATTACTGGATCTCAAATAAAAGTGCAAAATAAAAATAACACAACACAAATAGATAGCATTTAACATGGTTTACCCAATTTGGGCTACATCCACCAAGAATCATTTGCTCATATTTTATTATAAGCCACCACTCTCTTAATACAATACCCAGATCTATTTGGAGCTATCCTCAACAAACTCTATAGAATTCACACATGAATTCATACACATCTACAATGTTACATGATACCTACCATATGCACGAAACTAGATAAGTAGACAAATGCTTAATCAATTTTACAAAATAGTTGGTATCAAAACCATGGGCCAAAACCTTCCCATAAACCTATGGGTCAAAATCCCACCCATAAGAGAAAAGCACGTTTCTCGGTATATTGGGCACATTATTTTGAGGCTAAAAAAATGTTTTCTCGAGGGTTGTGCCCCGAACCCCGATGAGACAATTGTGGAAAGTGTACAATACTCTTAGTGTATAGTTTTCAACACTTTCACACATGAAAACAAGCTCCACAACCTAAGAATCTCCCACTTGGAGACTAGTTTTCTTCTAAGAAAGCTTCTCAACCCTTCACTAGTTTCCATGAAGACCAACAAAGCTGAAAACAAATTCAATTTTTTCCCTTGTGACCACCTTGGTCATCATCTCTATAGGATCCGACTAGTATGAATCTTCTCTAGCTTGACTTCTCTTTCTCCAAAGTTGTCTTAATGAAATGGTACCTAAGTTGTATATGCTTCATACTAAAGTGGAAAACAAAGTTCTTAACTAGGTGTATAACACTCGACTATCACTATTTAACTTCTCTTCCTCATGTTTATGTCCCAAATCCTCAAGAAATTGTTGTATCCAAATCATCTCTTTACTTGCCTCTGTGGCAGAAACATACTTAGCCTTTGTGGTTGACAATGCCACCAACTTCTGTAGTCATGAAATCCAACTCACCACTATCCCACCTACAATGTAAATATAACCTATCATGCTCCTCCCGATGTCTACATCTCCAGCCATATCTGAATCTACATAACCACACAATGTGGTATCTGATCCACTGTAGAAAAAAATTCCCCATGGTCCCTCTCAAATACCGAAGGATCCACTTTACTGCCTGCCAGTGATCTCTACCTGGATCACTCATAAATTTACTCACCGCTCCCACTGCATGGGAAATATTAGGCTTGGTGCACACCATGGCATACATCAAACTACCAACCACTGATGAGTAAGGTACCTTAGACATCTGGTTTCTCTCTTGCTCTGTCTTGGGACACTGTTCATTTGATAACTTGAAATGCCATGCCAAAGGAGTCCTAACTAGTTTAACATCATGCATATTAAACCTCTCCAAGACCTTCTTAATGTACTCTTCCTGAGATAAAGTTAGGTTTCATTCCTTTCTATCCCGAGATATCCTTATACCAAGGATTTGTTTTCTGACCCCAAATCCTTCATAGCAAAGGATTCACTTAGCTACTTCTTGAGTACTTTATTTCCTACATGTTTTTACCTCGCAACTAACATGTCATTCACATACGAGACATAGGATAATATAGCTTCCATCCTCAAATTTATTTTTATACATGCAATGGTTAGAATGACATCTAATATAACCTTGCTCCATCATGAAGCTATCAAATTTCTTATACCATTGATGTGGATCTTGTTTCAAGCCATACAATCTCTTCTTTAGTTTGCACACCATCTCCTCTTTACCTTTGACCTCATAGCCCTCTGACTTCCTGCATAAATAGATCCTCCTCCAAATCACCATGGAGAAATGTAGTATTTACATCAAGTTTCTCTAAGTGCAAGTCTTTTGCTACAACTATTCCAAGAACAATTCTAATAGAATTCATTTTTACTACAGGAGAAAACTCTCATCAAAATCTATACCTTTTTTATGTAAACCCTTGACCACCAAGTTGGCCTGTATATTTTCTTGCCTCCTTCCTCTTTGAATCAGACACCCACTTTTTATGTAATTATCATTTTCCTTGGTAGCTTCACCAAATCTCATGTCCGGTTCTCCATGAGATCCTGATGCTCCTCATCCATGAATTGCTCTCACTTCTTCCTGGAATCTACATGCATTGCTTCATCAAAGCTCTCTGGCTCTCCAATATCAATGAGTAATAAATAATAAAGAGAAGGATAAAAATGTTCAGGTTCTCTTCTTACCCTAGAAGACCTCCTTAATATAGGAGTTTGGGGTTCCTATTGAGGAGGTTCTTGAACTGATTCATGTGTCACTTTCCCATCCGGAAGATCCTCTACCACTGCATATTCTTTCTTGGATTCTTCCATGTTTTCCTGCAACTACTACTTATACATGACTTTCTCATTAAAGACCACATCCCTAGATCGAATGATTTTCTTTTCCTTAATACTCCAACATTTATATCCAAAGTCATCACCACTATAACCAATGAAAGTATTTTTTATTATTTAGCATCTAGCTTGGTCTTTTCATCCTTATCTATATGGAAAAACATCTCACATCCAAAGACTCTAAGAAATGAATAATCAATTTCTTACCATACCAAGCCTCTTAGTTATGCCTCCATCAAGGACTTGAGGGTCCTCTATTTATCAAGTAAATAGTTGTGCTCACCACTTCTATATAAAAAGAAAGAGGCAGTCTTGCATGTAACCTCATGCTCCTAGCATGTTCCATTATTGTTTTGTTCATCCTTTCGACACTCCATTCGATGCGAGTTCCTGAACCTGTCTTTTCCTATGGATTCCATTCTTAGAACAATAATCATCAAATTCATTACTACAATACTCCCCTCCATTATTTGACCTAAGAAATTTTAGCTTAAGACCTGTTTCATTCTCTACCAAGGCTTTCCATTTAATAAAAGTGTCAAATACATTAGATTTGTTTCTAATACAATAAACCCAAACTTTCATTGTTGCATCATCTATAAAATTAACATAATAACTTGAACCCCAAGAGATGATACCTGAGCTGGCCCCCACACATCAAAATGCACCAACTCTAACTTACTCTCTTTATTTATAGGTCCAACCTTGAGAAACCTTACTCACTTTTGTTTCCCATATATGCAGTCCTCACAAAAATCCAAACCTATTTTTGTATATCTAGGAAAATCCTTCTTTATGATCTCCATGCCCTTATGGCTCATATGATTGAGCCTATAGTGCCACAATGTTGTATCTACTTCTAAAGCCACAATATTACAAACATTAGTGCTATAAGTGGTTAAATACAAGGTTCCAATCTTCTTATCTCTTGCCATCAAATTTTAAATTTCATTTTAAAGTACACACATGTCTAACATCCTTAAATAGCCATGTATTCCCATTCTTCATCTTAACTCGAATGTAACATTTTCCAACTATACTACAAGGCTAACCATCACCAAGAAAACATTCCCAAAATCCCCTTGAACATAATCAACAAAATAATGCCTATGTGGAGTAGCATGGAAAGAAGCCCCGAATCTAAAACCCAAGATTCGGTAATATTGTGATTGAAAGAATCAAAGCATCTTGACATACATTACCCATTTCCACATTTGCCTCCTTATTTTCTTCCCGTTATATATTCTTATTCCCAATGTCCTTCTTTCAATGCCCATAATTTCCACAGTGCCCACATACTATCTTGCTTTTGGATTTTGACCTTGCTCGATCCTTGATTTTCCATGGCTTCCTCTATTCTTATGTCTCCTCTAGTTTCCATTTTCAAAGCATTCTCTGAAGTAGAATATTATCCAGAGATTTTTCTTCACATTTCCTCACTTAGAATCGCCCCCTACAACATCCTCAAACTTCACTTTGAGTTAGTTGGAACCGAGTTACTTACCCCATTACCAAGCTATTCCAACTCTCGAGTAAAGAGCACAAAATTAATAAAGCCCTAACTTATTCATCAAATTCTATGTAACTAAATCTAGCATAGTTACAACCGTATTAAAATAATTTAAATGATCTACTCTTGAACCATTCTCGACATCTTAATATTAAACAACTTTTTCATTAAAAATATCTTATTAAAGGTAGAGGGTTTTTCATACAACTTCCTAATGCATCCATCTATTCTTTTGTAGTATTTTCTTTTGAAACATTAAATAATACCGAAGATGCAAGACACATCCGGATTGTTCCAAGTGCCTTCCTATCTAGTAAATCTTATTCCACATCCATCATGCTGACGGTTTTTTCACCTTCTCGACAACATGATTATAAATATATTTCGATAAAGGTAATATTCCATCGCATCTTCCAAAGATTGAAATTCTACTTGTTTAATTTATCAACCCTTGATCTTCCATCATTTTCAAGCTCCCACTCAAGCTAAAAATTTCCATGCGATTCAACACTTTAGTAAACCAAACTAGGATCGATACCAATTGTTAGGAAATAAGGGATAAAATATAAAGAATAATAGCTCACATAATCACAACAAGAGAAACTAATATGCAAAAATCTTACAAATCTCAAATAAAAGTGTAGAATAAAATAACACAACACAAAGAGTCAAGTATTTAACGTGGTTCAACTAATTTGGGCTACATCCACCAAGAATCACTTGGTCATATTTTTATTACAATCCACCCTCTCTCAATACAATACCTAGATCTTTTTGGAGCTATGCTCAACAAACTCTACAGAATTCACACAAATTCAGACACATCTGCAATGTTACATAATACTACCATATGCACAAAACCACATAAGTAGAAAACTACTTAAGTAGTTTTACAAAACCGTGGGTATCAAAACCATGGGCCAAAACCATCCCATAAACCTATGGGTCAAAATCCCACCCATATGAGAAAAGCACGTTTCCGGTATATTGGGCACGTTTTTCAAGGCCAATTTTTTTCTCGGGGTTTGGCCCCAAACCCCGGCGAGAGACAACTATAGGAAGTGTAGATTAATGTTAGTGTATAGTCTTCAACAATTTCACACATGAAAACAAGCTCCACAACCTAATATTTAGTTCTTCCTGCATTTTCTACAAATTGATAAGATTTTGCAATAACGATGCAAGTTCCCACTCTATTGCTATATGGGATTCAACACCTTACAAATTAATCCACATAGGAAATATATCGGTTTTACATTGAATGCTCCAGAAGAAAGAAAGTGTCATTTATCATTTCTTTAATTCAATGTGCTTTAGATATACCAAAAAAGAACTCACGTGAATAATAAACTTACAAGATTCCAAGGAATGAAACAAAATCTATAGGTAAGCGAAAGTCAAAATCAATTGGATAACGTGCAAATGACATATGAAAGTTGCGCGTAGCTAGGGTGAAGTGATTAGGTAATTAATTTGTTAAAGAATGAAGCGTATGATAGATCGAATGTTGAACCAGCTTATTTGGTAGTTAAATATTCTCCTCTTAAATGGGTGCCTTTAAAAAGCTTGACTCTATTATTCCTCTCTATTTTCTCCACTTTGCACTTAATTATTGAAATTGCTTCTTATTTGAATGCCTTGTATTCACACACCTCAAGCACTCGCCCATTTTTTCACTATTCTACCTTAAAGAACTATTTAAATTACACAAAAAGATGAAATCTAAATTTAATTTTATCAGAATTAATAATCATCTATGGGGGCAAGATCAAATAGGAACCACCCTTTACATCCATCAATGAATTGTTTTGGATTTAATTGTATTTGGTTCAAATTCAAGAGAAAATTTACACACTAAAATTCATTTTACGCATTCGATCAATTTCTCCAATGGTAGATGATTACATACAAATAGGAGGGAAATATCATAAGATTAAGGAGTCCTATAAGTGTATTGATCACAAAAATCTGAATAGCTATTATCACAACAATATGTCTGAAAATAAATATATTTAATAGTAGGTCCCAAAAAGACAAATAATTCCTATATAGAAACAAAACCAAAAATTGTGCTAATAATTTTCATAGAGATGTGAAAATATTTGTGGAGATCATAATATTAAAAATGGTAGGATCTCTACAAAAATGATTCTACTTAGTTTAAGGTGAATGTGAGCCATAAATGGAGTCTTTCGTGCCTTAATTTGCACAATCTTGTCTTAGTTTTCCTAGTTCTCCTACAAACCACTAGGGATTTGATTTCATTTTTTGAAACTCTAATCCGACCTATAGATTTACAAAATATTTAAGGAAAATAAATATGTTTTTAGGCATATGCTAAACCAAAGAAAAGATGAGTTTCCTTGATATTTATCAGACCCTAAAGTAGAGAAAATTATGAGAAAACACCAAGTATAATGCATTCAACAAGTAGTCATGTATAGTGCAATTGGTATAAGGATGTTACAAATATAATAAGTTCCTTCCTCACAACTTTAATATGAACATATTCCTCTTGTGTGTGTGTGTGTTATAAAACATACTAGTGTACGTTTATATGTATATGCCTCTTAAATTCAAATTAATACCTTGTTCATGCTCAATATGACACATAATGTATGGGAAAACGAAAAATTGTGATGCCACTCCATTTTAATCCTTAAGCCACCCTTGTTAGGGTACCTGTAAGTGACAGCATACGCAAGAGACACATCCTCACATCCTTTTTAGACATGCCATTTCCTTGCAAAATAATACATGCACTTTATTTTGAGATCCGAGGCCTTAACCACTAAGAAATCTAAGTTAACGTTGTAAATTTAGCAGTCATTGGATGTGGCATCGAGTGCTTAAGTAAGAGCTCTGCGTAAGGTAGGGTTACGTACTCTCATAATTAAATAAAACAAATATTTCAGGGAATGAAGATCTCACAATTAGCCATCGTAAAATAAGTCTATTGTGGGTTAGGCAAGCCCTACATACTTTGTAAATTTGTAATCTATTACCTCCTCATACTACTATATACAAATTTATTTATTATATAAGTATTTGTATTAAGCTTGTTCAATTGTCTCGAAAGCGGAAACACCTTTATGCTAAAAGATCCCAAATCCTGTTGCCTAATTTTTTTATATAACACTCTGGATTGGATCTATGCTGGCAATGTCAATAAAGAATAATAGGAATACCATTCACACTGCATACAAATTAAATAAAAACAAACCCTGCAATACTGGATAGATGAAAGGAAATGCGCCTAGGGTTTTAATGAGAAACCCTTCACAAATATTTCATAAATAAATACCCTCCATTCAGCCGTGAATTAAAATCTGATTTTTAATGACAAATAATTACGGCAAAATAACCAGATGTCTGTA
The DNA here is from genome assembly GCA_018340775.1 of Taxus wallichiana var. yunnanensis. Taxonomy (NCBI): domain Eukaryota; kingdom Viridiplantae; phylum Streptophyta; class Pinopsida; order Cupressales; family Taxaceae; genus Taxus; species Taxus wallichiana. The sequence goes on along the minus strand of CM031235.1, from coordinate 10,510,065 downwards.
AATGAAAAGATAATGAAATACTGCCAAAACCCTTCTGGAAATTTATTCAAACCAAGTCGATTTGCTTTATAATTGCAACTGAAAGTGACAATATAAAACTGATAGGAAAATACCTCTAACACAACATAAAATATCCACAGAATAAGTCGCCCCACTCTGGAAGTTGTCTGGAAACCCACTACTGCAATTTATTTCTTTTTCTAACACTGCTGAAATGATAAATAACCTGTGAATACAATGAAGTTCCCTGAATAGAAACTCCTCTCAATTCTCCTGGGGTTTTTGTCCGCAAGAGGAATAATCCACAAGGTTTTTCATCCTTGGATTTTGTCTGCAAAGCTTGAGCTCCAACTTCCGGGAAGAACAATAATGTAAGTTGAATTTCTCTTTTAAAGAGAAAAAAGGGCCTAAAAGACCAAGTCGCACTTCCCAAAGCACCCAGGGAATTAATTTTTTTAAATTCATGTACAAGTCGTACTTTTCCCAAGGAAGTACATTAAGTGCTTTTAATTATTATTTTTGTGTACTTTCCTTAGTCAAAATTTATATTAAGTCTATTAATTTAGTATATGTGCTTTATTAATGTATTATTTTAATTTTAGTACAATATAAAAAAATTAATAAAACCCAAGTCACTCTTAAGCTCCCCCTTTGGCCATCGGGTAGAAAAAATAGCCCAAAGGTCTTGAATAAGATTATTTGAGAAAGAGGTACATTACATCTTGGTGTCCCCGATTTCACCCGAAATGCGAGACTACCCCATGTTAAAAAAATCGTTCTTTTAAAATAATGGGTCGTTTTGTGTTTTAATTGCCAAAAAGTTTCTGTATTGTGTCAAGATATTCCCAAGGAGCTATATTAGCCATTTTCACCAAATACCCAGATGCCCAAAATTGTTATATTCTGTCACTAGGGTTTGCTTGCGGGAAATTTGTATTTAATTATTTTGAGCCCTGTTTGAGGCAATTTGTGCTCCGGTTTAACCCTGTTGTGATCGTACATGTCATTATTCCCATATACCAATAGGGTTTTAACCAGGAATGAATTATGGGCTTTATTTGTGACTTCTGGCAATGTTTTGTGTTTTTTGTGTTTTCCCATTTCATTTTTTGTGAAATTTCTCTGGATTAATTCCTTTTTTGATTTTGCCCGATTCTTGGCTATAGTATCAGAGATCACCTATGCATGTTGTGTAAGGAAGGAATTCACCATTGGAGAGGTGGTTCTCTCAAAAAAATGAAGTCATGCACCAAAAGCTTCTTCAGGCTAGCTACATTTTTGGAAAAAGAGGGTGTGAAGTGAATCATGGGATTTTGGAAGTAAGCATGTGTGGAAATTTTGTATCCGCTAAAGCAGGTACTTTTTCCCATGAAGGCAAAGTCACTTAAGTTATGATGGGAAAATTAGAGGCAACAGGAAGGTGGGAATTTTTTAACTGCCTTGCAGGGTAAAAATTCCCATTGTGGAATAAAAGAAAAACAACTTAAGTGAATCATTGGATTTTATTGCCTTCTAGCAGGTAAATAATCCCATTATAAAAGTCAAATGACTTAAGTGAATCATGGGATTTTCAGGGCTGCCTTGCAGGGTAAATAATCCCATTGTCATGTGACTTTTAAAAATAGAAATTCTTTATGCCAGAAAGTGCGACCCACCTTGGGTGAATAATAAATGCATTAAATAAATATTTGTTAATATTTATTCACCCAATTTTGGCGCCCAGGCTTGTGGAAAAGTCAACAGAGGTAAATGGACAAAAGGAGGTTGAAAATAGACTGTTCCAAAATTAAATAAATAATATTTATTTAATGCAGCCCCTTTATGTCAAAAAGTGCGCCCCTTTTGGGAGAGAAATAATACTTTTTTAAGTATTAAATGATTAAATTAATTCCTATTTTCAGTGGCTAAGGTCAAAGCATACTGTGAGGCTTGAGTTAACTAGAAGCAGAAGTCTAAAATTAAATAAATTTAATTTATTTAATGGCAGCCATGAGCATGCACAAAATAGGCACCCCATTTGAAGAGTGAAGCTTATTAATTAATTAATTAATTGCCAGAATAGGAAAGGCATTAATTAATTATAGAATGGTGAAGATTATATAAGCAGGGGATGACATATGGATGAATTAATTAATTCACAGGCAAAGAAGTGCAGCCAGAGGAAAAGTGCGCCCCATTTGGAGAGGATTTTTGCTCAAAAGAAGGTGAAATTAATGCTGAAAGCTTCCAATTTTGGCGCACAAGTTGAAGGAGGTTGATTTGTGTCTAGATAATTGTTTGCATAAGTGATACAGGTGCTCAAGTGAAGTTGGTAAAATCCATGCTTGCTTTGCATGCAAATAAAACATCAAATTTTGGGGGTGAGAGGCTTGAATTATGCAGATTTTTATGATTAAAATCCACTATTCATGTTCGGTTGCCATCTTTGTCTAAATTAATTGTAGGAATTCATTACAGGTGCTTTTATAAGAGAAAGGGAGCTTAAATCAATGTCCAATACATTGAATATATCCTCCGAATCTAAAGAATTATCCAGATCTGCACCAGTTTTGAAGAATTTGGGCCGAATAAAGAGAAGAAGAATTGCTCAGACAAAGATAGATATGGCCATGGCAAAGCAGGATGAAAAAGAAAGCACAACGACATCATGCATTACTTCCAGATTTGTTGACACTAGAGACATAGATCCAGATCCAGATCTCATAATTGCAAAAGCTTCTAGCAAAAATTCATCCTCTTGTTTCAAATGCAGCCCGTGAAGAAGCCAGTGCGTGGAAAATTTCTTCAGGATCTTGTGCATGTGCTTCCAATCTTCTAGTTGAAGCCTTCATTGAAGTTGCATTCACCCGGAGTGCTTTCCAGAATTTTTAATTGCTCATATGCAATTAAAAATAAAAATGATGAGTTATTTATGGCGAACATTGCACTGATGCATGTACTGGAGAAGAACTGCAAAAGCTTCAAGGATAAGAAGGAAGACATGTCAAAGGCAATACCCGCAAGCTGCTTCCAGTCACTTCTAGATCTAGCCGCTTCCAGATCTAGTTTGAATCAGCTGCATGCAGAATATGAAAAAGGACAAGATTGCAGCTTTCCTCTTTCTTCTTCTTTCTCTTATTTCCTCCGACAAATAATTGAGTGATCAATTAAATTATACAACTTAAGTGATTGGTTTAAAAGCCATTACTTGAAGAAGTCAACTACTTGGAGATAGGTGGTAGACGTGCAAAATAGAAGGTTCTATTTTTAGTTGCAAATCATGCATGTCATGTAAAGAGGAATTCAGGAGGGAGATTGTCAGTTGTTTCCTTTCCCACTTCCACATGTGCCAGTTCAACTAAAAGCTTCCGACTTGTAATTGCCCCTCTACATTCTATAAGTAGAGGAAGAACATATGGGTTAAAGAGTAGAATTTGTAAGCAACATTCTTGCGTTCCAGACTTTGTGCTGAAACTCTTGATAGCCACTTGAAGCAAAGGAATATACAAGAGTAGATTTCCGAGAGAACTTTGTGTCACGGTGTATTGTGTTTCTAGCTTTTATATCTTAGATCTTTTAATAAACTTTGTGTTATTTCAGATCTAGATCTAGAGCTACCTTTGCTTATAATTTTGTGTTGATATCTATTGGTTTCTTCTATGTGCATGCAATCAACTATGTTATCTATTGATTGGGATGCACATCTTCCCATTTCTTCTCTGTGTTTTTATAATTCCCTTCTTTTATAAATATTTCCTTTCTTAAACAACTGCTTACTTGCTATAGAACTATATAACTATGGTTCATGAGATGAACAGTTAAAGTAAAACCCCATATACATACTAGCATACTTTAATTGACAAATCGACATGGGAGCCTAACTAGTAAATGAGAGAAAATTATCTCATGACTACCTAGGTTTTATGCTTTGTAAAAATCTAGCCAACACATCTCGATGTTGGTTTGTTTGTTGTATGCAGAGGAAGAAGAAGATTAATAATTAGGAGTCGCTTCATTCGGGTTTTTGTCTAGCTTTATTGATTTTGCTTTCTTTGCTTCTAAGAGCCTATGCTTTACTGTGTCAGTGTTGTCACTATTGCAACATCATTCTTATTTTTCTTCCATGCCCTTCACATTTTATTTCGAGGAGATGTTATACTGATTTAAGGCGTTGAAGTTTCCTCTCCAGCTATCCCACTTATATCTCTGTAATTTTTGTCTTATTCATCCTTCCCTACACCAAAGGGAGTTGTGAGGGCACCAAGGAATTTCAAAAAACTTGAAATAAATGTGGGGTGCACATAGTTTGGATTTGTTGAAAAATCCTTAAAAAGGTGAAAATAAATGCTTTTGACAACTATAAAAATAAAATTCCTCACACTTGTGTCAAAAGGAAACGGTCTTTGTGGCTTGGTGATGGGGGCTAAGAGATCTATCAAATCATAATGGATTACACTTTTTTTTAGATGTTGTAGTTGGGATTATGTCTGTATATGCAGGAAATGTGAAATGCTTAGTCAGGGAACTCAAGTTGTTTGAGAAAATGGAAAAAATAGAAATGCACCTTTTTAGATAGAAATGGTTTCATCTTATGGAATGTCATGGGTGTAGGTATAATCCAAGTAGATTCATTGAAGATCCTTGGAAATTTCAAGAGAAATGTTTTTTTTGGGCTTAATGCCAAACACCTAGCAAAATGCGAGTCGAAGGAGTGTGTTAGTCTTTAGATCGAAAAAAATGGTTGTGTTTTTAGGCTTAACAAACTTCCAAGTAAAGGCTATGGCAGATGCCCAAATAAATCGGTTTCATTTTCCTAGTGCCTCCTTGGTTGTGTCTGAATAAAGCATTGGAGTAGCTGAAAGGACCATTTGTATGCATTGGTGTCGGGTTTGGTTGTTTGGAGGAAATGTTAAGTTTGTATTATATCTCATCCCGTGACTTCAAAGTGACATTATGACCAGCTATTATTTTTTAGAGCTCATCATGCTTAGTCTTATCGTTTTGCGCTTGGTGAATGTTGAAAGCGATGCGGTCTTGTCAAATGTGGGAATCACGAGTTTGTGAAAAAAGGTATGGTTTTCCCCTTTTTTCTTGCACTAAATTTCACTTCATCATTTCTAGTTTTTTTTAAATTAAATGTTGAATGATAGAGAATGTAATTCCAACAATTGACAAAATCTTACCTTGACGCAAACTATTAAAACATTAAAAAAATGATCTCGAAAGTCATGTACATGGAGCGCCACATCCAAATGTACTGCAAAATTGAAACTCTTTGCATGACACCTTGTAACATGGAACACCTTAGGGAACTTAACCAAGTTGTTTGAATTTTTTTAACACTCTTGAAAGGTGTAATTCGTAGACCCTCTTATCTTATATATAACTTATGGTGACATGGTCATTTTACTAAAACGCAATTGGGTTTGGCTTAAGTTGTCACTTAGCTTGAGTAAAACTAAAAACCCCTACCTCCTACCTCTAGAATGTCAACTAGAGGATCAAAAACCACATTCAATTCAATGAAAATTCCTTTAGAAACTAATTTTTCAAGTGACTTTTTGGGGCCACTAGTCAGTCCTTTGTGCGATAAGAGTGGCTAGCGCAATTATGATAAGCTGACCCAAACTTGTCCTTGTAACTTGAGCTCTGCTCGTCGTAATCAACCTCCATCGACACAATGAATTCTCTATATATGGGGAATAATTAGAATCATAAAAATTGTGATTGAACTTGAAATGAGTGTGTTTGAGACCCAGATTGTAAGCACTTTTGTTGTTTTGGACAATTTTTCTCAACCTTAGCTAGAATCTCCTTTTTAGTCTCGTTTGACTTCTAGCCACGCGTGTGACCTCGTAATACCATTGCAATGCTATGTAGAATTTTATTTGATCTTTTATATTGTATAAATTAATTTTGAAATGTATGGTGATTTTATCTCTCCACCCTCTTCTCTCTCTAAAAATGACTATGATACTTTGGTTGATTTGAAAATGTAAATGAATTGGGAAATGTAAATTGGTTTAAAATGAAATGAAAATGGACATGAAACACAAATGGTTGTGACATTGTGAATGGAAAATAAAATTTCTCATAACTTTCTCTCTCATCCTTTTCTCTCTCTCTTATACCCAAACGTAAAGTGCAAAATGAATGTGAAAGCGTGAATGCATGAGAAACGAACTCTATCTTCTTCCTTCCTCTCTCTCTCTCTCTATCTCTCTCTTCTATTTAATTGAAAATGTTAGAAATGATGAATGTGTGGATTTATGCTTGAGTGTAGGGGATTTCCATACTAGTCCTAGGACTAACGCAACATTATTACAGGTGTACTCAACAAGAAGGATTAGAGTGTGATATATTGTAATTAGTGAGATGGCATTAAGATATTGTATATTGATATAAATTATGAATGTTAAATGAAAGTGAATTAAAGAGAATTGCATTATAAAAAGTAGTGTGTTGAAGACTATTGTTCCTCTTGGAATCTTATATTTCAAGCATTGTATATGGAAAACTATGTTGTTTGTATTTGCCTTGTGTTAAAGATAACCTTACAACACTAGTAGGAGTGACACATAATTAATGTAGGAACAACTATGTTAGCTAGATAAACAAGGAAGATAGTTGAATTTTGTAAATGGGTAAAAATCATACCATTCACTTCATAGGTGTTAAGACCATTTGAATTTAAATATGGATCTCATGGTTTAGATGATTCAAACAATCTTGCCTAATAGTTATTGTGGTTTTAGATAAAATCAAAATGTTTGGAAGTAACTTATCATTTTTTAAACCATATAAATGCAACAAGTATTCAACCTTTGTCATACCCTCCCTCTCAATCATGTCACATCTAGGTTACAAACCCTAATGTCTTAAGAAATACTTTAATCCTCACAATTAGACTTCTTTTCCTACACTTAAGAAAATTCTTAAAATATAATTTCTATAACTCAAGTGTCCTTACGTGAAGTAACCGTAGAAAACCCAATTTCACATCTGTCTTAAATCCATTAATTCCCTACCTCATTTCCCACAAAAATACACTTTGAATTAATCAAATATAATTTGATTAATTATTCCTCTCAAATCTAAAAATGACCTAATCTTTACCACATGTCGTGATTCTCCATGTTTTTCCATTATTGAATTAAAAATTCAAAATCAAATCCTTTCCCACTCTTCGTGGTCTCCACTCACCTAAAATCATCCACTTATGAATTAAAAATCCAATTTAAATCCTCACCCATTCTTCGTGGTCCCCACTCACCTAATCATCCCCACATTTTCAAACCATGATTACTTAAATTACTCAAAGTTAATCACTTCCTAGGATATAAATACAACATTACCCCTCCTCTAATACATAGAGAATAAACTTGAATTTCATATCTAAGTTCTTGCATCCTTTCGAGCAAATGAACATCCCTCCACCTCGTCATAATGCCCAAATAACCTCATTTGAAGCACCCCAAATCCATAATCATTTTCTCCATTTGGTTCAAAGTAAGTAGATCTTGTTGCAGGAAGGTCTTTCTCCACTTCGAGAAAAGCACCTACATTTCACGCAATTAGGGCTCATCCATGTTTCATTGCCCATTTTGAGGTTTTCTACGTAATCGTGAAGGAGGAGGTATTATTGTCAGTGTTTTACTTTCTTGTTTATCATCATATTTTTACAACTTACATTCCAAAGACGCTTGATTGATATGTTACCTTTGATTTCCCAATTAGTGGTTTTATCCATTCTTTGTTTATTATTATTTGCTATTATTATTTCCTTTTATGTGCCTTATGGCCTTATTTGGTTAACCTTCACACTATGGGAAGTGTTTTTGTTGTGCGGTGTCTTGTGGTGCATATGTAGGTTATAGTAATAATGAAACTACGACACTTGTCATTCTTTGATCTCCTCGACACTTAGTTTTTATAAGAATGAAATACATCACTAGATCAGAATAATCATCAATCATCATGGCACAATTCATTCAATCTTACGGTTTCTGAAGAGGTTACATTAAGTTTGGTCTCCAATTTTTGGTTTTAAAACAAATAGCAAATTCATCGTCATTTTTTAAAAAATTGTACTTTGAATTCTACTAGCATGGGAAACCAATATGGAAAATAACCTTATTGTTGGCTTTTGTTTTCACCCTTAGTTTCACAATTGACATATATCTTAATTTTCACCACAACATCCTTTACGATCTTTTTTTAAACAAAAAAATATATTTATTTCTTTAGATCTTCATTTCCAACTCTATATAGATCTTAATTTTAAAACTCTAAAAGTTCATATTTATTTCGTTTAATCTCATTTTAAAGGTAAATATAAATCATCAAAATATATATATATATATATATATATATATATATAATATATATATATATATATATATATATATATATAACGTTTTATTAATGTTTTCTTTAAAATTTAGCTCTTACATATATCGATCTTAGTTTATATAGGTATATTCATTTAGATAAATAAACACTAAAATAAAATATATATCCTAAACTAAAACCTAACTACCCAGCTCATCTCGATCACACCTCTGACACCTCTCGCACCTCCCTTCCTCATCTCGAATTTGACTGAATCCCCTTGCCCGAGCCACCTGTCACATCTCGCCTTCCTCTAATCCACCTGACTCACATACCCCTCACCCATTTCCCCATCCCATCTCCTCTCTGCCACGATTCTTTTTCCCTCATCAAGATACTCCCTAAGCACCACGCCCCCAATCCACATAAATCCCACCCATCCCACAACCTATCTTCTCTGGCCACTTAGCTGAAACCATCCCCAAGCCCTCTCCCTTGACCCACATGTTGGATCCTTTCCTCTAACTGCTTTCTGATCACTCCCTCCATGTTTATCTCTCCTCAGCTCCCCGTCCGACCATCCCAACTACCCAACTCTTCCGCTCGCCCTCCATATTCGTTATCCTTTCCTGTAACCTGACTAGATCCTCGCCATTCCTCCATACCCCTATTCCTTTTCTCCCAGCTCGGCCATCTCATCCGAGTTGTTTTCCCTTTCCCTCTAGATCCTTGTCCTAAATACCATCCTAACCCCGAATTCGATCCCATCCGATCCCCTAACTACCATCCTCTTCTCGTATAAAATCTCACTTACCCGAATACTCAATCGTGCTCTTCACCATCTCCGCAGCAAATAACTGCGCTAACACAAACCCCCTACTGCGTTTCATCGCAACCCTATCTCATTTTTCTTCTCCCCAACTCCTCTCAACGCCGAGCATTATCTGACATGCTTGATAAGGTAGTGCTCTGATCTAAATCTACACTTCCTGACTATTGTTCTTATTGATCTCTTGCACGTGACAACTATCACTAACCCATAGAAATTATACGACTTTTTACTGTTATATTATGTTGACACCAAGCTCCCTAGTGATTCTTCATTTCTGGATTGCGAATCAATCTTTGATGCGGAGTAATTGTGTTCTGCAAAATCCTATCTTTATTCACATAACTATATGACCTCTTCATTTTTCCACGGTGACAAATGAGGCAGAACTTTCAATTCAATAAAATACTCTGAATGTTGGCAAATTGATAGTGTTTCATTTAGTATACACATTACCTTTGTTGCATCTCCAGGATTTCTCGTCTCTAATAGCTCTGTTGCTCGATCTATCTATTCTTTCCCTTTTTGTGCCTTGCTCAGCCACACATGTATGTTTTATACCAGTTTCTAAGACCGATTTTCTGAGTTGTGCTAGCACGTCGGTTGCTTCGTTCAGGAAAAAGCTTTGAGTTATGCTTCTAAATTCATTATTTATCATACACAATGTGGACGAATCAATTTCTTCATCCATTTTCCTCCTGGATTTGTGTATTTCCTCATGATTTCCTTGTGTATTCTCATTCACTGATCTATCTTATTCAATATCTAATTCATATCTATATTATTCACGGTGAGGCATTCACGACCCAATCTTCTCTAATAATCGACTTTGAAGATTTTTTTGGAAGTTCTGAAGATATCCTAGTCGTCAATGCATTCTTATAATGGCACATGCTAAGCGTTGATATGAAATTGATATGGACATTTCTTGGTGGTATTGAAAGAACGTTGGCATTGAGATCTGGACTTGGGTTGCTCCACGCCGAAAGATTTAATTACTTCATTACCATGTGGATCGATTTTCAAAACTATTTGTTTCTTTCATACTCGGTCCACCATCATTTCTCTGGTCATGATATTTTGATGATGATTTCCAAATTCTAGTGGAACTTATGAAACTTTACCACGAGGGAGATCAATGTAATTGACATGGATTTTGAAGAAAGATTGCAATGAGGAAGGCATGATGGCTTCCCAATAGTAGAAGAATTATAATCCAGTTGTGGATTGCAAGATTGTTTCGTTCAAACGGATATAGACCTCCCAAATTGGACTAGATAACAAGCTATGACATGATGTGAGGGTAGATAAATTTTTTTCATTTATTTCTTTATTTTTCTTTTGATGATAATGTCATAAACAAATTGCAAGTCATCAACACATTTCTTTCTGCCTAAATAATGTCTCAACCATGTGCTTGATTGTAGCTCCCAACAACCCATATATATTTTGATTATCATAATACTAACTCATGCATCTGTTCCAAATCCATTCATATTTCAGTGTTTCCTTTTCCTTAAAGTCCTTAAAGTACTTTGTCTCATACCTACTTTTCCATTTCTTATTCCACTTAACTTTGACATTCGGTTAGTACTTTCCATTCAATTCACATTTGTCTTCCTCCCTGTCCACCTTTTCATCATGTCAATCCACATTATTACCATATAAGTCCATATTTCCGTCTTCAAAGTTGTATCAGAGCAATCAAACCAAACGAGGTCGCACTTCCGTTGCTTTATTGATTCAAGTTATTTTTCTCAATCCTTTTCTCTTTACTACGATTTTAATTACCTTCCTCTTTAATTAAGTCTTTTAACCATTTTCTTTTAGCAAATTTGTGTGTAATAGTTCACAATTTTTGCCCTTAATTTTTTGCGATCACTTTTGTAACTTCTTGTGTGGTTATTCACAATCGTAAATAAACACCATTAATCACTTTTTCATGATCCATTTCACAACTTATAGTGTGGTATTTATCAATTTGCACACTTCTTTTTCAAGACCATTCTTATCATGTTTTATGACTTTTAGGTACTAATCTCCACATTTTATCTTATCAGCTTAGTTTTGTGGTTTTTAACACTTCACAATTTTAATTACTTATTTTTAGTGATCATTCTACTAACATTGTGTGCGGTATGATGTCACCCTCTCAAATTTCCCTAATTTTGAAGTTAGGTTTTGAAAATTTTGAGTCATTACTGGAATAATGGATAAGCATTGAGCTTGGTATTGTTTGTAGTTTTTCATTCCATGGAGAACAATTTGAAAATTCAGGCATAAAGGTGGGGTTTTCCCTTTCTTTTATTTTTCCACAATCATGAATGATGGGCATATCTTCCCTGTCAATTTTTGCCCCAAAATCCATGGGTAGTACGTGGACATCTCTGATAGGATCCTGTGTGGCCATGTAATAAGTAGGTTGAAGGAAGCCTCCATGCGTCCCAATGGTACAACTCCAAGGTTAGGGGCCCAAAGGGGTGGTCCTAAATAAGCACAAAGCTTTCCACGTGTCCTAGGTAAAAAAATGAAGATAGAAAATCTTGAATTAGCTAAGTATGAAAGTTTCAGTGGATGATGCCACGTGCCTCATTGGTGTGCAACTTCAAGGGTCGAAGCCAAGGGTAGTTCCCAAACTTGTGCCAGCCCTCCACGTGTCCTAGGATCCAAAAAAAGAAAGCAGATCGATCATTTAATTGACTAAGTATGTGAGGGTCGGCGGAAGCCTCCACGTGTCAACTTGGCACAACTTCAAAGGTAAAATCTGGGGGTAGGTCCCAAATGCGTTGAGCCTCCACGTGTCTAGGGTCAGACATATGACCCCACCAAACAAAAGGGACTTAGTCAAAAAAGCAAAAATATTGAATTGGCCCGCAAAGGACACATGGCCATGTTTCAAGTGTTAGCGGGGAGGTGGGCCCTTTTTGTGTTTTGATGTCGTTGAAAAGTCAAAGTGAGAAAGTGGGCCATAGAGTGATTTGGGAATTTTGGCTTTGTTTCCATAAGGGATAAAGTCAAATATTAAGCCCGCATCAAAAGTCAAAGCGGTCGTCGGAGTGATTTGGGAATTTGGGCTTTATTTCTATAAGGAGCTTAAAGTTATAAAGTGACTCGTAACCCCGCCCATGCCAAGGGATAAAGTCAAATGTTGAGCCCACATCAAAAGTCAAAGTGGGGAGTCGGGTTGGTGGAGAAATTTGAGTTTTTGAGCCCATGTTGAAAAGAGGTAAAATTGCAAAAGTGAGTGAGTCCATCGCCACTCACGTAAAGCCACATGTCAAGCCCGTATCAAAAGCGGTGGGCGGGCCAAAATGTTCCAAGTGCCATTTCTCTAAAAGGCACAAAATACAAAAGGCATCCCTAGGCCCACTTCAATTTAAATCTCTCCCACGTGGATGACTCAAATTCAAAGTTTGTAAAGGTAGATTGAACAACTGCAATTCAATGCATTTGGTTTTGCTTTGCCAAGAATGGAAATGGTTGAGGCATTGGAGAAGTTCGGATGTTGATTTCTTGAATCAATTTCATCATTTTTGTAACTGAATGTAACCATTCTTGGAAGCTATTTAATGGCTTCTCCACGCCATTGTTAGGGTTGGATCCTAATACTCTGTAAAGGTAATAGATTTGAAGTAATCAATATAGAAGTTTTTCCCTTTCTTCCTCTGCTATTTCTTCTTTCCTTGTCTAAAATTTGGGAATCATCCATCTTTTATGATAAGAAACTTTGTGTTCTTGTTTATATGATTTTATGGAACTTTGTGTCTTTGGAATTATATTGGTTATGAAAGTGAATGATTCTTTTCTACATCTCCCTGGTTCAATACGTATAAGGTTATACTCTGCCATCTATATTTCTGAAGGTATTGTTATGTTATTCCTCTCCCATCTCCTTAATTCTTCCATTCTTTCGTATTGATGATCTCTGGGCATAAAACTTTTCAAAGTATCAAGAATCCACACTTTGAAAGTTGTACATTTGTATATAAGTGTTTTCACTTGCTTTTAATAAGGGAACATTTCCCATTAAAGAGGAGGGACCTGTTGTCCCCTGACTATGGTTTGTTAAAAATATCATTTTAAAAGAACAACTTCAAGATCATTTTTGGTCTGGTGACTCTATGGTATACACGTGGGAAGAAAGCTCTCGAGGTTGAAGATTCCCATTTTCAACTTTTGGAGCAACAAAACTTCTCTCTTCAGCAAGAAGGAATAGAGGAACTCATTCTACAAGCACACCTCCTATTAAAGACAAAAATTCCAAGGATAGCATTCCTCAGGAACATCTCAGTCCTAATCTCCGTGCTTTGATACTTTCTAGTGTTTCAGTTCCCCTTCAATAAATTTTCCAAAGATGGCAACCCCTTTGCCTTGGGGACAACAAGTTGGGCCTCTTGCTCTTCCTCAACCATTGCATGAGTTACCTAGGGGTAACAAGAAAAGTTTTCCCAAGTTCCAAGGTGATGGAAAAGTTCATCTAGATGAACACATTGCAGCCTTCATTATTGCATGTGGGATTCTTGGGGTTGAACATGAAGATGTCTCTGTCAGGGATTTTGTGGAGACATTGCAGACAATGTTGCTGATTGGTTTTATCATCTCCTGTTGGGACGATCACTAATTGGAATACCATGACAACTCAGTTTGAGAAGCGTTTCAAACTTGTTGAAGATGTGCATGCTCTATTAGCACAAATTTCTCATATCAAGAAGGAACCATTTGAGCCCATGAGGGAGTTTGTGGCTAAATTCAACAAGCTAATTAATAAAATTCCATAGAACACTTGTCCAGTGGATCAAATCCAAAAGTGCTTCTTCCTCAATGCCTAGTTTCTAAAGTGAGTTATGCACTAAGGAGAGCTAACCTTGTAACTTTGGATGCTGATCAACGTTTAGCTATCAGTGTTGAGGATGATTTAATCATGTTTGGTAAACTGAAAAGAGAATCCTCCAAATCTAAAGCTTCTTCCTCTTCCTCTTCCCCTAGAGCCAATTTTGATTAGTTAGTACGAAACTTGCAAATGATCTCATTTCTCTCAAGAAACAATTGGCTCAACATACTCCTTACCAAGATGTTCCAAGAAAGAATTTTCAGCCCAAGAACCATCTGCCTTCTTCTCAAACCAGATTGGCTATTGAAGGCCCACCCATCAAGGTTCTAGTCAATGCAACTTGTGAAGTTGAAGAACCTAATGATGAGGAGTGTAATGAACTATATGAAGAACTAGAAGAAGAGGTTGATGAAGAATTGGAGGATCTTAGTGGATCTCAAGTTCATTTCCTCACCACTGAAGTTATGGATGATGAAGATGAATATGATGAAATAGTGTCAGATATGAATAGTGAGTCATATGTTGTTATGACTCGGGAGAAAACGAACAGAAAATAAAAAGTGGTGCAGCTTGATAAGAAGTCTAAGGAGTTTCCTATAACTATTCTAGTGGTTGTAAGAAGAGGAGCTCCTATTCCCACTGCCTCCACACAAAAGGTGAGTAATGCTAATATTTCTTCTTCTACTTCTATTTCCAAAACTTTTTGTCCTTAAAATCCTAAACCTGATAAATCAAAAGTCTCTCAAGATCCTAGCAATGATACCCCATCCACCTCTGGATCTTTTGATATCATTGATCACCTCAAAAAGACCAAAATCCAAATATTAGAGGCAAAGTTTTACTAGACTCATCCAAAATATTTTTCTAAAATGGTAAACTTTTTCAATTCCAAATCCAAAAATCATCCAGTACTTCTAAAGGTCTTTTTCCCACCCCCTCTTCCTCACCTCAATCAAGCCTTGTGGCAAATCACTTACCCCTAATGAGAAAATTGAACCATTCTATGTGACTCTTCTCATAGTTGGCCATAAACTCGATTGTGTTATAGACTCAGGAGCATCAAACAATGTAATGCCTGTAAAAGTAGCTCATGCTTTGGGCCTGACCCTAACACATTCCTTTGGTTCTTGTTATTCCATGGAAAGTAGGAAAGTGCCTTTGGTTGGAAGACTTAAATATGCATAAGTGGATTTTGCTACTTTTCCAGAAGAGGGTCTTAGCCACCATTTTGGTAGCTTTGATATTCTTCCTCATATGGGATATTAATGAGTAGAAATTTCTGTAAGGAGGTAGGAGGTGAAATTCAAATGGACTAGTTACATGCTTTGATCCGGTCAATGGAAACATGAAAAGTAGCTACGAGAAATAGGCTAAATACATTGTACAAAAGAAAGATGACCGAAATGCACAGATACTTTATGAGGATACAGGCATGGTAACTACATGATCATGTCACAAGATGAGGCAAGGCTTCCTAAGGGAGTGATTTATGATCTCAATGGCATTTGGAGTCCGGAGTTTGATGGAAGTTGCTATTCAATCCTGGTTCCGAGCTGGAGTGGTGTTGACCTCTCCGTAAGGAAACATTCATCCTTTTTCTTTCAATTTTTTTTGAAAATACAAAAATAAAGTTGAATATGAGGCACTCATGCATGGATTGAACATGACAAAAGAAATGGGAGTGAAGAATCTTTGTGCTCGTGGTGATGCAGAGCTGATTGTGAAACAAGTCAGAGATCTTTTTCAAGTGAAGAATAGGAGATTGAAGCATTATAGGAATCTTGTCTGGGATTCCATTGAGTTTCTTGATGCTTTCTCCATTGAAGTTGTGCCAAGAGAAAGGAACACTAGAGCTGATTCTCTAGTTGTCTCAAGATATTTGTTGATTCCTCACCCAAATTTCTCTTAGGAGAAATTTACCATTGAAATGATTCATAGGCCCAAAGTGTACCAGATAATGCAAATAACTGGCAAGTTTTCAATGATGATCAACACTTGCTCTCATTCTTGGAGCTTAAGGATAATTTTGACCAGTTGTATTTTGAAGGAAGTGAGACCTTTCCTAGAGAGTGTGTATCCTCTAATGAAGGAGATATCAAGGAAGAGATGGATCAAGATGGCTGCATCAAATTGAAAGGTAACAAGATCCCTAAAGGTATGGTGAGTTTGGAAGATCTATTTGATAAGCATGATAGGTACATTAATTCTAAAGCTTCCCAAGGAGCTCGACAAGTCTATTGAATGTGAAAATGTTAATATTGGGAGTCTTGATGAACCCAAGATGGTGAACATTGGAAAATGCTACACTCAAGAGGAGAAGAAGGTAATAAATCTTCTAAAAAGGTATGCTGATGTTCTCGCCTATTCGTATGATGATCTCAAGGCTTTCTAGCCAAAGGAGATGCAACACTTTATCCCTTTAAAACCTGGGATCAAACCGTTCAAGAAGAAACAAAGGAAATACAATCCCAAGGTTGTTGGCACTATTTTTCAAGAGATCCAAAAGTTGCTAAAGGAAAAAATCATCTTCCCTATACACCATTCAACATGGATTTCCAACATTGTGCCTGTCAGGAAGAAGAATGGTGAGATTCACATCTATGTGGATTTCAGGAATTTGAATCAAGCCTCTCTTGAAGGAAAAATATCCTCTCCCCATGATGGATCAAGTTTTGCAAGCTGTCACAGGCTCTGAGATGTTGTCTATACTTGATGGATTCTCTGGATACAATCAAGTGGAATTCAAGTACCTAGATCAACACAAAACTAAATTCACTACTCCTTGGGGCACCTTTTCCTACAAAAGAATGCCTTTTGGTCTTATCAATGATGGTGCCACCTTTCAAAGGGAAATGGACTTGGATTTTGGAATTCTAAAGGGAAAGTGTGTTGTAGTGTACCTTGATGATTTGACTATTTTATCCAAAACAAGGGTAGATCACTTTCAACATCTTGAAGTAGTCCTCCAGAAGTGCAGAGAACATGGAGTTTCTCTCAATCCAAAGAAGTTTGTCTTTTGTGTCACTGAAGCCAATTTGCTAGGGAATATTGTATCCAAAGAGGGAATCAAGATAGATCTGGAAAGAGTTCAAGCAATCTAGTAAATTCCTCTTCCAACAAGTAAAAAGTGTGTCCACTCTTTCTTTGGTAAGATAAAATTCTGAGGAGATTCATTCCAAATTTTACAAAATTGATTATGAGCATTGCTCACATGATGAAAGGAAAGAAAATTTTGGTTGGAATTATGAGGGTAAGGAAGCATTTAAATGTATTAAGAAATCCATTGCTAAAACTCCCATCTTAGCATGTCTTGATTTCAATAAGGATTTTATCATTTATTGCTATGTTACAAAGAATACCTTGGTACATTGTGCTAATTCAAAAGGATTCTGAGGATCATGAACTTCCAATTTCCTTCATGAGCTATGTTTTGAAATCTCATGAGTTGAAATATACTATGATGGAGAAACATGCTTTTGTAGTGGTCAAAGCTATCAAGCAGTTTAATTTTTATATTCTTAATTCTCACTCTATTGTGCTTTGCACTGATACAACCATTAAGTCTATTCTTAAACAATAGAATTTGGAACTAAGAGAGGAAATTGGGTAGCAAAATTCCAAGAATATGACCTTAATATCAAGCCAACTAAGTTAGTCCGGGGTAAAGGCTTGTGTGAGCTTATTGCTGAAGGAGCTGATGCAACATTGTCCAAAGAAGTAGTTGATGTTCCCGTTGTCCTCTTCCTTAGTTCAACAAATTGATATTACACATTTTCTTACTTATGGAGAATGTCCATCTCACTTGAGTACTAAAGAAAAGAGGGCTATTAAACTAAGGTCTACACAATATGTACTATGGGAGAATGCTTTGTTCAACCAGAGGCATAGATGGAAGATTCTTGAAGTGTGTGAAAAATAACAATAAAAGAAGTTGTTCTCATATTTTCATGATCGGGATTGTGGAGACCATTTCTCTTCTGCTGTCACTACCCATAAAATCCTTTGTGTTGGGTACTATTGGCCTACATTGTTTAGAGATGCATCAAAATGGGTAGGTAAGTGTGAATCCTATCAGAATTTTGTTGGGAGACCTAAGTTGGCTGCTTTGCCACTAAAGCCAATAGTGATTGATGAGCCTTTTCAATAGTGGGGATTGGATTTCATTAGAACTCTTAACCCACCTTATAGTGCTAGAAATACTCACGTGCTAACTACTACAAACTACTTCACTAAGTGGGTAGAGGCCATTCCAGTCAAAAGCACTACTTCTGAGGTGGTGTGTAATTTCATTAAGGAGAACATATTGATAAGATTTGGGGTACCAAACAAGATTGTATTTGATAATGGTTCAAATTTTTATTCTTCGAGATGATGGATTTCTACTATGGTTATGGAATTTCCTTACTCATTCATTTAGACTACTACCCCCAAGGGAATGGACAAGTAGAATCAACAAATAAGAATCTAGTAACCATCATTCGGAAGCTTGTCAATGACTCTCAGAGGAATTAGCACAAGAAACTTTATGATGCTCTCTGGGAAGATATGATTACACCCAAAAGAGAAATTGGGATGTCTCCATTTCAAGTGGTGTATGGTGTTGAAGCTCAGTTGCTAGTAACAATGGAATTACTAGCCTTGCACTTAATGAAGGCTATTGAAGATTCAAGTTTTACCAGTTCCTTGGACAAGAGGATCATGTATCTCCGAAGTTGGATGAAGACAGGTTACAAGTTTTTGATAGAATATCAGCTCATCAATTGAGGGTGAAAGCTTTGTTTGACAAGAAAGCTAGACCTAGATATTTTCAAGTAGGAGACATTGTTCTACTTGTGGGACAAAAGGCATGAACCTCGAGGAATCCATGGTAAGTTTGATTCTCTTTGGCTTGGTCCTTTCAAAATCAGACACTTTGCTAGAGAAAATTCTTTCTATTTGGATTATATGGATGGATCTCCTCTCCCACTTCCTTATAGTGGGTAGTATTTGAAGTTGTTCAAGTCCTAGGTGACTAGGCAGTCCTTCTATATATTGTGTATAGTGTTTTGGTTTTTGGTTGTTCCTTTTTGTTTTGTTTTCTGTCTTTCCTTTTTGGTTTGTTTTCCTTTCGTGTGTTTTGTCTTATGTGTTGGTTTTGCCTTTGACTCTATTTTCCCAATGGATAAGGCACTAGTCTACTTTCTTGGAGTTTTTCTATGGTTCTTGATCTTGCCTCGTTCCTCTATCAAGTCATCCCCAGAAAGAGCTAGCTATTGTCGCCCTCA
The DNA here is from genome assembly GCA_018340775.1 of Taxus wallichiana var. yunnanensis. Lineage (NCBI taxonomy): Eukaryota > Viridiplantae > Streptophyta > Pinopsida > Cupressales > Taxaceae > Taxus > Taxus wallichiana. The sequence goes on along the minus strand of CM031235.1, from coordinate 10,490,831 downwards.
AAATTTCCCTCTTTTTGAAGTCAGGTTTTGAAAAATTTGAGTTAATACCTTGGAGTAATGGATTGCATCGAGCTTGGTATTATTTGCAATTTTTCATTCCATGGAGAACAATTTGAAAATTAGGCGTAAAGGTGGGTTTTCCATTTCTTTTATCTTTCCAGTCGTGAATGATGGGGTGTATCTTCCCGTCAATTTTTACCCCAACATCCACAAGTAGTACATGGACATCTTTGATAGGATCTACATGGCCATGTAAAGCGGGTCAGCGGAAGCCTCCATGCATCAAACGATGCAAATCCAAGGGGGGCCCAAAGGGGATCCTCAAATAAGTGCAGTCTTTTCCATGTGTCCCAGGTCCAAAATGAAGATAAAATAAGCTTGAGTATCTAAGTATGAAAGTTTCGGCGGATGACGCCATGTGCCTCTTCGACGTAACTTCAAGGGTCAAAGCTAACGGTGGTTCCCAAACTTTCACCAACCCTTCATGTGTCCCAGGTCTAAAAAAGAAACAAATCCAATTGTTTAATTGACTAAGTATGAGAGGGTGGTGGAATCCTCCATGTGTAAGCTTGGCACATCTTCAAAGCAAAATCCAAAGGCCACTCCCAAATGTGTGTTGAGCATCCACGTGTTAAGGGTCAAACTTATGACCCATCCAATAAAAGGGACTTAGTCAAAAATGCAAAAATACTAAACTGGCCCATAAAGGACACTTGGCCATGTTTCAAGCGTTAGTGGGGAGGTGGGCCCTTTTTGTGTTTTGATGTCATTGAAAATTCAAAGTAGGAAAAGAGTGCCGTCAGAGAATTTTGGAATTTTGGCTTTGTTTCCATAAGGGATAAAGTCAAATATTAAGCCTGCATCGAAAGTCAAAATAGGAAAGTGGGCCATCGGAGTAATTTGGGAATTTGGGCTTTATTTCTATAAGGAGCTTAAAGTTAAAAAGTGATCCGCAACCCCACCCATGCGAGGGATAAAGTCAAATATTAAGACCGCATCAAAAGTCAAAGCAGAAAGTGGGTCATCGGAGTGATTTGGCAATTTGGGATTTCTTTCTATAAGGAGCTTAAAGTTAAAAAGTGACCCACAACCTTGCCCATGCCAAGGGATAAAGTCAAATGTTGAGCCCGTATCAAAAGTCAAAGCAAGATTCGGTCGGTGGAGCAATTTGAGTTTTGAGCCAGCGTTGAAAAGAGGTAAAATTGCAAAAGTGAGCTGTGAATTCGCTGCCACTCACATAAAGCCATGTGTTAAGCCCGTATCAAAAGCGGGTGGGTGGGCCAAAATGTTCCAAAGTTCCATTTATCTAAAAGGCACAAAATACAAAAGGTGTCCCCAGGCCCACTTCAGTTTAAATCTCTCCCATGTGGACAACTCAAATTCAAATTTTGCAAAGGCATATTGAAGCGGATGCGATTTAATGCATCTATTTTTTCTCGCCATGTATAGAAAATAGCCGAGGCATTGGAGAAGCTTAGGCGTTTTTTTGAATACGTCATTTTTGTAACCGAATGTAACTATTCTTGGGAGCTATTTAATGGATTCTCCACGCCATTGTTAGGGTTAGATCCTGATACTCTATAAAGGTAATAGATTTGAAGTAATCAATACATAAGTTTTTCCCTTTCTTCCTTTGCTATTTCTTCTTTCCTTGTCTGAAATTTGGGAATCATCTATCTTTTATGATAAGAAACTTTGTGTTCTTGTTTATACGATTTTTGGAAATTTTTGTCTTTGGAATTATATTGGTTATGAAAGTGAATGATTATTTTCTCTGCATCTCCTAGTTCAATACGTATAAGGTTATACTACGCCATATATATTTCCTAAAAGTATTGTTATGTTCTTCCTCTCCCATCTCCTTAATTCTTCCATTCTTTTGTATTGATGATCTTTGGGCATAAAATGTTTCAAAGTATCAGGAATCCACACTTTGAAATTTGTACATTTGTATATAAGTTTTTCTACTTGCTTTCAATAAGGGAACCTCTCCCATTAAAGAGGAGGGACTTGTTGTCCCCTAATTGTGGTTTGTTAAAAGTATCATTTTAAAACTCAACAAGGTACAAACTACTAATCATTTTCTTGTAGGACCTTTTTGACAATACAGAACCTATTCACACCTATCTAGCCAAAATTATCAAGTTCACATTCCCGGTTATCTTTTTGCAAACTGGAGGCCCCCTCGTGGTCAGTAAAACAAATTTTTAGCCTTACATTCTAACTTTCCACAATGACACTTCGTAATGTTTTAAAACTCTTTTTCGTTGTTTTTATTTTTGTGAAGATAATCATTATCGTTATTTTGTAATCACGATTAAGTGCAATAATTATTAACATTTTTACAAAATCTATCCCGATTGTATCTTCTTATGCTCTTTTCCTATGCCTTGAACGATCTAGAAAATTAGAAATGGTCACGATTTTTATTTTCTTGATCTAACATTACATGGTCCTCTAGCTTTATTTTCTAGCTATAATTTCAATCATTATTTTACTTCATCGTATTATTAATATTTGTTTGATCATTGGTTGTGTATTCTCTTTTCCTGCGCCTTCAAGTGACTCGGAAAATAAAAACAACCACGATCAATTTTCTAACACATCATCTGCAGGATAACTACTAATCTATTCTTTGCAAGACCACATCGCTAGAATAATATCAAAAACACAACAAAAAAATTCCCACAAAAGTACCACCATTAAAAGAAAATTGTTGAAACAAATTTTTATTTTAGCATGCTTAAGTACATTGTCATTTTATGCCTAGTAATTTATTTCAATTTGGAAAGAACCTTGTGTTTAATCACTTCATCATTTTGTTTTTGCATGTAGTCAAGGTGGATTTCATGACCACCGACGCTACATCGTTGACATAGACTTGACTACCACGCACCAACAACATTTACATCTACATTGCACTTTGAGACATCATCTCATCACAACGTTTGGTATCTACCTTACCTCTTCTCTTCACTTACATGTAATGTTATCGTGTGAAGAATGCAAGTCACACCTAAATAGATGTAACAACGAATCTTGTACATCTTCCTGTAAATCTTTGGGGAGTTATAATGATGCGATACACATTCATCCCCCATCACCTTCAACCTTTTCACAAAAATTCCTTGGATGTGGTGATTCACTCCAAAGTAGGTAAGTAAGAAGTGATAAGTTTCCTCCAAAGGTGCTCTAAGGGTTCCTCGTACCAATTCCTATCCCCGTAAAAAATAGGTATATCAAGACTAGGGTATATCGAGGATGCATATTTTGGAGTGATAAGAGCCTCGCACCCATCATTCCACAACATACTTGTATGATTACATGAAATAATTATCATTCATTTTCACGAAGAATTTACCTATTGATTTAAAGGAATTTCATACATATGATTGCTTTTTTTTGTCAACAAAATATTTTAACATTATTCTTATCATAAAACTTGGTTAATATCAATGTGTTCATTGTAAAAGTTGAAATCTAGTCGTGTTCCACAAACCATTTTTGGATCGATTCAATACCAAGCAAAATGTTGAAGCAATCCAACAATGAAGACCAAAACATCACACTGATTTCATTAGCTTGCTTCAACCAATCCTCCATAATGTGTTTTCAAGCTATGTCAAACTGACATTGGGTGACTTATGTAAGTTCACTCATTATTTCATCAATTGTCAAGTTTATCAAAATTACATCCAACACAAATCCCTTCACATCTCATTTTGAGTTCAAAACTGTGTTGATTCATTTGTTTGAGTTACTCTTCGTATCAACAATCCAGAGCTTGTTTAAGACAAATTAATAAACATATTCATCATAGCTTTTTTGAGCTATATCCCACTTATGTATCGAGTACCTAGTTTGATTTTACTCCTTACATTATCACCTATTAAGCATGTTAAAGAAAAATCTAAACCATTTTTATCATAGCTTGTTTAATCTATCACATATTTATCTTGAGTACCTTGTTTGAGCTTACTCCTCATAGCCTTACTTGTTCAAACTCGCTCGACCCAAAACAAAGATTGCAATTAATAGGTTGAGTTCTTCATTGCACCTTTCTCATTCTCCCTCTCTTTCAAACATGATGAATTCACGAAAAACATCATGTAATGAGATATTAGAACAAATTAATAAGATGAAAACACAACTCTCTCTTATGGCTACCAAAATCACTAAACGATCACCCAAAAATCCAATCATACAACCTAACAATGACATCACTTTGCATAAAGTCCAACGTCAATTTACCCCCTAGGAGAAATTATCTCTAGTGTTTTTCATCAACTAAAAGAGGCTAAAATGATAAGACATCCAATTAAAAACCATTTTTGAAGGGGAATCTAAGCCATTTTGGTACAAACCTAACACATATTGTGAATTTCATCACATTTATGGTCATCACACAGATAAATGTGTGTGATTTAAGAATTACGTCCAAGACTTAATTTATGATGATATCATCTTTATAGAGCTTGATGACAACGCTCTTGCAACCAATGACACATCCAATACCACAACTTTCAATGAAGAGTTTAATACTGACGAAACTCCTATACATACTTAAATTTTGTGAGATCACAATGACAAACGTCAAGAATCTCTAATTCCAAACCAATCCATATATTCTTCAAATTTTCTTCCATTAGTTTAAACATACATTGAACTTGTTTTGGACAACAAAATTCTTCCAACATCTACTGAGATCTTGACCTCACTTCAAGACTCCCTTTCAACCCTTGATATAATTGTAGACACTACAAAAGGGAGTCCATCATCAAACACCGTTGAACTTGATTCTATTATTCCTATGCCTAACATCTCTAGTCTTGTTGTCGAAATACAATCACAAAAAATTTGGACACTTGTGACAATACAACTGTCGTGTCCATTATGCTTTCAACAATTGATCTTGCAAGCATCTCATCATTTATGATTTCCACCTGTCAAGACTTCTATGTGTATACATTCTATGAGGTATGTATATGTAGGAATATCCTTACGTAAAATTTTCCATCTTTAATTGTGAATCTATCATCAAATCAATTATGAAATGGCCAAACATAAACAACAAATCAAAAAATACAAACCATCATGGAAAATATTATCAACATACATGTAAGCTATTGGCTAAACCAAATCTATCGCACTCTTTGTGATTACCGTACATCTTACCGCACTCTACTAGAGCCACTCCCTTCTCCCTTGTTTATTATTGGGAAGATATTTTACATGTCAAGGTTGAATTCCTATCCTTTAGAATATCCCTCAAATACGTAATCAATTAAGATTATTATCGACACTTACGACTTAATGAACTTGAGCTTTTGATGAAAATGACTTAATGCCTTAGATCATCTTCGAGTCCATAAAAAATTCAAACCTAGTAAATTTAAGTTCAATGATCTCATTCTCAAAAATGATTGAAAGAACACACCCAAAGAAAAAGACAAATAAGAAAAATTTGAGCCCAAGAATCATAGATAATTTTGGGTTTGGAGCTTATAAATTAGCCATTAACAAAGTCAAGTCCTTGATGAACCTATGAATGCAATCCATCTAAAGAAGTTTTATTCTTGAGGTCCTTCCTATTCCAGGAGACAATGACTTGTTCATTGTTCCTTTGTCTTAATTATCTCTAAATAATTTAATGTTATTCATTTTATTGGTAGATGTATTCATTATAAAAATCACATCTTCATATTTATAATCATGAGATAGGTGCTAGTATAGATCCTATTAAGTTTGTGAGCATCATACTTCTTATAATATCTCCTTTTCGACTCGTTTTGACCTATGGTCATACCTAGAAGCTTACTGATGGTAATATATTCCCTTCAAAGAAATTATCTCTTTCATAAAAATATTTAAACTTTGTACCCGGTTCATTTGATCATCCATCTCAGTCTTACGTAGGTTGAACCTCGCGTCCTACTAGTCACGTGGGTCTAAGATTGGGGGCAAACGTTCCTTCCCAAATACAAAGCACTATTGTAAAATTTAATTAATTAAATAAATTATGAATAATTCATCATCACACTTGTCTTCCTTCACACAATTTTGTGTTGAGCCCACACTTCTTCTTTGGTAGTGTGAGACTGGGAATCGAGGAAGGTGATATTACTCGTTTATGTCTTGTCTTCGGTGATAAACCCTTGCCTCTTACTGGTGGCATGGAGCAAAAGTGTAGAGGGTAAGTCAAAAATATTCAAAATGTCACAAACACATTCAAAAATTCAAAAACAAATTTTATAAAATTTACTCACCTATGTTTTGCCTTTGGTGATGAGCCCTTGCTTCTTACTAGTAGCATGGGGTAAGGCACAGGGAGTCATTACAATGAATACAACATCTTATCAATATGAAATTTCTCACAATTATAAAATCCCCAAAGAAGTAATTTAGATGCCTAAGTAAAGAGAGAACTATCCCTTCACCTCATATCTTACCAATCAACAGGACACGTAATTGTCTAAGTCTAGCACATGACCCATAGAGTGAAAGTCATTTTTGAAACTGGTTCAATGACGTTAAGAAGAATTGAGTCACAATTTCCTAAAGGATTGTTATTAGCACTTGTCTCTATATTCATTATCTGCATCCTACATCCTTCTTGATTCTCGGTGATGAGCCCTCACATCTTACTAGTTACATGGAGTCAAGAATGGATCTGGACTTCTTTCCATCATATCATCACCAACATATCTTACCAATGGAATGATAATTTTTATTATTTGAAGCATGAGTTACCACGAGGAATGCAGTACATATGGATGATATCCTGGTTTATCACCTCTCAAAATAAGTTTGCATTCTGGTCCATAAATTTCCAAAACAAAATCCCCAAAACATTAGAAAAATAAAAAATCCCCAAAAACATTAAAAATAAAAATCCACAATAACATTAGAAAAATAAAAAATCCCAAAAACATTAAAAAAAAAAATCCCCAAAAACATTAGAAAAACCAAAAATCTCCAAAAACATTAGAAAATCAAAAATCCCAAAAAGAAATTGAAAATCCAAAATCTAAAAAATATTAGAAAATCTCAAAATCTTTGAAAACAGTATAAAAGTATCCAAAATCCCCAAAAAATAGAAAATCTCTAAAAAAATAAAATTAGAAAATATCCAAAATACAAAAACATTTGAAAACTTTTCAAAATTCCAAAACCATCCACAAAATTGAAAAACAATTCTAAAAAATTGTAAACTCCACAAAATTGCAAGAACTCTAAAATAATCAACACAATTCATCCTTTGAACTATTGTCCCCAATGAATGATCCAATTATCATATGACTATCAAATTCAAACCACTTCTCCTCACTTGAATCCTCTCTTGGGGCCTATCCAAACCTCATTGTTTCCTTGTTTGAGGAAAATGACCCAATCCTTTTTTATGTCCTTATACCCCTATTTGGGGGCACAACTAATCAATCCTCACTATGGAACACGTTAGGGACATGTTTATTAGTTCTTGTGTTACATTATTAGTTACAAGTTATTAATTTCTTTCTTGTATCTTGATATATTACAAGGGGCATCTTGATTTTATGTATCCTAGTTTTCTCTCTAATATACTTATGTTATTTGATTGCATATCGATCGGGGCATCATACTTTCTTAATGGCCTTTGTATATGCTCTCTTCCACTTGCATATCATACTAGGGCATCAAACCTTTTTGATGGCCCATGTCTATGCTATCACACATATTACAGTCTAATCATCTTGATCTTTTATATCATGATGCATCATGTTATGTGCTATATTAAAATTAAGATGCTTTCGTCACATGATTTTCTTCCTGCATGATCAAAATCTTACTTTGCAGCCCATCCATTCACCCGTACTAATACATTCCCTAGTTTGGGAATCCTACTTGATCATTGTTGCAGTTTGCAAATCCTACTTGAAGATCTTTCTCAAGTAGCATTCACTATCCGAAGCTCCTCCTCCCCACCATGGTCACCATGTATTTGATCCATTCATCTTTGCTCCTCATTTCTACTCATCTGCCACTTATCCCCACATTACCCTTCTCACCATTCTTGTCCCCTCTCACCCATTTGTATTCTTTCCTTTCACTCTTACGCTTCGCTTGACAATCTTACTTAATAACGCCTTCTATGTGGGGCCCTTGATGGAGGTATACCCTCTCCCTAAGATCTTCCCTTCGTAGAAACTTCTCCACCATCTCCCTCTCATCAAAAAACAATCACCACCACACACATCTTTCCGTTGCGCCTCTTCTAATTCTCATTATCGCATCATTACGTCACCATGTGGGCATCTCAATTAAGGATTCCCCTCATACTCTCGTCCTCTCGCCGCATATATTGCTCTGTCCATTCATGTTACATTCCTTTGTTTCCTTTTTTCCTTGTTATCACCTCATCTCCCCTCCTCTTCCACTCGGCATACATCACTCACTCTTTCCTCATCCTTCCCCAAATCTGTCTTCTACCTGGTCATCCTACTTACATGCTCTCATAGTATGGGAAATTCACTTGAGGTTCCCCTTCGGTCCATTTTTTTCATACCCTATTTACCCAACTATATCATCATTCTTTTTCTTCTTTAGTTTAGCGATCTTACTTAACCACTCCGGCAGCATGAAGATCTTACTTAAGAGTCTCTCTTAAGGATGACCAATCATCTTGCACTCGCCCATCACTCCACATTCTCACCATCCACATTTTCTCTTCATTCCCCATCACCACATCCTCTTACCACCACTATCACCATCTTCTTTAGAAATCTTACTTAACCACTCATGTGGCATGGCGATCTCAATTAAGAGTCCCTCTTAAGGATGATCTCTCTTATTTCCTTTCCCCATCACTACAAACCCTCACCCTTCACTTTTTCTCAAAATTGCTGATTATCACATCCTCTCACATCCTATTCCATTCTTGCAAATACCACATCTTACTTTCCCATTTTTCATCTCCATCATACCTCGCTTGGTAATAGTACTTAGCCACTTCCATCGCATAACAGTCTTACATTAAGGTCCTCCCTATGCTAAACTTGTCATTATGAACTTCTCCCTTGCCTCATTCTTCATTCACTCTATTGATTTCTTCTTCCACTGGTCTCTCCTACTAACCACATTTTACTCCTACCATTATCCTTTCTCCACGTATCATCTCACAACATATCTCTACTATCTTCTCGCTTTATAACCATGTTCCTTTCTCCCATTGTTTCCTTCTTGATCCATCATCCTTCATACTGTTTCTTCCCATTCTTTTCATGTCTTGTTTCTTTATCCTCACCTCATTCATCCTCATCCTTTGCATCCTCTCCTCACTTTCACCTTATCACAACTCATTCCTAACCTTTTCTTTACTCATTTCACTTCATCTTCTCGAATTCTCCCACATATCTAACCCCACGCTTACTCGCCATTGTTGTTAATTTTACTCTAACATTATTTCATCATCTTCTATTCCCTCACTAATAATTGTTAGTGGAATTTCCTAAAAATCATCAATCCTCATTTCACGCGTAGTCTCATTCACTCCCTTAGACCTTCTCCATTTTCCCTTCATTCCTTCCTTCCTCTGGGCCCACCACTCATTGTTAGTGGGCTTTCCCTAATGTCCCTTCATTGGTGTTACCCTTTCCGTTCCTCATTTACTTTCTCATTTTCTTCATTTTTCTCTCATCCTTCCCACAACTCATTGTTAGTGGACTTTCCCTAATGTCCCCTCACCTGGAATTTCCTCTTCTATCCCCCATTCTCTTTTCTCTCCCATCCTTTTCCTCCACTCCCACCCTTTCTTCTCACTTCTTCCCGACTTCTCCATCTTCCCTTTTCCCTCTTTAATATCTTTATTGTCTTCATCATACATCCTTTTTCTATGTCTCGTAATCCTCATATCCTCATTTCACGCATATCTTTGCATATTTTCCAATTTTTTTCATTCCTCCCATCTTTCTTCTCTTTACGTTCCTTATATTGCTCACTCTACACTTATTATCCCCATTCTTTATTTCCTTCCTTCTACATCATTTTATTTGTTATCCTCTTCTCTCTCCCACCCTCATCTTATTTCACTTCCTCTGTATCATCTTCTTCCCATTTTTACCTCGTGTTTCCTTCTTAATTCCCCATTGATAACCTAGCTCTTCAACATTGTCCCATTTTTTTATCATCCCACCCTCCACATGCATCTCCATGCGGTCTATTCCATATTTTTTTCCTTGGTCTTCCTCACAAGGACCCGATTCCTTCAATTTTCTCCTTGTATTCGATATGTCCTCCTTTCCTCCCCCATAATTTTTAGGTTTCTTCTGACCACCCCTACCTTTTCATTTATTATGTACCCGTGTATCTTATTTTCTCTAATCATTTTCACACTTTCCCGGCCCCTCATAGTTTCTTGTTTTTCTCTATTCTACCTCTTCTTTCATCTTCTTTCAATTTTTCATTGATTTTACCCCCTACTCCCACCTTGTGTTCTCCTTATTATTTATATTTCCCCATTCCTTATACCCTTGTCTTCTCCATCTTCTACTTTTATTGTTTCTTGATTTTCTCATCTCTACCATCTCTTTCATTTTTCCTCATTCCCTCTATTATCTCTCGTTGTTTCCTTCATATGGCACATTTATCTCCATTTCATAATTTCACCCTTTTCTCTTTCATTTCCTTGTCTTATTCTTTTTGTACTTCATCATTTGCTTCTTCCCCTATCTTTTATTCTCCCTCTTTCATTTCCTTTTTCCCTACTCTATCTCCATACCCTTGAAGTTTCTTTTCTTCTCATAATCAACCACTACTCCCGCCCATTCCCTTTCATCTTTCCCATTTGCATCCTTCCACACATCTCTTGCATCTAACATTCAAGGATGATTGAATCCTTTCTCCATTTGTGTCATGTATTCATTCCATTCTCATCCCATTCTTGTCCTCTCTCTCCGTAAACTTGAATTCTCCTCTTTTCGAGAGCTTTGTCGTATATTTCATCCCTTGTCATCCCTCTCGAGGGGGCATCATCACATCTATCCATAATCACATTTTTCATGACATTTTGTGTTCAAGGATATCATGACATCCACGCATATCTGGGGCATTTTCATCCATCTCATCTACTTTATTTTAAAGGACACTACTTTTATAGTACCCTTCCAAAGAGGGGAAAATGTAGACACCCTAATTTCACACCTGTCTTAAATAAATTAATTTTCCTACCTCATTTCCCACAAAAATACACTTGAATTAATCAAATATAATTTGATTAATTATTCCTCTCAAATCTAAAAATGACCTATTCCTTACCACATGTCATGATTCTCCATGTTTTTCCATTATTGAATTAAAAATTCAAAATCAAATCCTTGCCCACTTTTCGTGGTCCCCACTCACCTAAATCCTCCACTTATGAATTAAAAATTCAATTCAAATCCTCACCCATTCTTCGTGGTCCCCACTCACCTAATCATCCCCACATTTTCAAACCATGATTACTTAAATTACTCTAAGTTAATCACTTCTCCAAGTTAAAATTACCCCTCCCATCTAACACATGGAGAATAAGCTTGAATGCCCTATTTCGATTTCTTACATCCTTTGAGAAAAGAACACCCCTCCACCTCATCCTAATGCCCTAATAACCTCATCTTGAAGCACCCCAAATCCATAATCATTTCTCCATTTGGTTCAAAGTAAGTAGATCTTGTTGTAGGAAGACATTTCTCCACTTCAAGAAAAGCACCTACATATCACGTAATTCGTGGATCATCCATGTTTCCTTTCACATTATGAGGTTTTCTACAGAATCGCGGAAGGAGAGGTATTATTGTTAATGTTTTACTTTCTTGTTTATCATCATATTTTTCATAGCTTACAACAACATATCATTTTAGTAATCTTGTCATTCATAGGGTAAATAGGAAAAACACTTCTTGGTGTCATAGGTCTACTCATCTTCATGGATGAGTTAGATTTCAATGTTTGTGTTGGACCTTAGTGTCCTAGTGGTCAACCATATTCTTAAGAAGATAGTTTGGGATACCTTTATCATTGAATGAACCCTTCGTAAGATCTTGATGACACAAGTGGAGTTAGTGCACTAGTGTACTATGAATTAAACTCTTGTTAATGATCTCTTTAGTTCCTCATAGATAAATATGTCACCTTGGCTAGTAACAACTTTACACCTTTGTCCCTTATGAAGGTTTAATGGGATAAATATGTTTTCACACCTTAAAATGACCTATAGTTAGGAGTAAAGCCCGAGTGAAATCATAATTTAAGTAAACCTAACCGAACCCCTTTATATGTAAAGTGTTAAATGAAAGTGAGAAATTGTAGTCCTAGAATACCTCAAGTGGCATGAAGGCTTTGCAAGATAGGGACATTTGATTACTCTAATTTTGACATGTGGTAGGGTGTAGAAACCCTCGAGTAGAAATGAATGTAATACATCGAGTGACCTCTTATGATGCTAATGAAAAAAGGAGCTATGATGTATTGTTACCAATGATTGTAAATATTACCTTAGAAGGATTTTGAAATGCATAAAATTATATAACATTTACATTTGAACTCCCTTTGTCCCTCTTAGATAATTGTGACCCTTAGTAGCAGATTACCATGTGCTTTCTCATAGGGTGTAGTTTTCCCATCCATGAATGATTTTGAAGTTAATAGCTTGTGGGACCTCCCTTAAGGTTATCGTTTAAATAAGCTCTTATGCATTTTGACTAAATGATTTAAATAGTTCCTTGGAAGAAATTTGAAAAGCATATAGTTGTTGGGTTGTCTTGTTATATGCTTTAATACTTGGGTTTTTAAGAGTGATGAAATGAGTTGTTAGGTATAGGGTCACCACTCCTTGTAGTCATGAATCCCTAAGTGTAAATTATGTGTCATTTGAATTACAATTGTTCTAAAACAATGCCAATAAGAGTCCAAATTAACCATGTAAGAGTAATGGGAAACAAGAGTAAATAAGATATTTGTTTAGGAATAAAGTTATGCTTGAAGTCTTCATAATTGATTTAGGCATTCTCTTGTTGTTAAGGAAAAAATATATAATAGTAATAATACAAATTGTTCTTGGAGAAATCAAGCATTTGAGCTAACAAAATTTCTTTTATGACATAAAAATAAATTTATGACGTGTAAATGTTAAATCGACTTAAACTAACTATTGAATTATAGGAAACTATAACAGAAAAATATGGTACTATGATGGAAGGATGTTTATGGGAAGAGGTATTTAGAATCTAAATCACCCTTAAATCCATATAATTCCTTCCTTGGTCTCATGATAGTTCCCCTTGTCTAGAAAAGGTAAAATTTAAACATCGAATATACGTCTCGAAAAGCGAACCTTAACATCTTGTTAGTTCCTTTTCATAATGAGGATAAAATTTAACGTCAATTAAACATATTTTGAGAAACAAACATTTAACATAAGAATGAATATTTGGAGGCTCATAGGTGTTTAAAATGAATTTAATTAACAAATGAGTTGTGGATAATTAATGGAAATTGAGAAAGGAACCAATAGTGCATTCTCTTTTAAAGGCTAATGCTATACAAAAATAAAGTATTTGAAGTTTTAGAAAAAGGAAATTTTACACCCTTACCAAGCTTTAATTCATCGAAATCGTTATCATCCAATAGCAAAATTGTCCCGAAAAAAAAACAATTAAATAATTAAAAATTAGAAATTTTTGAAAAGTATTACTTTATGGTTCATTGGAACTTGCGATCATCTTATTTTTGTGATCGTTTCGGGTCTTCGTTTAAGTGATTTTGCAAGAACTCTTCCCCGCTTGCTATAAAATGCATTAAAATACATTAAAATAATTAATTAATATTTAATTAATTAATTGCTCCTTGTTTGATTAAATTAATTTTTAAAAAATCACTTAAGCAAAAAGTATTTAATTAAATAAATATAAATTAAAGTTCATCGACAAGTTTTAGTGCTTGGGAAGTAAGCTTTTGTTTCCAATCGGGTTGGCTTCCCGAACTCTGGATTTCCACTTTCCGGCAATTTCTTTCAAATTTCCCGCACGTGGGTTTTCCTCGCCAATTGCCAAATCATGGATTGGCAAACGGGCATAAAATTCCCCAATTTCCCACATGGGGAAATTGGATGGGGATATAACCCATTTTTCCATTCCGTTGGCTTCACTTTTCCCATTTCCCGGCACTTAAGCCACTACCGGGATGAGAGGAAGTTGAATTAATCCACGTAACTTCCTCCATCAAACCCGGTGGAAAAATTCAGAAGCTTCTTTTTCTTCAGGAAGACATAATATTTTGTTAACATTATGCAAGAGAAACCCACGCCATTGTGAGCAAAAGAAATTAATCACAGCAAAAAGACTAAAGGCAAATACATGCGCATTGGTTGAAGGAAAAGACAGGAAGAGATAAAGAACAGTTTTAAAAGGCCACGCCTGGCAATGAGAAAGGAACAGTTTTTAAAACACAGAAAAGATACTGTCCCCAAAAGAAGACAAGAAAGAATTCATTCCCACGATGTTGGTCCAAAGTTTTAGTTCCACACAACCAGAGAATAAATTTGTTTTATTTGCCTAAAGCCAGAAGAAACGCCGAAGAAAGGAAACTCCATTCACGTAAATATTAAGATCGGGGATTTTAATTGTTATTGTCGGAGTTAGAATTCGAGCTTGGTCTCGATTTGTTTTTATTAACATACTAAAAGTTGTAATTCGAGACAATTATTATTATCATTTTTAAAATAATAATAATAATAATAATAATATATAACGGGAATATTTTTCTTACATCGATGGGGTGTTGGAGACTGAGACCCAGCCCCGTTTGCATTGTTTGGCATGCCTGAGTCACCTTTTGATTAAATTCATAATGGCCGAAAGATCCAAATCTGCAGGGAGATCGAGGAAGCCAGTGGAAAAATCTAATAAATCTGCCCTGAAATATGAATTCCAAGGAATTATTCCTCCCAGCTCCATTAAGTCGGCGTATGACAACATCACCGATACAAATCTGGGTCACATCAACATGTAACAGTTTTATGAGCGAGTGAAAACTGAAGGCAAAACCATTTTCTCTGATAGGCTTTACCACAGTGGCCTACCTCAAGCAGCAGCATTCCCTGTCTCGGTGCAGTGTCCGGAATTGGTGATTGCTTGTGCAGAGCATTACGATCCTGAGAGACGAGGAATTTATAAAGACAACCGCGAGCCTTTCCTCTTAATCACACCTGAACACATTGAGGATTTGCTCGGGATACCTGACTTTCCTGAGAATGCAGATATCACTCGCCAGTCTGCGCAAGATTTCTGGGACGAAGAACCCCTAAGATGGAGCAAAATGGTTAACAACAATTGGCTGGTAACCAAGAGACCTCGGATTGACAGGCTCCCCAAAGAACTGTACCGCGTTGAGTTCGTGGAAGAGATTGGAGACATGATCACTCTCCTAAGTCGAGTTTTTGGTTTACCTTCTGCAAGGGTCTTCCACCCATGGATGTACCAGTTTATCTGTATCATCCTAGCCAAGAAGGAGTTTGTGGACTGGGCCACCATCATCAGCAACACCATTCACAAGCAATTGATAGAAGTCAAAATGACTGGATGCTTCTACATGACCTCATATCGACTCTATGCAAGTGTACGAAGAAAGCTATTTTCGGGACTTGAAACGAGAGGAGTCCTGGGGTCATCAAACAACGTTTTTCACTATTACCCTCAACTCAGCTTCAAAAATAGTTCTCACCATTTTAGAAGAGTCAACGATGCATTCACCTTCCGCGTGATCCGGAACTTGAATCGAAATACCGAGGAAAGGTTTTCCAAAGAAGCCATGAGTGTCATTTCCCAATGGGGAACCTGGTTTATACAATTTTCATATTTTTCCTACATTCATGTGAGTGGCTTTGCTGGGACCCCATGGAAACTTCCCAAGTACGTCAGTGATAAGTGGGCGTTAATGGAGCTGGCGCGACAATTGTTCCAAGTTCACTGCTTACTTAGTGACAAGCACCGTCCAGGAATTCATTTCCCGATCCAAATCGGGGAATACCAATGCCCAAACTTATTCAGTGCACAACTAATGGAAAAGGAGTTTGCTCTCATAACCATCCATCCATATGTGAAGAGAGCCCAGTTCGATATCAATGGTTATATGCAAACGATTATGGGAGTGAAGTATCAACATAATCCTACCATGGAGGATTTCTGGGCCGCTTGCTCGGATGAACATGAGGTAAGGAGACAGAGTACTCTCACCTAACACTTGCTCAGATCAAGGCCTTCCACATCCGGAGTCCTCCCGATTCATTCATAACCGATGATGAGGATGTCATCGATCCCTCGTATGATGCCATTGCCTTCACACCGTTGCCTCGAATCGACTGGACCAAAAGAGATGAATTTTCTCTCGATGGCAAGAACCAACCAATTATCGAAAGAAGCATATCTTGGTATGATAGGGAGCTTGCCAAATTTCAATCAATTCCGGATCACGTTTCAGAATCACAAAAATTGCCTATATCAGGACACCTCCATTCGACCAAGGTTTCTTCTCGATCAACTTCGTTACCATCCAATCATACACGACATACAAGAAAAGAATGGTTGCCAAAATCCACTTCACCGAGCAACGTGTCATGAGGAGAGAGATCCAAAGATCCAAACCCTGAAGAAGGAAAGGAGCGTGTGTCTGGATTTTCTACCTCGAGTAGAGATTCTTCCACTCACATCATTAATAGCACTCATACGCTGGTAGCAAATGATCCTCAGCCATGCTTCGAACAAACACCCACTCAAGTGCAAGTAATTCAAATATCAAATACTTCGGAGCACGTAGTTCATGAAGGGATTTCCCAAAATCTCCCGAATGATCAGGAAGTGGACATTGAGGTTGTGTCTCCTCAAATCGAGGCCGTTGATAGGATTCATGAAGGATCTCATGATGTCAGGGATAATGAGGATATTGATTCGAGCTCCAGGATTCTATATGCTGAGATAGTAAATGAAACTCCTTCTTGGGTTGATTCTGAAGTGAAGAAAAGGAAGAGAGTTGTCAAGCCAATCGACATTGATTTTGATGCCCTTTTCAAACTATCGAATGACGCCATTCCTAAGAAGCCTAAGGTACTTTCTCGAATAATGGTGGATAATGATGGAAACAAGTTTGCAGACCTTGCCATTCCACGAGTGGATAAAGAGCGTAATGCTATGACGCCAGCCGACTATGAAGTTTCCAGACTAGGACTTGGGAGATCCACGTTAGAAAGTGACATGGCGATGGCTCGAGATTCAATTGATATCGTGCTAAAAATATTGGAGAAATACAAGTCCCAAAATTCTCGGCTCAAGGCTGAAAAGAGTCAATTGGTGGAGTATGTTCAGCATTTGATAAATCCCATATCATCCACCTTCCCAGTACCTGATGCGGTGGCTGCCCCAGATGAAGAGACTCTTAATTTGTCAAAGGAAATAAACACGTTGGGCCATGTCACTAAAACTTGGCTTTCGGAGATTCTCATTTTGGGCCAGGGAGCAATCAAGACTGCAATTAAGCTTCATGAAGATATCAGTGTATATCTGGATCCAATTCTTTCTTTCAAAGAAACTTTTGTTTCTACTATATCAAATTTGGATGAGATATTGCCCAGTCTGCAGGAGATGACAAGTATGGAATCTTCAGTGTTGGCTATTGAAGGGATTCTCAAATTTGAACATCGAGGGACACGTTTTCTCTGGTGTCTACATCTCAAATCGAGAAAGACGCTTCTTGTGGATTCTATGATCCATTATGACAACATGTGCAATGAATTTTTCGCTTCACTTTCCTTGATCCAGGATTTCATAGCTGAGATTCCTTGCAACCTAGTAAATGAGCATAATCAAAGGTGTTCATTGGAGCAGGTGGAAGAACAATTTTCATGATTGTTCAAAGACATGTACACTCCTGCCAACAATTTCTCGTCGGTTTCCATGGAACGGTGTATCAAATTGAAGAACTTGTTTGAGAATGCTCAGTCTAAAATTGTTAATTTTAATGATATGCCAAGTAGAATTCTTGAATTACAGGTATTTTGTGAGGCTATTCTTCGGCCAAGTGAACCTCCAGAAGAAGAAAAGATGTTTGAAACTTTGGGAAGGTTTAGATCCTTTCAATTATCAAAAGCAACAGATCCTAATTTCACCGGCGGTGTAGGGAGTTGATTTTCTTGATATCTAGTGAATTGGGAGAGTCCATTTCTCATACGTTTGAGATAGGCGGACCCCGTTTCAATGGATAAGGCACTGGTTATTATTGTATATTTTAAAAGGTGTTGTTATTTGGGAAACATTGGATATTTTAAGTAATTTCTATTTTTGGGTTGTATTTAATAAAGTTGGTTAGAAAAAGTCAAAGGTCACTTAAGTGCCTTATTTAATGATCATGTAAACCCAACTACTTTGTAACCAACTTTTGGGTTATAAAAAGGAAGTGAGGGGCTCATTTTAAGGGTGACTTTGAGAGAGGAGAAGAAAATACTTTTTGCAAGCTTTGTTTCAAGAAGAAACTTTGTGTTCTTTGTGAAAAACATTTTGGAGTTAATAGAATAAGAGCTTTGTGTCTCATTCATTGTCTCTTGTAACATTTGGTGTTCTTATGTTCACTAGATGTTAGGTGTTTGAATCTTACATGCAAATATTATCTTTGATTTTATTGTCAACATTAGTAATCAGTTGTTCTAGTTCACAGTGATCAAGCTCTGACTATCTACTTGCTCATGTGTGTTCCCTTTTGCATGTTCTTGTTTGGCTAACTCAAACTCCGTTTTATTTGTGTTGGTTATTCATCTTTCCTCTTCATGCAATATTAGGCTCTGTTTTTACCTAACTCTTGCATGTTCTTTCAGTCCATTCCATTCCACTCCTTTCCTTCTTTCTATTCCATTTCCTTCATTCACTTTTCTTCCATTGATGTTCCAAACACCCCCACATACAATTTTGAATATATGATGTAAATACGGTTTTGGAATAAAGGCAAACCTCACCTTCATTGAGGAGGGACTTCGTTCCCACACTGTTGCATGTCATTTGCATGCGTGCAAATCCATATGCTAACAGAAACCTATAAGGTTATATAATGGAAAACTAAATGTAATAAATATGTAAACTATAAAAAATCCATGTTGTGGAGTATGCCTATCTTGTGTGAGTTCTTTGTAGTTTTGTCACTATCTTGGTTTACATCATTTCAGTAAGACATTTATGTGAACCCTATTTTATCATGTTGTCTATGTGGGTCCATGCTTGTGTAAGTGTCTTATGTGATGTTAACATTTTCTATTTGAGCCCATGTGGTGTTGTGTTATGAGCAATGAAAAATAAAAAAAATATTACGCAAAATTATTTTCCGTTGTAATTCGGTATTGAAATTGTAGGCATTACACAAATAAAAATTAAAAAACCCTAGGAAATCAAATCAAGGTCAAAAGGATCCATAAAAAGTAACCATTTTTGTAGAGATGTGACCAAATTCATATGTACAAAAATAGTCACAATCCTATTAAATTGAAAAATGATTAAAAACATGTCAAAAACTAGGGAATATATATAAAGTCATGAGCATGGGAAGGAAACATAAGAAATGGAATAAAATGGGACAACATGGGGCTCATAGAGAGAAGAATGAGAGTTGATAAGAGAGAATGAGGTAAAGGGTATCGATGACACAAGAAAATAAGTCAAAATTTTATAATCAAAATAAAAATACACTGATAATATCATAACTTGGATTAATTATCTATTAAAAAAATGTACACCAATTCCTATAATAATCAACTAGTTTGATAATAAAATTGGGTTATCTCATAATGCCCAATTTTGACTTGTATTCAAAGTATCAAAACAAACAATCATGTAGATATAAATGGATGTATTCAAATCCATACATCCATGTTTATGTGTTTAGATATCCACTCCCCTCAAGTAAACATGACTAAGTCAATAATTTTATAATCCAATAAGTGTGGAACTATACTAGAAAGCATGGTAATGAAATAGGAACAATACACGTAAATGTGATCAAACGTATGTATGTTGAATTTTTATATGGTGTGTCTGATTATGATATTTTATTTGAATCTTGTATAAAGTGTCTACATAATGCATCATCTTGATGTGGAAGTGAAATTCATGTGCAATAGAGTAAAACTAACAACTAGAGATAAAATAATTTGAATGTTTGCTCCTTTCAAGCTTGTGAGATGAATATGTGAATCACATATCCTAAAAGAAAGGGATTATAAGAAAACACATATGATAAATAAATAAATATCAAACATAAATATAGAAACATATCTTCATGCAAAGCATGTAGTTAAATAAAATTGCCCTTCTGGGCATGAGTTAAAGCAACATAAGAAAAATAATGTAAAGTAATGCCCAAGATGGACAAGATGTAATTAAAATAAAATTTGAAAGTGTTTTTCCCAAAGTGTGAATGGTACATAAAAATGTATGTTTGAAACTATACTAATGTATAGACGTTGTAGACACCCAAATTTGGTAATTTACTCCTTAATAGTGCTAGTTTTGACAATGTGTTGGCATGTAATTTTGCATGTATGCAAAATATGAGAATAATGTAAAGGGGCTAGAGTCCGTCCATAATGATGGGTGAGGTTTCCCTTATTGAAAACCCAAAATGTTTTTATAGATACACAATCCAAATTGTATTTAAAGGGGGTTTTCAGTTTTGGGAAGAAAGGAAATAGATAAGAAAAGGAGAAGGAAGGAGAAGTGAGAGGAAGTGGATGAAGAAGTGAAAATGCAAGATTAAGAAAACAAAATCATAAACTTGAATGCACTTTAGAAACTAACATAATAAGTGATAGTTGAATCAAATATGTGGAATCCATAGAGAGTAAGAGCCTTCACATTTATTAAACATAAGAGTAATAAATTATAAAGAAATAAATAAACATAAGACACAAAGTTCTCCATAAATGTTCCTTTATTTCTCTTTACACAAGAACAAAAATTTTCTCATTAGCTCTCTACAAACAATATTTTCTCCTTTCTCCAAAATTCCTTTACAAATGATCTCTAACTTCCTTTTATAACCCAAAATTTGGTTACAAAGTAGTTAGGGTTTTTTATGACATCACATTAGGACTTAATTAAGTCACTTTAATTATTTACCTTTATTTTAATAAAGTAAAGCCACTTGTATTAAAATAACTTTATGACCTAAATGACTTAATCAAATTATTACAAAATATTTCAAATAGTGAGTACATGTGGACCTCACAAAAAAGTGACATGCAAAACACATAAACTATATAATTGACACATAAATTCTAACATGACACCTAAGATTAGTTCCTCCTCTATTAGGCCAAGAGTCTTCCTATCGCGATCGTACTGGAAATGAAATTATTGATCACAAAGGAAAACCTCATCATAACATTGAAAATTAATTTTGAAAATCCTGGGTATAAGCATCTCACCATTTTGAATTTCCTAAATTTCTCCAAGTGATTCCATCAATCTCGACTCATCAAGGAAGCAATGAGGAGAAAGGAAAGTCTCACAGATGACTTGCATTTCCAAAATCCTACTATGAACTACATGAAACTCCACCATTTTATCTTCTATGTTGGTGAATAGACTTCATATTTTTATGAGTTTATCAAGAGAATCGAGATCAAAATTTGTTAAGAACGAATATTTATTCTTCACTAGGTTGGTCAATTTCTCTTTGAGATATTGCATGGATCTCTTTTGATTATGCTCATCAATGACATTACATGGAATATTCTCAATGAATTCTTGGATTTTGAACAAGATTGATTTTCTTTTTATTTTACATCATCGAATTATAATTTGGCATCATCAAGAACCATTTTCTTGAATTTGGAAAAATTCAACCATTCAATGTGAAGCCCACATTATTTTAAATCAAGGATTCCTTTTGCCGACAAGAGAGAAGTCCATTTTGAAAGTTTCGGATCTCGTGAGAATTTTTTAAAGTGTGGTCATCATAATTCTGAGAGAAAATTAAATCTAGGTATGAATTTTATGATTCTTATAGCTTCACCAATGATCTACAAACCCTGTATTAGAACATTATTAATCCATGATTTGGTTACATGACCCATATTGTTTATATCTCTAAATAACACAAGGGTCTCTTGATCTAGTACTACTATTGCAGTAAGAACTTGAATGGAAGAAGAAATTAGGTTGATGAAATGTTATACATATACTATTAACAACTAATTATCTTCTTTGAGTTGAATTATCTCGAGTTTTGTACATGTCCATGCATTGTATAATTATGTCAATGGATTCTCAAGCATGAACAACACCACTTTCCATGGTTGACTTGATAATAATGACTCTAGAAACTTCATAATCAACAACAATCATTTCCCTCTTGTCTTTATCAATAATTGATTCTCTTATATTGACATACCAAATTCCATGCTTGCTGATTGTAATTTTTGAGATGACCTTGAGCTTCTTATGGGAGAAATAATATTTCATGGATGCAATAGATTCAAGGTAAATAATGATGGGTTTGATAATCCTTTTCATCTTCTTGATTTCTCCATGTTTCTAAGAGGGTACTTCTTTAATCATCTCATCACATAGAATTCTTGCATTGGGTGGGATTTGTTCCTATGTTGGTGGTGGATACTCAAATTTAGGTGGAGCCTGAATAGAGTCTTTATGTTAAGGATGAGGAGATGACACAATTTCTTCATGATGTATGGGAGAAGGTTGTGAAATATCTCTGGGATGTGAAGGATTAGGTGAATTGGAGATTTGAATCACTAGAGCTTGCACATGATCCGATACCTTGAACTACAAAGTAGTGTTTTTAATCACCCATTGAGAATTTGAATTATTGTGAGATATTGAATGTTGGATTGATTACAATATTTCATAAACATGTTCCTTCCACTCATTTACATCCTTCCTCTATTTAGGTTCACTAGTCATCGTAGGAATATCATGAGTTGACTTCGGTTTCCATTTCCTTTTACTTTCTTAAGTATGAGATGGAGCTTGTGTGATGGGGTGAGAGGATGATTGAGTGAATTTTGAAATTATCTTCTCACTCTAGTTGGTTGGCCTATGATATTCATGTGTATTTCTTTCATTTGTAGTACATTTGGCCAATTCTCTCTCATACCAAGCAAGACTTCTCTTGATCACTTGTTAAATTTTGTCTTTAAGTGATGTATCATCTCTCCTAGACCAATTGTTTTTAGGAAGAGGTGATGAAGCAATCAAATCATATGTAGGATCAATCATGTTTAAGCCAATATTAATAACTCCTTTTGGGACATAGTTTAGTTTGAATGTGATTATTTGACTTAGATTCATTTGGGAGTAGTCATTATGCATCATTGCATAACCTCAAATTCATTTCACGACAACCAATCCAATAGTCTTCCACCTCTAGAAGGTGTCTATATCTAAGCCTGAGAACTCTCTCCACAAATCCAAAAATTTCAAATTCCCAACTTACAACAAATGGATGTTGTGTTATAATTATCATCTCCCATCCATCATCTCTACACTACAAAATGATGAACATTTGTACACACAAATAGAGATAGGGAAACATACACTAGATTTGTATTTTTCACCCAAGAAGTGTTTTATTGATTCAAGTTGTCAAGAAATATCCATGAGGGACCACCTGTCACTTACATGCTTTAGAAACTTGTATGACACTCCATTATATCCACAAACAAAGATGTATGAAAATTTGGAAAATTGAAAGAACCATATGCCTCATTTTTAAATCACCTCTTTGGCATGACATGGCTTATTCTGAGAATTCTAATGTTGTAGAAGAGGAAATCATTGTTGATCCATTGAAAGTGATGAACTCTCACTTTGAATTCAAGTTACTAGTAGTAGTGAAAAAAATGTTAGTTTGAATGGGTGGAATTGTGTCTTTAGTCCCAGGACCAACAAAGATTATTCTTTTTTCCATACCATACATGAGGTTAGAAGACAAGTATAGATGAACCAACATCTTTACTTAATCAACTTCTTATGCAATTTGTCACTTATGATCATAGCCCAATCAATGTGAAGT
Organism: Taxus wallichiana var. yunnanensis; assembly: GCA_018340775.1. NCBI lineage: Eukaryota > Viridiplantae > Streptophyta > Pinopsida > Cupressales > Taxaceae > Taxus > Taxus wallichiana. The sequence continues at coordinate 10,466,750 of CM031235.1, read as the reverse complement.
TTTTGATCTAGGATGACACAAATGAAATTATACATCCATGGTTGGAAATAGTGTGTATAAGGGATGTCGAATACTCTACTTAGTAAGGTGATCATGTCTCTAATTTCAACTTGGAACTCAATGTGGGGTAGTTCTTTGGGAAGTCGAGTCCTCTTGGTTACCAACCAACCAATTCTGTTCATGATTTTGGAGTATCACAATGGGTCTTCATCCCAATAATGTTGTGTAACTTCTTTTGTGATCTTAGTAGTCTCTTCAATGTGTTTAGGGGTGACTAGGAGGATGGGATCATTATTTCTATTTAGATTTCCTCTCTTTGTAGGGTTCTAGTGATCTACACACGTAATGATAAGATCGGGAATTGAATTGAAACTAGGATGGATGCTTCCGAGGTAGACCACTATAGTACAAGTGTTAAAAACAATGTGTGACCCTCACATCAAGTTTATCAAAAAATTGACCCATATTAACGTGACCTAGGTTTGTGTTAGTTATGTGGTTATAGTTTGAAATGAGTATAGATGTGTGTGTTACACCTTGGAACTCATATTTTTATGTTGATTTGTTGGATATTGACATTTTGAAGTAAAATGGGAGAAAAATAAACATGGAAAATGAGATTCATGGTGCTAGGTCAACTTCTCAAGATCCACCATAGAGAAAAACAATATTTTAATTAAATTTAGTTCAAGATTTAATGGTAATAGAATTTTTCCATTTGTATTTTATGGAAAAAAATAACCAAATCTTTAAACCAAAGTTTTGAATAGCTGAGAATATTATATCATTCATGTTTCATTACCACTCAACAAGGTTCTAGTACTAGAAATCGCATGTGTATAATGCAATATGAACGTCGAATGGTACATGTTATTTGTTTTAAAGGGATAGTTTTTACTTTTGTAGTTGATGTTGATAATGGGTGTGATTGATTTTGTAAGTGTAGATATATAGATGAACCACTTCATTTAAAGGTTCCATCTCTACATTTCAAACTTGTTACAAATTCGTACATATACATTTGCAAATCTCATATCATGAGTGGTAGCATTTTGCTAACTATTTTATTTGAACTAAACATGTTACATAAAAATAGACTTTCGTACATGTGCAAATTTTATATTATGAGTGATAGCTTTTTGTGGCCAATTTTTTTCTCACTAAACATAAATACATTTGATACCGATTTGGATAGTTAATTACTTTTGTAGTTAATGTGGTTTGTAATTATTTCCTACACGAGGATTCAAATTTCGACAAATGTTTCTAGTATTATCTCCACACCTTGTGCGGATACCTATTCCCCGCCTACTATTTGCTTGCATTTTCTCCTTCACGATCTTGAGTCCGTATTTTGACGTGGGTCTGAAATTTTTCTTCTTTCTACATGTTTGGTGTCTTAATACATTCAAAACTAATTTCAAAACCGTCTTGGGTGGTTTCTTTTGCCCATGTTTTGTATACACGTATATCAAGGAATCGATAACTAAAACATTTTTACGACGTCCTTACCTTGTTTTGAAGTTCCCTTTTTGGGAAGTGGGTGGGAAAATATTGAAGAAGGTTGTGTACTATGGCTTTATATCTACCAACCTGTGTCTCTTTAGAAGTTTTGAAGGACTTTTCTCACAAACCCATTACGTGCATATCCTACAAATATCGTTGCATTTGATGAGACCCATCTCTTTGAGGTATTTTATAAAAATACCATGTGTATCCTCCAAAATTTTGTGCTTCTATTCCTCACATTTTTTTCGAATAGGTTTGCGTGATCTTCATGAGTATTGGGTTCCCGCGTATGGATGCCTATGTTGTTTTTATGTGTTTTGACCATCTCTTATTACGCCGAAAGGCATGTTCTCTATGGGAAAAGGCTCCCCCTCTCTGACATTGACAGCGACAGTGATGGCTGCGATGATTTGGTCGATGATGCTCGAAAATTTTCTGCAGCCTTACACTTGGTAGCTTTCCATGCAAATGATCTCCTAGAAATGGCAGTGCACGGGTCTTATAAGAAGCCACTTCATTATTAAATCATCAATATACTTACAAAGATGAATCTGCAGCTTGAAAATCTGGATGCGTAACAATATAACCAACAAATCCCAACATAAAAACATGCTATATGCAACACAGCCTCAGTTCAAAACATTCTACAGTAAACCCCCATTGAATCTTTTTCCTTCACAAGGCCGATCTTCTCTGCAGCTTTACGCAAATCTTTCTTGGCAGCCTGGAGAAGTGAGACGCCCAAATATTTAAGTTCTCTGTCATTTGTTTCACTTTTCAGGCATGTCTTTCACCATTTCCTTGGCCGTTTTGATCTCCTTCTCCAAATGCTTCTTGGCACCTTCCAACACTGAAGACCCCTCTTCTTTTTGCTTTGCATTCTTATTATTTTCAGGCTTGGCCACCTGCTTGATATCGCTTGTTCCTCGCTGCTGCACAAACCCTAATTAGATATATATATATATATACATAACATATTACAATTACAAACCCTAATTAGATATATATACATAACATATATGACAATTACAAACAAACGCAGGAAATTGATACTCGTGCACTGTAGTTTCTTGTTAATGAAAGATGAGCAGGTGGCTGAGTTCCTCTACGGAGTAGTGTTTTTAACGATAGAGTAGTTGGATTCATGCTTCTTCGCTATGGATAATAATGGTGCATATTTGGAAGGATTTAAAGGTGATGGATGCGTGGCACTGTTGGGACTACGTGAAAAGCCCAGGAGATGCCAAGTGGACACTACAATAAAATTGCCACGTACACGGCGCACAAAATTTCAAATTGACGGAACACGTTATCCCCATAAATGGTGTTTTATCCAAGTATTATTGTTGTCACCCAAAACAAATAATTTTATAAATCATTTATTTTCCGATGTGAAGATATTTACGATTGAATGAATAAAATCAAAATGGATCACGAAACATTGGAACATCAGAAATGTGGATATTTTAGGATGGTGTGGCACCGCTCTAATATACAAATTTAACACGACGTACTTTGGATGGTTGACTTTGATTAAAAAAAAGTTTTAATGTTAAGAATGGATATACGTCACTTTTTTTTTCAAAAGATGTGTTCTCTATGGGAAAAGGCTCCCCTCTCTCGAAAGTAATAGCGATAATATGGCTGATGATTTGGTCGACGATCGACAATTCTCCGTTTATACAAGCAACAACATCCATCTTGCTCCTGCACATTCTTAATTTAAATGGGGTGCCCGATGACACTAGACTGAACCTTTATGAAAAGAAAAATTATTTTCATACGGCCACAGGGCATACACCCATCTACAGATTTTTCGTCTGACGACCCCGCCTCAAGAGACGGGTCACCGGAATCTTCCCCGAGCAGATTTCTCTATCCCTCTCCACTCCCCATTCCATTTGGATCTCCTAGATCACAGGTAATAATCAATTTTACAGACTGTTAATTTATCTTGTGTGTCCAAAATAGCGCCTTGCCTAAATTTGGTGGCATGTATTAATACGGCCAGGAGAGTTCCAAATTGGCGTTGATGTGAAGCCGCTGATGTGAAGCCTGAATGCTTCAGAAGACAATTTGAGAAATGCAGCGAGTGGGTATTCATTGGTTTACTCCCAACTTTATCCCTTCGCTGGTTTGCAGAACTACACCTCTGGCATAATCCATCACGTTCGTCTTACTGGTAATTTTGCTCTGTTATTTTTTACATTACTAAATTCTTATTTTGACCAACTTGAATACTATCAATTGTGTTCTAAATTTGAATCCACCGGCAGCCCAAGTTTTTAAGTGCAAATTTTGTAAACAAAATACATGGTTTTTATGATTGCACCTGGTTTTTACCTATTGCTATTTGTGGGACTCATACCTCTGTTTTTATCCTTATACCTAACAATACCTATTGCAACTATGTAACTGAGTTACACAGCTCATTCTGGCAATCACTTTTTGTATATGTGTTAAGTTGTATACATGGACTTCTGATTAACATAGGTGTATTTGGTCTGTATTCGAGCTCATGTGTTCTAATTTCATGTCTTGCATAGCCATGAGCTTAGTTTTGCATACCCACATACCGAATTTCTGAATTTTTTACGTTTTTTCAGGGTTGAGGGAGAGTACAAGGTACTATTACAAATGTCGATGATAGATCTGTAACGCCATTGACAAGACCTATATCCACCCATAAGTTAGCAGAAAGCATGACTTTCTGGTTCTTGCAGAGAAAAAAATTGTGTTGCAATTTATCGTCATCAGGCACTCCTGAGTCAGCATGCGTGGTGTTTTGAGAAATTGATCTGATAATGGGCGAGTAAAGGGAACATTTGAAGGTTGTGGTTGTTGACCAGGTTAGTTTTAGCAAAAATATGGGGGACATCTTTAAACTCAATGATTTCTTGTTTAGAAAGTCAAGTATTTGTTCTTGACATGAGGAGCTCACAATCTTGCAATAGAGGGACAAAATTATGAATGTTGAGAAGAAAGTTCCGAAATGATACCTTTACAGGAGTGGAACCATGTTCCCTGAAGATAGCATTTAAGGAGATGGCAATGGTGAATTCTTTCCAAAGGTTAACCTCATAGGAGTTACTGACATATAGAGGAATGTCCATGATAGGAGGAAGTTGACCAAGGTCCCCAACAAGGATGATAGATCTGTTTCCAAATTCAGATGTATTGGAGTATGGGAAAGTTTCACGAAGGTGGTAGTCAATATTGTTGAGCAACTTTGGGCCGATGAAACTCATTTGAAGTCTTGAAAAGATGAAAAATCTTGACCCTCAAAGAGATTGAGTTCTTTGGTAGGCATGCGTAGGTTGGCATGTATATTAGAAGCAAAAATGTTGAAAGCTACAACTCCATTTGGGGTGAGTAAAGGGAGAGGTGAAAGGCCTAGGGGCGACGCAGAGGAAAATGAGTACTTGATATTGTTAGTGAGGTATGATTTTCTAGCATTACCAACATTGCTTAAAGAAGCATCAGTAAAGGAAGGCTAGATTTGTATGCGAAGTGGTGGAGAATAGTATCCAAAGCCAATTGTTGTTCTAGAGATAAAGAAGAAGAGGCAAGGACACACTTCCTTGCATGCAAAATGAAACATGTGCGCCATTATTGTCCTCAATAAAATTTGGTGCAAGAGGTTGTAAAGAAGGCAAAAAAGGATGGGCATTGCAATTGTGCAGGGTGTCAAATGCATGGAGTCCCAACATATGCAGGATGTCTAGCCTTGTTGTGTTGCCGAGCCGAAGGAAAGACAATAGATGTCATTCATTTAACATTGAATCCTGCCATCGTAGAAGGAACATGCCCAAATGGGCCCAGTGCATTTTGGAAAGCAGAAGAAAGTTTTCTCTGTGTTTTATGCTTCACTATTGGAGATGCCAGACACAAAAAGGAAAATTGCAGCCAACACATAAATGTCAAAGCAATAACCAGGAAGGAAACAAATAAATAGGATCTTAAATATAACAGTGAAAATAATTTGAAGACATCATTTTCAAGATGTGAAAGAAATGCATAGAGAAAACATTAATGTGGGGAGCTACAAGATTTCAGTACGTCCATTACATATTTTATTACCATTCAAAAGCTTGCATGTATTCTAACTTTTGCAGTAAGTTTACAAGAAATGACCAAAATACTTGGGGTAAGTTATCACATAATACAATTTCACTGCAACAAGCTCCTGTTTATATAGACGTCAACGCCCTCTTTCTTAACATCTGGACGAAGGTCTATTTTTTTTATGGTAGTCAGATATTTCCAACTTGGACAATTTGATTAATATGGTTGGGAATATGTTTATGCAGTTATGGGCTGAGGGTTCCCTAGAAGAAACAGTTGAAAACCTGGTGAAAATGTGGGAAATGGAGCTTTCTCACAAGACGCGAGTTCATGATTTTAAAACAATTGATCCAGACAATAACTCACTTAAAGTAAATGGTAATCCTCACTCCCACCCTCCTTCTTCTTCTCTAAGTCATTCTGGCATTGAACTGCTTGATATTCGTTTCAGGTAGAGGTCCTGTAAATGTAAGCTTTCACAGTGTGTCTCTGGTCAAACAAATCAGGACTTTGAGTATGAGGCATAGCCTAACGACCCATGAATTTGTGACAGTTATATCCATTTTTCCTTGGGTTCTTCCTTATTCTGCAGAAGAAAAATAGTAACGGAAAGCGGTAAAATCCAAGGAATGAAACCAAGTGTAAAATGAATGAAGTGGGGCATGAATTTATATAATACACATGTTGTAAGTACCGCATGCAGAATAAGTGTGGCCACATATGCCACTCCCTCGACTAAGCATGTGGAAAAATGATGATAAGAACAATGCTAGCCATGGAAGTTTTGATAAGTACACGTAATCGTAGCTGTGGGTATTGCAATTTGCTTCTTTTGGAATGAAAAATCACCAAAAATAATATTACAATTCGAGCTACAAACCTGGTGAAAATGTGGGAAATGGAGCTTTCTCCACAAGATGCAAGTTCATGATTTTAAATTCATGATTTTAAAACAATTGATCTAGACAATAACTCACTTAAATTAAATGGTAATCCTCACTCCCTCCCTCCTCCTTCTTCTCTAAGACATTCTAGCATTGAACTCGCTTGATAGGAACATTTTCTGTGTAGAGGTCCCAGTAAATGTAAGCTTTCACAATGTATCTTGGTAAAAAAATCAGGACTTTTGAGTATGAGACGCAAGCCTAACGACCTGTGAATTTGTGACAGTTATATCCATTTTTCCTTGGGTTCTTCCTTATTCTGCAGAAGAAAAATAGTAATGGAAAGCGACAAAATCCAAGGAATGAAACCAAGTGTAAAATGAATGAAGTGGGGCATGAATTTATATAATACACAGGTTGCAAGTTTTGCATGAGAATAAGTGTGGCCACGTATGCCACTCCCTCCAACTGAGCGTGTGGAAACCGATGATAAGGAACGTAATGCTAGCCGTGGAAGTTTTGATGGGTACATGTAATCGTAGCTGTGGGTATTGCAATTTTCTACTTTTGGAATGAAAAATCACCAAAAATAATATTACAATTCGAGCTACAAATCATTAATGAATTGCAGGTATTACAAATTGGAGATGACTTTTGGTCATTTGCTGCAAATTTGTAAAGCTCTTGACACTACCAAAATCCATCGGCCATGGCGCTTATTGGAGCCTTCAGTCCCAGACTCTCATCTGCCATTTTTTGCCCTCCTGCTTTGAGCTTCAAGTTCAGGCACTTGGGTGTCATGGAAGATCCGTTGAATTTGGAAACGCTTACCAAGCTTATGAGATTCTATTGATGGAAAATAATATAATGAATCTTAGAGAATGGAAAAGATGTGAAAGCTCTTTATGTGATAATTTGAAAGAACCTTGCCTTATCTGCCTTTACTTTAGCAATGATGGTACAACTAGACAACTGCTAGAATGAAAAACTAAAATGAACCATAATAACCAACATGCTTAGTTATCAAGTTGGGCTTGCTTATCCCACTTCTTATTATATGTGACACTACTGTGCATAGTCAGTATTAATTTTTACTATATGGAGCTAAGTTCTAGGAAATTATTCGAAGTGATTTAGTTCGAAATGCATTGTTAATGTTTTGGTAGTGCCGAAACGACTTAGACGCCTATTAGAAATGTCCCGAAAATAACACACCCATTAGTGGGGTGTTTTTGGAAGGAATACAAGCATTATTGCAGGCATTTGGGCGTTTTCAATGCTTGAAAAAACTAAAAAAAAATAGAAGAAAAGAAAAACTAAAAGTAAACTAAACTTCCATAAACTCCACCCCCTCATTAGTCAAATCAAGTCAAAAACATATCAAAAAGTGTATTCGATTTTAATGAATGCCATGAATTATAAGTGTATCTTTTATGGACTTAAAAGGACTATTATGCATTTTTGTATGTATTTCTATTCTTAATAATTTATTGTATAGATGTTTTTGTATGTATTTCTATTCTTAATAATTTATTGTATATATGTGTTTGTGTGGTTTTGTCTCCAAGGGTTCTTGGGAAATTGATGTTTCAAGTTTTCTTATCCATTTTGAATAATGTTGAAATAGCATAATTTGTTTCCAAGGATTGCTTAAAGATTGACTTTTCAACTTTTTTGATCCGTTTTTGTGTAGCGGAGATATAGATTAACAGTAACAAAGTTTTTCAAATCAATTGGTGCACCTATAGTTCAAAATTTCATATTCAACAAAAACTCAACAGGGAAAATTTTACTTGGGTTCATGTTCATTGAAAACTTGACAAAAAAAGAGAAATAAGCTATATATTCAATCATAATAACCTTAAATAACATGTAAAATATTGTCAAAACATAAGAAATGAACTTCAATAACACAAGCCTATTTTCTGTTAGATTTATGGAAAAAATTAGAGTGCATATCTTATTATCATCACTAAAAATTAATAATCACACAAAAAAATAACATTTTATTCCCCTTCCCCATCTCCGTCAAATTGAAAGTGGATGGTAAACCATTCTCATGATAAAAACCATCATCAAGTATGTCATCCCCCATCACTCTTGCTACATTAAATGTTGTTTCTACTCTCTCCATTTTTGACCTCCCCATTGGTAAACATGGGTTCCACATTGGTGGAAATCTAGTCAACATATGGGTCAATATCATCCAAGTCAGTTGTGCCATTAGGCTCCTTTCCCTACACTTGTTTGATGTGAAGGCAAAAAATGAATTGTGCAAAGACAAGGTTATTGACGCACTCTTGCATCAACTTGTTGTGCTTCTTGGTGTAAATGGTCTCAAACAAGTTTCAAATTTCAATTGCACTCATGCCCAAAAATGCTACAAAATGACACAAGACACAGATGACTAGCCTTTGAAGAGTTATGTTGAGCACCATAATATTCCCATCAAGAATCTATAAATAGGGTAGTTATAATTTGTAAGTAAACTAAAATTGCATTTATTAAGAAGTATATGGATAAATGACCCTAATTTTGTCACATGTATGTTGGGTTATTCTCTGTCAAATACATAAAGCCTAAGAAAAAGTCTTTCTTTGCACCCTTGTAAACTTGGAAGCTGCAACTCATCTTGAATTTCATCTTTAAGAAGTTTTTCAGATGTCATCCTCTCTATGCATGGGTTGAGACCGGCCATAACCTCCTTATCAACAAAGAAGAATAATGAGAATTTTATTTGTCAAGTAGTACCTTGTTGCATGTATTGGTTAGGTGGAGTGATTAAGCCATCTCTAATCAAGTATACGCCAAATGGGCTCCTATTTTCTTGTAGTCATCCCATAATAATGTTTGATGGTCTCATAGAGAGAAGCCTTTGACATGTTATCTTAAGACAACCAACCAATAGAATTGGAACAATTGTTTTGTCATAAAACAAAAGTATGAATGTTGAAAATTGAAAATAAGCAAAATTTGAAAAAATAACAAAAAAGGAAAAGAAAATCAAAGAATTACAGATCTCTTTTGTGCTAACCAAAAACAAATCATCAAAAACTACCCTCATGACCTTTTCCCACAGTAAGCTATGTCTTGGGATGGGGGCAACAAAATGGAGGGGGACGAGGTTGTTGAGATGGTGACAAATACCAATATTTTGGGGAAAGCGGGGGAATGACTATTATAATAATATAAAAATAATTAATATTTAAATATTTTAACTTTATTCACTGAAATTTATGGGTTTAAACTTTGTCTATTGTTTTTTTGGGTACATTTGGGATTAGGGTTCCATGTTTATGGTTAAAAAATAGTTTTTTGAAATTTAAAATGTTAGAAATTTTAAAAATTATTTAATCTTTTTGGGAATGACCCCTCCAACATATAGAGGTCGTAAGCACATCAATAACACAAGACACAACAATTTTCGAACCGTGGGGTCGAGCCATGTAAGACCACTAGCATCAAGTATTTGCATCTTTATGGACTGCAGGAACAACACAAGCTTCGATCTCTTGGCACATTTCCAACGTAAGATATCAGTGCCAATCCAAAGTAATCCAAGGCCTTTCCTTTACCACCACTTCCACTGGTATGTTGATGCACGACCTCAGCCTTAAATTGAAAAGTCTATCATGTGACGTGACTGAGTATTCCTGCTCATGCTATAATGAAAATATCTATTAAGTTGGGGGACTTAAGTTGTGTCCATCTCTGTTAAAATAAATATCTTCTTCGCTCACAAAGTTATGAAGAATGTCAACTTCTTTTTTCCTATCGATTGCCCACCTCGTCGTTATGGTTCTGCTAGACAAAAAATTATCAAGTTTATCTTGTTGGAACTAGGTTTCCAAGCTCTTCAATGTCGTACTACATTTTCTGAAAGGTGGCTCTTGGAATACAAACTAACAATACAAATTGTTTGTATGCCATACATTTAGTGCAGCTTCTGTGCATAGATTTAATCCTCCTAGGTCATTGACTCCAGTAAAACAACATATGGTTTTTCCTGCTATTACCGTGACAACATAGAGGCCTGCAAGATGAACCAAAACATAATTAACTGACTGTCCTATTTCATTGATCCATCTTTCATAAAATACCATCGTGTTTCTTTATATTTAGCTACAAAAGATTCTTAATACTGATTCATTATTATTTCTTACTCCAGATGTAGGATTCCTTTGTGAATCCCCTATTTTTACACCTCGAAATGGTTTGGACAACCATGGTATATGTAATTTATCAACCATAAGATATCTATTAATTCACAATATATTATGATTTAACCTCAAACCATTATTCTACGTACTTGTTTATAGGGTAATATACCATAATTTAAATGCATATTTTTGTTATTGTTATTCACATTAAATTGGAGTAAGTACATCTTGGTTTACGATATTATTTTGAAAGTAAACAAATATATATCTCCATGAATACCATCCATTATATGTGACAACTCTATACTTAATACTTGAATGGAAATATTATTTTTCTCGCTCTCTAATTCTTAGCCTTATCTTGATGATTATGTTATTTTATTAAAGAGAAATATATATAATATCCAACTCTTCCTCCTTTAGATTCTTATTAATATTTTTTCAAAAGGTAAAATTAATTCCATGTCAGTGTTTATGTTGACCCATTAAATGAAAGGTTTCAAGGATACTATGAACAAGGAATGCAAATATATTAAATCCACAAATATCATTATATGTAGTTATTCTATTTTTACGTGTTAAAGAAAGAATGTTTTTTTTATTTATACGAACTTCCAAATACGACTAGTACAAATGAAAGCATCTACAACATAGCATACATCAAAAGACAATCTTGTAGGAGCTTGTTGCAGTGAAATTGTATTATGTGATAACTTACCCCAAGTATTTTGGTCATTTCCTGTAAACTTACTGCAAAAGTTAGAATACATGCAAGCTTTTGAATGGTAATAAAATATGTAATGACATCTTTGAAATCTTGCAGCTCCCCACATTAATGTTTTCTCTATGCATTTCTTTCACATCTTGAAAATGATGTCTTCAAATTATTTTCACTGTTATATTTAAGATCCTATTTATTTGTTTCCTTCCTGGTTATTGCTTTGACATTTATGTGTCGGCTGCAATTTTCCTTTTTTGTGTCTGGCATCTCCAATAGTGAAGCATAAAACATAGAAAACTTTCTTCTGCTTTCCAAAATGCACTGGGCCCGTTTGGGCATGTTCCTTCTACGATGGCAGGATTCAATGTTAAATGAATGACATCTATTGTCTTTCCTTCGGCTCGGCAACACAACAAGGCTAGACATCCTGCATATGTTGGGACTCCATGCATTTGACACCCTGCACAATTGCAATGCCCATCCTTTTTGCCTTCTTTACAACCTCTTGCACCAAATTTTATTGAGGACAGTAATGGCGCACATGTTTCATTTTGCATGCAAGGAAGTGTGTCCTTGCCTCTTCTTCTTTATCTCTAGAACAACAATTGGCTTTGGATACTATTCTCCACCACTTCGCATACAAATCTAGCCTTCCTCTACTGATGCTTCTTATTCAAGGCACTGTTGGTACTAGAAAATCATACCTCACTAACAATATCAAGTACTCATTTTCCTCTGCGTCACCCCTAGGCCTTTCACCTCTCCCTTTACTCACCCCAAATGGAGTTGTACATGTTTAGCGTGTTGCCTAACTTCCTTATTTGATAGTTTGTTTGATTTCTCCTCTTGCGTAGGATCTAAAATGGTTTACATGTAATTTATTCCTGTTTTCCATGTATCTTGTCTCCTTGCCTTGGCTACGTGGGTATTTCCTCATTGCCATTGTATTTTATTTCATGTGATTTAATAGTATGCATTTTGATCTACACTAGCAATCGTTCGTGAAATGTACTGATAGAAGCGCATTGCTGAGGATCATTTGAAGGAGTCAAATTTGAGGGAGAGAAATAGTAGCAGAGGAAAAGGGGTGAAAAAGAATGGGTTATAGGGTGGAGAAGTGAGAGGGTGGAAAAAATCTAAAGATGAAAGAATTTAAAACTTTACCATCCAACAACGATACGATAAATATGTCAAAGTAAAAATGACAAGTAAATTATATCTTGTAATGAAGCTATGTTATATTTTTGTTCAATGGTATCAAGGTTTTCAAATGGTAGAAGATATATTTTATTCATTAATCAAGTTTGTTATTATTTTGTTTCATAGAGGAAGGGCTCCTGTCCGATGAATTTTGCCTTGAATTTTTTATCATTTTTTTAATCTATAGTTATCCATGAAAAAAGCTGTCATGTTCATGCTTGCTTCCAAATTAGATCCCTTCAACACAACCAAGGGTAGTCACAACCTTAACGCCATGGAAGAATTGAGTCCTTATTTATGTCGAACTCTCGGAATGCACTATATCCATTTCATTGCAAAGAGATGTCTTTGCAAGTGAAAAAGGTGTTGGGATTGTATATGGTGTCCTTTTGTTGCTTGGACCTGATCGAATCGATGGAGATGTCATAGCTGATTTTGAAGGGGTTCCCAATAGGTACATAAAGCATCACCGATGGCCCCATAAAAATGGAAGGCATTTTGAAGACGATACTTTGACAACCTTAAATCACCTTTTAGGACATGTTAAAAAGTCTTTTTTTCCGGATTTTCCCCCATTATAAAGTTCGGTAATCTGGATAATATGTGACGATTTTGTGACGGTACAACGTGCCAGAAACAAGGCCTTCATCCCCCCTTATATAATTTAAAGTAAGTAAACTTTTTAGACTAACTTTATGAAAAGAAAAATTATACAAATAACAATATATAAAGAATTGACTATATCAATCTATATAATCAATTTTTAAAATCTATTTATAATTAATAATATTTTTGTGATACAAATAACAATCTAGCCTATTTTTATTTTCGAAGGATCTCATAAAGAGGGGGCAAATATAAATCTCAAAAAATAATATATACAATACAATTTAAAATATTAATTTCAATAAATTAAATCCAAATACACAAATATGAATATAAAATGAGAGAATTCTACCTTCAATAACCAAATAGACCACTTTTCCCCATACACCCATGTTTGACCAAGGCAACCCCAAACCCATACAATTGTAAATACCATAAATATGAAAACAGGGAGTTTTACCTTAAAAAACCGAAGAGAGCATTAATCCTAATTCAAAAAATTGGAAAACCCGTTTATTCAAAATTGGAAATGGAATCGCAAGGGGAGTGCAATATGCTGAAAATATAAATACTAAGATCTGTGACCCTAACTCGTTATTTCTTTAAGAAGGTTTTTTCCTTCTATTGATTGGTTTGTTCTTGTCTCTTCACTAGATAAACCTCAACATCCAGTTAGAGTGCATGTCCCTACTTATGAAAACCAAAAAAAAACACTTGCTCCAATGCAATGAATTTAACACAACCAATTTTAGAAGAGGCATAACCGAGCACACATAGTGCTAAAAACCCCAATTATAGCCTCAAGAACCAATTTCACCACTTGTCCTCATGCAATCAATTGGACATGAATAAAAACCGAATCACTCAATGTTGATAATCCAAATATGGAAATGGACAATTCTACTATAAAGAAAATAGTCCAATACAATAATTTTTACAAACATGATTTTTCCCCCAAAAACTTTAGATTACCCAGTGTTTTGCAATAAGTTTTATATACCCAAATTTGGCATAGGCAAGCCCAATGACATACAATGTTGAAAAAACCATATGAAAAAAGTTGTAGAAATATCTTGGCCAATAATATTTTCAATCATAATTATAGGTATTAGAGAATTATTAACCTTGACATGAGGGAGCCTATGTAGAAATCTCTCACTCCCCTGTGCTACAAATTTAAAGCAGCTCTGATGGCTACCATTGAGGTCCTTCTCAATATGTACATTTGCACAACATGTTGTAGATCTACATAAGATGTACAATTACTACTTTCTCAGAACATATGGTAACTATAACTGCACATCAATGATCAACCATTTGACAAGAAATGCATAAAACCAATTGTAATTAGTTTAGCTATTGCTCAAAGTCTACACATGATCTAGAGCTTGTTGTAAGAAAGACCTGTTCAACAACATGCTATGTTTGAAGAGCTGATTTACCCAATCCTGTATTATTTGTTTTCACAGTTTGCAACCCCAAAATAATATGTCCCAATGACTCCGCAACCTGCAGTTTTAATATATATTTTAGAAAACTATCAATCTACTGTATTATGGTCCTTCAGTAACTCAACTAATTACCACTCTTGTACAACAAAAATAAAATTGGCAATGAACAACATTATACCATTATGATTCTCCAACACCAGCTACCAGAACGAATAAAAATGCATATCAAACATCCCCTGCACCGTAAAGGGTTTACTAAGGAAAATAATACACATAAAATGCAGGGCCAATTTTTTTTTTAAAAACTTAGCAAAATAGCCACAGACAGAGAATCAAGGCCCAAATTATTTTCTTTGTGTATTCCTATATCAGGTGAGGGCATAACGGAAGAAACCCCCTTGGAACGCTTGCACATACGATTCTACCCATCTTTTATAGAACAAAAAGAGGAATTTCCATTCACCTTCCCAGACATTTCAGTAAGAACTGCAATTCTTTTCCGCGCACATTGCCTTAGGGCCATTAACCACCATATTTTCCCCTAAATTTGCAACTTCTCAGCCACAAAACAGAGTCAATCATGAGCCAAAAAAAAAAACCTATAGGCTAAACCCAACAAACAGAGCTAAAAAACCTATAGGTTTTTTGGGCGGAGCTATAAAAAATTCTGCAAAAAATGTGTGAATTTGCCAGTGAAGAAAAATGCCCAAAGCCATAGGTTTCTCTCATCAAAATCTCCCGCTCCTTCAAAAATATCTGCAGGCCTTCGTTAGCACACGACATCCATGGCATACTTGAGAATGTTTGTGATGTGCAGGGTGGAGAATCTATCCAGACCAGAGGTGGGCTCGTCCAGGACCAAAACCACAGAACAACTATGAACACCGCATGTGCTAGACAATGAATACTACATGTAAATCCCGTGCCTCTTTTAACCATTTTATCCAATTAATATGACAGGAAGTCGGGAGGCGTGAGACAGGAGAGAGTGGTGGCAGAAGCTTGGAGAAGAAACCACATGCAACCAGCCATTTGTCTCTACCATGCAAAGGGTAAAAATAGAAAATACCAAAAACAAATACATTAAAATGCTTGAAATATGGTTATCGTTGGATTTCAACGCATCCGAGGAAGAAGAATGCAGTCCGTCAGATTTCTGACAATTGTCAGAATCAATAGGTCTATGTTCACTACAAGAACACCTTCGGGCGTAATATCCTTGGAACATTGATTTGTTTCCCAATAAGCTCTCGATAGCCCCCACAAACATCTCTATCATCAAAATGAATTTGTTTGGTCATCTCTCGATTATTTTACCTTATTTATATTTATTGATGCTACACATCATCCCGACCTTGGCTATGTGGCTATCAGTATTATCTTTGTCTCAGAATTTTTGAATCATAATTCCTTTGTAGTTGTGAGAGTGTTGGTGAACACACATCTAAAAAAATATACAAGCATACATGGATGTCAACCGATCTGAAAAAATGCCTTAGTGGTATAGATGTCATTATGAAAATGCAAGGTAATTTTGTAGACATTGGGAGGATGTTGGTGAAGGTTGTGGAGTCTAAGTTTATACTTATCAATTAATTGCATTTTTTGGAAATTTTTCATGTTGCCTCTTCCTGTGAGTGAAATGAATTTCGATCTACATATTCTTGGTTTAGAATCTTTGACTCAAACTTCTTCTCTCACCACTTTCCAAGACACACGATTACATTTCCTCTCATTAAGAACCAATTTATACTTTTGTATCCTTCCCTATTCTCATGGTATTTTAAATGTGATTCTCCACCATGAGTTGAAATCCATAAGTTATGTTGTTTTGTTTTGTTGTAAACAAGTTCTTATCGAACATGTGATGAACGGAAGAAGAAATCAATTAATCCCATGCCTCTTTTAACCATTTCCATAAATTATGGGAAGTGGAGGGAGGGAGGGAGGGAGAGAGAGAGAGAGAGAGAGAGAGAGAGAGAGAGAGAGAGAGAGAGAGAGAGAGAGAGAAGTGGGAAGTGAGAAACTGGGTTGATTTTTTTTTTGTTTTCCAAATTTGGCTTTTGGAAAACTTTCTTGTTGAGAGATAGGAGAATTTTCTCGCATGTGTTTTATGAGTGGAAGTTTTAGAATTTATACATATGATCAATGACAAATGGTAAAGTGGGAGTGAACTTTCACTTCAATATTCTGTCATTTATAAATTTAATTAATTAAAACAATTAATTAACATCATTAATTTTAATAATCAAATGATGGATTTAATTAACAAAATTAATAATGTTAATTAATAGTTTAATTACTTATGTGATATTAATCAATAACGTTAAATTTTATTCATTAAAGTTAATTAATTAATAGCATAAATTTGTTGGCATGTGTGTCTTTGGTGTTGTCATTGATGTAAAAGGTGCAAGGACATTAATGAAAAAGGTTGATGAAAATAATTCAAGAGGAAGTTTGTATTGATGATGATATGGGCAGACAAGTGGTGACATGATTGCAAGAGTGGAAATGGTGAGAATTTCTTGGTCAAGTAGGCCTAATTAGGAGGTCTAGTCAGCATGGGTGTTAGAACCGAAGGAAAAAGATGCATGAAGGCTTGTGAATCATGGTCAAGGCATGGAGAGCATGTTGATAGAGTGATGAGACACTCATACAAGTATCGAAGGTGGAGGTAGGATTTGAGAATGGTTTTTAGGTCTATATCTAGACCTAGTCTAGGTGCTTGGTGGCCTAATGGAGCATGAAGGTCAGTTTCAGAGGTATGTGGGCCCATGAGGGCATGTATAGGAGTGATACATGTTGTCTTAAAGATGTTAGGTCCTTTTGAAGGGATTTGAGCACATGTAAAGTGATAACCTACTCTAACTAGGTATGAATTAGACCTAATTCCATGACTTAGCTAGGAAAGTGAGATTGGTTTAGATAGTGTAGAGCCAAGCATAATCATATGATCATAGGGGGAGTTGAAAGTTGTCATAAAGTCATTGTGGGAAAATTTTCAGGTTCAGTAGGTTGAGAATTTTGCATGATATGATGTTTTTTTGTCTACCGAGATCTTAGAAAGGAAAAAAATAAGCTCGATAGGAAATATTGAATTCTCATTCACACATGTGAGATGTGCATGGGGACTGAGCCTTTTGTGGATGATATTTCATGCTAAGAAGATTTAGCAAGTGGAATGAGGAAAAATGAACATCAAATCTTTATGAACCATTACTAAGAAACTAAGCGAAGTCAAAACCCTGCTTGCTAAAACCCTAGGGTAGTCTTGTAGCGATGGAGAAGAAATTTTTGGTTTTGGAATAAAATGGATTGAGAAATCTAGTTTGATGGTTCAGGCATGTAGAGGACTCATCTATGCTCATTTTACTATTGGGGGCATGCTTTAGGTGTGATTGTGCTGGTAAGGTACAAAATATATTTGTTTTGTAATAACTTTCTAGTACAATCATAAATATCAGGTGGCATGGTGAAATACCTAGTGTATAATAAAGTATGGTAAGTGTGATTAATGTACATGAAAATTTTCATACATATTCAAAGTGTAAGAAATGGGAGAAACATGTCCTCAAGTTACCCTACCACTAAAGGGTTAGAAGGTGAAAAAGTAGTCATGATGATTTATTTGATGAGCTTGATGGATTTACATGATGTAGCATTGTTCCATGAGTTTATACATCATGTAGAGGCCTAATATTATGTGTTTGAATGGTTGTTTTGATATGGAATGATGCATTTTGGTTTGAGCTATAATAGCTTAGATTGCCCTATTAGCATATTAAGAAGCTTGTTGAATCAAGTTTATGCAAGTGAGATATTCTTCAAGTAACATATGTATGTTAGCTCTTGGAGCTTTTATTAGGTCATTGATAAAGTGTTGCATTCATAGGTGGATCCTAGAAGTGATGATTGAGGTGTTGGAGGTCAGTTATCTCAAGTGTTCTTGATACCTAAGAGAACCTAAGGTTGAACAATTTCAGAGATGCATGATTTATGGAGCCTTATGCCTTGATTTTGTGATTGGTGTGAGTTTTATGAGCTAGTATAAATTGATATATTTCCATTTATGTTTCATTTGTGTCATGGTGAAGTGTTTTTCTATGTGAATTTTCTTGGTCTTGTGGAGTGAAAATTGGGTGCATAAGACCTAGTTGGGTAAGTTTGCAAATTGGTGTGTTTCATAATGGAGTTATAGCGAGGTTCATAAGTTATTATGCATGGAAAAGGTGTCTTGAATATTTATCAGGTGTGTCCAAATATAGAGGATCCATGATGATGATGTATTATTCCCTTGGATTTCATAATGTGACCATTGGAGGAGAAAGAGCTTGTTTTAGGCATTGTGAGCTAGTTTGAGTTATGTAGGCTAATGTCAACCTATATGATCCTTTCATATAATTTATATAATGTTATAGGTGTGTTTTCATGTTGGTATGACCGAAATTTATTTTATTGGCCTACCTAGATGTATTTATGAGTTATGTCATGTATATAGGACTATTATGTTTGCTCATTATGACTAGTGAAGTGGATAGAGTTGTGAGCAAGCTAGAGAAAAGTGTGAAGGGTGTTGTAAGGGCTCAAGGGAAGGTCAAAGAAGAGGATGAGAAGATAATGAGATAAGATAATAATTACAAAAATTTCATTAGACATAATGATTATATAAAGGTTAAAGATTGAGTGAAGAAGAGAGAGAGTTTTTTTAAAGAATGTTTTAAGGTGTATGAGCTAATAATGTGATCACTAAAGAAATATTGTGTGATGTGTAATATTTGCACAAGTATTTTGAATTGAGTAATATATTCAAAAGTTTTAGTGTATTTTATTCCCCTTGAGGGTTTCCCACTTTAAATCTAGTGTTCTTGTGTACTTCATTATTCATGGGTATGGTTGTTTATGCTTAATATGTTCTAATTGATCAATGTATACCTGATGTGATGGTTTGAATGGTGTATGTAACTTAAGATAACTAAGTAATGGTGTTAAATAAATGATTCACCCCTCTCATTCATTATTCTTTCAATAATTAGTATCGAGTAAGGTCCTTATGAATAAAGTTTAACCACTTGAAGGAGGTTATTTGAAGCACTAAAATGATAAGTCAATAGGTTGGCACTTCTACTAGCAAAGATCTTATGTTTCATGGGTCAAACTATGCATTTTGGAGTATCAAGATGAGGACTCACATCATGTCCTTAAGATGTGACATTTAGCAGTCAATGATAGATGGGTACATTTTTCCTTAGAATCCTCTAACCAATGCTACAAATAAGAAGAATAGTATTGATAACTCTAAAGGAATGAATGTTATTTTGCGTGGATTACAAGAATATGAAAATTTCAAATTAATGCATTTTACATCTGCTAAGGCCATGTGGCATAATCTTAAGGTCATGTATAAATGATATTACAAATTAAATATAACAAAGCTCTATGAAGGCAGAGATAAAAAAAATTATGAAATGCCTCAAATTAATATTCATAATCACACACACACACACACACACACATACACACACACACACACACACACACACACATACATACACACACACATATAATACGGTATTAGTGATTTAAGGGGAACTTTCAAGTAGTTTAGGATGTCATGAAGGCAAGCAACCACCTAGGTGGTTTAAACATGTATTAATTTTCTAACATTCCCGCCTTAATACATTGTTTTTAAACATCATATTTCTATATAATGGACCCCCTTATTCCAAACACAAGAAAATTTTATTACATCCTTGTGTAGTCCATTTCACTTTGAGGTGGAATGCCATCTTTCTTACTTCTTGGTCTTGGTGAAACCTTGGTTTTTCCCTACAGGATTACCACAAACCCGAAGTGACTTGAGTACATCCATATTCGAGAACACATTGATGTTTTAGTTTCCCTAGATTACCACAAACCCATATGGTTTTCCGACTATAGGTTCACCACGAACTTGGAGGTGACCTGATGTCTCAACAGTACACTTCAGTGGTTTCTTGTATTTCCACAAACCCTTTACACAAGAACCAAACTCTAATTTAGTTATTTTATCCTCATAATTTCCTTCATTCGAGAGGTACCAAAATGGAAAATACTCAACATATTTTATTGAAAAAAACACACCAAAAAAACACTTGGCACAACAAAAACAAAAATGTCACCAAATCCATGTTGTGACCCCATCATAGATGATTTGACGAGAGGACGTAAATTTTCCTTTGACCTTCGTGTATCTTGCAGCCTCCAATATTTTTTCTCTTAATTAGTGGATATAGCTTTGAGGATCATTATGATTCTCTAATCTCCTATATGTTTTACAAAATCATAGACAACCCGACATCATATCCTATAATTAGCATAGATAATGTCGATAGCCAAAACACATACTAATATGACTTGTACTTAGGTTTGATCGGTATCAATTCATACCCTGGAGTAAGTTTCTTATGATTTATCCATCGAATCTAAGGTCGGATCAGAAATAAAAATACAAGAAGGAACCCAAACATAAATCCTCCAAGATGTGCAAAATTATCTACATGTGGTAGTAATCCAACAGCCAAGTTAATGACAATGATGACAATAAGAGTCACTAGTGTTGCTATAATATTATTGGCATAGATTGTCTAGTTTTTAATAAGTTCTTAGAGAATAACACCTAGAACCCAAAAATATCACCCAATGCCATAAAAATATATTAGTCTCGATAAATAGAGCTGCAACAAGTCTGTCACCAAATATAGAAAGTAGGTATAGCATGTCGATCTTAAAGAATAAAAATTCTTGTTCAAGGTGAATTCTAATGAAAAAAAGACTCAACATATAAGAAAACAAATGAACAACTCCTGGATGTAGCCAAATATATGTGATAAGTATCTACCCTTGATGTTCATTTAAAATCTTACTCCACTTGAGGGTAAGTACAACAAGTTGGTGGACAAAAAGTGATCATAAGTGGATGTCTTATTGCAAAAAATAATGAAATCTCAACAATGAAACCTCTGTGTCTCTAAGTTCCCGACTTCCCACCCTCTCCCAATGATCCACACATCCCTACCATCACTGCTCCCACTTCCATCCTAAACACCTCTTCCAAACCCAAGACTAAGAACCCAAAACTTCCCAAAATTGACATCCCTCACTCTGCCTGGGTTCTTAGAAGCACTAAAGAGCTAGAAGTTGTGCATAATCTGCTGCATATTAGTAATGTTGGCTAGGATATGACCTTAAAATAGAGGGGAATAATATTCCTCATAGGTTGGATTCTTTGGAAAATGAGATGATGAAGTTAAAGAAGGACCTGCAGCACATTGCCAAATAGAAGGGAAAAAGAAAGGTTGATGATGAAACTGATAATGGGAATGATCAGATTGCAGACATCTACAAGAAATTGAACTCTTTGGACAATAGATTGGGGAGAGCCAAAGACAGGCATGATCATAACATGGCTATCTTCAATGCCATTAGTGAATTTTTGGAACAACATGTTCACAACATTTCCATGCTTAGCGGGGTCCCTGAAACTATCTGGGGGACTAACAAGGAGAGAAGTCAAACCATATCAAATTTGAATGCAAGTGACCCCACACACATCACCACTTTGGTGTTGTTCACTTCACTACAAACAATCAAATCTAGGATCGACAGAGCTTCCAAGAAATAATCTCCCTCGGGCTGGAGGGCTTCGTTCTAGACGTTGCTATATTTTAGTCTTTTTGTTATTTTTCTATTGTTGTTTTGTTGTCTTGTTGCAGTTTTTGTTCTGTTTCACTTTCTACTAGTAACTATCTTTTGGTTACTGTGGGCATAATGCTTTATCTAGATTTTGATCCTCTTTTGTTGTCCCTCTATAGCTCTATTTGGTTGTTGAGCCCTTATTGTAATGCAGTATAGTCCCTTCAAAACTATTTACCAATAATAATTTTTTTGTAAGGATTATTAGCAATACACGCACTCAAAATTAGAAAAATTTATATAAATATGAATCGTAGAATCCAGAATCTAGTTTCTAAACTACTAATTTTTTTTAAAAACATACAAGTTTAGCTATATTAAACACTCAAAATTATATGACTTGTTTTTTTGAAAAAACCTATAAGATTGTAGTCCATTTGCCTGTAATTTGGATGACCAAATCTTGTTATTTTTTTCCTTTGGTGAAAAGTTATATGTCGTTGTCTATCTTGGGATGGATTTTATTTTTTATTTTTTCAAGCAATATAATTTTTTAATGATTTTTCCATGAAAGTGGTCTATTTTTTTAGAAAAATGAGAACTTTCCATTTACCCATAACTATATCAAAAATATCAAATATATATATATCAAATATATATATATATATCAAATATATATATATATATATATATATATAATATATATAATCATATATATATATATATATATATATATATATATATATATATAGCGTGTAGAAAAAATGCTTGGGATGCTGCTATAAGTTTTTCACATTTTGATATACGAAAAAAAAAGTTCAGCAGTCTTAAATGTAGACATGAACAATCATGGGAAAAATGTCTTAAAGACCTACTATTAGTAAAAAATTATAAAATGATATTTATCTTATTCTATTCACTTTAAAATCAATATTTCTATGAAGATAATAGTCTCCCTACGCAATGATACCATTTTTGTGAGATGTTTTCAATTTTTCAACATGGTTCAAGTCTGGAAGAGAAAATTTAAATTTTTGACCTTTTACATGCCATAATGACCTCCCATAGCTTTGGTTGGGAAAAAAATATTTTCGAGCCTTGAGGGTCGGATTTGATGATATAGATAAAATTGAAATTGCGATTTATAAATCGTGATGTGGTCCTTAATACAAGATCCGTGATCATGATTTATAAACCACAATCATGGTTTATAAATCATATTTATATGCATCCCAACATTTGAATTACCATGTGATTTTTATTGTTTGACCTTACTATACAAATTACTATGAAATTATGTTGCTTTCTACACATTTTTCTTATCATCGGAAGCAAAACATCATGGGAGATAAGAAATGAAGTAAAAAAAAAAGTAAGTCAATAAGTAAAAACCACTAGATGAATTAGAGGCAACAAGATTTTAAAATTATGAGCGAATGCGAATCTTTGTGAATTAAGAAGAGGTTCATCTTCAACCCCTACTATTGTAAAAAATGAGGAACTAGGTAATGTTTCTACTATCAATGTTGAAGATGAATTAAATACTCATGATGAAGATGTTTTTACCATCAATATGAAGAAGAATTAAATACTTGTGATGTAGTTGATGTTGAAATTGAAGGAGACAATGAAAATGTGAATAAGGAAATTAGGTTTAAACTATAGACAAGCAAAATTTGGCAAAAACACCTCCTAGGATTTTACGTAAGAAACTAATTATTTTATTGAAATTGATGAGAACACTTTAAAACCAATGTCTGAAAAATTTTCTGAACGGAAAATCAAAAGAAAAGCCACTAAAATTTGGGATAATCATTTTGAAATTTTAAATGATTCCCAAAGATGTCATTGTTGGTTAGTTTTATGAAATTGATTAAAATGAAACCTACATTAAAAACCTTAGGATTGACAACATCTAATATACGTGGTCAAAACTATACAATTGTTGAAAACCTTCATGATGCATATCATATTTTTGGTGTCAAGAGACACACAATGGATAGTAATATTGTGCATCATGCACCTAATACTAGTGTTGTAAGTGAATTCAACAAAAAAAACATTTATTACACAAATGAATCAAATTTTGAAAGTTAATTTAAAAACTCTAATGAAAGTAATTGAAAGACGTAATATCCTTCAATCACTCAATAACACCGATTTTTGGGCATTTTCGCTAAAGTACTACATAAGGAGAAAGATATATCGATGCTATAAAAGAAATTTTAATTCAATTTTGGCATGATAACACTATATTTTCACCTAATACAAGAGATGTTGTAAAACAAAGAGTTTGTTCTATGAATCACGAACCACATCCAAAGCATTTCTTAGATATGACTCAAACTCATTTTTTTAAATTTTGAATAGAACATCTAGAAATTAAAATTATTCAATATTTTTTTAAAATGTCGAAACCATTATATGTGAAAATCAACCACGTTTAAACCACTTGTTGTAGGCAACATGTTGAATTTGTGATGCATTATGCTAAATTTTTACATATTCATTCTGATTTTCATTCTAAAACTATGTTATTAGAATGTGGTGTTCAAGTTCCACCAATATCTTCTAGAGATTTCATTCCTATGATATTTTGTGAAAGATAAGTTGGACAATGTTTTTATAGTCAGGATTGTCTAGATGGAAGTTGTGGTATGTGTGATGGATTACCTAAATTGGAAAGTTACATCCATGAGAAAATTGGAGGTGCAATAGACATAATTTAGTTGAGTTTTATAAATATAAATCAGTACCATACCAATTGAAAGATGTAAAGGAGTCTAAATGGTGTGAACTAGTTACAAAACATATGCTTGTTTTTCAATTTATGAGAAAATTCAAGGATGAAATTGTTTATGAGTATGTTAGGCATATACACAGAGCTCGATGGTTGAATGAACAATTCAAGATATGCAAGGACACATTTCCTATTGGTACTATTGTTTCAGTGGTCGATTTTGCAGAGAATTACACATTACAACCACAAATGGAGGTTCAATCACAATATTACAACTCAGTATAGGTTGTCATTTTTGTGCATATAACATTTATACATTCTCTTTGATTGATAAAGAATGATTGAATTTTTTTAAGAGAGTACCACTTTTATATCAATGATGATCATACTCATTCTACTAAATTTTTGCAAGGGTGTTTCTAGTTATTTTATGGAAACTTGTCTGATAGGGACATCCACTTCAATCAAATTATATATGGTTAGATAATTGCATGTCTCATTTAAGAATGCATGAATGTTTTATTGGATGAACAGGTTGCATGTCAAGATGGGTGTTCAACATATTTAGAGTTTCACCGAAATTTGGACAAGAAAAAGGAGAGCATGATGGTGCAGTGCATGTGTGAAAATAAATCTTGCAAGAGAAGAGTTAAAGTACACAGATGGTGCTAAATTAAAAGATGCAAAGAGCATAGTGGAATGGTGTATTGATAACATGGCAAGATGTTCTCAAGAAAATTCCATAGTTCACAAATATTTATGGTTGATAGAGGAACAATAAATTACTAAATACAAGGATTGTATGACACTCATAGGGTCAGTGATATGCACTCATTTTGTAGCTCAGATGCTACTTCGTGGGCCACATGGACAAGAAATTTGGCATGTTTTTGATCATCTTGTATCAAATTTGTCACTTTTTTGTTTCTCCATATGAAGTTACAACATCTAAGGAATTTGACGAAATTTTTATTTTGGTGTGACAAGGTAAATGGTTATTTATAATTTTTGTATTGAGTTATGTCCATTGAAATTAATATGTAATTTAAATTTGAGTTTAAACCTTTGTTTTTGTAGGACATGTGTTTGTAGTTATTGTGACAAGACAATGAAGAAGGAACAAACTATTTCTTATTTCATTGCATCAAGGAAAGAAAGAAGTTGAATTCTCCTATTATAGATGGTGAAGATATTGAGTACCCTACATGGTCAGTGGTAGTTACTGGAACTTGGCTTCAACAATATCCATTAAAATATTCATTTGTTTGGGTGTTTGAAGACTTTGAGACACACAAGAAAATACTCTTATATTTACATCTAGTTCTAGTGACAAATATTTAGCTATATAGATATCGAGGAAGGCCTAATAACAAGATTCTTTGGAAGGTTCGAGAGTTAGATCATGAAGCAATCATGTCTGCTATTCAGAGTAGATCCGATCTTGATGGTTCATTGGAATGAATTTACATGCTCACGTCTGGTATATATAATTTCTTTGAAATGTTTATATTTTACAACTAGATCATTCAAGTTCGTATATTTTATTAAATTTTGTATTATTTTGTATATATCTATTATATGGTTTTGATTCAAATTAAATTTCTTTGACTAACACTTTTATACAGGTTAGTGGTACCATAAAAGCTTCCATTTTCACATCCTGATGGTAAACATTGGAATGAATTTACATGAGCTCATCTAGTATATATAACTTCTTTGAATTGTTTAAATTTTTTAGTTCTATATTCAAGTTCATATATTTTATTAAATTTGTGTATTTTGTATATATCTAGTATGGTTTTGATTCAACTTAAATTTCTTTGACTAACAATTTTATGCAGGTTAGTGGTGCCAGAAAATCTTCCACCTTCACGTGGTTGGCACTGTTAGTAGAGAATTTTATATTCTCAAAGCTAAGAAAAGATTTCATTGTTTTACAAGAAAAGAGAATCAACTAACAATGGTTTATGTACCTGTGGAAGGGGGTTCTTGGCTCTGGAGGAAGTAACCCAGAAGCATTAGGAGAATAAGGAACCAAAATGAAACCTCCCAAGTGTTTATAAGGCCATCCCTATGCATGTGCACAGTTGGTTTGGTGCCACGACCAATTATTTTCAAAGTATAGCGTTTGAAAGCCTTACACTGGCTTAAACTACACTATTTTTTACGTTTGCAAATAATAAAGGTGAGAGCACCAATTGGAGATGGAAAAAACCAAGACATGATATTATAGAGGGTCCCTACATGAAGGTGTATGATCCAATGAGACATCTCTAGGTGCCACATAGTCTGAATAATCACCGTCGAAGTTGAACGATTTTTTGGTCTCAAGACTCTTAAGGGACTATGCCCAAACGAAGTATCCCTGAAGTAACAACCTTTTCATGCACAAAAGGATGTCTCCTCTAGTGTTTACTTGCCCACTAGATATGTTGGTATAGTCGGTTCAGATCTATGACACACCGTTTGTAAAATATAGTGTTTGACATCCTTACATTGTCTTAAAATGCACTATTTTACGTAATTACAAACAATATGGAAGAAAGAGCACCGATTGGAGATGGAAAAAACTAAGACAAGATATTATAAAGGTCCCTATGTTGAGGTGTAGGATATGATGATTCCTCCGTAGGTGCCATAGAGTTTGAGTAATCACTTGTTAAAGTTGAATGGATTTTTGGTCTCGGGGCTCTTAAGGGATTACACCCAAACGAAATAGTCCGAAAGCAACGACCTTGTCACACACTAAAACAATGCCTCCTCTTGTTTTTACCAATCCACCTAGACATGTTGGCACAGTCATTTTGCTACCACGACCCACCGTTTGCAAAGTATAGTGTTTGTGACCTTATACTCGGCTCAAACTACACTATTTCAAGCATTTGCAAATAACAGGCAAGTGTGAGAGCACCGATCGAGACGGAAAATACTGATATAGGATATGTAGAGGATCCCTACACCGAGGTGTAGGATCCAATGTGACATTTATAGGTATCATAGAGTTTGAGTAATCACTGTCAAAGTAGAATAATTTTTGGTCTCGTGGCTCTTAAGGGACTACGCATGAACAAAGTAGCCCGAAATCAACGACCTTGTTGCGCACCAAAATGACACCTCATCTATCATTTAATCGGCCACCTGGACATGTTGGCATATTCATTTCAGTACCATGACCCAACCGTTTGTAAAGTATTGTGTTTAATAACCTTATGCTAGCTCAAACCGCACTATTTCGCATGTTTGCAGCAAAAACAATGAGACAACGAGAGCACCGATCGGAGGAAGAAAAACCAAGATAGAATATTGTAGAGGGTCCATAGGCTGAGGTTTAGGATCTAACGATATGTCTTTAGGTGCCATGGAGTTTGAGTAATCACTTGTTGAAGTTGAACAATTTTTTGGTCTCAGGGATCTTAAGGGACTACGCCTGAATTAAGTATCCTGCTGAAGCAATGACCTTGTCATACACTAAAATGATGCCTCCTCTAGCATTTACCTAGCCACCCTAATGTGTTGACATATTCCATTTAGTTCCACAACCCACCATTTTAAAATATAGTGTTTGAAAGCCTTACACTAGCTCAAACTGCACTATTTCACGTGTTTGCAAATAACAGGTAATGAAAGCACCGTTCGAGAGATGGAAAAAACTAAGATAGGATATTGTAGAGGGTCACTATGTTGAGGTGTAGGATCTAATGAGACATCTTTAGGTGCGATGACATCCGAGTAATCATCTATCAAAGTTGAATGGTTTTTTGGTCTCAAGGCTCTTAAGGGACTACGCCCGAACGAAGTAGCCCGAAAGCAACGAACTTGTCACGCA
Source organism: Taxus wallichiana var. yunnanensis (assembly GCA_018340775.1). Taxonomy (NCBI): domain Eukaryota; kingdom Viridiplantae; phylum Streptophyta; class Pinopsida; order Cupressales; family Taxaceae; genus Taxus; species Taxus wallichiana. The sequence continues at coordinate 10,437,914 of CM031235.1, read as the reverse complement.
CTAACACAATGCCTATTATAGCATTTAAATAGCCACCAAGATGTGTTGGCATAGTATATTTAGTGCCATGAGTGACCATTTGGAAAGTATAGTATTTGACAACCTTACATTGTCTCAAACTACACTATTTCACACATTTCCAAACAACAGGTAGTGACAATACCGATATGAGAAGGAAAAATTTGAGACAAGATATTGTAGAGGGTCCCTACGCTAAGGTGTCTAATCCAATGAGACATCTTTGGTGTAACAGAGTCCAAGTAATCACTTGTCGAAGTTGAACAATTTTTTGATCTCGGGGATCTTAAGGGCTACGCCAAATGAAGTAGCCTAGAAGTAATGACCTTATTGTGCACCAAAATGATGCCTCCTCTAGAATTTACTTTCCCACCTAGACATGTTGGGGCATTCGGTTCATTGCCATGACCCACTATTTGCAAAGTATAGTGTTTAATAGCCTTACATTAGCTCAAACTACACTATTTCAAGTGTTTGTAAATAATAGGGTAGTGAGAGCACCGATCGGAGATGGAAAAAACTAAGACAAGCTATTTTAGAGGGTCTCTACACTAAGGTTTAGGATCTAACAAGACATATGTAGGTGCCACGAAGTTTGAGTAATCACCGTTAAAGTTGTATGGTTTTTTGGTCTCAAGGCTCTTAAGGGACTACACCTGGACGAAGTAGCCGAATAAAGACCTTGTCACGCACCAAAATGATGCCTCCGTTAGCATTTAACTAGCCTCTTAGACATATTAGCGTAGTTAGTTTGGTGCCACGACCCATCATTTTCAAAGTATAGTGTTTAATGACCTTATAATGGCTCAAACCGCACTATTTCACGCATTTACAAACAACAAGGCAACAAGAGCACCGATCGGAGATGGAAAAAACCAATACAAACTATTGTAGAGGGTTCCTACACCGAGGTGTAGGATCTAGTGAGACATCTGTAGGTGCCACGAGTCCGAGTAATCACCCGTCAAAGTTGAACAATTTTTTGGTCTCAAGGCTCTTAAGGGACTATGCCCGAACGAAGTATCCCGGAAGAAACAACCTTGTTCGCGTAGTAAAATAACACATCCTCTAGAATTTACCTAGCCACCAGAATTTTTACGTATTTGGTTGGCTGCTTCCACAACCCACCATTTGTAAAATATAGTGTTTGACAACCTTACACTGGCTCAAATTGCACTATTTTGTGTGTTTGTAAACAACAAAGCAATGAGAGCATGATGATGATGGAAAAAACTGAGATAGGATATTGTATAGGGTCCTTATACTAAGGTGTAGGATCCATTGAGACATCTCTAGGTGCCATAGAGTCCGAATAATCACCCGTCGAAGATGAACAATTTTTGGTCTCAGGGCTCTTAAGGGACTACACCCAAACGAAGTAGCCCGAAAGCAACCACCTTATCACACACCGAAACGAAGCATCCTCTAGTGTTTACCTAACCACCCAAACATGTTGACATAGTTGGTTTGGTGTCACGACCCACTTGTTTGTAAAATATAGTGTTTGATAGTCTTACTCGCTCAAATCGCACTATTTCGCATGTTTACAAACAACGAGCACCGATTGGAGAGAAAAAACCGAGACATGCTATTATAGAGGGTACCTACGTAGAGGTGTAGGATCAAACAAGATTTCTATAGGTGTCATGGAGTCAAGTAATGACCCTTTGAAGTTGAATGGTTTTTGGTCTCGAGAGATCTTAAGGGACCATGCCCAAACAAAGTAGTCCAAAAGCAATGATCTTATCGTGCACCAAAAAGACACCTCCTCTAGTGTTTACCTAGGCACCCAAATGTGTTGGTGGATTTGGTTTGGTGCCATGACTCCCTGTTTGTAAAATATAGAATTTGATAGACTTATATTGGCTCAAACTGCATTATTTTACACGTTTGCAAACAACAGGGCAGTAAGAAGCACCGATCAAAGATGGAAAAACTAGAGAAACTCTATTATATAGGATCCCTATGCCAAAGTGTATGATCTAATGAGATTTATGTTGGTGTCACAGAGTCCAAGTAATCAACCATCGAAGTTGAACAATTTTTGGTCTTAGGGCTCTTAAGAGACTATGCCCGAACAAAGTAACCCATAAGCAAGCAACAAATTTGTCACAAACCAAAACGAATCCTCCTATAATATTTACATGGCCACCCAAATGTGTTGGAACATTCGGTTTGATGCCATGATTTCCCGAGGAATGATGTCTCACTCCTCGCCTCCATTCATTTCCTAGGACTGCCTAGAAAAGGTAGTTTGTAAACAATTATGCCATAAAGTCTTAAGAAATTCCACGACCCTGAATTCTTGGGTGCAACTAGAGAACTCCTTCACTCAAGTTTTGTTTAGATGGTTCTTGGTTTTGATGACCAAGTGCCAAGTTGTGATCGTCATAAGTTTTGTTGAAAACGTGAATTGGGATTAATAAGGAAGGGGTTCTTGGCTCCGGATCAGGTGGTCTGACTCCAAACTGGGCCTCCCTAGAGCCCACCATAGCATTTGAAGGCATATACCCCCACTAATCGGATGTGTTGGCAATCACATGCTTTCTCCCATGACATCTCCATGACTTCTCACTACTTGGCTCACATCAATGAGATTGCAACAAGGTTAACACATTACCATGTAAATACTTTAATGATTTTTTGATCTCTTTTTAAAGCATGTTAATACACAATAGAGTGTTAAGAATATTTTTTTCATATCTTGTGCCAACTAAACTTTACAATGTTTCTATATTTTTTTAAACAAGTGAATTCAAATTAGGACCTTATTGTTACACACATCAATAACACTTAATTTGGACTAATACTTAGCAAATAATTTGTAAGTACACTAAAAACATATAAAATGACTTTTTATTTAAATCCTTCAAGACTATTTTTAATTTTGTACATTTTTTCCAACTTTGGAGTGTGTTAACCACGTGCTTAAAACAAGAAAATTGATATAAGTCCACACTTGAATCTCTTGAAAAAAAAATGATCTTGCACCCAAGAACCTTCAAAACCATTATATAAGATAACATCATATATCATTTAACAATAACATAACATAATATATCATATGGATAATGGTCACATAATTGAGTCCATCAAATCAAATCAAACATAGAAATAATATGGTTATGAAAACATACATGTAGAAGGATATCATGTGCAATGAAATCAAATTAAACATAGAAGTAATATCATTATGAAAACCAACATGGATATACTATATCAAACTAAGTGTGCCACGTGTCTCTAAAAATATAAATTCATAATGTATTGAACTAAGTGTGTCATACATATAGGACCACATGCGCAGTCACATAAGGCTATATACATGGACTATATGAAGAATCATGAACTAGGACCATATGGCATATATATCTATACATCTAGGTCCTATGAATCTAATCATGACACATCTTTCCTCTCTTCACCCTACTATAAGAATCATTTCCATAACCTGTGGATGTAGTGGAGGGAGATGCGACTCACGGATTTCATTTGTGTGGTCCTAGGCATCTCTAAGTAGGCCTGCAACCTAGCCTACACATTCATAAACAAGTTTTTAACACCCAAATTTTTAAAATACATTCAAAATTTAGAAACTTAGAATTTATAATACATGTGAAATCTTACCGCAATCTCACGATCCTATCAATTTGTTGTCGACGCGTTGCAGGTCTATGGTAGACTCACGTAGGGTAGGATACATACAAATAAATAGTTCAAATTAAATATTTCATGTACAAAATTTGATATTGTAGATAAGTAATAAAAAAAATTCCTCCAAAATTTAACAAATTTGAAAAATTATACCTGAGTTAGTGGATCTACAGATGTTATGGCAACATCTACAATAGCCTCCACAGTCTGCATATAGGGAGGAGTCTCTCTGGCAGTCATAAGCTATATAAAAACATGTACATATCAATATTAATCTACATGAAGTTGCCACATAACAGACCCAAAGCATAATCGACACATAACAGACCAATGTATTAATTTGCTAATAGAAACCAACCAAGGCTCTTAATAATACTGCTTATTGTCATATGACCTCCTGGAAGAGTAGGAATCTAGGTTTAATGATCCTAGGGAAGCTTCGATGTTACTCGAGTCTCAAAAATTCCTACAAGAGTAGATACACAATTGAACTTCCACAATTAGAAACAAAGTGTAAAGAGAAACTAACCTGCATAAAAGTCACGTGAGGCATGCCAGATAGCCTTAGTGTCCACGGCAAATGATGACCCGCCTGTGCTCTCTGCATATAAAGATAAACATATTAATATGTACATGTACACTTGAAACATTATACATAAACATTAAAAATGTGTATTTAATAATAAAAGTGTAATCAAATATAATTTTAAATATAAGTAACTTGAAACTTACGTCTTTAACATACCTAAAGTGCAAAGTAGCTAGCATGTCGATGCCAGATGTGTCCTTCATCGCTCTTGCTATTTAAAATAAAAAAATTATTAGTTTTTACATGTATGTACATGACATAATCAAATACATATATATTAAAATCTCAAATGAATTAAACTATTGTGTATATATGTTAAATTTTTATTTTACATTTACCTATGAAAAGCCAAGATCATTTGCACCAGTTCTAAAAACATCCACCATTATCTCATTTAGAGAAAAGAAATAATGTGATCCAACAAATGATGTCTTGCCTGAGTGCATACAACATCACATGATCCACAGTGGTGTGGTGTGCTAGAATTGGTACCTCCACCAACATCACTAGATGCAATCTGGTCACTATGTTGAGTCAGAGTATCGTGAGCTCCCTTAATGCATGTAGTGTGTCAATTTCCACAACCTCCTTCATTGTAGGAGGGATAACTTAAGGCAATGGGAGTTTTGGGGCATGGGGGATCCTTGGTTGACCAATGCATGCATCAGGTCTACTCTATGTAGAGCCACCTCCTCACCCATAAAAATCTGAAAAGTAAAAATAATTTGGGACCTCATTAAGCACGAACTCACAATATAATTTCTTCTTCTTAAAAAAAAAGAGCAACCTCATTATTGTTGCATGATAGATAATAAAAAACCATCCACCATTGGTCCTAAAAATATTTCTTGATTTGGTCATCGTGGCACCAATGGATTAGGAACCATTTACAAGTAGTTGTAGGGGAGGGGCATTGGTTCCCGTGTCAAGTAAATAATGTACAAATGTGGTCTTTTGAAATTTTATCTTTTACATCCGCATGGGATAATTTATCTACATACCACGCTACATATAATCACCTCTAAAGGTATTCCATTTGTTTATTGGGTTGGTTTTGGAGTAGAATTTTCCAATCAATGTTTGTAATGTGTTGGCTAAAGTCATGCGGGATAGATTTGTGGCATGATTTTGTCTTATTGTTTGAATAAGGTTCTCAATGGCAATTTTATTTTGTTAGATTCTTCCAACGATATCATCTTGTGTTCTTGTTAGTTTCGTGGGGATGAAGGAGCCACAGGAGGTAGATCTATTTTGGAGGAGGGTTTTGAGGAATTTTTAGAGGGTTTTGAGGAATATTTGGATGGTTTATAGGATTACGAGCTTGCCAAACAACTGAAAAAACAAATAATTGTATACATAAACAAAAAACTAAAAAACCCATGAAAATCACAAAAATTAACCTAAAATGCAAGAAATTTGATCAAAATTAAGGGCTTACCTCTTCGTCTTGGCAACATTGTTGAAAATGTCGTGATCCAGAAGTCTGAAGATCAATTTGTAGGGGGTTTTCAAAGCTCGAGTGCCAATAGTTGAGGAGAAATCATGGTTTGCAGGGGAAAATAGGGAAAATGAGGGGTCGTGGGTCTATTTTTTTGTCTCAGAGAACCACGATCATGTTTTTAGGTTTGAAAATTCCCAAACCTATAAAAAACAATCCTATGATCATGGTACATGAATTTTAGGTTTTTATGTCCATTTTTTGTCCAAAACTTGTTGCATTTACCCTTGAGGCCTCCCATTTTTCCTAATGTGGATGATAAAGGCCCAAAGAGGGTATTTTCCTTGAGAGGCTAAAAATAAATTCTCCCAAAACCCGAGAACACATTTGTGAGGCACCTCTAAATTCTTAGGGTAGTCATTCAATTCCATTACACCTAATATACGTAAAAAAATGGATCTCCAAAATTCCATGCCTAATTGGAATGATGGAGATCTTCACGTAGGGTTGAGGCATTCCAGACGGGAAATGCTATAGGTCACCACCAAGGAGAAAATAAATGCCAAAGAATGGAGTGTTGGACATGTCCTCCCCTTTACCGATGCCACCTCTAAGCGGGTTTACACAACCAAATCAAAAAGAGAAAACATTTTTCCACATGATAACTTATAGGTCTACAAACTGGTCACTTAGGATCTATGCAAGCCAAGGAGATAGCTTTGATACCAATGAAGGAAAAGATAAAACATAAACTATGAAATGCCTTGAATTAATATTCATAATCATGCATCACACACACACACACACACACACACACACACACACACACACAACAAATAGATAGTTGAAAGGGATCCATCAAGTAGTTTAGGATGCCATAAAGGAAAGCAACCGCCTAGGTGGTTTAAACATGTATTAATTTTTCTAACACTCCGGACATACAAAAATTAGTTTGAAATCCTAAAAATGAAGGAAAAAGAATATATTGTTTCTTATTTACTCATAATTGATAAAGTTTTGAACATCATCGGAGGTTTGGGTGAATAGGTAAAATAAGAAGTAGTTGTGAAAAATTGTTGAGATATCTCACTCCCAAGTTTTATCCTAATGTGTCTATCATTAAAGATGTCAAGGACTTGAATTTCATGTTGATGGATGAGCTCAATGGAATTTTGAAATCCTATCATATGAGGACCATTGAATCAAAACATATCAATAAGGAGGTTATTTTTAAAGATGAGAAGAAGTTAAAAGAAAAGAAGACTACTAATTTTGATGATGTTGATATTGATGATGATGATCTAATTGCAATGTTTGTAATAAATTTCAAGACTGGTTCAAATAAGTACAAGGGTAAATTTCCTTTTAAATGTTTTAAGCTGTGGTGAAATATGTCATTTTACCAAAAAATCCCTCATAAACACACGGATGAAGATGATGAAGAGCATGATGAAGATCATGAAAAGAGGACTCACAGGTTTTATAAGGGAAATAATAATTTTAAGAGGTTTGAGAACAAGAATAAGTCCAAGAAAATCTTATACTCCAAAGAAGATTGTTTCTCATCCGAAGAAATGATGGTTTTTCTCGACTCGATTCACGAATCTAAGTATGATGATCTAGGTGATGAATTCTTATATATGGCCAAGGATGATAAGATCCATAAAATTGAATACTCCATATTGTTTGAAGAATCATGCATAAATTTTGAGGAGGAAGAAGAAGAAGATGACCTATAAAGCTCAATTAATGTGTGTTCAGAAAGAGTTAAAGCATGTTGAGAAGAATACCAAGAAGTTGAGAGAAAAGTCAAAGAATATGAAGGAAAGATTCATGATCTTGAGGAGAAGCATTAGTTTGAAACCAATAATCTTGATGGGATAATCAAACAATTAGAGATACTGAGATGAATTATATGACTATAAGCCTACAATCCAAAGAGGAAGAATGCATTAATTTTGGAGATGAAATGATATTTCTAAGGGAAGAGATGTCTGAAGAAGCTAACAAGGATAAGAATTTCAGAAATTTGAGAAGAGCTCCAAGGATCTTGATGATCTCTTCGAAAATCAAATATCTCATAGGAGATAAGATAGGTTTAGAGTTCAAAGAATACCTTGAGGGAAAATAAGTGATGCAAGAAGACATTGCTCCAAACAAGGATATTGAAGGTTCCAAGTATCAAAGAATATAAAAAGAGAGTAAATTCAAAGGAAATGTGAAGATAAGGTCGTATAAGGCAACCCAATGTATCAAGGTATAAGAAATATTTTAATGGCTATTGTTATACTTGTAATGGTTTTGGGCATAGAGTAAAGGAGTGTAGAAATATATTCAAAAATTAACATCCATGTAGAGATAGTAGAGATGAATAGTCAAGGAACATTTATTTTTATAACTACCATGAGAAAGGTAACAATGTTAGATATTATCTTTATGAATTATCTAGTCACAATTAGAGAGAATGAAGTTCCTAGAGGTAAAAGTGAAATTGTTCGTTTTAAGTGTAATAATATTGGACATATTTCTAGAGACTATTTTTATGGTCCTTCAAGGAAGACCAAGAGGTATCATACTCCTAAAATGTAGGGGAAGAGGCAAGGCATGCTATGGAAACCAATAGTTAATCATGTTAGAGTAGTTGTTAAAGCAAAAAAGAAGTCTCGCATATTATTAATCAAGAGGAAGAAGGAAAAGGTGAGTCACAGATGCCAAAGAGGTTATGGAACCTCTTTAGGTTGTTTTTCTAGACTCCTCATGTTTTAATATGTCTCTACTAGGCTTCTTAGAGACATTTATCATCTATATGAAGTATGGTGTTAAGGGGGAGCTTGAATGGTTAAAGTGTGACATTGTAGGAGTACATTCATGATGTCAAGATGCTCTCATTGCATTCTTAAAGGTCTCTAATATACTTAGGATTTGGTTCAGATACTATCATATAACAAGGTTCTTGGATTCATGAAGAATAATTTTTTTCATTTTGTATGATGACTTGATCAAACCATAAAATGCAAGGTGTAATGTTGCTTTCTAGGTATGTTTGTGACTTGACTGGTTCTATATGTTATTTCTCAATCCTTGAGTCATGTTTTTAGATGTATCAAGTATGATCATCCATTATGGAGACAATATGAAGAGTGTTAAGCACTAATATGTCTTTCAAAAACAAAAGTGATTTATTTAGTTGTAGAACATTGTTTCAAATCTATATGTGGATGCTTGTGTCAGTTGTGGTTCTCAAACAAGAGTATGGTATGCCAATATTTTTGGTTGGTGTATGTTGAGTTATCATTGATGTCAAAGGAATATTAATGAAAAATTAGGATGTAAGAGAAGCTATAGAGAACTTTTAATGACTCGGTTAAGGTAGAACAAGTCGGAGAGGTTAATAACACCTAATGAAGCATACACTTCTTGAGTAGCTAGAGATATGCACAAGCTAAGTGATGATAGAGAGAACACACCAAGATGATGTTAGGTATTATATATCATGCATATGATGTGGAAACAAGGCAGGATGATGAACACATGGTCACATGAGGTGAATTTGTCAAACTAGCTCATTTCAGGATGCCTAATCCTAAGACCTATGTAGCAAAGTGACATGGAAAGGTGAAGTGAAGACTTAAGGCCACTAGTGAAGCATGGTAAAGGCATAAAACACATAATGGGACATGTTCAAGGGGATATATGATGAATAATAGTTTATAAGTGGTGCGTTGCAGTGTAAACCAACCTAAATTAGCTTATTTCGGGCACATAACATGAATTTATAAAGCTAAAAAATCTGAATAAATAAAGTTCAGGTAGCGAAGTTTGTTAGGACATTTTCAATAGTCCAAATATAAATATTTAGGTCATAATTCAATGATTAAATGCACTTTAAGGGTCATTGGTATAACTACTCTTCGGGAAAAACAAGTTTAACATGCCTAAATGAGATTGGATTGGAAGTTTCAGAGTGCACCATAATAAAATTATCATTTAAATTCATTTGAGGAGGTTATTATTAAGGTGTGGTCCAAATTTGAGGACCTAAGGAGGTTATTTTCTCAAGATATTACATTTCTGTAAAATCGGGTTAAGTAAAGTTACTATAATAACACCTTGACTTCTTAACTATCAAGAAAAATTGTGGAGCCTTATTCAGATAAATAATAAGAAAAATTTGAATATAATTGGGATAAAAATATGGTGCAAAAATTATGAGGTCAAATGGATGTGAAACAAGAAATTTCCATCTATTTTTGTACTTATTCTAAGCCTTTGTCAAACTTAGTGAAATTGGTAAGAGAAAATTGATTTTTATGCCCCCAAATTAATTTTTGTCTTGAAATTATTTAATAGTATATATAACTCATCAGAGTTCATATTCATGGTGATTTGAGTTTATGACACCTATTTGACCCTACAAGAAATCAACTTTTTTGTGAAGTTTTCGGTGCATAGATAAATTTTGTAAAGGAACCTATGCTCAAATTTTTTCTAAAGGATGATGGTGATATTTAATTTTTTTCACAAAGTTATCTTGGTAACTTATTTTGATAAATGTGAAGATATATAAGCATGGTTTCAGTCCTAGCATTGAGGATGTTAAACATGTAAAAACTAGTCTTTTTGGTTGAAAGGTAAAGGAGTTCTTCTCCTCAAAATATATACAAATAATGGTTTGAAGGTGAAGTAAAGGTAATTTGGTAAGTTTTTCATGTTTTATTTAATCATAAAAGTGCATTTTAGGTGTTTGAAGGCATACAATTCAAAACTAGTTTTGGGTGTTTTGAACCGATTAGAGATGTATCTAAAAACCATGCATATCCATGATGAAATATTTGAACTCGATTTTTTTGGTAATGTTAAAAGAAGAAAAATATAAATAAATTTGCAGAAAGGTATGGTAGGCTCCATGAAATGATGGTTAATTGAAGATATACCTCATTCTTTGAAGGCTATTTTTCTGAGTTTGAAGGTCTATGAATTGCATGTTTAAATTTGAATGTTCTTGCTTGAAAAAGAGTGTTGAAGCATCTCCTTGATGTTTAAGTTTGTCTATACTTCATAATACATTATCTCCTTGATTTATAATATGTTTAAGGTGCATGAATAATTGTGTGAAGATAATTCTCTTAACTGCAAATATTTTGTCCTCCATGATTGAGTTTTGAAGCTCCTACACCAAGGTGAGTACTTTAATGGATTATCAAGCTAAAATGGTGAGTGATGAAGGATATAAATAGTTTATACAACTTTATTTCATGTATATGACACTTGGTTTTAGTTCCTCATGAGGTATATGAAAAGTTTACACACCAAAAGGATATCAAATATGTTCTTGACAACTACATGTCAATTTGTGTGCGGAGGTTAGGAGTTACTTGTCCTTCAAGTCGAAATGTCATAAATGTAAGAGATGTTATAAATATGATGTTTTATCCTCCTTTTTACTTAGTTCCTCATGAAAAGTTAGAAAAATTCAGTTTATATAAGAGACAAAATGTTGATGTCATGGTTTTTGTTTTTAAGTGAAGCCTCTTTACTTTATATGCACGAGTTACCAAGATAAAAATGAAAGGTGAAAAGACTTAGGAGTTGTATAGTCAAGGAAGGGAAGTGTGAAAGAAATTTTTGGATTTATTCCTCCTTTATGAAAAATTATCCCTTATGCATATGTGGGTGTGGATGGATATGCAAGTGTGTGTGTGAAAAGGTGATGAAGATTAGAGTATGATAAAATGCATTAAAGACTGAATTTTTTTGCGGGAGTTATAGTGATGAAGGAACATATGTTTGAAAGAAAAATATGATGTTGAAAATTCATCTTTCAAGTGAGTACCTAAAACAGAGATGGAGGGTGAAAATAGAAGGAGAATAAGATAATATAGTGGTCACAATTTGGTGTGTGAGACATCCTATTTTGAGTGATCAAAACATTGCAGAAGACTAAGTTGTTTCTTAGCATTAAGGAGTTGAAGCTTCCTTGTAAGTTGAAGCTTACAGAAGGTTAGTTGACTGAATTTGGGAGTTGAATCTTCCATGCAAGTTGAAGCTTGCTAAAGATCAGGTTGTAGCTTGATTGAATTTTGGAGTTGTAGCTCCATGTTGAGTTGAAGCTCAACTGTGAAACCAATGTAACATTTATAGGAAAATCTTGTTCTAAGTTAGTTCTTGGTTTCAGTGGGTTTTCTCCTAGTTTGGGTTTCCCACTTTAAATCATGTCTCCATGTGCTTTCTTTCATTTTAGTTGCATGTGGATGTTGTTTTTATTTTGATTCTAAAAATTAAGTAAATTAAATTATGAGTTAAAATTTGAACAAACACTAGTTCACCCCCTCTTACTTTCCTAATTTCTAGCACTAGGTATTAGAACCCACTCCCCTTGAATTAATCCTAACAATTTGGAGGTGATCCTAAAGGCACAAACATGGGTACATTAGCATAATCAATCTTAAAGAGGGAGTATGAGATTTCTCAATCCCTTGTTGATGGTCCGAATAATGAAATCAAACACATGGAAGATGACCATGGCTAAACAATCAAGGAGATGGAGTCCTTTGTTGAAAATGTGTCAAAATATCTTAAATACAAGGAGGATGCCTACTTAAAACATGAAGAAGAGTTGAGAATATTGAAGGGTGGACTATAAGAGGCAAATGACAGGTTGAAAATGTATAGCAAATTGGAAAAGAGTTATGAATATCTCGGTGGAATCTTTGAAAATCAAAGGCTAGAAATTCATAAAACAGTCAAGGATTTAGAGGAGAACCTATAGAAAAGAAATAGGATGATAAGGATGGTATTAACATGTGAATAGGCATGAAGCTGATCAAGAAGAAAAACATGGGAAGGCCTAAGTCAATTAGGCAACCAAATACATCAAGGAATGAAAGAACCTTCAATGGATATTATTTTTCCTTTCATAGCTACAAATATAAGGCTAAAGAATTTAGAAAATGAATCATTGATGAGAACCCATGGAGAGATAGTAAAGGTGAGAAGGAAAATAACATAGTTTGTTTCAATTATCAATAAAAAGGGCATATTTCTAAGTACTATTTAGAAGACCCTTCAACTCAATTTTGGGAAAAGGAATACCCAAGAGGCATAAACATGATAGTGTGCTACAACTACAACAAATTTGGAAACTATGCTAAAAGATTTCATGAGTTCAAGGTAAAAAACATAGTAGGAATGTCATATGCAATACTTTTCATAATTTTTGGCATTTTGCAAAGCATTGCTATCACAATGAACAATCTAAGTAAAAAATATGCATAATACTTTCGGATGACAAGTTAAAAAGTTTTAAACATGAAGATTAATCCAAAAATGAGACAAAGTTAACCATTCCTAAAACAACTCCTATAAATAAGAAAGAAAAATGTATATAAGGTCAAGGAAGCAAATAATGACAAGAAGAAAACATGGATAGATTTTGAAGAGACCCAACTATCAATGAAATTCATGGGAGAATTTAGCACAAGAAATACCACAAGTAGTGATGATAAAGGTGAGAAAAAGGAAGACAAGTTTGGTGAAAATCATGAAGAATCGCTACCTCAATCTGTGTTAGATTAGGTGTATGATTTGTAACATGTATGTCTATCGATACTCAATCAGAAAATGAGATCTTAGGTGATGTGATAGTCACATAAAAGAATGCATCCAAGAATACTACAAGTTCATATGGACTAGAAGGGAATGAATTGAGTAATCAAAATGTTTTGATGACTTTCTCCTATTCTCGAGGTGATCACACAAAATGATGTGCCTTCTCTAGGTTTCTAGAAGGAATATTCTACTTGAGTATGAAGGCACATCAATATCTAGTGGAGTCAAATGTATGTTTTAATTTTTGTCTCCTTTTAGATCCTTGAGTATAGTTTGTTTACATGAGGTGTTTGAAATCTTCTCTTGATGAGAAAAAAAAAATGTATATGATTCCAAGTCAAAAGATGTCTTTGAGGTTTGTGTAAGTATAATGTTAGATACATTTAATACCGTAAAGTCTTAAACTGTAAGTATAAGTCTTGAGCCAAGTCTTGGCCAAGTGATTAAAAACATGTATTAATTTGTTCAAAGGTATAAGATAGAGTCTTTCTCTTATAAACTTGCCTTGTCAATCCAAGTCGGGAAGAAGGCCAAGATCTTAAATATTTATAAGTCCTTTGTAAAAGAAACAACAAGTAAGATGTAAGTAGCCTTCAAAAAATGAAAGGGAGTAGATATCGGTTTATGTCATCAGTAAACATGAAAAACCTGTACTCAATCATGTCTTTAGGCCTTTATCAATTCCATTTATCATTCAAATGATAAGTCATAAATAGAATGCACCTCAACAAGAAATGACAATTCTCATATATATTAGTTCAAGCCAAAAAAGGGGATAAACAGTGTAAATTCTTACAAGCTCTAGATGCTCTTAGTCAAGCCTTAAGCTCAAAATCACAAGTCCGAGTCTAAAAATGTCCAATACAAGTTAATTCATATCTTAAACAAGGTGGTTAGTTCTTAATGTTAATTGTAGTTGTTTCAAACATATGTACTTGTTAATGTTTCTCTCAATGTTTCTGTAATAATAAGAAAAGTATGTCAAACCTTATCGATTATGTTACAACCATGTTTGAATTTTAGTTGTATACTCTAAGTCTATAAAGAAATATTGAGTATTTAGACATAAGCCGTTGAATTATTCAAGGTAGAGGTAGCACTCATAGAGAAAGATATGCAATCCAAATTAGTCAGTTACCCCTAATCATTAGAGTTTGTGAATGGAATGATATAATTCGATTTAGGGTTGTAGAAACAAATGTGGAAGCCTTTGTGACAAAGAGAGGTCAAATAGGTATAGGGTTACAAGTAATGTGCAAATGTGTAAAGTGCAAATGTTTAGAAGTCTTGCTATCAACATGTGTGCTCAAAAGGTGTAAAATTTTTCAAATGAGTAAAAATAAAAAATCTTTGTTCACGTTTTAATGAAATTTGTTTTCTATTTCATAAAAGTTAAAAAGGTGAAGATATCTTCAAGTTAATTGTATGTTAATGACACAAAGGAGAGATGGATTAGATCCTAGTTTGAATGAGAATAAAAACTAACCACATATTTTTGCTACATCAAGTACATATTGATCAATTATAAACAAGGCTCATTCATGATCTTAGGAGATTATTAACTTATCAAACCCATCGACATGAAGGTATACAATCAGGTCTTAGAGTTTCTTCACATTAAATGAACCTAAAAAGATCCATTGTCAAATAATGATGATCAATAATCAAGTATTAATTTATTATGTGAATCAAATGAAGTAAGAGATAGGAGTAATAGTATGGAAAATGTCAAATCATAGGTAATGAAAATGATCTCAAAAGAAATAGTACAAAGTGATGGAACAAGTGCATTTTTACTTGGAACATAAGAACTACATATGGTGTTAAGGCTAGAAAAGTAATTTAGTGCATTAAGAATCAAATGGGTTGAATGCAAGAAGAAAGGAAATCTTCCTAGTATGATTTCAAGATGTCAAATGACACAAGTAATGTCAAACACTTAACATCCTAAAATTAGATGCATCAAGATTGGTCATGACATATGGGATCCCTGGGAAAGTATTGTTTAGTTGTTGAGGTCATTTAGTCGGTCAAGTATTTTCACAATCATCTTCAAAAAGAGAGGAATTTCATCGATGGGAAGTCATGGTCCTATAATAAAGTCTCTGAGAGGAACTTTAGACATTCAAATACCTTAGAGGAAGGTAAGTATATTTTTTTGGTATTTGATATATCTCAAAATGGATTATACTTTGTTACTTGAAGAAAAATATAGTACAGAAAGTGTTCTCATTACATGATTCAATGGATTTTTAAGTCCATTTTCAAAATCATGCATTCTCTCGAGTAAGAACTGATATCTTGGTGAATTTGAAAGCCTTTAAACCGAGTTCAATTACTCTATAATGATCTTTTGCTTCACTAGACACTATGTAAAACCCTCCTAGGGTTTTATGGATAAATGATGGTTGAAGGGATTAGACTTATTTCCAAAGGATAAAACTCTTTAATCACAATCTACATAGGTTCTCAATAGGACTCAAGAGGAATCATAACAATAAATGTCTTCAACCAGTTAAAAGTGTGATAGTCTTCATTCTAACATGTAGTAAGCGTTTAAAAGTTCATGGTTTGGTATAAGAAATCAAATTGACGGGTCTATTCTCAACCTTAGGATCCACAAACATCAAGAAATAATTTCAATGTGATCTTCAAAAATAATAAAAAATATTTTTGTCTTTGATATGGTCTCAATCTTTTAAAAACTATGATAGTCATCTCAAAATCTTATATGTTACATTGAAGGACCTAGGTTGAAGTATGAAATTGTAGAATTGAAACAATTATCCCAAAATGCATTTCAAATGAAATATTTTACGTTGATAAAGGACTAAATTGAGTATCCCACATGATCATTTGCTTGTGTCTTGAGTCACTATATCAAACGTTGGAGTGAAAATTTTCTGAGCGGAGTAAATAGAGTTCATTAGTAATTAAGGATGATACAAATTGATCATAAAAGAGGGAAGAAGGGAATTCAGGCCTAATAATGAATAAAAAAACTAATGAAGACCCAAAAATTGAGAAAACAAACTAGTCTCCAAAGTAGTATTTCTCAATTTCTTGTTAGAGATATCCTTTGAGAAGGAAGTGCAAATTGAAGTCATACTAGCACTTGTTAGCTAGAACAAACCTACTATGATAGATGGTTGTGGAAGGAGAATAAGATAGATTAAGAGGATATTAAAAAAAGAGAAATTTTGGTAAAGAAAAGTTCCATAGCTATTTTTAAAAAGATTCAATTAGTCTTCTTGAGCCTAGTTCCTTAAAATCCAATGTAAGGTAGTCCGGTAGCAAGTGGTAGACTTTATGTAGAGGTGTGATAAAACCAAGAGCTATCAATAAAAGTAAGAAAACTATTTGAACTAAGAGATTTATAACGGAAGAATGTTCTCAAGGGTTAAGGTTGATAAGAAGGGTATATTTTTGTAAGTAATCCAAATAAGCTACAAAACTAAGTTCTTTGCACATGATCAGTGCTAAGTGTGTTGTTTGTGAATTTTAAATGAGTACTTGCACTGAACATGAGTAAGATTTTCCTATGAATTGAAAATAGAGTGTGTGAATTTTTTTGTAATGCATGTAATTCCTGAAATGAAATGATTAACTAAAATGTGAAGTATGTAATAGTTAATCTAATGTGGAAGCATAACTTGTGGAGACCATAACTTTTGATTCGATTGTTGGATCATCTTCAAATTTTAAAGGGTGGTAGATATACATTAGTAATATGTTGTGTTCAACTGTACGTGAAAGGTTGTGGCCATTTTGGCACATTTTTGGGTCTAGATTCCTTCATCTAGTGGCCTAAAATTGGCTCGAACATTTTTTTTTCACTTTTGACTAGGTCTTAGAACTTTAATAACTTTTGTTGTTCTTGTTATAATAAGTCAAAATTTCATGTGAGCCTTAATTTATGAAGGTATATTTGGCATGAAATTTTTGGGCCCATCAATTTGTTTTTCTAGTAGGTAATTTTTGGCATTTTAGGGGTTTTTGGCAATTTAGGGTTTTTGGCATTTTAGGGTTTTTAGAGTAGACGTGAAATAAAAGGTGGATTGTAATGATGTAAAATATTAGTGTGGATTCTAAAATGAGAAGAAAGCTATTTTAAACTCTTGGTTTTTATTTGCAAAGTTGTTTATGTGTGTTTTGGAGGTATTTCAACCTCTTGCAGTTGGATTCACATCAATTGGTATCAGAGCCAGATTTAGATCTTGCGGAAATAGTTAAGGTAACATATTACATTTTTCTATGTAATTTTTTCCTCTATTTTATATAATCATTACTAGATACGGAGGGGAGGTTATAGTAGATGAATAGGCATATACGAGAGCTACGAGAGACAAGTTGTTGAGCTCATAAGAGAAGTCACCGCCTTAAAAGGAGACATGAAAATGGGGATGCAAACCCAGATAATGATATTGAAGAAGTACCTCCATTAATGAATGAAGAAAGAGATGAAGAATAAAATTAGAAAGATGAAGAAATTGGGAATCGAGAGAACATTTAAGGAGATATTGATCTAGGATTTAGAGGGAAAGAATGATGACATTAAGATTAATGTTTCTGATTATGGTGGAGGATTATGACCAGAGGAGTTGATTGATTGGTTGAATCACATGGAAAAATTATTTGAGTGGAAAACCCTTTCAAAGGAGAAGAAGGTTAAGTTTTAATGCACTAACTTGATCGGACATGCATTGATCTGGTGTGATCACCTACAAAATGAAAGATAAAGGAATGGTAAGGGAAATATCCAAAACTGGAATAAAATGGTAAAGAATATGAAAGTAAATTTTATTCCTATAGATTATGCTCAGACACTCTTTTAAAGGTTCCAAAACCTAAGACAGAAGGATCTAAGCATTGAGGAGTATACAAATGAATTTTACAAGTTGTCCATCGAGGATGGAATAGGGAGAGTCTAAAGAACAGAAGGCTACATGGTATATGAAAGGAATGATAACCGGATCGTACCAAGCCAAGAACACGAGATGCTAATCAAACACCATGATCAATAAGATGAAATCAATTTTCCGAATAACTTTACATAAAACCTTTGCAAACAAATGAGTAACAATATCATATATTATTATGGAACTCAATGCAATACATTGAGAATGGGCCTTGCTTAAATAGTCAAGGAATAACAATCTAAGAACCAATCAAGGTCATAGATCAAGCCATAAATCAAGGAAATAACTAGTCATCAAAGAACTAGTCAAGACCATAGATTTAGGAGAGAACTATACATCAAGGATCTAGTCAATACCATAGATCAAGGAAAGAACTATACCTAACAACTAGATAATATCTCCTAATATCTAAATAAGATAAAATAAATATCCACACACATAAGTGGGTGAGGATAAATACAATAAAGGTAAATAAAGTTCCTAGGTGAACATGAGCTAAGGTAAATACCTACTCTAATAGTATATAATGGGTTGAGTTACACCATATAAGATGGGCTAAGTATGCGCCCAATCCATATCCTGGATGATGCTTATCAACTCGCATTAAAGGAAGAAGATAAGAACAAGAGGAATAATTTTAGAAGAGGTGTGAAGAGAGGGCCATCATCATCTCCAATGCGAGGAAGGGTTAGATTTAAATCTACAAAATGTGGATTTGAATCTACTGAGAAGGGCATGAGCATTCTGGTCAAAGCCATGGTAACTACCAAAGAGGTAGGGGGTTTCAAAGGGAAGAGGTTATAATGGAGGATGGGGATGGAATAGTCCTCAAAGGTAATATACATATTATAGATGTGGTGAAGAGGGGCATAGAGATTTTGAGTGTCCACACTATCCTACACAATATAGATGCAAGGAGAACAACCACAAGTAAATTTGGTTGAAGCTGAAGAGGAAGAAGAAATTGAGGTTGCTACAAACTTGGGTGAAACCCTCGTGATAAGGAGGACGATGATTGCCCCAAGGAAGGAAAAAGAAAGGATGTTGTTGGTGTTGATTCGTGGCTACTGAACAAATATATTTTGAACAAGATGCACCTCTAGAGGAAAGGTATGTAAAATTATTATTGATGGTGGTATTTTTGAAAATATGGTTTCAACTATGATGGTTGATAAACTCAATATGAAATTTGAGAAGCACCCATATCCCTATCGTATATCATGGTTTAAGAAAGGGAATGAGGTAACCATAGATAAAAGATGCCTTATAAATTTTTTTGATTGGGAATACCTACAAGGATGAGGTGTGGTGTGATGTTATTCCAATGGATGCATGCCATATATTACTGGGGATGCCTTGGCAATATGATAGAAAGGTTACACATGATGGAGGGAAGAATACATATACTTTTTGGAAGGATGGTGTAAATGTGGTCTTGTTACCCTTCAAGGAAGAAGAGAAGAGTGAGGTATTTTTGGCTACAAAATAGTTTATTACAGAAATGGAAGAAGTTGGCTGGTGTTATGCACTGATGTCAAAAAAGGTGGAAATAAAGGATTTTAATATATCTATTGCTACGGTAAAGGAACTAAATGAATACAAAGATGTCATGCATTAAGTACCAGATGGGTTACCTCTGAAGCAAGATATTAAACACTGTTGGGCCCCAAAATATTGATTAATTACAAGAAGGTACATGGGTGTGATGGACCTATTTAATGAAGGGAACGCGGGTTGAAGGCACACATGGAATGATTCTAGTAGATTTTAGCATAACATATGGCACATGTGTAAGAAAATAAGGGTTTTAGGACTTAGTTGCATTCAAAGTTCCTAACAACACACAAGAAAAGCATGATCTGTCTAGCATGCTTCGACTCAAAGCCACCAAACCTCTAGGAATCGTGTTTTTTATTTAACTCGATGATGTATTTTCCAAATAATGTTTCCTTTCCTTTAGCAACACACACCATTGGTTCCCAATCTATATTTTGGTCAGCAAACTCACCTTAGCTCTGTAAAAATTGTTTCATTTGGGCATCATCATCAAACACTTGCTAATTTTTAACGTTATCGAGGATAGATGGCCTTGTTAGTACTTCAGATCATCATCACAAAATGGAGAAATTGTAAAATTCCCAAATATGGATCCTAGCACCACTAACTATCTGCAATACAAAGACATTAAAATTTCTATCATGGTGCACAATATTAAAGGAGTCAAACATTTGAATCAGATCCCAAAGCTGTATGCTTGTATTTTTCATTCTCTAATTTTTAGTAGCATACAATTTCCTAATTTCTTGACAATCAATTTTGAATCCCATTTGACAATGACATCCTTTATAGAATATTTCCATGTAATTCTTAGGCCTAATAATAAGGCTTTATATTCATGAAATGTTGTTAGTACATTCAAAGTTAAGTTTGAAAGAAAAGACAAACTCTTCTTGGCTTGGGGAGATCAGAACAATGCCAGCACCATTTCCAAACTTGGAATAGGCTCCATAAAATAACAAGATCCAAGGTAAACCCACTTGTTCAAGATATTTTCAATGATCAATCTTGTGCTCCTTGCCATCAACAAACCCCACAAATATATCTCGCATCTACATCAACATATAACACTTCATAAGAAGCATTATTTGGATCTTCAATGAGGTGCAACATTTTCTTCTCTCCATACAGATTTAAAAGGTTGCCTTCAATTGGAATGGTGGAAAAAGACATATCCATCTAAACACTTCCACCAACACTTGCAGCCCACTTTCTTGATAATAGCATGCCCCATTTTGCAGGGCAATCAACAATGACAACATCAAGTTTCAGGTTCCTACCCGGATAAGCTACGAGTTGTACCACCAAACCCTTCACACACCCTACAACTAGGACCTCTCTAGAATCCATTGTAGTACACTTACCATAAGCTGTTGTCACTTTAATGTTTAATTCATTCATGACTTCTAGAGGCATAACATTACATGATGCTCGAGTCAAACATACAATTGTGCAACACTTTGTCTTTAATAATCAATGTTGTAAAAAATGGATCAAAATTTAACTGAGACTCAACTAAATATGTCCCCAAGTAGACTTCATGTGGTTCACCTATCTCCTCTAATGCTGGTGGTTTTTCTAGATCTGCGATGGTTAAAGGAGGAGTGTTTACATTATTTATATTTCTGCCTTGGGCACTCCTACCTTCCCCCAATCCCAAATACTCAAAATCCCTCTTCTTATGCTGATGAATCCTAAGCAATTCCACAATTGGGATACACATCTTGATCTGACTCAAGACTTGGGTAATATCATAGGGAATGTACTTGGGAAAAAGCATTTGGAGAAAGGTTGATAGGACTCATCAAATGGCACAAGGTTTTTAACATTTTGGGCATGGGTGGGAACACCAATTATGTTTGAGATGATAGGGATTTTTCTAGGTACATCTTTCTTTGGAGTCTATTTTGGGACATTGGTGAGAAGCCCGGGGTCTTTGGTTTGGCTTGAGGCCTTGCCCCTTTGACAACTTTACTTCTTGTGTTATACTCTTTTTCTTGGGCCACAACAACATTCATTAGTAGTTGTCTATCCTCTTTTGATGGGATTCCTCCATCATACTTCTTAATCATTAGAGATCTTAGGTACTCAAAATCATTATTAGGAAGTTCAAATGCTTGTACCATATCTATTTCTAAAGCATGAGAGGGAGGAAGAAGAGGTACCCGATGAATGCAGTCCCAAAATCTGCAGAAGTTCTTGCACTTATTACCTCAGTTGAAGTTACTCCTTACTGTGAGCTTGTAGAGAAGTCCACCATGCATGTATCATCATCAGTGTTGTCATCATCATCAGCTTCTTCAACTTTCTAATCTTATTCACATGGCAGGTGGGGTAAGAAGCATTTGTCACACCAATCCATTTGATTTATCTCTTCAACAACAACAACTCTGGAATTTAGAGGATCAGGCACAACTCTATTCTCCCTAGCTTGGGGTTGTCTAGCTCCCATGGGTCCTTTACCTATGTCATTAGACCTCTGATCATTTCTAGGATGATTTGTAAGTTTGTCTTGTCCTTGTTGCCTATGTTGACCCTGAGAACCTTGTCCAATTCCTTTTTTTGCCCTTGCCATCTTATAAGAGATTTCTTTGACATCCCGGCCAAAGTCCTTACAACTTCCTCAAGATCCATGACCTTACTTGATTGAGGTTTCTCGGGGTTGATCAGTTTAACACCCTCCCTCTTAAGAGTTTTCCAATTGCTATGATGTTTTTCTCAATTTGTAGAGCCATGGTAAAGGCCTGCCTTAAAGTCCCTGGGGTTTTTATCCCTCAAATAGTAAGAAAATTTATTATCAAATGCATCTAAATACTTTATCAAACATGATTCATCACATGGCCTCAAATTAACAAGCATTATTCTCAATGTTTTGTTAAATCTAGTGTTGAAATCATGCACTGATTCATTAGGATTATTTTTTATATTTTCAAACTCTGATAAAAGAAACCTAGGGTCTATTTTATCACCGTACTGCATTCTAAAGGCATTCTTCATCTCTGTCCAGGAGTCAATGGAATTATCTAGCAGAGATTTATACCAGTCCTTGCATCCTCTTCTAGAGTATGAATAAATAATTTAATGTATACATCTTCAAAATCTATTTCAAAATCCTCCATCATATTGATAAAGAGTTTCAAGTGCTGATCACTAGTTATTGCATTATTTCCTTGAAACTTAGGCAATATGTTTCTTACATCATGTGGCACAACATTTGGATAGCCAGCCATACCTCTAAAACTAATGGGACCAAAATTATTAATGAAAAATGGAGGTTTGGGTGGAGGCTGAGCCATATTATTCTAAGGAGGTGATCTTACAAGAGAAACATAATGATGAGGAGTGAGGGGTCTGTGTGGTACAGGGATACAATTTTAGAATGAATACCCTCTAAAGGATCTATCTCTTAGAAAACTCTATTATATTTTGAAAATATAGGAGCACATTGAGAAGAAAATATTTCAAATACGAGATGATGGACCCTCTCCGGATGGATAATTTAATTCAAAAAAAGGTCACCTGATTTAGAAGCACTTAAGGAAGTACTCCAATCTTCAATCACAAGTTGGTCGGTTTCACCAATGGAGATCTCTTTTCTTGATGTTTGATCTCCAAAAACCTTCCAAATTCTTATGCCTTTTGAATTAGACTTTCTAGCTCCTAAAACAACCTTCAACTAGGGTCCTTGGCAAAGAAATATCTTCTTCCTTCTAGCTTTGTAGATATTAGTAACAAATCTTTCTTGATATATGTCCAAGACACTTTGGTATTTATAAAGAATTTAAATAGTATGGAGTCACCACTAAGGATTTTCACCTTAGTTTTGCAAATGCACTATGAAATACCTATCGAATGTCAAGATTGATGCAAATCTTACAAGCTCTTCTTTTACCCAAATTTATCAATGATGATATAAATCCTAAATACAATAACCGTATAAGTGGAAATATTACACTTAGAACTCACAACTTTGAACAATTCTTACATGATTTGAGCAAATAATGACGTTTTAGCAATGTATTTTTACTTTAAAATTTTAAAAAGCATTATGAAGTGCAGACGTGTACACCTTTGTTCAAATACTTCAAAGAACAAAGAAGTACAAATTTGTTCTCCTTTTCTAGAGATTTGACACAAATTCAAAAGGGAGCTTAGAGACAAACAAATCATAATGTGTGTTAGGATGAGATCTAACTGACCCTTTGTTACTCGGATTTGTGGAGAGATGGATAACACCTTTAAGAGGATTTGACCTGTCCTCACTACTTTAGGTCGTGCCTCTTTGACCAGGGTGAGAGGACCCTTAGTGTAACCTCTGTTTGATGAAGGAGATGGAGATATCCTTCCTTTGCACAAATTATATGAAGAGAACCTTGGGAAAATACGGTCAATACTCCATGATTTAACTCTTAAGAGTTGTCACTTCTAAACAATGGAGATATTTTCAACACAAGGCTAAGGTTACTAAAGACATTAAGAAATCCACGATTGTTACGAATATTTTTGCAAGTAGTTTTTTCCTTTGTCGATACACATGTAAAATAGGGGTAGTTAGGTGGTGGATCAATGGTTTTAAATTATTTTGGTGGGAGATGAAGCAGGATAAAGTTGATTATACTATATCTTTCGGAGGGACTTCACAACAATGAACAACTTCAACAATAGAAAGCTTCAGAATAGTTAAGATGTTCCTTCAACCAGAAGGTGTGCTTTAATGGAGGCCCAGATCAACACGTTTTCACATAATATTTGAGACTCCAACATGAAGGCTCAAATTGAAAGACTCAATTAAACACTAAATTTTTGATTAATCACTTCTAAGGTACACCGAAAAGATAATCTTTATCAACAAATGATGATAGAATTGATTTTAAATTTGTTTATCTCATCCAAGATGAAGGCTCTTCTTGAAATGAAATTGTAAATACCATTAGACTATCATAGGGATGAGATCCTGTGTGATTTCACAAAAATTCAATGTAAGATTGTAATAGGAATGAAAAAGACTATTTGCAGACATTCTAAAACAAAGCAAACACAAATTTCTAGAGATTTGACACAAATTAATTCCAAAATTGCTTAGATTAGGAAAGCTTCCAGAGCAATCTCGAAAGGTGCTCACAAATGGCTATACATGTGCAACCAACGACACGATAGAAAATCTAACATGAGAAGAAAACAACTAGTTATCTCGGCTTTTTCTCGGGAAGATGACTTTCTCAAATTTTTTCAATATTTCAAACTCGACCATTTGCAAAGTATTCTCATTGCATTTATACACTTTTCTCACTCAAGTTTCCCCAAAAAGAGAATATTCGAGTGACCTTTGCTTGTTACCAATTTGTCTAGACAACAACGTTTAACAAATTCAAATCCAAAATCTTCCAAGTGGACCAATGGTGAATTGATCACGTTTCTTGGGCTCTTGACTAATGACTAGGATGCCATGCCCACAATGTTTCAGCAATCCTTTTAATCATTTTGACTATGTCATGTGAGAAATCCCTTTTTAATCTTTTTTGAGCCTTTGCATAATATTTGGACTTGACAGTCATCCCTTTTTTACTTTCGAGGCAACACGTTTTCACCTTTTCGCCTGCACTTTCATCATTTTCCATTTTCCTCTTTTTCCTCTCAATTTCCACCCCACATCCACTTTTTCTCTGGTAATTCCCACTTCAAAATATGGCCTTAACGATCCTTGGACTCAAAATTTAAGTTTCAAATCCATTCAATGACACCTTATTGACATAGACGAAAAATAATTTCATCAAAGAACAATGAAAAACAATGCATATTCGCATCTCCAAGAGTCTTGGAGCAAAAATGGCAGAAAAATAGGTGAAATGCACAACAACCATTGATCCTTCCCCTTTTCCACTTTATATTGTACCCATCCACGTGTTTCCTTAGCACAAATACAAATGAGAAGCACAAAGGCAAGTCTCAAACAAGCGCAAGCCTTCCACATACCACAGGCCCCCAAAAAAATGCCTTTTGGCCTTTGAAAAGTCTTGGTGAAAAAGGATCCAAGCAGTGGGAACCTCCATGTGTCCTAATGGAACATTTTGAGATGGTCCCCAAAATAGAGACTCCAAACAAGTGTGGGCTCAACAAGTGTCTCATCCGGCAAAGTCTATTAAAAACTTGAAGGTTCAGTGGAAGGCGCCATGTGTTTAGGGTCCAAGATAGTCTCCTTTGGGCTGTTGAAAATTCCAAGCAAAGGGTAGAGTGAGTGGAAGCCTCAAAGTGTCCTCTTGGTGCTTCCTCAAAATAAAACTCAGGGGCCAATCCCCAAATAGGCATGGTCCCTCCACATGTCCCATGCTTTAGAAAGTTTCTTGAAAAGTCTAAGTATGGGAAGACCTAGCGGAAACCTCCACGTGTCTTCATGGCACAACTTCGAGATGGTGCCCAAGAGTGGAGACCTTGAACAAGCGTGGGCTCACCACATGTCCCAGGCCTTAGAAAATTTCTTTGAAAAGTTTAAGTATAAAGCAGAGCCGGCGGAAGCCTCCACATGTCTCCTGTCGTAATTGTTAAGGTGGGACCTTGAGGTAGATCCTCAAATGAGCGCTAGCCCACCACATGTCCATGGCCTACCAAAACTATATCGGCTGCATGAAAAAATTGTCTAAGTCAGGAAAAGCAACAAAATCCTCCACGTGCCCCCTCGATGCAACTCCAAGGCCAAACCAAAAGGTGAATTTTCAAACGAGTGTCATTCCTCCACATGGACAATTTTTGGGTTAAAGTGAGCCATAAAGTTTTTAGAGTTCCAGCATGAGCCACATCTAACTAAAAACATCCATGTTTTTGCTGATGCAAAGATGTAAATTTGATGGGGAAAACTCACCTGTCAAACTGTAAAAATGCAGGAAAACCACCATTTGATCCCGGAAATGAATTTTTCTTCAAGGAAAAAGAATTTGGAAATGTTATAAGGTTCAAATATGATCTTCAAGCTACATCCAATCACATTTCCATAGGTATTTGGGACAAAAATAACAAGGACAAAAAAATGTGACTATGGAAAATGGAAAGAAAGGAACAACCTAAGTTTTATGCCCAATTTACAAACTCCTTCAGATGGACAGAGAAATGAAAAACAAATTCTATGGACCTTTAAGTGATCCTGACCAAGGAAGGGACTGATCATGGAAACCAAATGGAGGACATAGTCTTCAAGCACCAACATGGGGAGATAGAAAACATGACAGAGGCCGCAAATTGAGGAATTTTAATGACAAATGGGGTGAGACTAATTTGAGCACCAATAGGATGTATGCAAAAAGTGAAGTTAAGTGAAATATTTTAGGTTAAAAATGTGTGAAGAATTTTGGAAAAGCAGGTGGGACCGCCACCCTACGCAAGGTGGTGGTAGGGTGGCGGTTTCAAAACCACCACCCTGTCTTGGGTGGTGAGTTTCAAAACCGCCAGGTAGAAGAGCGCATGTCCCGGCACTAAAGGCCAAAACTTGAATAGAAAGAGGTATGAAGCTAGAAAAGTGCAGGAAGGCTAAGTAAAGGCATCTAGGAAACAAATATGCACTACGAATGGGTTTTGGAGCTCGAACACCTTCTTTAAAGGACATGAATCATCGTTGGGGATTTTGTAAGCTTTTTATGACAATGTAGCACATGATAATTTTTGTTTTATACATATTTCCCCCTGAAGAATCCTCTTAGCCATGAAAAGGCATAAAACATAAAGTCTGAGTATGGCATTCCTGAAATGGGGAGTTAGAAGCTATACGACACACGTGTGTCAAAATATCACCACCCAAACTCCCGCTACCTACAAGAGAAAAATAAGACTCACGTACGAGATAGATAAAATATCAAAAAATAAACAATACATCAAAATGATAAGAGGGCTTACCATATGTTAAGGGATATAGAAATATACAGGCCAACGCTCAGCCACCGTGAACACATACACTCAAAACGAGGTTAAAAAAATATATATATATATATGTGTATATATGAAACAACTCATTTTCAATTCATTTTTGCTTACTTGGCTTGGTGATTTTTGAGCTCTGGGCCCACGGTGACCATTTTTGTTTTTGAGTATGGTTGAATTAGAATGGATTTGGGAATGGTATTTTACATTAGGATTGGTTGTTTCTGTTTGAATACTTTTGAGAAGAACTCCTAAGAAATTCATAACTAGCACCTTTATTTCTTAGCCTCCATTTCATGAGGTATATATGATGTTTTGATATTTCATGCTCTATTTTGACCACACATAGTGTGTAATGACATCATACAAAACTATGACACACCATGATATGTACATATATTTCTTTGGCTTGGTTATTCCTTGTATAGAGTTTACTTCCATTGATGATTTGATTCACGATGTGTACTTTTATATATTTAGAATTTATTATTTTTATATGCTTTTCAAAATGTATGCGATTGATGTGAAATTATATAATAGAATGATTTATTTTTGTATTTCATAATTACGATATATGATAATGTGAACACAATGTGATGTTTGAATTTTAGCTTCTTTAAGCAACCTTTGATACTTCATATTTTCTTGACAAAACATGATAGTAAAATGAATGATAAGAAAATGTACTTTGCCCTACTCGACCCCACGTAACCAATAGGATGCGAGGACTCAACACCAAGAGTTAGGAAGGGCATGAGTTATGAAAATTGTTGAATGGTAATGATGAGGGAAAGAAAATGGTTTGACAAGACCAAATTGGGACACTACAACTTCACCCTACTCAAGTTACTTCATAGCTTAGAATGTGATTTACTTTCCAGTTTATCTAGAATTAGAACCGTAGATGGCTACTTGGTTGACAAAATATAGATTCGGGGTTTTAAACTCTTTTGGAATTTTGGACATCTAACTCACTTTGTTTTTGACTTATGAACTCACAATATTTGAGTGAATTATTTGTAACTTTCAAGTTTATCAATGAGACCTAGTAGTCTTTGCCCCATGCTACGCAGTAAGGAAGCATGGGCTCATCACCATGGACAAGGAATATGCGAGTAAGGGCATTTCTCTCCTTTCCCAACCCTACATCACTAGTAAGAGATGTAGGCTCAACACTCGAAGGTTTGTAGGGTAAAGAAATATGTAAAATAAAAATTTTCTCTATCCTTCCATGATGCAGCCTAAAATTTTTAGTTAACACCTAGTCGCGCTTTAGCACATCACTCATCTGGGTTGAGCACTCACCGAGAGCAGTGCAAAGGTACCGGGTCCCTCTTAATAGTTGCAGTAGCAGAATGGTGGTATGATAAAACAATAAACATATATTTTAGGAACTAATCCATCCATTCACCATTTATATTCAACCAGATCTATAAGCGCTAAAGGTAAATCATCATGAAAGTAATAACATGCATTGATAAAAAAAACATCACACACTTTGTTCGACCAATTTCCTTTATCTATTCATTGAACCAACAATACAGTAGCTTCATACAATACCAAACATGTGTGAATGGATGCATTACAATTATCTAGTTACACATACTCATGTTTTTCCACTCCTCCAAATGTATGGTTCCATTCGTATCTCTATTTATGTCTCTCTATTCTTTAAGTAGTTCATTACATATATATATATATAGGGTGGGGAACTAACCCTTCACCACTTAACTCTACCAAAAATATGTCATGCATACTAATAATGCCACGCCACCTTTTTACAATTATAGCCATCCATGCAAGTATGCTATTTATAGATTCTTGATAGTTAAGCGAAGTGATGGATCTATTCTTAACTTATGCCCATGTAAGATTTGAGTTGACATGTCCTTCAAAATCTCCATGAAAAGAGTGGCGCGCAAATCTCGGCATCACTTTGTGTACTCCACACGCCAATATCTAAGAATAGACATGATCTCCAAAATGGCTAAGTCCTTGAGAGTCTTATTCTACACCTCCACGCGTGAACCTTCCTATAACTTCACACTTTTACTCTTGTGCCATTCTTTGAGTGGAATCTAATTGCAAGTTCAACAAAGTGTTTTCTCTAATCAACATTCCATTTGACTTACTCATCTAGGAAAAATGTTTAGTATGTTTTTATTTCCAAATATATTTTTATGGGATAGATGTGACATCATAAAGCTTCTAGAAAATACTATAGGAAAAGAGTCCTAATCTAGAAAGAGACTATAAGTAGAACCAAGTATGCGAGGTCTTGGTATGGTTTAAAAAAAACTTTTTCTTATCTTGTTTGGATCGAAGAAATGATTCGAGAAACAATTGATGATACCATGAAGATTTGAAGAGACATGATTTGAATGTTTTCCAATAGTTTCAAAAGTTTTTAGGAGTTTCTATAAGAATAAATCCCTTGATCACAAATTTTATAAAATGAAATGGAAGATGAAAATGAAATTTGGATGCAGTAATGTACATATGGGAATGCAGGTGAAATTACATGTCATGATGTCTAAGGTGAAGAAAGTTGAAAATATTGAATTCTTCACCCTAAAAGTACACAACGGAGAACCATGATCCTCAAAATTTCCGTTCTTTTGAAAAGGGCCTAACATTCTAAGTCTAAACTTACAACCTTTCCCGAAGTGTATATGTCCAATCATTAAAATCATTTGTCATGAAAGAGGTGTTCATGCACCTCTTTGTCACATTCTTGAGACATGGTGTGTGGGTGAGCATGACTATGTTTCTTGGCCTTGTCTCCTATGTAGAGAATTGTGTTTACTTATAACACTTGTTGAATGATGAGGCCTTTCCCCATGGATATGGAAAGCTTAGCTTTCAGACACACATGGGTTGAAACCATGGTTTAGAATAGAACAACCCTCGAGATGGTTTTTATGGGCATCATTTCAATCTCAAATTTCCCTTCTTCATTTATTAATTCTATCATGTTTACACCTAAACCTAGGTCATCGGAGGGAAGAGATGCTAAACCGAGAAGACTACCCATTCCCTGTGGTTCAAACGGGAGGAAGATTAGATCGTCACTCTCTAAGAGTTTCATAATTCTGTTGTGGTTTTAGTGGACACTATTTCCACATATATTGATTTACCCTTATCTGTTTTTGCCACCTCAAATGTTTTTGGGTCAATGACTTCAACCTTTGGAATGTCCGAGGTGACCGGGACTAACTCTTTTGTTGGAGGTGGTTTGTTTAATTGATTCGTAGGAATTTCATACTCCATATGGAATCCTTTCTTCTTCTTGAGGTTTTCTAAGTGTATATCAAAGGGCTTAGGATCCCCTTGAGTGATGAAGACCTTCCCCAAATGGAGGAATCTAATCTCCTAGAACAAGGTAGAAGGGATAACCTTCATTCAATGAATCTAGGGTCTCCTAAGGATCATGTTATAACTTGTTTCCCTGTCGATAATGTAAAACTCCGTCAAGATGGTTTTTGGACCAAGTGTGACTGGAAGAACTATGGTTCCAATCGAGGTTACTTTAAGACTATCATACCCCCGTAATGTGTTTCTTGTAGAGGAGAAATTTGTCTCTCCATATCCCAACTTATGTAAGAAAGAGAAGGGAACCACATTTATAGCAGCCCCATCATCAATCATGATTATCTTAATGCAATTGTTATAAACCTAGACTTGTAAAAATAAGGAAGAATCACCACTTCGGGTGATTTAAGGGTCGAGATGGCATATTTTCTATATCGAAAAAAACCTAGTATCCCTATCATTTTGTCCCAGAGGATGTATGTCAAATTTAATATGATTTATTTAAGAACTAGGAGGTGGAGTAACATGGATTAAATTACCAATACCTAGTGCATCAAGCAAAGCGGAGAGCGATGCGTAGGTGAATTCTTTAGTAAATATAGAAACGAAATGTGAGAAAAGGTATTTTTCAAATCTGATATCAAATCATAGTCTCCTCTTTGGTTTTGCGATTGTAGGAACATCATCCTGTGGGAAGGAAGGAGTAGGAAGGGATTGTGAAACATACTCCTTCATCTAATATGTTGCATTAATTTCACGCTCAACCTCTAGTTCAACTACTCCCAAAATGTTTGTGTCATCATTTGAACCAAGGTTAGAAACAACCTAAGAGTTATTGGAAGTTGAGGCTTCATGGTCATTATTTCCTATAGGAATGCCTTTTTTTGTTTTGTGAATTCACCTTGAAATTTTTCAGGATGTATAGGGAGCGGATCTTGAAATATCCTCACATTAACATTATAAGGAGCTACATGTCCTATATATTTGGATTACGAGTTTGTTTCAGGATTTTCTAGGAACATGTCTACAAAGAGTTGACTTTGGTTTTGGTAAGTCTTTACAAAACTTGTTGCAATTTTGGCATGTCTTGTCATCATGATTTGTGAACCTTACGAAACCACAATATAGGTTAGGGTCATAATCTTTGGCCTTTGATAAGTATCTTGTTGTTGTTTATTATAACCTTGGTTATAGTTTTGGAATTGGTTGTTATATCCATGATTTGCTGCCCCTTGGCCAAAGTTTTAATAATGGTTCGGGCCTTGGGTTTGTTTTTTTGTGGCAAATGATTTACATCAATTGTGTTGACATATGACATAGTGTTAGGGCCTCTTTGATTTCACGAGTTCTTATTATTATTGTTTCTATCATTTGGAAAACTAATGTTCTTGACTTGATCACCATTTGTGGTAGCACCATGATTGTGATTCACACCCTTAGGTCCTTGGTTGTTGGCACCATTATTTTGATAATTTATATAGTTTTGATTTGGGGATACCAGTTTCCCATTGGAACCGTAGGTCTTATGCCCACTATCAATAGTAGCTTGGTCAATCCAATGCGCACCTTCCTATACTTCCTCATAACTACAAAAAGGAAATTTCTGGACTTCCTCCCTTGTCTCTCGATTGAGCAAGTGAAGGAAAAGATCGCAAAGTTATAGCTTGTCCATATTGGGTGGAATTGAAGAGGAGTAGAGAACTTGGAGCCATCTCTAGATGAAATGGGTGATAGATTAATTTTTCTCTGTATAATATGTAGGAACTCCTAATCATTGTACACGTAACAACTTGTTTATGTCAAATGTTTTGATGAACTTAGAAATAAGTTATTTAAAGGAATGTATAGAAGCTTCTAGAATACAATAATACCAATCTAGTTAGATTCCTTTGAGAGTCTTTGGAAATATCTCATCCACTACAACATCCCAAGGAAGGAACTCATTGATAGTATGATAGTGTAGGCCTTGATATGAGAATTTGGGTCTCCTTCTCCCTTAAATTTTGGAAGATCCGGAAATGGGCGTGGAAGCATGACACCACGTTTCATGAAGTAAAGAGGATCCTTTAAGTACTCAGTGTATGTACCCATTGCGTAAGATTCCATCATTGAAGATCCTTGATGAGGAGGTGGAAGAAGAGTTGGATAAGCTGCATTATAAGCATTGACGTGAACATATGGGGTCCCTTGATATGGCATGTAGGGAGAAGTAATGGTATATGGGTCTATCTGGGGATTTTTTGAATACATATTCATGTAAGGTAGGATAGTTCCATGATATGGACTAGCGGGCATAAAACCAAGGAACATCACATTTCTGTTGTGGTGGCATCCAACAACGCACTTTTCGAAAAGCCCTTATGTAGGATAAGCTTGAGAAGGATGAGGACCTATCCCAAATGTGTTTAACCCTGTGAGAAGATAACCTAGATTTGAATGAGTTGGACAACCTTGTTGTACATGATATTGCATTGTTGCTCATTGGATGGGATGTGTCCTTTATAGTCAACTGGATACCCCATGTTATGCCCTACTGCATGTGTTTGTTTTGAATTCTGGACACTTTTTAGTTCTCTAATTCTCCCCACTAAAGTAGAAATGAGATCATTGGGAGAGGATTGAGTCCCTTATTAGGGTGCTTATGGCATAGGTTTTGATTGAGTAGGCTCGTGATACCCTATTATGAATTGTTCAGTGTTATAATTCTTGTCTTCCTCAAAAGTAAGAATCTTAGGATAGGTATTCAAAATCTCGAGGTTGAAGCCTTCATTCTATCCAAAGACTCATCTATCTGATGAAGAGGATTAGTTATTTGTGTAAATAGATCATCCTCTATTCATTGCATGGCGGTGTGAGGTCTTGAAAAGACCGTATGGTAAGAAATTGTTCCATTTGTGATAACAATGTGGTTTACACTAGGTTAAATGTATTGCATGTCGACGATTGATCAACCTCCTCCATCCTTACATAGCTAATGGGGTTTGAAGTGTAACTAGGGGAGGTTTGGACATTGCTTGTGTAATTGTCACCCCACCTCAAAAGAGAAGGGGATTGTTGTGGTTAAATGTTGGTGTAATATCTATCAGAGCCAAATGGTCCACTGAGACTCTCTTCCAGAAATATTTTAAAAGCATAAATTACCTACTAAAATAGGGGAAGAAATGGAGGGTGAGGTAATAAATATAAAGGAAAGAAGAAGGAATTAATCCTTCATGTCGGGTTCACCAATTTATACGGATGAAAATTGACATGTAATATTCAACTACACTCGAACCCTCGAGGTCATTGCCGAGCATGATGTTGAATATGTGTGGCTAACTATAGGAGGATCAGTGACTAAGATCGATAGTGTGATCTCTAAGTATTTGAGTTAGAAAAGGGGAGATTTAGAGGTTATGAATAGGTAGCATAAATTCCATATGGTTTAGGTACTACGGGCCCTCTGTAATCCATTGCAGTAGAGCCATTCAATGAGTGGGTGCTAACTAAGAAAATCTAAACTCTCCATATCATATCCCATCCGGATCCGAATCACGGAAATACGAATTGTGATGCTCCCCAATTTGTTTTGCTATGATGTCACCCCCGGTGGCACTGGCCCATATATAGATAGGGCCCACCCCTCTCTATATATAGATACTAGACCACTCTCCCATTCTAGACCAACCACTCCGGACCAATCTCGTTAGATAGATCATACAGGACCACGAACCCCTATAGTCTATATGGACCAACCACAGTTCTATATATAGGGCGGACCACGGCCAGAGAGAACTATAACTCCTATCCATAGCAGCTTAGCTCTCGGCCTCCTCTCCAGTCCAGATAGAACGTAGGCGCCCCCATCTAGATAGAGTTCACCCTATATCTGATCTAGATAGGGCAGATAGAAAAGCCCCCAGATAGAAAGAACTATAGGCTCTTCCCCCTCGGCCTCCCGGGAGAACTCTAGATGGGGCTAAGCTACTTTAGATAGGGATAGGCATCTAGCCTTATAGTCCCTGGGCCCGTCGGCACCCTCTATATACCTATACGGGCCCTCATGTATCTAGAGTTCCCTCTCGTTTCCCCATGAATTTAAGAATGAGGGGGTGGGGGGACCATGGTAATCCTCCTTTGTTATACCCCCGAGGGGGTCAGCCCGTAAGGGCTAGTGGGGTATACTGATAATACTCTATCTATATAGGAGGTGAGTGTCTCCCTTCTATAGACTATACTATATCGACTCCGTCTCTATAGTATAGTCTAGATAAATCACTATATAGGTCTAGTATAGAGAGTGATGCGTAGTTATAGTCTCCTTCCATCTATCCCTCTATAGAAAATAGAGGGATAGATAGGTGAATATAGAGAGGTAGTCTATAGATCATTATATATGTAATATAATAAAGGGGGATTATATTTGTTGGATATAATGAATCTAATCCACCTCTCTTGTATTCGTTATAACTATTGACTATAGCTCCCCCTCTCCCTTCCTCTCCCCCTCTCCCCCTCTCCATCCCTACCCTCCCCTCACCTGTTTGCCATATTTCCAGGTTAAGTGCCATATCCCCCTGGAGGGTTTAGTAAACCCCCGGCTAGAGCCTATCCTACGAGATCAGCATAGAGAGAAAGAGCCTTGACCTAGCTAGCCGAGATCAAAACTAAAATACCAGGAGGAGTTGGAGCTAGATCAGAAAAAAACTAACTCCATCTCCCCTATATCTCGGTTTAGAATCTCTCTAGATAGAGGCTCTTCCTCTATATCAATATAGAGCAGAGAGTCTCTTTTATCAAAAAAGGCCTCCCCTCTCTATAAAAGGACTTTTCTGTATATAAACTCTCTATTCTCTATTGAGGCTTTTCCCTAAAAAATACACTCTAGCCGTGGGTCCCATCTATCCGTATACTCCTCCTCTATCTATATTCAGAGAAAGAGAAAGACCGGACAAGCCCAGTCTTCCTCCCCTCCTCTCCCCTCCTATTTTAGATCGGGCTCGGTATCACGCGAACCAAATTGCCATTCAAAAATTGATATGTTATGGAGGAAGGTGGTAGATCCTATCGCCGACTCCCTTGAGGTGTGGGTTTTGTTTTATGGGCGATCCTCCATCAGGACTAAACTAAACCTCGGCTCACACAACCAGTGAGACATGCCCCTACCCGGAGGTTATACAAGCTCTAAGTGACGGCCTCTCTCGACCTATCCAGCCTTCCCACTCCCCCATTCTCAAGCAATATCCTTGATTCGCGTTCAAATACTACCTATTCCCTGGGCTCACCAGGAGGGACTAGACGCGTGTTTCTGTAGCAGCCGGGAGTTGCACCCACCGTACCCCGTAACTAGTCCCCGAATCCATATCTATTCAATCCAACCACTCTCCTCTAGCATACCAGTGTGGAGTCCCCTGCTTCTCTATTCTTTAGACTCTAGTTTCCGAATAGAGAGTCGACCCACCGAGTCTCGTTCCTCGATTTCGGTAGGACCGGTTTTCCCCTAGTAAATTGAACTCTATTTGCCTAACTTGGATCTAGGTGTTGATCTAGTTTCAAGTGTTTGAATTAACTAAGCTAAAGCTGACAACCTATTACTTGCTAAAGGAAACTAATCTAAACAAATCACAAAACTTAAATATTACAATCACGAATAACAATTTTCTTCTATTCTAAATAATTAAAATATCTCTACACTAAAAATAAACAAGAAAAATAACCCAGCGTGGTTATTCACATGTGATGATTGTATTGAAACTAAACTAACTTAAAAAAATAACTTTTCCAAATGATCTATGATGTGTAGACAACCTCCACATAGATATTCTCTCCTTAAGATCCATAGGGATGAGAAGAAGAGGATCCGTTACAGGAGTTGCTATTAATGATTCAAACCCTCTTGGAAATTAACTAATTACTTGTGAATGAAAGGAAATTGATTTCTACTCTATTTGATATGGTGTAAAAACAATAAATTATAAGAATGAAGGAAATCAAATAACAAATCCAACCTAGAATTCACATAACAGAGGTAAATCTAATTGTGTAGTAATTGTCCCCTCAGTTTGTCTCTTTCTTTCTCCGAGTGTTCATGTGAGTCCAAGGATTGGGAATGCAAGATCAAAATGGGAGGACAACGCTTGAGAAATGGCAACTTGATGGAATTCCTGGATGCAATGCGAGATAGAAGAGACGTAACACAAGAGATCAGAGCTTGGCTATGCAATTCCTAGCAAGATCGTAGCAGCAATACAATGCAAGATACACAAAATTCTCAAGCCCTTTTTCTTGAATACAAGCATGGAATATATAGGAATGGAGGATGGGAGGTGCCTTCATGTATAAGGCAAGAAGGAGAAGTTCTAACCAATTAAATCTATTTAAAAATAGAAGGAGGAAGGAGAACCAAGCAATAAAAGCTAATTTTAGACAATTTGGCTCACAAATGCATGCAAAAAGTGAAGTTAAGTGAACCATCACATGTTAAAACATGTGTGAAGAATTATAGACAAAGTGGACAAGACCTCACCCTATGTAGGGCGGTGATTTCAGGACCCTCGCCTGTCTTGGGCGTTGGTTTGAGAACCGCTACCTGCAAGGGCGGTCTAGCACTAAAGGGAAAAACTTGCATAGTAAAGAGGAAGGAAGCTAGTAAAAGTGTGGGAAGACTAATTAAAGGCATCTAGGAAACAAATATGCACTACGAATGGGTTTTAGAGCTCAAACACCTTCTTGAAATGTCTTGAAACATCATTGGGGACTTTTGTGACCTTTTTCTGATAATGTAGCACATGCAATTTTGGGTGCGTATTGTTACT
Source organism: Taxus wallichiana var. yunnanensis (assembly GCA_018340775.1). Lineage (NCBI taxonomy): Eukaryota > Viridiplantae > Streptophyta > Pinopsida > Cupressales > Taxaceae > Taxus > Taxus wallichiana. The sequence continues at coordinate 10,400,120 of CM031235.1, read as the reverse complement.
CATGGAGAGATTTTTTCCTAATTGCCCCTAGGTTGGGTCATTAGGGAAAAGTTGCTAAAAATTGATGAGATGTCATGTAAAAATGATTTTTAGTCATTTTTTACCCCGAGTTAGGTCATTGGGGGAATTGATAAATTATGGCATGTGATCGTGTTTGGGGAATGTTAATCGATTATTGCCCCCAAATTAGGTCATTAGGGGATTGATGGTGAAATTTCATGGTATAAATTATGAGAGTTGAACTCACAATATCAAAACACATGGTGACACAAGGGGGATTATAAGGGGACCCCAATAATATGCCCCCCTTTTGGCGAAAGAGGGAGTGAAGAATGAGAACGGTTTCGAGACAAAAGTAACGGCAAGAGGTTAAAACATGCATGTAGTGGATAGGAAGCATCGCAAAAGGGATATAATGGATATGAGGTATGTACAATATGGTGGAAGGTGGAATTCTAAAAATAATTCCATAAACGGGGTGTAAATTGGAGTAAAAATGCTCAAGATATGAGAAAACAGATGTAGTGTGTATTAGTCGTGGTTAGGAGCGCTAAATATAGACCATAGTAAAGGTGGCATTTGAAATGTGATTATAAATAGTAAAGTGAAAAGGTAACTTATCACTTCATTTGTCTTTGACATGAGTGTGAGAGTGTATATAGAGTGAATAGAGATGCCTCAAGCGAGACCATTACGTCCTAGCCGGTTTGAGAGAGTGGCGATTGTGGTGGCGTCACGCACTACTGTGGAGTTGGTAAGTGTGTTATTTTTGTAAAAATGTAGGGTGTACTAGGAATTTTGTTGAATTTTTAAAAATTAGTCTTATTTAATTTCTCGGTGTTTAAGACCCGAGATAAGAGCGATGAGGGTGCTAGCGACCCCTGGGACTACAAAGTGCCACAACCTGGGAACTAGTGTCATGTTATGGGGTGCTCCGGTCCTGCATCTAGTGCCCCAATCCCTAAATATTTGATTTGATGGATAAGGCTAGGGAATATGTTCCTAGTATGTTGAATAGTTGTATTTGACTATGGGAGGTGTGCTAATGTTGCGTTTGTTTTTGTTTGGTGTTGTGCTAGAGGGATATCCACTCGAGGGAGTTCCGTGGTGGTCAACACTTGAGTACATTACTTGGATTGGGTTTGTCAAATGATGATTGGGATGTGATGGACCATTTCGGCCTATGGCATATAACACGGATGGGGATGTGCCCCATAATATTCCCATGTTGACTACATTATGTGATAGGTGGTGTGCTAATACGTGCACATTTTGGTTGCCCATAGGGGAGATGATGGTGACATTGGAGGATGTATATCACATATTGTGATTGCTAGTGGTTGGAGAGTGAGTACGAGTTATGGAAGTAGTAGATATGGAGCCAAATGTGCTCGGCTAGATGATATTTTGTAGGGCACAGTGTCGGCCGAGGCCCATATTATTTTGGATGTGATATTACAATCTAGGGTTTTGTAGTTGCAGAAGTTCATCACAGTGGTGATAGCATCATGTATAGTAGTGGAGGGAGGAGGTGTCAGCATATTGTATAAGATGCATGACATATGCCAGTGGATAGAGGAGGATGGGATGAGATATGTGTGGGTGCGGTGTGTGTTGGCCCATTTATATAGGGATTTGTATCAGTTTACACATGATGAGCATGGTGGGGGTATAGGGGCCACCACATTGCTACATGTATGGGTGTATAAGAACATAATCTGTATTAAGACCGGCTTCGGGGCCACGAGGAGAGTGGGCTCAACTTGAGATATATGCTCAATGTTGGGTTGATATTCGTAGTAAGAAGATGGATACATATAGTTTAGAGCCCCAATAGATAGGATGGGGCCGGAGTAAGTGATATAGAACATATCGGGATTATGGGGGATGGCCTAAGGATGCTACAGAGTTGTGATGTATTCGAGAGGACCATGTGGCTAGAGGATTGATTTCTAGGTGTGGCGGAGTTGTTTTAGGTGGAGAGGGTATCACGATAGTTTGGTATGGTATAGACGTGATCTAGAGCCATACATATGGTTACGAGATATTAGAGCCCCTAGAAGGGATGGTGCTAGGCCAGGGACCAAAACAAAGAAATTGATACCACGGGGCGGATGTAGTAGATCTAACGATAATAACTATAGATAGAGATGATGCGGGATACACGGAGGATTATCAAGCATGGTGGGTAGTGCATAGGAAGGTATTGTTATATCTAGTGTTCATCGGTGATATGGAGCTACCGCCATGAGGAGTGGGTGAGGGAGATGTCCCTGACTCTATAGTGGCAATTGTGGTATATTGTAACTACTTGTGTATGTTTAAATTTTGGTCAATGAATTGTTTATGTTGTTTTTGTATGTGGTGGACTAATATGGGTTTGTGTGTTGTGTTTGTAGGAGATGCTTATTATTCGTTGATAGTAACACATTGATCCGTACATTGATGCGAATGTGTCAAGCAATGTGCTATGCGAGAGGGATATTAGAGCGCATGGACAATATTGCAGGTGAGCATGCCCATTTGTTTGATTTGGTAGCCATAACAAATGATGACATGTATAGTGCTATTGGCGAGAGGGAAAAGGCACGGTAGGAGACTCAATGTTCCCGAGAGGTGGTAGGTGGTGTGGTACCTTTCCCCATGTGTGTGTTGGCATGATATGTAGATTTAAAGTGTCAATTCTTAGAGCATAACATGGAGATTATGATGTTGCGCAGGTAGGTGGAGAATTTTTGGGGCTGCGAAATGCGACATCATGTCGGTGGTGAGGCATCTAGTTCTAGGGATCTCATAGTACATGAGAGTGATAGTGATGATGAGGTTTGATAGTGATGATTGTATATGATGTAGGGGGCCTTTCCCCAGTGATGAAACATGTTTTGGGATGATGGTTGTATGACCGATATATGTATGGACACCTATTTTTGATATATATTAGATCGATGTTGAGATGTTTTGGTATTTGTAATGTAATGGATATGGTATAGTTCTATGGTTGTTGTGTGAACATGTGTAGTATAATGTACGTGATGAATATAAATGAGTATGATGATATGAGTAATGGTAGATAAAATATGCATGGTAAATGATAATGTAGATACTTAATGTAATGTAATTGATGAGATGAAAAAATGTACTACATAGGAAATGTAATCAAGATGATACAATAAATGTAAAAAAGATAAATGTATCATAATGAATAGATGAGAACATAATGTAACAAAGACAATGAAAAATATGATGAAAATAGAGGGGGAGATTAATGATGCCCCAACATAGGGATGAGTAGGCTCATGTAATAAAACCCCTCAACAATCAAGTATGAGCCATGTAAGAAATATTGCATCATTCTGGGGAATATTGAGGTGCGCTAGATGAATGACAGAGCACATGATGAAAGTTTCTTAGAACTAAACCCTCAACAATCATGTAAGAATTGTAAGAACACAAGTGCGTCATCGGGGGTAAGGTGATAATAATCACCTACTAAAGACCAAGATGATGGGTGGTGGTGGAAACATGTGGAATAGGCGAGTGTGAGTGTATGAACCAAATGAAATGTCATGTGTAGTGACTACGGGGTATGCAAATACTAGTAGAAAACCATGAGATGGAGCAGCATGAAGTGGTGGATAATGTGGGTGGAGCATATGCAATGAATGTGGTGGTAGATATGATCAATGAGGTAGAGAATGAATATGTGGCGATGGAGCATGATGAAAAAATCATCACCCGATGGAGAATACTGAAATGGGGGTATGCCGACAATGAAGGTGAAGGAGATAAGGAGCATTCACAAGAGGTAAAGGAGATGATGCTAGAATCCACTAGTTGTTGTATCCTTTCATATAAGGAAAGACAATCATTGTCCTTATGGCCAAAAATGAGATGATAATTGCAATAGTGTTGGTCATGCTGATGTTGTAAGTGAGTGTGGATGACGATGTTGTTTAGAGGGTAACCGAATCAATCATTCATTGAGTAATATGCAAAGCACATCATGTGGTTGAGCATGCAGAGAGAAGTAAAAAGGCTTTCATGAAGGCAAGTGGATTAGTGGAAGTAGGAGCACTTTGTGGTGACGGATGAGAATGTAATGGAGGGGAAGAAGAGTATTGAGTTTTCTTAGAAGGCACCTTAGAAAATGGTGGAGGTATTGGTGGATGCTCAACAAACGGTGAGGGGAGAGGAGCAGCATGTGGAACTGGTGGAGAAACTAATATGGGTGCAATGTCATGTGAGGATGAAATATCTTGTTCTAGATCAATAACCTTATAGCACAAGAGGATAAATGACTCACAAGTGTCATATTAGAGCCTTTGTTGAAGTGGAGGAATAAGACCATGACAAAAGATAAATTGATTTTCTAGGTCACTAGGCTGGAAAATGAGCTAGTGTATGCAAACATTGAATCATAAGATATAATCTTGAATAGGTTCAAAGGAGCCTTGATGTAATGTAGGAATGTGGTCATATGTAACCCTAGGGCCATTATTAAGAATAAAGCGATAGAGGAAAACATTATCCATATCATGAAAAGTACTAATGGACCTAAAGGGTAAGTGGGTGTACCATTGGAGTGCCTCATCAGTAAGACTATAATGGAAGGCCTTAAGAAAAATCGATCATTAGAGTAAGTGGCCATAAGTGTGTGGTAATGTAGGATATGAGCATGAGGATTACAGTACCATTGAAGCATGTGAAAGTAAGCATGAAAAAATATTTGGGGAAGGCAGAATTATGAATCTTTTAGGAACGGGGTTTCCATGTAAAGAGTTGTTGTCAATAAAGGCATAATAGGCTCTACTTTCTAAAGTAAGAATATGAACTTGCGATTGGAGTTGTCCTACAACACACATGAGAGAGAGAGAATATCCTGTGAGGGAATAGTAGGAGATGGCAATAATGTATTAAGTGGTTGAATTTTTCCATTATGGGTGATCATGGGAATGTCAAAAGGTGATATAGTGGAATCAAATGCTAAAGGTGTGGTGGTAGATGTGGTGTAGGAGTGGTAGTATGACTAGTATCAAAAAAAACCTAGTAGGTGTGGTGAGAAAGGAAGAAACCTCAATAGGTGAAGATATAATAGGATGGGTAGATGATGTGGGAATAGAAGGAGAAGAAGTAATGGTGGGGGGTGACTCATGTGCAATAGTAGATACAAATTTAGGAGAGGATAATAATGGAGCGGGAGAGTCACATGCAACAATATGGAAAGAAGGAGATCCATGACATTGATCAATAGAAGGTGGGGTTCCAAAAATAATGCTATGATCATCATAAGAATCAATAAGATCATCAATGTAATAGGAAGGATAATGCAAGCTCGAAGGAGATGTGTGGGAAGGACTATCAAAAGTGGTAGAAGACATAGGGGTAGTTATAGGAGTAGTGGGAGGAGAGGTAGGAGGTACACTGGATTGTGAATCAATGCCTAATAAATAATCAATGATAGAGGGATCTAAAACATTAGGTGGTAGATCAGAAGAAGGATAAGAAGGATCATATGCAATTGGATGGCATGGCATACAACGAGTGAAAGTAACATGGTCATCAATAAGGAATATGCCTATAGGATAATCAAAAGGATTAGTTAGTACATGTTGTTGGCCTTCCAAAAGGGCTTGTTGAGTATTCAAAGCATGTAAGATCATAGGAGCACTATATAAATCCCTAAGCTCAGCTATGGCTACCTCATCATAGATAGGGTTAACACTAAAATGAGACATGATGAGGAAAAATAAGAACTATGACTAACCACTAAGGTATGAAAGAGGATCCAAAAGTAAAATGTTCAAAATGTGGGGTTCACCAAAATGATTAACTAAAAATAGGGTTTTTCTAGCTATTTTATGAGTTAATCTAAATAGAAACTAAATGCTATATTGGAATGCAAGATCTAAATATTTTATTTTAATATTGGAATATATTGAAATAATGGAAATAAAAGGGGTATGGTACTAACCTTGAATTAACTTACCTCATTGTGCATTGGACTATAATGATGGTATGTGGACCGGGAAAGAAGTGACTGAATGGCCTCGGGAAGGGTAGAAGCTGAATATTTTCCTATATTGAGGCACCTAGGAGGGTATTGGGGCACCTCGAGGCTCCCCAGTCATGTAATCTGGGCACTCTAGACTATAGGAAAGCTCAAAACTTGAGTTTAACAATGTCACAACATCTTTGTAAAACCTTCACTCTGTTGCACATAGATGTCACAATAATATTACTTATGTCACTATAGATGTCACATGAATATTTAACTACAAACCCCTATCCAAAACATCAATTCGTAAATAATAAAATTTCATATGAATAGGTTCGACTAACCTCAGATTCCAAGCTAGTGGTGTTACGACTACACATTGCACTACATTGTTGACCCAATGTAGTTTTATGTGCGTGTGTGTGGAATTTTTTGCCTAGGGTTCCCTAGTGTCAATGACGTGGAAATAGGGGTAATAACTAGATGTAAAATTTAAATGTTGGATGGAATGGAAAGAATATAACCCTTTCCCCCTATGTTGTGTGTGACGTAGATGTAGAAGATGCCCAAATTTATTCCCTTACCTTAGTACATAGATTCCCTTGATATTAAGATGTACGCCCTGTAATGTAGTTAGTTTATTATGTTTATATAGGGATCTCTTGTTCAAATTTCAATACTAGTGACCCGAAACTGCTGACTATGACCTAGAAAATGCATAGGTAACCATTAAGACCGACCTCGAATAAACAAATTAAGACCACAAATTACGACAACATGGGCATCTAAAATCACAGGCCCTGGGGCACCCCAGTGCAACCCTAGGCACCCCAACATAGACTTAAAGATGACAAATGAGAAAATTATGACACCTGAGACACCCTAAAATATGCCCAAAACTACAGAGACAAATGACGAATGAACTAGACAAACAAAAATGATGTCTGACTAACTAACAAAAAGACCAAAGGATGGGTCACTAGTGAATACTTTTATTATGCAAGATCCATATATAAAATAACATACCGAAGGTATAAATGTAATAATAAGTGCGTGATTTTGTGACTACATAGTCATGAATCAATATACTTCTTTGTTATATGCTTCAAGTATCATGAATTCAATTTTTCAATTATTCTTTCACTCTCTTAGCTATATGGATCTTCATCCCTTTCAACTTTCTTGCAATATCTCAAGAATCTACACTATTATTTCTTTCTTGTATATTTATCCATCCACAATTTTTCCTTATCTCTACATTCATTGTTTACAATGTTTACAACAAGAATCTCTATCTTTTTATCAATCTGATTTATTTTTGTATCTTCAAGTTTATTTCTTTGAAATTACCTTACATTACAATACACCCTGACCATTAGAAAACTCCCATTTTATCCATATATGATGCAACCTACAATTTACCACAAATAACCTAGGTGCACTTTGTCACATCACCCAACTCCTGAACTAAGGACTCACCCAAAGCGCGCAAAGGTACCAAGCCCCTCCTTAGAGTTTCTTGTGCAAGATGTGAACATGATCAAGATATAATGCATTTAGATCCATAAATAGCATAAAATTTTCACAACGTATATTCCAGATCTAGATCATAATGAGTCATGAATTAAATGATAAACATAATGAAATCAACCATGTAAGAACCAGTTACCATTATGTTTAACACAATTATTCACCCAATATACTACATTAAATTAAACACGAGTAAATACATAAGCTTCTTACAATAAATAGTATCATAATTTTATACGCGCATTAGATATGGCAGCATAACTCCACAATATCTCATACACAATATCTCTCTAACTACAAATTAATACATATTTATAAGGGTGGGGACTTTCCTTCACCACTTACGCACTTCCCAAAATAGGTCACATGCTGAAAATAGTCATGCACCTTTACAATAACATGCACACATGCAAGTGTGCTAATAATAGATATCTTACAGTTAACTGGCAGTAGTATTCCTATTATTAACTCAAACTCATGCATGGTGCTTAGTAGATGCTCTTCCCAAAATAGCATTTGTGTGTCGCACAAGTCTCCATCCCATTGTGTGCTTCATACGCTATCTCCAAAAATAGCCCATAACCATGAAAATGGCTAAGTCCTAAATCAATATGTCTTTTGTGCATTTCCTTCCCTATCCTTTTGTGCCTTCAAATATGCCTTGCTCCCGCATGTGAATCTTCTATGTGCCCTCTCCTTAGTGTCATATTCTGTCTACTCAACATTACCCCACACTAAATTACATTATTGTCTCGATAATGGGGTTCCTCCTGATGTTACCAAATAATAAAGAATAATAATAAAAAGAATGTAAAGAATAACTTTACAAAGAATTGATTTTTATTCTGCAACACCCTCTGCTTCAACTGGGAGGATCAACTCTGAATATTCTTCTTTAATCTTAGCCTCCAAGGCTTTCCAATCATCTAATGTGTTTTAGACTTCTCTCTGTAATGTATACAGTGATGGATTCCAACTCATCTAGGGTCATCTCTCCCTTTTCATTCTATAATACTAGGACAATGTTAGCCATAATCAGACATCATTCCCTCCAGAAGATCCATCTTTTGTGGTATGAGATTTCAAAGATCATCCATTCTCTCCTTATGCAGATGTTGTGTTGCTTCAAGGATTCACATTTTTATTTAATAATGCCAATCTCTCCACGTGCCCTAAAGTATCATCATTCATTTCCTTCAGGACTTCATTATCTTCTAATATAGTTCTCATCTTGATCACTACTTCTGGAGCTGCGCATATGTTCAAATCTTGGTCTACTTTCTTTAGCTCATCTTGTAAAGTTTGGAGAAATGCCTCGTAAGATGAAATATTTCTAACCACAGAGGCCCTTGCTCTCTCTGCTTCTTGTTCAGGGTCCTTTGGTGCTAGCATACAAATTGGTTCATCCTTAAGCACCAAATCAACTAACACATGCACATAATGCATAACTAAAGTAAAATTTTTCAGGCTACCTTAGACTCTAAGTGTGGTCTTTCTTTCGGAGATATACCCACCAATTTCTTCTACCATCATGATGAAGGATTCAATATTTTCATATTCTAAGTCATCTCCTTTTATATGTGTTATTTCTTCATCTTTTACGTTGTTATCTTCTCATAGCGCTCACAACGGTGGCAGCCTTATCTATGTTCCTCTCGAGCCACTTCTATACATACCTTAACCAAGGAATTTCTCACTTGTTCATTAAACATGAGAGTGGGCTTTATAGCCATGTACTCGCTTCTCTGCAGTTGCATTCTTCATTCTTCTTGACACACATGACTCCTCACATACATCAAAATCGGGCTCATCCATATGAGTTTGCATGGACCAAGATAACTATTTCCTCAAATGCATAGTGGCCATATTTGGGTGAATCAAATCCCATCTATACAACCCCTTAACACCCATTGTGCTCGGAAACAGGAGTGAACAATTTTACTTGTGTCCTCAACATAGCCCATACTTAGCCCAACATACTCCCCACTGGTTCTCTTCATTCTTGGCCCCTTAGGAACTTGAGCACCAAGGTTTGGAGTTGGATCTTCAATGTTTTGAGTAATATCATGCTTTGTTTCTTCTACCTCCTTCACAACTTACTCTTCATGCTTCATATCCTCATCTCCGGTTTCTTCCACATCCTCGTGGTTATATAGGGGTTCCAGAACACTCTCTATGACTCCTTCACCTCCTAATTTAGCTTTAGTTTTATCCTCTTCCTCTCAGTTGTCTCTTTTTGATGAGAGATTCATGGTGACCTTCTTATAGGTTGTGAAGGTCCCACACCTTGGGTCCTTGTTCTTCTGGATACCCTTTTAAAGCAACACTCTTTATGGACTGATTCCACATCCAAGTCTTCGTCTTCTTCTTGTTCCGAGGTGGATTACTTACACGCCGCCTTTACTCTATTTGTGGGCTGCCTTTAGCCTCTATGATCTAATTCACCACTATATTCATATTCTTCATCCTCCTCATCTACCACTATAGTTTCTGTAAGCTATGGGGCTGGCATGTTCTCCACTGTATGTTTTCCTTTAGGTGGCCTTGGGAGTGCGAACTCATTTTATACATACTTTTTATTCTCCATCTTAGGCTTAAGTTGAAGCTATTATTGACGCAAAATTATAAAGCACCCTCGAATGGCTTGATTTTGAATGGGGCATCCGGTGTAACCTGCATAACATGGGACCATCTCTCAAGTTGTGGGACTTGCTACTTGAGATGGAGCTCCAGAGAAGGTTGGTTCCTCTACCTAATCTTAATGCTAAACTACTTCTAAGGAAGGAAATGCAATTTTCTACTCCTAATCTAACAATTCCAAGGGACCAGGGAGAGAGAGAGAGCATGAAAATTAAGAAATCCTACACTACAGAGGTTACAACACAAAGAAAAGGGGGTGAAATATACTACCGAGAGAGAATACAAAAGAAAATTTAGTTGAGAGAGAGGCCGGACCGGTGTGACATAGACCCAAATCTTCATTTACCACTAAATATCTATGAAACACAACATCCTACACTTGTAAATGGGACATACATACACAGAAAAACAACAACAAAAATAGAGGGGCAAGGAGATACAACAAAACAATGCAAGGGTTGAAAGAACACCACAAACACAATTTTATTGCTCTTATAATATGCACAGTCCATTACATTGTTGAAATAGAGGCACAAATACACTTTTCAAGCCCATGAGAGGGTTTTTAACTCAATGTTGTTGAGAAAACAAATTTTCTGAGACTTTTCCCACATCCGGAATATCTCCCATCTCAAATGAGAAGTGTTTATAATATATAGAAAATGAATGAGAGAAGGAGAAAGAGTGAAACTCGTATTTTTTCTCTCACCAACCAACAACTATAATTAAATGGTCTAAAAATGGCATGGGCACCCTTACAAATCATTTTACATATGTACTTTAGCTTCTGGAAGAAGAAATGGGGTACCATAATTTATTAATTGCGTTGGTTGGGCCTTAAACTGTGTATTTATGTGTTGGAGACGTTTTCCAAAAAATTTCACATCTTACTTCAATGAAATTAAGAAAGTAAGTTTTTTTGGCATAGAGGACATCGTGCTCATTTCAAAAAGTCAAATTTTGTGAAAATGGATATTTGGATCAAAAGTTATGGCCTTTTGAAGTTCGGGAGACAGACGTAAGGTGCGGAAGGGAAAAGAGAGAAGGCACGCGAGTAGGTGTGCGCACAGAGGGAGGCATACCGGTAAAGAAGGCATGGAAACAAGGGCACGCATGCTTTTAATTGAAGGAGGATGTGTGGTGGTAGAAAAGGAAAGAGGGCACGAGGGGATACGAAAGAAGGTGAGTGCCCGGGAATAGGGAAGAAAGCGGGTGCGGGAGGAAGGCACCAAAGGGAGATGGAAGGAAAGAAGAATGTGAAGGGAGAAGAGAGAAGGTGTGCATGGGCATTTAGAAGAAAAAAAGAGGGCACATGAAAAAATGGGTCATACAAGCACGTAAGCGGAATACCGGGAACTTTTTCTGTTTTGGAAGGAGTCTGTAGAGGGGCATGAAAGTAGTGCACAACATGATAAGGAGAAAGCGGCACACAGAAGGAAAGCACAAAGGAAAAATTAAAATGGATAACATAATACAGAGGAAAGGGAGTAGGGAGGCACAAAGGAAGCAAAGCACGTGGGGCACGTGAAAGAACTGCAACCTATGTAAAATTCCAAGTGATCAAGCTCTGGACGTGCAACCTAAAATGTGAAGCATCATAGTCAGAATGGAGATACAAGTTATCGAAAATAACTAGGAGAGTCATTTGGATAATAGGTATATGAGTACAGCTCCACTCTCCTCAATAGCCAAGCTTACTAGATTCATACTTATGATATTTGATATGAGCCTCTCAATCTAGGCCGTCCCTAACCTAGATACACATATGCCTTCCTCAGAGTGTGGTAGTCACATCTACCTTGTTTGCATTAAAGTTTAGGTGGCATGCATCAGTAAATCAGTGGAATGATGCCTTGAAGTAGCATGTTGTGAAGGCATATGATAGTTTACACCATGGGCTCCATGCCCCATCCCTCATAGTAAATTGTGTGATGCAGAAGTGTTGGTACACCACGAAATGTACTACCTTGCCCACCACCGAAGGTAGCTCCTTGGGAATGTGTCACTCCTAAAATGTCACACGAAGTTGGTCATACCACATCTCTTCCCTCTACTTAAATGGCACACTCACTGATCCTTCACATAAATATATGTCAAACCTCTCCGTGAGGGAATTATTTTCCATGGGTTACTCCAGATCTTGTTCTTTGGCCCATCAAGCATTCCAATTTCTACAAACACAAGAGAAAGGAGGATAGTGCCAAAAATTATCTTCTCTACTTGTGTGTGCTTCCTAAATCACGAGTCAGTAATGTAGCCTCGCTAGGTTATAGGCTACTCCACGAGACATTTTCTTCACAAGATGCAGCCACATGGTATTCACCTACAACCATCTCTCTTAATCATTCAACTTGGTTGCAGATGCGTAACTTCGCACCACTAGGTACTTCTTAAATTTATCAATGTCCATTCCGCTTCGACCCTTTGTATACCCAACTCCTTTCTTATCTCTACGATTTCTTCTTTCTCAATTAGATCACCAACAAGGTCTACCCTTGTTCCCTTCAATATTATCGGTGTTAAAATCGGGGTTGTTGTGATTCTAACCCTTTGTCTAATGAAATAGAACAATTCCCCATGGATTCTTCTCATTAGCCATTGGTATAATGGTTCATACTTTTCAAAATATGGGGGCTCATATAATTGATAGACTCCTACCTGCTTCAACAATTTCTCCCCAACATTGTCATATATTGGCATATCCTACACCATGCACTTTTTGGTCTTTGTATTCAACAATGCATCTAACTCTTTCTTGTTGTTAGATGTATGGTGGTTTTAGTCACTTATTTTGCACCTGCAAATTTGGGAATCCCACTCTTGTTCGACTATCACACCTTCTCGGATCTTGCATCTACGAAATATTACTCTAGGAGAAATCTCAACTTCATCTTTGACCTTCTTCTTTCCTTTCGTTCTTGCTGCAAGTGCTTTCTTTGGTGCCATCGTGAAAATCCCACATTCTCGCCTTCTCTTGAGAAAGTTCAAACCTAGCTCAAAATATGTGCCCTAGCCCTATGCTTCTTTTTGACACCTCTACTTCACACAAACCCTTCACCAATGGGGACACAAGCCTCTTTCACACAATAATCCACTCTCACATGTATTGTTTCACACTCTCCGCACCTCAACATGACTCACTTGGCTCGATTAAATACTTGTGATCATAAAGGTAAAAAGGAACCCACATCATGTCCTTATATAGATTTTCAAATAGTTAGTGCATTTATTACTCCTTCACCAATCATCCTCTCATTAATTGACCATTTTCACAATCTCCATGTGTGGTACATCTTCGTGCCCCAACTATAAACTTCTAGGGCACTTTCCTACCTTCGGCGCTACAAACTTCTCTTCAACGTGCTTCTAGAAACTTTATCATCCCAATATTTCCTTCCAACATCACAATTTTTTGTCAATGTCTGGCTCAAAATCTTGTTGAAGGCCTCAGCAGTCCCATTTTCCTAAGGATGATAGGGTGTATTCTTATGGTGCAAAATCATAAATTCATCCAATAGTATCTTGATCATCTCATTCAAAAAGTGTTTACCCCTATCACTTGTCAAGCTTAGCGGGCATCCATTCCTTGTAAGAAATTTTTCCATAAGAACCTAGTTGTTATAGTTGTTGTATAATCCTTGGTAGGTGTTACTTCTGGCCCACCTTGTAATATAATCTATGTAAGTGATGATGTAACATGATCCAGTTCTAAGTGTGACTGGTGAAATAGGACCCACAAAGTCTATATCCCATTTCTCAAATGGCTCAAAGACTAGGAATAGGTCTTAAAGGCATTTCATCTCTTTGCCTCAGGTTTACCAATGCATTGACAATGATCACATGCCTTATAATATGCTTTACAATATTTTAGAGGGTCTCCCACCATAATCCATCGAGTAGAACCTTGTGCGCAGTGGCGTCACCTATATAGTTCCCACCTGTAATACCACCATGAACCTCCTTCATGATGTCTGTGCACTCGTGCTCTAGTACACACTGGCACAAAAATTCATCTTGACCTTACTTGTATAGGTCACCACTAATCAACATAAAGGTGTCGTCACGAATTGCAAGTTGTGTCTTCTCTAAGAATTTTATTCCTTCTAGCGACATACATGTATGTAAAAAGATAGCAATACCCTCCAATTCTAAAGGCATGCATTTTAACCTATACAACTGTGCATCTGAAATTGTATCTTCAATTGTTTTCATGTCCTCCCCTAATTGAATTCTTGATAAGTGGTCTCGAGCTAGAATTACTTTTCCGTGATTTTACCACAACTTTGAAATCAAATTATTGGAATAAGATCACCCATCAACATATGTGCCCCTGTAAAATGGGCATGCTTACCAAGTATTTCAATGCCATGTGATCGGTGTAAAATAAAAATGGTGTTGCTAGAAGGTATTTTCTGAATTTATGCAGTGCATAGATCATTGATAAGGCTTCACGCTTAATAGTTGTATAATTATACTCTATAGGAGTCAACTTTCTACTAGCAAAATAAATAGGATGATCTATAATACCTTCTCTAGGATGAGATAACACCGTGCCAATGGTCATGCCAGAGGTGTCCACATGTACATGAAACAGTTGGTCCCATGAGGGAAAACACATAATAGGTGTTGTAGTAAGTCTCTCCTTCAATGTCTCAAATGTGTGTTGTTGCGGTTCTCCCCAATAAAATGTCCCTTTTCCTTTTAGTAACTCTTCCAAGGGTGTGGCAACCTTAGCATATCCTTTGATAAATTTTCTATAATACCCAGTGTGACCTAAGAATCCATGCACCTCACTCTGACTGGTAAGCTCTTCCAAGCCTATAATATCGGCAACCTTAGCTAGATCTACTAATAAACCTTCCTTATAGATGATGTGCCCTAAGGTGTAGCAAATACACACTTATTGATGTTCAAAGAGATTCTTAACTATCTACATATTTCAAACATTAAGCGTAAATTGTCACAATGATCCTTAACAAGTCCATACACCATCCAATCATCCAAGTAAACTTGTAAATTTTTTGAATAAAATCTTGGAATGCTTGAACAACTATTCATGAAAATACTACAGGCACATTTTTCAAACCAAAGGGCATCACAATATATACAAAAATTCTCCATTCAATGGTGAAAGTTTTTTTTTATTGATCCTCCTGTGTAATCTGGACTTGATGATACCAGAAAATCAATTTGTAAAAGAATAGATTTCGTCCCCTGCAACACCTTCTAATATCTCCTTTGTGAAAGGTGTAGGAAAGGGATCAATCACACATGCAACATTTAGTTCTCTATAATCAACAAAAATCCTAATCCAACCATATTTCTTTATATTGATAATAATGGGGCTAACCCACTCTGATTCTTCTTGAGGCTTCATGATGCAATACTTCAACATCTTGTCAATTTCTTCTTTAACTTTTACATGCAGGTTAGGGTTCATCATGTAGGGTCTCTTCCTAACCAAGAACACACCTTCCTTAAGCTTGATCTTTGTTTCTCCTAATGAATCATGCACTCCTTTTAATTCATCGTAGCCCCTAGGAAATAAGTCCTAAAAATCATGGAGCAACTCCACTATCTTTTCCACTTCAGAGTCAGACCAATAATCTCCAATTATTTCCTCCTTAGGTTCAACATTCGTACCAATATTCACTTTCTTTTTCCTCATAGGTTCATGATAGGTGCATGCATTGTTATCCACACTGTCCAAAACCTTATGCATACCTACTGAATGATCTATATCTATATTTTCTACTTCTTCATCATCCACTATGTAGATTGTTTTTCCTTTTTCTTTCTCAAATAAAATGCACTTAAGTAACGTGACATCTGTCTTTGCTTCTTCATCAAAGTGCACTGAATTGTTCTCATCAAATAAATCATGAATGCGTTCTTCCACCTTTGTAATCTCTCCCATAGTTAAACACTTTATAACCCTTAATGCCTCTTCTATTAGAGGTTTAGTAGATAAGGAGTTAAAGTATGGACCATTCCTACAATCAAATCCTACCAATTTCTAGTTCTCTATGTAGCTCCACATATACATACAAAGCACATGCACAACCTTATAAAGTAGAATAAAGTTTGTGCACCCATAGAAAAGGTAGTAAAGCTTCCTACCCCTCTGTCTAGAGCCTCTCACACTGTTTAACATGGTGTTGAATAGGTTGATTACCATGATAAGTGTAAATTTGAGTAGGTGCATTGATCCTAGAAAACCGAGTTGTTAGAGCAATGTTGAATGAATTCCATTCTACAAGATTATCCCTTTGAACCACCCACCAAAGTGCATTGATGTCCCATGTAAGGTATATGATAACATATTTATTCTTTGAAATTGGTCTATCCACTATTCCTCCATGGTGCACAGGAATACCTTAGGGTCTCCTTCTCCACTTTATCGAGGTACAAAGATGTTACCTATCCTCCTAATGCAATGAGGTTTGATTTTCTACGCAAATGCGCTCCTTACTTTGTGCCCAACCGTATCATAAGTACCATGAGCCCAATTATAAAAAGAAATACTTGTAGTATCACTAATAGACTGTGTATCTTCCCACTGAAGGATTCCTTCCTTAGATGACTCGAGTACTTCTGGGTCCCGAATGACGCATACATAAATCCTATTGAAATCTTCCTCACTGAAAGGCTCAACATAGGGTGCAAATTTTGTATTTGTTAAAGGGATAATAACTCTTTCCTCATTGTTCTCAAAAATAATATATCCCTTGTTGAACCGAATACCAAACATAATTCATAACACAAGGGCATCCAAGTAGAGCTAGGAAGCGTCTACTTCTGCGCAAGTACTAAAACCTTAAAATTCCTAGTGAACTTGGCCCCTTGTATAGTAATGGATGTATCTTTTAAAACTCTTATAGGAATGGCCTTAGTTTGATTAGCCATAAATAGTACATTAGAAGATGGCTGTAATGAAGGTTTCCCCATCTGTACCTATGCATCTAAAGTAAGAACATTTACCTTCATGCCTATGTCAATCAATATATTACCCAAGAGACATTTATCGACAAAAACATTTAGAGTGATCTCCTCGTCATAATCTAAGATATGGGAGGGAAGATTTACATCTAGGATCTAATGCCCATTCTTAATATTCACACGTGGAGTGTTTCCATTTAGCCAACTCCCTATTTATGGAATGATATTCTCCTGGAGCAACATTCTGCATACCTCCTTCAAATCATCAATATTATACTATACTATCTCTACTACCTTCTTCTATTCCATCTTCCATGATTTCTCCTTTAAACATTGTATTTCCCCTTGAAGGTCTTTGAGTACTTCCATGGTCTCATGATAAACCTCCTTTTGATGCACAGGATCTAGATACCTTACATGCAAAACATCCTCCTTAGTGATGGTAAGATTCTACTGTAACACTTCTCTAGAGTGCATTCACACATGTGTAGTGATCTTCACAAGTAATATCTCAGGTTCCGGTGCCAACTTTGGCATGCACTGATTTTCCACATTGCTTTGTATCCTAGCCATCCATGTGTGTATTTTTTCTTTTGTTTATGTTTCTTGCTAAGATGCTCATACAAATAAGGAAATTCCTCATAGCTATGATTCTTCCCATAGAAAGAACATGTAATATTCGAGGACATTCACGCCTATAGTGGTCAGGTGATCCGCATGTAAAGCATGTTCCACGAGGGAATTCACTTCATCCACCACCATGACCTTGACCTCCAAATCCACCATGGTATCCTCGACCTCTGCCATGTCCTCCTTCATAGTGCCCCTCATTTTGATCATAGTGTGCTTGATTGTGATTTTGATCCTGGTGCTCACCTTTACCCTTAGAGTTATCTGATATTCCTATCTATCGCACACCAATATCTATAGCATCATGGATCCGAAAATCAACCTCGTAGTCTTTCGTATCGTGAGCTATAGACTGGAAAATCTTACAATAGAAAGATAAATTATTCCTTATCGCTTGTTGTAATAATGGGTAGCGGTTGTCCTCGTGGTTTAGGTGACATATCTCACAATCTAGCAATCATGAACATATTATTATATGGGGACAACTATATTTGGTGTTCCCTTCCACTTCATAGTCTATACACCAAATCCCAGTGTGCATCTCATGTGCTTGAATTTTCCAATAGTTTCTCCAACTTATTTTCCATAGCTACAATCTTGTGCTTCCAAGAATGGGTTGACTTTAGTGTCTATACTCATGATTACCTCAGCACGTAAAGATGCTTCAAGTGCTTCACGAGATCAATGTATGTCTTATGTGAAAATTCCCTTCTAAAAGGTGTGATCAGACCACCAATGAACCATTATGCATACTGGCTTGCATGAATATAATAAGAAAGCTTAGATAAAGTGTTTTGAAATGGGCATCATACTCCCAAACACTCATAGTAGTGCCTTGTTTAATATCCTTGAGCATGCTTATACTCTTCTGCTCAAACTTAGGAATATAGAACTCTTTAAGGCCTCTTTGAATGTTGCATAATCTATACATGTTTGATCAAGGTAAAATTTCTTGTACCAACTATGTGAACATCCCTGTAATGTAGTTGTAAATTGACTTACCTTGCGCTCAGAAACCATTATTCCTTTTTATGCCATAATATCTCACACATGTGTAAATGTTCAACAAACATCCTCTATGCCCCTATACTCTAGAAGACAAAGAGACATATCCATGTAAATATATTGGGGTTGGTGCAGACCTTTCCCAACTAATCTAGAACCTCGTGTGTTTCCTCTTCCTCTAGAACCACCATATCAATAAGAACTAGAGCCACCTATACCCCTGATCCTCCACCTATGGCCAGAAGTGAACCAGAAGATGTACTTCCATGTGTCCCACAAGAGTATTGTATTGAAATCCTATAGTCTATGTGGTGGTACTACTCCTGCAAGTGAGCCCCAAATTCTGTGCACTCAAATTTTGTTTAGATGATGCATCTAAAAATTTCCCTCCAAAAAATAATGAAGATGTTTTCCTTGCCATAGATATGCTTTCTATGTGACTTACTCATGTTTTCCTACTATCAAATTAGCTTGATGATTATTAGATGTACTAGATACTTGAAAACCAAGTGCAAGTGTTAGGTTTCTAGGTAGATTCAGATGTGCGCCTGTAGCCCAAGTCATCTCTACTAGTGCGCTCCTGTGTGAGGCCAAGAAAATTTCCCTATCATGTTTTCCCAAATGGGGAGTTCGATGCTGCGGCTCCACGCCTTCTACGTGAGCTCCAAATCCTTCACGATCCATCTCTCTTCTCAATGCCATCTACTCTGCAATGTCACACTACTTCTCTATCTCCCTCTTACACACCTCATTGTACTTAATCCACCTTTCTTCTCTCTGCCGCTAAGTCCGCCATCTTTCACCAAACCTGCTGCTTCCCCTACATGTGGTGAGTTTTAGCTAGTCATTGACTTTTCCTCTAAGTTAGGGTTACAATCAAGATCTTGATCACCACTGGAATTACTTACAAGTAAGTTCCCCAGGATAACATAAAATTGGAACTCAACTACCTCGGGAAATAATAAGTGGAAATTGAGTATTCCATAATATAGTTGTTCAAAACACCATGGAACCAAGTATCCACAATGCGTGTCCAAATCAAATCAGCATCATAGAGGGCCTGAAATTCTTCCTACATCTAAACAAGTGTGTGATACCTCTAATTCCATTTAGATGCATAAGCAACCAACCACTCATACAGTTCTACTGGGAAAATAATAAAGAATCTCTCATACAAATAGTCATATAGATTCTTTTCCACCCATGTACGTGCATCAAACTCAGATCTAGTGTTGAACCTCCATGCATACTCTTCTTCCAGATATTTTATCCACTCCTCAACACTTGTTAGGGTCAATTGGCACATATTCATGTGAACTATCCTAAAATTAATTGAAAAGAGGTCTGGATAACCTAGAATTTACCACGAATAACCCAAGTGCACTGACACATCACCCATCCTAAGCTGAGTGCTCACCCAAAGTGCACAAAGGTATTAGGCCCCTCCTTAGAGTTGCTTATGTAGGATGTGAACATGATGAAGATATAATGCATTCAGATCCATAAATAGCATAAACATTCCACAGAGCATATTCTATATCTAGATCTTAAAGAATCATGAATCAAATGATAAACATAATGAAATCAACCATGTAAGAACTAGTTACAGTCATGTTTAACACCATTATTCACCCAATATACTCCATTATATTAAACATAGTAAATACAAAATATTCTTACAATAAATAGTATCATAAGTTTATGTGCACATCAGATCTAGCAGCATAACTCCACAATAGCTCATACACAATGTCTCTCTAACTACATAAATTAATACATATTTATAAGGGTGGGGAATTTCCCTTCACCACTTATGCACTTCCCAAAATAGGTCGCATGTTGAAAATAGTCACGTTCCTTTACAATAACATGCACACATGCAAGTGCACTAATAATAGATCTCTTACAGTTAACTGGCAGTAGTATTCCTATTATTAACTTGAAATCATGCATGGTGCTTAGTATACACTCTTCCCAAAATAGAATTTTCATTTCACGTAAGTCACCATACCATTGTGTGCTTCATACGCTATCTCCAAAAGTATCATGTAACCATGAAAATGGCCAAGAATCTATCTTTCACATGCATTTCCTTCCTTATCCTTCGAGTTCCTTCAAATGTGCCTTGCTTCCGCACATGAATCTTTTGTGTGTTCTCTCCTTAGTGTCATATTTTGTCTACTCAATAATATATAAAGATTTAGATATTCCCCATTGACCTTTCACATGAACTCACACATTTCATTGAATTTGAACTTTTCTCTTCAGCTTCTACCCATTTCTCCTCAACAATTTTGTCTTGCTCAATAACCTTTTATCTCCTTCAAAAAATTTATTTGACCTATGACACTTGATCTTTTTGAGATCTCAAGTGACCTAGACTAGGTGTAAGAATATCAACTGTGACCTCCATGCCTTCCTCTTTGAGTTTAATTAGATTTAAATTTATTGTTTCTTCATCCTTCTAATGTTGACAAGTTGAATATGACTTCACTTATAGTGCCTTGAGTTTTTGCTAATGAAACATTGTTCTCGCTTAGATACAAATGACCATACACTCACCGTGGAAAAGAGATATAGAAGGAACATTCTTGAATATGAGATCATGAAATTTATAGTTTACATGGTCCATTGATAGCATTATTCACCAATAATTTAACTTCCAACTTTGTTAGGAATGATTGAACTATGAAACTATCCAGAAATGTTGTTATTAACATTGTGCACGAATGAGTAAGTATTTCAGTAATCAAACAAGATCATTTTCGACCTTGGAAAAATATATTGAAATATCATTTGAATCTTGACAACCTTGAATCACCTGAGAAAAGAGCTCCATTTCATGAATCATTCTTTGAACAAGCATAAACCATGTTAACACTGTAAAAAATATGACTATGTACGAATTAGGGAAATTTTGTTACAAAATCTCCATATGCTTAATAAAACTCCAAAATTATATTTGAAACCATTTTCTATCCACCCCACAAATATTATTACAAAATTTCATGAATTTTGAATGGAATACAAGAGAGATTCGATCAAAAATATCTTAGAGAACCCCCAGTTCAGTTCTTGTGATGTGAGATAATGGCTTGAGAACATACAAAAATGGATTTCTTCCTTTATACATGATGAAATTTGAATATTCAACATGAAGAGGATCTGTAGGATCTCTTCTAACCTTATTAGACTAAAAAATTATTTGAATGAATTCAATTTTTCTCAATGTTGCAAAGGAAAATGTATAGTGTTTATTTATGGTGATTGTGCATAACCTATTTCTCTATAACCGTGATTTGGAGACTACTTATGCATTTAGAATGAAGAATAAAAACATCAACATGTGTTATATCTCATTTGAATGCTCCAACACTACTTTAAACCACTTGTTTACCTTCACTTGATACTTCCATCATGCCCAAAGAGGATTTACTTCACATGTTTTGAAAGTATGTGAGCTTTCGCACACACATTCATTCCATGTTGTATTTGTCTCCTCATATGAATAACATCAATTTTCATCAATGCTTCATCATGGGCATAGTGAAATAATTTAGGGTCTTGAGAAAGATAGAATCCAAAGAGGGTATGCTTCTTGAGAACATGCTCTTGTGTACTACTTTCTTAACAAACTAACTCAACCAAAACCACTTTTGTACATAAATCACCCTTTACCTTTTCACTTGGAGAGACGGAACATACCAATTTTCTCATGTAGAAAATAAAATCACTTTAAGAACCCTTGCAAGGTCATGGCACAATGTTTTTATAGAGAATTTTAATCTTGAAGGCTTAATAACATGATTGTCTCGGACCTAAGTGTGAAAATCCTATGCATGCCTACATGACATTGTTCACACCGACATCAATGGTGTCATCATTTTGACTTGGAAAAGGTATATTATGCTTACGAGAAGTGAATTTAGCTTTCCCTAGTGACTTGGAGTTAGAACATTCAAATTAGGCCACTAAACCGATCCGAAAATGGGTGAGGTAAATTTTCACTTTTAACATTTTCAAGGATCTAGGAACTCAACATCAATTGTATGGCTCTATTAATCCAAAATTGATTAATTCTTGATTTATAAAGCACCTCAGTTTGAATTTCATTCACAATACTAAAATGGGCATTCATGGATTATGGATACTGAATTGAAATATTAAGTCCATTTCCCATTTTTAATGAATGATTGCTTAATCAAATTATTAACTTTCAAATCTGAATTTTATCTTATCAAAAGCTTCATCCAAAAATTGAAATAAAATCCACAACACAAGTTTGATAACGGAGTTCACCTAAAGGCTACATCTCTAGATTCTCGAAAAGAGAATCAATCTATTATTTCCCAAAGAAGTACAATTAACCATTCCATAATGAAAAATAGACCATTATACTTGAAAATGAGTTGATCTAAGACTCATGGAACTCTCCACATAGCACGAAACTACTCCAAGATCGATTTGTGGCTCCTACAGTGCTTCCACATTGTGATCTCCTTGAAATGTGACCGAAAAAAATACTATAGCTAGATATTTATAATCACTACATGGAAAAAAATTACATTTATGGAATTCTCATAAAATTCCAAACTTTAATTTTTACACCATGATGAAATTCGGCCTCTAAGGGCCTCAAATCCAAGTTTGAATGCATGTTGCTCCTTATCTTCCCTCCGGCTACCTACTTCACATTCTACAACTTTGTGTGCTCAAATACCTACATGATCTTTACCCGTAGAACTCTTTAGGCGAGTTAGTGAGTCGTATTGATTTGTAACTTCATGGTCTTGAGATTGATCCACACCCCCTCCATTTTAGCTGATGGTTTTGTTTTCCTAAGTGGGAAGATATCCCATATTGGCTGCATAGATGAGGGATTGATGTTAAAATATAGGAATGCATGCCTAACTATGCATGACACTATCCACACTTTCCCATTTTTTTCGGGCCACATAGTCTCTACCGAGCCATTTGATTGGCTATCGAGCTATGTAGATTAAAATGCCCACTATATTGGGCTTTGCATTGATCAATCCAACCCCCAATCCATTGGCCGCAATTTGTTGAGTGCATTTTTTCCTTTGTTTAACCCACCAAGTCGTGTGTGGTGTTTTTTTGGCCACGTTAAATGTCTATATGCTACACTATATATCAACCACTAAGCTAAAACATTGACTCGCCCACATTGATAGGGCCATGAACATTATGGTTTGAGTGTCAAATAATAAGGCTAAGTCATATGGTTGTTGCACTAAATTAAAAAGGTGTCAAGCTATGTTTGGTTTACTAGCCCACTGATATATATGTAAAATGGCCAATCCATTGTTGACCCACCAAGTTAACCACATACACCAAGATATAAGGAATTTGGTGGGAGGTAAGACCGAGGGATATAATATTGAGCTCAAACAATATGGAATATCAACGGACAAATAGATAAGGCCTCATAATTGTGGATATTAATGTGATCAACTCGATGGGGATTTGATCACCCCACCGAGCTAATATGTAACTCTCCCGAGCCGTAAAATGCAAAATTCAAATATCCTCTAATGCAAATTGACAACTCTCCAAACAATATAGTCCCACATTTGGAGAGTTAGAAGATATATGGCATATATAATAAAAAATTTGATAATATCAATGTGAATAAAAGGTGGCAAAGGCACCCTTCCTACAAAAGAGTGTGTTCTCTCGACAAAGCAAACTGGCCGGGCCTTGGCAAGAAAATAGTAGGTCCCATAAAATTGTGCGTGTGTCAAAAAAAATTGTATGCTCAAAAATACAAAATTTTAACCTTTTCACCTTTTTCCAAACTACCATGTGTCAACGCATTATTCGCTAGTTGACCAACTTTGACCATTTTCAAACCAAATCTTTGACCTGCGATAACTTCTACTCCCTAGGACTTTTTTGGAGTTCGCATTATAGGAAAGGTCATAGGATACTTTACATTGTGGTAATGGTTTAGGGAGGTTTAGGAAACTTCCTACACCCAAAAAAATCCTCTAGATCACTCCTCCAAACTGGGAATGCTTTTGTCCACAAAAAGTTGTATATCAACCCATAAAACATGCTAACTCTTCTGTAATTACAAAAACACATACAAGAACCCAAAAAATAATTATAGGTTAATCAAATGCAAATAGTTAATTAGTTAGTCACATAAATCGATCATACATTAACACATAATGAAACTAGTGTCTAATCGATACGATGCAACCTCACAACTCTACACACAACTATGAACTGTCAAATCCCATGTAATGCCATAAAAATAACTGACCAGATAATAACACCCATTTAAGCTAGTGTTCAACTGTCACTTTGTGATACTGACCAATTACAAAAATTACAATTCCACAAAAATAACTCATTATAATCAGACATCTAAACTGCCCCTAATTAGGTTAGTGCCCATTGTCTATCTGAAACTGTAAAAATGAAAATATACACTTTCCATTGTAGTCATACCATCAACACAAAAATAGCTATAGTCATAAAAACTGAATCCACGTGAATCTTCCTAAAACCAATGTAATGCCATCACAAACAATTGGTTAGATAATAACACCCATTCTATTACGGAAGCTAGTGTTCAACTGACACTTTGTGATTATGTCGATTACACCTGTAGATATTCACTATCCAGAATAATTAAACCATCAATGCTAAAATATGGCTATAGTCAAACTATGAAGTAACGTGAATCATGTAAATTCTATCCATACACACTGATATGTAAAAGGATAGATCAAACTGTAACTTTTCTTACCCAAAATGGTGAAATCTCTCAATGCTACAAATTATCACAGAATACTCGCACACTAGTTTTTAGTGCAAATAATGTACACTTCAATTGTAACTACACAGAGTAGTCACAAATAAACACCCTAAAAATAAGGGTTGTCATAAATGTGTAATTAGACTGTGAAGACACAATAGATTTGTATATTATCTACAAAATCAATAAGGTGTCAACAATTTTGCATAATGACATTTAACAATAATACTAAAAATGCATTCCAAAATTAGACATCATTCTCCACATGCCCACTGAAATTACATGACTGCTGCTAAAAATAGAAATTGGTACATTGTCATCCTTTTAAAAGGTAAGAAGTTAAATCTGAGCATTTTAAACCTTTCTCCTAGATCCTCTTACAAGTGACCCCAATTTCCAATTTCAAGGTAATTAAAAACATATGTGAATTATTCCTTCATCATACACTAGAAATCCACAAAATTACCCTAAGAAGTTTACATTGTTGAAAAGCATGCAAAAAAACTATCCAACTCACATGAGCCTACATTCTCCATATTAAAATTGAACGGACTCATAAGTGGTTCAATAATGGATAGAGGTTGATTTAAAATTGTGGTTCAAAACTTCCTACCTTGACTCCAAATTGTTGTACCATACACCGGATGGTTTTTGGATGAAGTTTCCATCAATTATCAACCCGATGCCTCATCTGACAAAATTTGCAACTACCCATAGTGCACTTGTACTGTTCAACCACTGAACTAACTGCACCAACTAAAGAAATCAATGTTAATCAGATTAAATTGGAAGCAAAATATCGAGCTAAAACCAACTCTAATACCAAACTTGATCCAAAAATGGGTGAGGTAAATTTTCACTTTTTAACATTTCCAAGGATCTAGGAACTCAACATCAATTTTATGGCTCTATTACTCCAAAATTTATTAATTCCTTATTTATAAAGCACCTAAGTCTAAATTTCATTCACAACAATGAAATGTGCATTCATGGATTATGGATACTGAATTGAAATCTTAAGTCCATTTTCCCATTTTTAATAAATGATTGCTTGATAAAATTATTAACTTTCAAATCTGAATTTTATTTGATCAAAAGCTTCATCCAAAAACTGAAGCAAAATCCACAACTCAAGTTTGATAATGGAGTTCACCCAAAGGCTATGTCTCCAGATTCTCGAAAAGAGAATCGATCTATTATTACCAAAAGAATTACAATTAACCCTTCCATAATGAAAAATAGACCATATACCTACAAATGAGCAGATCTAAGACTCATGGAGCTCGCACATAACCAGAGAGTTCTCCAAGATCGATCCATGGCTCATATAGTGCTTCAACAGTGTGATCCCCTTACAAATTCAACTAAAAACACCTAAAACTTGATATTTATAAGAACTACATGGAAAAAATATACATTTCTATAATCCTCATGAAATTTCAAGCAACTTTAATTTTTACACCATGATGAAATTCAACCTCTAAGGGCCCCAAATCAAAGGTTGAATGCATGTTGCTCTTTATCTTCCCTCTAACTACCTACTAGAGAGTTTGCAACTGTATGCTCAAATACTTGTGGGATTTTTTTACCCATTGAGCTCCTTAGAGCGAGCTGGTGAGTCACACCGATTTGTAGCTCCATGGTCTCGGGGTCGATCCACACCCCCTCCATTTTAGGTGATGGTTTTGTTTTCCCAAGTGGGAAGATATCCCACATTAGTCACCCTGGATGAGTGGTTTGATGTTTAAATATATGCATGAATGCCTAACTATGTGTGGAAATAACCATACCTTCCCTTTTTTATAGGCCACATAGTCTTTTCCGAGGTGTTTAATTAGCTATCAAGCTATGTAGATTTAACTTCACACTATGTTGGGATTTGTGTTGATCGATCCAACCTCAAATTCGTTGGTCAACCATTGAGTGCATTGTTTCAGCGTTTAACCCAATGAGTCATGTGGGGTGTTTTTTTGGCTAGCTGAAATTTCTATCCACTACATTGTATATCAAGAACCGAGCTAAAACATTGACCCACCCACATTGATAGGGCCAAACATTTTCATTTGACTACCAAGTAATAAGGTAGAGTCATATGGTTATTGTGCCAAGTTAAAAGGTGTCAAGTTATGTTTGGTTTACCATACCACCAAGATATATGTGAAACAACCAATCCACTATTGACCCACCGAGTTAACCACATATGCCAAGATATAAGGAATTGGTGGGAGGTAAGACCGAGGCATATAATGTTGAGCCCGAATAATATGGAATAACAATGGCCAAATAGCTAAGGCCTGATAATTGTGGATATCAATGTGATCAACTCGGTGGGGATTTGATCACCCCATCAAGCTAATATGTAGCTCACCCAAGATCAAACGCATAATTCAAATATCACGATCTTGAAAATATACAGATCTCTAAACAATATATTCCCACATTGGGAGAGTTAGAAAATATATGGCATATATAATCGAAAATTCAATAATAACAATGTGAATAAAAGGTAGAAAAGACACCCCTCCTACAAAAGAGTGTGTTAGACTTTTGGCCGAGGATCCCAGAAAAGAAAATAGTGGGGCCCAAAAACATTTTCATGTTTCAAAGACATGAGGCTCGAAAACACAAAATTTTAACCTTTTCACCTTTTGCCAAACTGCCACGTGTCAACACGTTATTATCCACTTGACCAACATTGGTCGTTTTCAAACCAATTCTTTGACATGTGATAACTTTTGCACTTGGACTTTTTTATGGATTTTTGCATACCATCAGAAAGGTATCAGAACACTCTATAGTGTGGTAATGTTTTAGGGATGTTTAGGAAACTTCCAACCCCTAAGAAATCATCTCGATCATTAACTCACGAAGAAGCCCTCGGGGGAGAGCAAACATCAGAAGAAAAATGCTCATAACTTTTTAAAACAAGTCCAATTGATCTAAAAAATTTCATTACCTCAAGATTGTATTATACTAAAAAAATATTCTATGATTTATATGAAGAATCCCTCATATTTTTCTTTAGTGCTAAGAAGTTAGGAAGTTGGAGATGAACTTGTTATGAAACCAGTCTTACCAAAACTTGAATAACTTGAAATCTCCATTATAGAATCTAATGAAATTTGACATGGAGAACTACAAGACATCCATTTACATATTATCTATTTTTTCTAGACATATTTTTAATGTGAAACTCTAATCAATCTCATTTTCCTTAGAGAATATTGATAGTTTTCAAATCCACTTTCTGTGCATTCTTGAATTTTGACTCCAGGAGCTAAATTGAGCCTTGTTTTAGCTCACACATGATGTAGAAAGTATTCCTAGGCTTCTCCCATGCTCACATTACCTTTCCATGACTTGTAATAATTTTTCACTTCTCATCCGCCACCGATAAGACACTACTAATAAACCTTCATCTCCTTGTATTCTTCACTTCACTAATCAACCCTTTTTTCCATCAATGCCAATTCACATCAATGAAAACACCACTAGAAATGAATGGGGTCCAACAAACTCCCCTTTTTATTGATTAAAACACCTTAGGAACCTAAAAAATTGATGGAAAAAGCATTTTCATTCCTTGTTTCTGATTGCAAACTTTGTATCCTCCCCCTTTGACATCATTGACAAAGGGCCAACCTTATATTACCATGAGAAGTATGCAGATAAGCTTGATGATTAATGATTTTACCTGAGAAAATCCCCTTGGATGATGTTGTGCTTTTCCCCAAATCTCTCATCTGCATGACCTTATGCACACTGTTAGCCTGAATTTTCAATGGATCTCCTTTTCCACAAGCACTTTTGAGGCCTTATTCCATCTTATGTATCATATCTCCTTTCTTATAAAAATAGTATCAACACTTTCTTTTAGTTGATGTTGCATGACTTGATGATTTAAATTCTTTCTAGGTAATTTCACTTAGAAAACATTGATATTCTTTCTTTGTTACAAGAGTTTAGCCATCATTCTTCTATGTAATGATTCATTTTGTCTTCTTCCTTCATGTAGAAGTGTGTACTTTGCTCATAATGGATTACTTGCTACAAAGCATTTATGATTATTTAAATCTTGAAACAAGAGATCATATACCTTCTTCCTTATATGTGCACAAACTCACATTTAATCATTATTCTTATCGGACTTCAACTAACTCATGCTCAATCCAAAACACCATGCTCACTTCCCTTGCATTGACTTGTCATCTTGAATACTATGTTTTTCATTTCCTAGGAAGCTCCCCTATCTTTAAAGTTAAAAATGAAACATGCTTAGCATCCATACCATTGTCTCTAGGCACTGTAGATGTGTCTTAGTATTCATTTGAGGATAAGGAACCAACTATTACGCTAAAATTTGATCAATTTACCCATGAAATATACTTCTCCATATTCATTCATCATAAAAAAATATTTAATAACACCATTTAATCTTCATCCCCACTATTACCATGTAAAAAAATGCTTTACATGCCTCTAAAAGCATGTAATTTTCCTCATCTAAACTTGTAGGTCTTCATCTTCCGAGTCACCATCATTACTTATCATGAGTAAAAACTCCAAGTTATGTCATATATAACTAAAAATATACACTTTACTTGAAGCCTCATACCTTTTCCATCCTCTATCCCTATGAGCTTAGATGATTTGTTCAAAATTTTAGCTTCAAAATCCTTCATTTGACCATTCAAAATTGAGTTTCCATCTCTACCGCTTAAGAGGACTGTGTAGACACAGTCATGGACAAGTGAGGTACCAAAAATGGATTGATTTTTCCTATGTCACTTGCAAGAAAGCACAAACACCTTTCAAAGACATCTTCAAACATGATGAACACCTCTTCAAGTAGTATTTATTATAAACAACCCTTGATTAACTCCTTGTGACACTATACTAACTATAAACATGGAGACATCAGATCTTTAGACTCAGACAAGATATTATGTTATGCCACTGACTTCTATTTAAGATAACCATTACTTGAACACATACTCGATAGCATTTGGACTCTTGACATGGTTTACAAGACACAAGAGGCTTCCATTTAGACATTAATCAGACTCATACAACAACTACTAACAGAGCCCATCATTCTTAATGACAATAGAGATATTAGGATGCATACAATGAGACTTCTCACATCTTTTTACTTGGCTCAGACTTAGATTATTAGTCACAGAACATGTACTCACACTTTTCGATCTTAATGACCTATGTAACTGAATGTTTTACATATGAATCACCATATACTTCCTTTAAAACCTATAGGCTATCATTTGTGACACTTTTCCTCTTGATACACTTGCAATAAGCACTTGATCACTTTCACAGTTTCATATGAACACACTCAGAGTTTTTAGGTAGTTATCTACACTTGGAACCATTCTATAGTATGATCTTTAAGATATTTTAGTCCATCATAGGCTTTGGAGTACACAAGAAACACTATTTTTCATTGAACACCATTTGATGTAAGCAACGAGGACACACAAAAATATTCATTGAGACATAATGTGCATTGGCATACCTCAATAACCCTTCTTGAACCCTTACCTTGTTTCAAGTGCAAAAACATAATGTAAAAGCACAAAAACATCAACTTCTTGACTTCTTCAATGTTCAAGAACACACCTTCAAACTTATATTGCTTCATGCAACATCATGAACACTTTGAGAGCTCACAATGATGTTGATGGAGTTCATATGCATTTGACCACACTCCTCAACCTTATATGTTTATGCTTCAAGGAACTCATTTATACTTGTACATTCCTTTTGTATCCTCAAATACCTCCAAACCCTGATGTCATGCCTCAAGGTGACTGTTTAGACCTTAAAATGAACATACCCAATGTTTCACATGCTACTCATCCTTAGAATCATGCCTCACACTCTGAAATCTTGAGAATTACATATTTCTGGGACATTCTTTTGATTTCATCATCCTTCACATGAAGCTTCACACAACCTTGACTGAGCATATACATAACCTCTTTTGAACAAGAATTTGGTAACTCTCTATACATATTTTGATGAGATCAAAGCATTCTAAGCACATATTGATAGTTTAACAAAAACTAGCTCAACTTGACACACTCTCGTAGACACACTAAGATACACCATGACATTTGGGATAACAACTCAGAATTTTGACAAGACATTTTTCTCATACCCTTGAGACACAAATATTAAAAAAACTCATAAGAATGCATTATTTATGGACAAATGATGACAAGAACTTGTGAAAAACACCTCTTAGACTCAGAATACCAACTTTGACAGAGACCTTAAGGGACTACTCAATGTTCTCCATACTCTTTTTAATTGTGATAGATTGGACCTTATATACTTATGCACAATCATACTTCATACTATAGGCTCAAAGATCAACACCTTTAAGGACCAACTCAAAATTTGAGAAATGGTATATGTCTTAGAATGACTATATGAGAAAAGATTCCTTCTCTCAAGACCTTGACAGTATTCAGACCTAAAAAGATAGGTTAGACTTATGAGAAACAACATGGCACAGACAGACCTTTACACTTGACTATGTAGTTAGATTACACTTATTGTCTTAAAGAATCTCTTCACACCACACCAAGACTCTTGATATGCATCAAGACATAACTTTGATCTCAGAAAACTTACACATTACATAATTTTATGCTTTGAAGAGCAACAACACAAGAAACATGACAATCCCATCATGAAAAACAAACTTGGATAGTGGAAACAAATATTTTTACACTTTGAAAGATTATAAGACTTGAACCTTAACAACCACAACATAAGATTACATACCTTGTGCATCATGGAGAAGACTCATTATGACTCCAATGCTTCATTTAAGTGAATATGCCTCCTAGAATCTTAGAGAAGGCATATTGTGAGCCTTAAATCATCTCAAAACAATAGAAGTCATCAAAATAACATGATGACCCATTTTCCTTTTCTTGTCCTCAGAACCCTATTGACCTTCTTAGCTACATTTCTAGGTAAGATAACTTCATTACCTGATCTCTTATCTTCTCTTTGGGTGCTAGATAAGCATGTATGTTACAATTCATACACTTGTTCTACCAATGCTTGAGGAATAAATTCCTCATCCTTGGCACTAGAATTGTTTTCATGTTTCTTTCCTTTGTCATCATCTGTTGATATCTCATGTGAGGTAGTTTCTCCTAACACTGTATTAGCTTTTTGTGCTTCTCTTCAATATCACCCCATCTTACCTTCTTTTTCCGTCTTTTCTATTTCAGCTTTAACTTTTTTTCTTTCTTGATCATGTATACCCACTTCATTTCCTTCTTTCTAGAATTTTTCTTCATGTTAGAGTCTTTTTTTCTTACCATCTGAAGGTATATAACTTGTTTTTGTGCTTAGGTTTCCATAGTTATAGCAATTCTTTGAGAAATGTCCAACTTCATGACATGTATAACATATGACATGATTTATTCTTTTTCTTGAGTAATGACTATCATTGCTAACTTGACTTATAGGTTCTTCTAGGAAATGTTTGGCAGTATGACCTTTATTTCTACAATTGAAACATACTATGTTCCTTTCATATTCAGTAGCACAATATCTCCATGGGTGCTCTTTGTCATAGTTTTTCATGCACTCTTTAGCTCTATGTCTAAAGTTATAACATGAGAAACAATATCCATTAAATTTCCTCTCATACCTGGATGCATTTGGTTCTGATTGAATTGGATCTTTATGTCTTGGTTTCTTTGTCTGCATCATATTTTTTTCTTGTTGGGATCAGCCTTTTCATCTTCCTTGTTTTCTAAAAACCTTTACAATATTCATGACTTCATTTGGCCTTCTAATCTCTTTTCCTTTCTTGTGCCATTTCTTCTCTAAGAGTATTTAGGTATGCACTTAATTTTTCACACTCTTCATTCTTTGCTTGGATGGATGTTTGACATGACTCATGTTTTATTTCACTAGAATGTATTTGTAGATCATTAAACTAATTTGTAACTTGTGTCAGTTTAGTCTTCAGGGTCTTTACTTCCTCTTCAAGTTTTAGGAATTCATTCTCTTTTTGTTTCAGAGATCTTGAAACATTTTCTACAAATGAAGCCATTTCATTAAGTTCTTCACCATGGTGAGCTTCCATGTGCTTAATCTCATTCTTCATACCTTCTATTAGAGATTGAGAAATCTCATATTTCCTCTTCAAGATTGATTTAGCTAAAGAACCCATGTTTGTGTCTTCAGGATCACCTCCAAGTTGTTAGGATTAACTCTGGAGGACTATGCTCTAATACCAATTATTGGATATCACAAGCACTAAGAGGGGGTGAATCAATGCTGATCAATTTTACAATCTTTAAACCTTCTTGACTAGAATAAAAATCAAACCATGAACAAATTAAAGTGCATGCAAGAAGACAAGTACACAAGACACCAAATTTATAGTGGGAAACCCATAGAGGGATAAAACCCACTTGAAATCAAATATTTTATTAGGAACACCAATTCCTAGTATATAATGATTTCCACTTTGGTTGAGCACCCACACAACCTATGAAGCACCTACTTCAAAATCCTTCTAAGCACCCACTGGAAGGTAGCCAAGCACCCACTTAGCTAGTTTACAAGCTACAACTTGCAAGAAACACCTACTCCTATGACCTAAGCACCCACTTAGGAAGATACAATAACAATATATAATTTGATCATTTAGCTACTTGTTGCTTCATCAACAGATCATTATCTCTTTAATGATGCACTTCACTCAATAATTCACATGTTTTTAACTCATTATTGATCTCGATTTTCACCCTCATATACAATCCTCTATTTTATTTTGATGCCTTTCACTAATGACTCTATTTTGATCACAAAAGTGTTATTAAATGATACAATTAAAAGTCATGAATCAATATACTTCTCTATTATATTATTCGAGTTTCATGAATTTATTTTTCAGTCATACTTTCATTGTCTTAGCTACATGTATCTTAATCCTTTCAACTTTCTTTGCAACCTCTAAAGAATCTACACTATTATTAATTTCTTGTATATTTATTCATCCTAAATTTTTCCTTATCTTTGCATTCACTATTTACATCAGGAATCTCGGTCTTTTTATCAATCTAATTTTTTTGTATCTTTAATTTTATTACTTTTAAATTACCTTACATTACACCGCACCCCATACCTTTAGCAAACTCCCTTTTTGTCCATATATAAGGCTATAAATATTCTCCATTGACCTTTCACATGAACTCACACCTTTCATTGAATTCTAACTTGTCTCTTCAACTTCTACACATTTTCTCCTCAACAATTTTGTCTTGTTCAACAACCTTTCATCTCCTTTGACAATTCTATTCGACCTATGACACTTCTTGATCTTTTGAGATCTCAAGTCATTTGGACCATGTGTAAGAAGATCAAATATGACCTCCTTTCCTTCCTCTTTGAGTTTAATTAGAATGAACTTCACTATTAATTCATCCTTCCAATGTTTAAAAGTTGACTATGTCTTCACTTATAGTCCCCTAAGTTTTGTTCTTAATGAAACATTATTCTCTTCTAGATACGAGATGACCATACACTCACTATGGCATAGAGATATGGAATTAAATTTCTTCAAGATGAGATTGTGAAATTTACAATTTACATGGTCCATTGATAACATTATTCACTAATAATTCAACTTCCAACTTTGTGAAGAATGATTGAACAATGACACTGTCCAGATATGTTGCTATGAACATTGTGCACGAATGAGAAAGTATTTTGTTATCAAACAAGATCCTTTTCAACCTTGGAAAACTATCTTCAAAGCTTGTTTGAATCTTTAAAACCTTGAATCACCCAAGAAAATATCTCCATTTCATGAATCACCCTTACAACAAGCGAAACCATGTTATCACTATAAAAATATGATGTGCACTGAGTTAGGAAATTTCTATTACAAAATATCCATGTATACTTGATCAGACTCCAAATTTATTTTTGCAAACATTTTCTATCTACCCCACATAAATTATTCCAAAATTTCACAAATTTTGGTTGGAATACAAGAGAGATTCGATCAAAAATATCTTAGAAAACCCTAGTTCAAGGTTAATGTGATAGAGAATGGCCCGAGAACATATAAAAATGGATTTCTTCCTCTATAAATAATGAAATTTGAATCTTCAACATGTAGAGGCTCTGTAGGATCTCTCCCAACCTTATTAGACTAAATTTTTTGAATGAATTCAATTTGTGCTCAGACTTGCAAAGGACATTGTATAATGTTTATTTATGGTGATTGTGCATTACATATTGCTCTATAACCCTGATTTGGAGACTACTTATGCAATTAGAATGAAGAAGAAGAACATTGGCACATGTTAGATCTCATTTGAATGCTCCAACACCACCTTGAACCACTTGTTTACCTTCACTTGATACTTCCATCATGCACAAAGAGGCTTTACTTCACATTTTGATTCATAGTATGCAACTACACACACATTCTTTCCATGTTGTATTTTTTTCCTCATATGAATAACCTCACTTGTCATCAATGCTTCATCAGGGACATGGTTAAATCATTCAGGGTCTTGAGAAATAGAGACTCCAAAGAGGGAATGTTTTAAAACATGTTGTTGTGTACTTACTTTCTTCGACAAACTAACTCAGCCAAAATCACTTTTGTAAATAAATCACCCTTCACCTTTGCACTTGGAGAGAATCAACATACCAATTTTATCATGTAGAAAATAAAATAATTTCAAGAACCTTGAAAAGGTCATGGCACAACGTTTGGCTAGAGAATTTTAATCTTGAAGGATTAAGGACATGATTATCCAGCACCCAAATTTGCAAAGCCCATGCATGCCTATATGACATAGTTCACACTGAGAGTAGTGGTGTTATCATTTTAACTTGGAAAAGGTATATTATGATTTTGAGAAGTGAATTTAAGCTTTCCTTGGTGACTTGGAGTTAGAACATTCAAATTAGGCCACTTAACTCATGAAGAAGCCCTAGGAGAGAACAAACATTAGAAGAAAAATGATCATAAATTTATTGAAACAAGTCTAATTGATCTAAAATTTTTGCATTACATGAGGCTTGGATTATAATATAAAACATTCTTCTATGATTTATCCAAAGAAACCCTCATATTTTTGCTTGAGTACTAAGAAGTCATGCATCTTGAAATGAACTTCTCAAGAAACTAGTCTTACCAAAACTTTAATAGCTTGAAATCTCCATTACATAATTTGATGAAATTTGACATAGAGCACTACAAGACATCCCTATACATATTAAATGTGTTGGTTAGCCATAGGTTTTCCTTTGAAGATCTAACCAATCTCATTTTCCTTAGCAAACATTGTCATTTTTCAAAGCCAATTTTTGTGCATTCTTGAATTTTCACTCCAAGAGCTAAATTAAGCCTTAGTTTAGCTCACACGCATTATAAAAAATATTCAAAGGCTACTCCATACTTGCGTGACCTTTCCATGACCTGTACCAATCTATCACCTCTCATTTGCCACTGATAAGACACTACAAATCAACCTTCATCTCCTTGTCTTCTTCACTTCACCAATCAACCCTTTTTCCATCAATTCCACTTGACATTAATGAAAAACTAGTGTAAATTACTAGGGTCCAACAAGGGACACAAATGTGTGCCCTCATTTTCCTTCCATAGGTACAATTTGGAGCTCTTGGTGTCCCTAATGGATCGTATGTCCAATTTGTCCCTTGGGAAAATGGAGACATAAGTGACAAAAAAATTACACCCTCATTCCCTCACCATGGGTTAAATGTTGTGTCCCTTGTGTACCCCATATCCACAAGGGGATATAGGTGACGATAAAGTGCAAAAATTACCAAACTTATCCCCCAAACACTCATATGACCTACATATGCTTAGTAAGTTTGTTTTTAAGCCCCTCTTGCTCATTCACTCAGCCCCCTTTCTTCTAATTGGATCCAAACTTATCCATGGGATAAATCTTTTTCCCCATTGTCTACACTATTAGAGGGGATAATAAAATTCTATAATCAAGAGGGGATGACCTCTCTCGGGGAGTGTTTTCCCTCCTCCAATAAAATTGCCACCTATCCATCCCATAATCATGGAGCCCATAATCTATCTCACATTGACTCTTATCTAACCCAAGAGTTAATCCAAAGTTTGTTAAGTATTACCTTAAATATTTTTGTTGTATTGTTGTATTACCTTAAATTTTTTCATTTTTTTACCAAATATGATAACAAAAAAATTCCAAAATAGCCATAGCATCTAAAACCAAGTTTTATTAATATATTTCTAACTAGAAATTCGATTGTGGTGAAAATTGTTAGATTGTGTTTTTTTAAAATTCCTTTGGGAAGATTTCAGCCACATATCCTATGATGCCTTATTTTTTTGATATAGAATCTTGAAAATAAAACCCTATAAAGTTTCTGTTTTTATTTATGAGAATCCTAGTGGGTGAATAAAAGTAAAAATTCAAGCGAGATCCCAGTTCAAAACTAAACACAATGATGGTGGTTTCATCACAATCCGAACTCATAATTCCACTTAACAAAAATAACATATGTGCTTAATATTGAGACTCTAAAAATAGTAGGTTTATTGAAATAACAAAACTTCAACATTCAAAACATCCTGGAATAATGAGAAACACTAAACATGGTCAATCAAGAAAGTTTCTAAAAATAGTAGGTTGGAAAAAATTAGATGTCCTAATATATAAAATTTATAGTAACAAAAAATCATCATCGGTGGAAGTAACCTAAGTGGATAAGGAGATTAAGGAAGATGGTTTTGTAAAAATTTAAACATTCTAAAAATAGAAGCTCGACCCCACTGCTAAAATAGAAAGTTTCAAATTTTGGTAGAAAGTTGTTGGTAGCTTTGTTTTCACTCATCTTGTTGATTTTGGGAAACATGAAGTTCAAGTACTCGGATATGAATCCTATTTCAAGCCTATTTATTGAGTATCTAGTGTGGGTGATAATGATGTGTATTTTAAAAATATGTAAATATTGTTAAACCCTATATATTTCGAGTCACATATGATAAATAAATAGTAAAGAACATATTTGAAGCAAGTAATAAGCTAATAAAATTGAAACCCTAAGTGCAAGACATGGAATCAAAAACTTAGACAATTTCACAATGAATCTTAACGTGTTTAGAATGGAAAAATGATGGATAGGAAAGGAAGACTTTTGCAACTAAGAACAAAAAATCCTTAATTACCGTATGAGATGAGACTAGGGCACCAGGGATAGGTCAAGGGCTCCTAGGTGGTGGAGACTTCGTTAGGTTCTTGTGACTCGTGAAAATACTCATAAACATATTTTTGTTTGAGTCTTACAAGTGTAACTAGACTTCGTTGTTTGTCTCTTGTATGTCACTTTGGAAGATTGTAGAGTTTACATGTAGCCTACAAAATATATGATAAACATCAAAAACCCTAAAACACATCAAATCCTAAAAATAAAAATAAGCAAATGGGGAGTCCATTAACCCAGTGGTCACACAATGGAGTGAATGTATACAACCAACCACCACACTACATCTCATAATCCATGTAGTTCTTGTGTGTGTGTAGAATCATGCCCTAAGAGGCTCTTGTGAAAGATGTACTTGATAGCGAGCAATAACTAGATGTAGAAATATAGATACATGTGTGGATGTCAAAATGAGATTCCCCTGTATGAAGTGTATGTAGAAAAATATAGTCCCTTGTCCCTTGAATGATATCTAGATAGATGCTTTGAGGTTCTTAGAATTCTTTTAGATGAAAACTTAGGTGATGATAGTAGATGCTTAGAGATTGGTCCCTTTTTTGATCACATAGATTTGTATTTATATGATTCCATTATTTGAATTTCGTAATTGAAAAAAAAACATTGACCCATAAGAAAACAATATGCCCAAAAGATAAAACAGGCCCAAAAGGGTGAGAAAGATACAAAGAGGTCGGGGCTCCCAGGAGGGGATGAGGCGCATGGGCACCGATGTCCTAGTTGGGTGTTAGTGTCCAAAGTCAATAAAGATAAATCAATTAATATCATAATGGGTTATGGGGTGTGTAATACTAAAGAGAAAATGAGAAAAATATAAAAGAGACCAAATATAGATGTTAATTATTAGTTTTCTCACTTAGGAATCATATGAATAGTAGTTAGTGATTAAGACCTATAAATGTACCCAAGTGCATGATTTAGTGTCTACATTTTCTCCCACTTTATGTCATTGAGTGAACACTCGATAAGCTAAAGTAGATAAGAGATGTGTGCTGATAACCATGTAGATCGATGGAAACAGTGTGCCAAAGAGACAAGAAAAAATGTAGAGTGATAAAATGAAGCGTGGAAGCTAAAGACAAGGAAGTGACCCTACGGGTGAAGCATATGCATTGTGGCGCATTGTACATGTTGTCATTTTTGTTTGTAATTGATGTGTTTACTTGATGTGACTATTGTTTCTCCTAAGGATGGACCTATAAAAAAAAGAGAAAAGAGTAGTCAAGTATGTGTATATGAAAAATTCAATCCAAATGTGTGTAAAAATGTAAAAACGTAGTAAAAGAATATGCACCTAATCATGTGAAGAGTGAAAAATATAGAAAGTATCCTAAATTGCTATAGAAGAGTGATTTTTAGGTGATCTCACGATAAGAGTTATTTTTAGGAGATCTCACACCATGGAAAAGAAGTGTTGGGGAGAAATGTCTAGTGTTATTCTCCATCCCTAACTACTTCCTAAAATTTATACACCACTGCAGATGGTGTGATCATGCTTTGTTCTAGTTTGATCTAAGTAGAAAAAGAAGAAAAAGGAGATAGAATGCATTCTCATTACTAAAGAACTATGCATGTATTGTGGAAACCGCTTTGTGTAATGCTGAAAATTTGTTGATATGAGATTTTTTTGTAATCGCCCTAGTCATAGGTGCCCAAGAAAGGTCATGAGAACTTAGACACTCATGTCTATATCTAGGCACTAGTGTCTATGTTGTGTTGAGGACCCAAGTCAGATTCTAAGTCATTTTTGTAACTAAAGATTGCTTAATTCATGTCTTTGTGAGGGTGCGAAATGTGACTTTGTGTTGCTAAAATGGGTGTCGATTCACCTAAAGTATGCCCCCCTCATTTTGGGTACATGTGACATTCGCTAGAAGGATGTGGCCCAAAGGAGAGGACCAGACATTGATCTCAAATTGATACTCTGTAGGGGAGGGAATGTATATGGTAGAAACCAAGGGACATGAAAAAAAAGTGGATGGAAACATGTGTTAGTGCAAGAAAGACAAATAAGCATATATAAGACGATGTGTAATCTAGCAAAAAAGAAGACAATTTCATAAGACAGTCAGGGGACGAATCAACCAAAAGCATGCAAAAATGGACAAACAAGACATAGGGTAAATCTTGAAAACAATGACATACAATAGAATACAATGACAAAAGTAGTAAGAAAAGTATTAGAAAACCATGGTGAAAAATAGTTCTTACAAAGAAAATGTTACACATGAAGAACCCATTAGCATGTTAGAAAGATAGAAAGTATACATACATGTATATATCGATAGATTAGTGTGTTAGTAATAATAGTAAGTACTATGAAACAAAAATATTACATGTAGTGTTTACAAAAGTAGATTCCCCATGAGCCTCGATAAGACTTTGGTAAGAGGTACAATGCCAAGAATTCATGTTGCATTTAAATCTATGTAGGAATTCTACATTAACAAATTAAGAACAAGTGAATGCACATGTGTATATAGAAAATATAATGGCATACTAAGTATTTGTCTAAAATAGTAAGAAAATAATACATGTAACTTGTATAAGAAAGAAAGAATAAATGGAACCAAGATATGCAATATGTTGTGAATGATTGAGATAGAATGATATGCAATGTGAATGTGATAGGATAAGCATGCCCCTCAGAAATTTTGAATGAACATGAGTGAAATGAGGTTCATTTATAAAAGACCCCTCAAAAGTCAATAATGAACCATAAAACAAGAGTGTGTCATTGGGAAATGGTTTGAACTATGCACTAAATAGATAGATCAATAAATAATAGAGCGTAAAGAATGTGAGTGAATGTGGTGAGGTTCATTTCAGATTTATACTAGAGCCTTAGGAATTGTAATGTATGAATCATGAAGCTAGAGTGCATCAAAGGAAATGTGTAATGTGTGAGAATGTGAAGCTAAAGGGAGAGATGTGTTGTGAATGTATAGAGTATAAAAATGAGTATCATGTGTGTGATGGATGTAGTATTCCTTCAAATGGTAGAAATGGTGAACTATAGTGCTAGACAGAGAGTGCATCATAAATGTAATGAAGAATCAAGTAACATGTGAGTATCATGTGTGTATGATGAATGCCAAAAAGACTAGATGTGAAGTTTGATGTGAAATGGTAGAAATGTCATATAAGGATCACTTGGCGTAAATTGTACATACCCATTACATAGATAGAGAGAAAGGTGAGTGGCGGGATTCCGGTGAGCAATAGTTTATGATGTGAAGAAGAATCATTAAAAATAACATCATGAAAATATCATCATTGTCATGATTAGGAATCCAAATGGGGATGCAATTAGAGACTTAGTGAAGAAGTGTAAGAATGCGGTTACTTGATAGCAGAGACCAATAATACAAACATATCCATAATAGAGGTAAGTCAAATGAGGCAGAGGTAGGAGATCATGAGTGTGAATCAAGGTGAGTGAAGCCATCATGTGTGCAAATAGTATCAAAACTAGTAGGATCAAATGAAATGTGTGGCCAAATAAATAATTATTAATGAAAAGAGTGCATGTGAAAGGTGTGAGTTCCATTGCAGGTTCCTCATGAATAGATGAGGAAGATCTTTATGAAATCTAATGTATGGAAAAACCCTGATAAATTACCATAACATTAGTAGTAAGAGGGGGTGAGTATAAAGCGGATGACATGGTGTCTAATACATAAACAATTCCATTGAGTGGAAGACAAGTTGTCTAGATATTCCATGGGTTTTGGATCAAAACATGATGAATAGTAGCATAAGTGAAAATATATAATGCATTGGTTGGATATAGATGGCAAAAATTGAATGGGTTATGATCAGCGATAATTGTATATTCAAATCCCTCATGTAAGAATTTAACACACCGGTGAACTATAGAAGGCACTACTTGTATGATGTGAAGTCATGGCCTACCAAGTAAGAAATTATATTGAACTGGGATATCAATAACAAAGAATACTATAAGAACCATTTTTGGCCCAACGGTGATAGGAAAAGTAATAGTGCCTATGCATGGACGTGTAGAAGAATCATATGCTTGGAGAGAAATGGATGTTGGTCTAAGATTAGATGAGGAAAGGCCAATATTCCGAAGGAATGAAAAACTTTATGGATTGGAGCTCGAGATCCATTATCAAGTAAAGTTCACTTAATACACATGTTATTAATGCATGCTAGGTTCACCAAATGATTTTAAAAATATTAAATTTGTAAATAATTAATTACAGAGTCACATGTGATAAATAAAACACTAAAGTATAGATCTAACACAATAAATAAGCTAGATAAAAATGAAAACTTAAGTGCAAGAGAGGGAATAGAATACTTAGTTGATTTCACAATTGGTTCCAAAGTATGGTTGATTGGAAGGTGATGAAAAGGAGGAGGAAACTATCACAATCGAACATAAAAATTTGTGGAGCTATCGAGTAAGTTAAACTAGCACACTTGGGCTAGGTTAGGGTGTGGTAGACCTTTGAAGACCTTTGCTAGGCATCTATGTTTGCAAAATGGTCAAAAATTGATTCTTCTTGTGCCGCACCAATATCTCTAACCTTAATTGTTTGTCACATGTATATCGCACTATGTTTACAAAATTTTCCTATAACCTGCAAAACAAATGATCTCTACAAAACCCAAAACAAATCAAATACTAAAAATAAAAAGGTGTAAGTGGGGATTGAGAATGACCCTAGAAGTCACCCAATAGAGTGAACTTACAACCGAGCATTGTACTACATCTCAAACTCTATGTAGTTTTGTGTTTGTGTGTGTGTAGAATCATGCCCTAGGAGGATATTATGCAAGATACACTTGATAACGAGCAATAAATAGATGTATCAATGTAGATAGATGTGTGGATGTAAAAATTAACTTCCCCTCCTATGAAGTGTATGCAGAAAAATGTAATTCCTTGTCCCTTGAATGATATCTAGATGGATGTTTTAATGCTCTTAGAATGCCTTTGGATGTAACCTTAGGTGATGATAGTATATGCTTAGAGCTTGGTCCCTTATTATGATCACATAGCTTTGTATTTATATGATTCCTTTGTTTGAATTTCGTAATTGACAACTAAAAGGTTGACCCATAAGAAAACAAGATGCCCAAAAGATAAAAGAGTGCCAAATACAAAGAGGTCAAAGATGGGCGCCTAGAGGGGATGAGGGATCTGAGCGCTGGTGTCCATAATCAATAAAGATAAAGCACTGAATATGAGAATTGGTTATGGGGTGTGTAAGACCAAAGATGAAACTAGAAAGATAGAAAAGAGGCCAAAGATATATGTTAATTACTAGTTTTCTTGCTTA
This sequence comes from Taxus wallichiana var. yunnanensis, assembly GCA_018340775.1. Lineage (NCBI taxonomy): Eukaryota > Viridiplantae > Streptophyta > Pinopsida > Cupressales > Taxaceae > Taxus > Taxus wallichiana. Next base: position 10,355,986 of record CM031235.1, on the reverse strand, counting down.
GGAATCATATGAATAGTAGTATGTGATTAAGACCTAGAAATATACCCAAGTGCATGATTTAGTGTTTACTTTGTCCCCAATTTATGTTGTTGAGTGAATACTTGATAACATAAAGTAGATAAGAGATGTGTACATGATAACCATATAGATTGATGGAAAAAGCGTGTCAAGAAAATAAGAAAAATCATGAAGTGATAAAATGAAGCGTGGAAGCTAAAGAAGAGGAAGTGACCCTAGGGGTGAAGCATATGTGATGTGTCATGTTATGACTGTTTTCATTGTTACATGTGCTTGATGTGTTTATTGATGTGATTAATGCTTCTCATAAGGAAAAACCTGCAAAAAGAAGAGAAAAGAGTAGTCAAATATGTGTATATGAAAAATTCAATCCAAATATGTAAAAAGTGTGTAAACATTCAAAAACATAGTAAAAGGAACATGTGCACCTGATCCATGATGAGGAAAAAGATATAAAGTGTCCTGAACTATTGTAGAAGAGTGAGTTTTTTGGGCGATCTCACACCATGACATGGAAGACAAAAGTATTGCGGAGAAAGGTATAGTGTTACTCTCCATCCCTGACTACTTCTCAAAATTTATACACCACTAGCAGATGGTGTGAACCTAATTTGTTATAGTTAAATCTAGTTTGATCCAAGTAGAAAAATAAGAAAAAGGAGATAGAATGCATTCTGATTGCTAGAGGATTGTGCATGTACTGTGAAAACTACTCTATGAAATTCTAAAAATTGTGTTGATTTGAGAAAAAATTTGTAACTTCCCCTTAGTCATAAGCACCCAAGAAAGGTTAGAAGCGCCCAAGTGCTCATGTTTGTATCTCGAGTTGGTGTTTGTGCTATGTTGAGGACTCAAGTCAGATTTTGGATTGTTTTTGTAATTGAAGAGTGTTATGTTCTTATATTGTGCAAGTCTGAACTGTGATTAGGTGTTGTTGAATGGGGTGATGGATTCACCCAAAGTATCCCCACTCATTTTAGGTGAATGTAACATTGTTAGGAGGATGTGGCCCAAAGGAGAGGACCAAAACTGATTTTTACTTGATACCTTACAAGGCGAGGGAATGTGCATGATAGAAACCAAGACACATGCAAACAAAGTGGCTAGAAACAAGTGTTAGTGCAAACAAGAAAAATATGCATATAGAAGACAATGTGTAATATGGTAAGAAATAAGGAAATGTAGACCACAAAAAGTAGGTTGCAAACATGGGACATAGCTCATAATATCACAAGACAATCATGGTTGAAGTAGCCAAAAGCATACAAGCAATGGACAAGCAAGACATAGGGAAAATCCCACAAAGAATGGCACATAATAGAAGACAATGGAAAACATTAGAAAACAAAGTATTAGAAAACCATGGTGGAAAATACTTCCTACAAAGAAAAATGTTGCACATGAATCACCCATTAGCATGTTATAAAGATAAAAATTATGTCAAGACATGTATATATTGATATAGTAGTGTGCTAGGAAGAATAAGAAGTAGTATAAAACAAAACAATAGCACATGTAGTGTGTATGAAAGCAAATTCCCTCAGGAGCCTCGGTGGGACTAGTAAGGTGAGGTACAATGTCAAGTATCCTTGCTTCATTTAAATATCTATAGGATGTTTGCATTCACAACTCAAGAACAAGTTAATGTGCATGTGTATATAGAAAAGATAATGACATAAAAATATCTATCTAACATAATAAGTAAAACGTACATGTAACTAGTATAAGAAAACAAGAATAGATGCAACCAAGATATGCAGTATGCTATGAATGAGTGAGATGGAATGATATGCAATGTGAATTTGTGATAGGATCATTGTTCCACTTGAGTGGATGTGAATGAGCATGAGTGAAATGAGGTTCATTTATAAAGGACCCTCGACAATCAAGAGTGAACCATATAACAAGAGTGCATCATCGAGAAATGGTTTGAACTATGTTCTAAATAGATAGATCAATGTAGAATAGAATGTAAAGAGAGTGAGTGAATGTGGTGAGGTTCATTTCAAATTTAGACCCTCATAAGTCGAGTATGAATTGTGAGACTATATTGCATCAAAGGGAAGTGTGTGATGTGTGAGAATGTGATGCTAGAGAGATGTGTCATAAATGCACAAAGTATAAAATGTGTCATGTGTATGATGGATGTAGTATGCCCTCAACAATGAAGTGTTAATGTGTAGCACAAGAGGGCTTCATAATGTAATGAAAATACAAGTTTGTGAGTATCAATTTGTGTAGATGAATGAGAAATACTATATGTGAAGCATGATGTGAAATAGTAGAAATGTGAGACAACTGATAGTGCTAGAAGGGGAGAGAGTAAGAATGATTCCCCCTAATTATATGATGTAAAGAAGAATCAAGTAACATCATCTAAAAGATCATCATTTTCATGGTCAAATTCAAATGGGGATGCGTCGAGATACATGTTAAGCAACATTATGTGGTTGATTATATAAGGAGTCATCCCAACGTAAATTGTATATGCCCATTGCGTACTCTTCATCAGTGAAAGGTGGTAGTGTACATCCATGTGCATACCAATGAGAAATATTTTGTGAATAGATGAGAAGTGAATCATTACAAATAAAAACATAACTGAATGGCATGAGGAATGATGTATCAACATGATTAGGATTTACAATGCCCCAAATGTATTCAATTCAAATCTTCCCAAGAGAAAGTGAAGAAGAGCGAGAAGTACGTCCAATAAATAATTTAGATGGAAAAGACAGAGACCATAAATAGAAATAATACAAACATAGCCATGATAGAGATGAATGAGAATGAGGTAGAAGATCATTGAGTGTGAATCTAAGAAAATTCAAACCATCATGTTTGAAAATAGTATCAAAACTAGTAGGATCAAATGGAATGTGTGGCCAATAAGCATTATTAATGAAAAAAGTGCATGTGAAAGGTGGGAGAGTGCTGATATAGGTTCCTCATGATAAGATGAGGAAGATGTTATGGTGTCCATTGTATGGACAAATCCCGATAAAGTACCATAACATTATTAGTAGGAGGGCATGAGTATGAAAAGGATGGGACAATGTCTAATGGATAAAAAATTTCCTCGAGTGGAGGAAAGTTATCGAATAGTACGTGGGTTGCGTAGATCAACAACAAGATGCATAATAACATAAGTCGGAATAGGTAATCTAGTAGCTAGATCTAGGTGGAAATACAAGAATGGGTTGTGATCATTGAAAAATTTATATTCAAATCTCTCATGTAATAATTTAACACAATAGTGAACTGTAGAAGAAACTTCTTGCATGATGTGAAGCCATGACCTACCAAGTAAGCAATTATATTGAACTAGGATATCAATAACAAAGAATATTGTAAGAAACATTTTTGGCCCAATGGTGATAGGAAAATTAATAGTGGATATGCATAAAAGTGTGGAAGAATCATATGCTCGAAGAGAATTGGATTTTGGCTAAGATTAGCTTAGGAAAGGAAAATATTCGAAGGAATGAAAAGTTACACAGATTGAGCTCAGATCCATTATCGACTAAAATTTTCTTAATACCCATGTTATTGATGCACATTTGTATATATAGGGAGGATCATTGTCATAAATAGAAATATTGACAGCTATGTTAGATGGAAAAGTAAGTTGTTGAGAAAATGCATCTACAAATGTCTGATATACTATGTCTGGATGAGTAGTAGAAGGAATGTAAGTATTAGCCAAGAGAGAAATTATTTTATCTCTACACTTAGGATTGACTAGCAATAAATCATGAATGGAGATATCCATGATGAGAGGATCCTAATAAAATGAAAGAAGTGTGTTCGAATGAGATGGGTTCACCAAATGATTTAATAAATATGTAAATAATGCTAAACCCTAGATATTTTAGAGTCACAAATGATAATAAAATAATAAATTATAGATTTTTACAAGTAATAAGATAATAAAAATTGAAACCCTAAGTACAAAAGAGGGAATAAGAGACTTAGTTGATTTTGCAATGAATCCCAAAGTGTTCTCGGATTAGAAAATTGCTAGACAGAAATGAAGACTATCACAATTGAGCACAAAAATTCTAAAAGTGTCGAATGAGTAGGGACTGAGAAAGGCTTAGGCTAAGTCAAGAGTTCATGGGCACTTGAGACTTCTTCTAGGCTCCGTGATTGTAAAAATACTAAAACTGATTTTTATGTTGCACAAGTGTTGCTAGAATTTAGTGCTTGTCACATGTGTGTTACTAATAAATTACGAGTTTTCCCTGTAACCCGCAAAACAAATTATCTCCGCAAAACCCCAAAACACATCAAATCCTAGAAATAAAAAGATGAAAATGAGGAGTTGAACTAACCCTAATGGTCACCCGATAGAGTGAAATTACAACCGAGTGCTTCACTACATCTCATACTCCATGTAGTTCTCTGTGTGTGTAGAATCGTTCCCTAGGAGGATCTTGTGCAATATGCACTTAATAGCGATAAATTTTTATATGTAGTAATGTAGATAGATGTGTGAATGTCAAAATGAACATCCCCTCCAATGAAGTGTATGCAGAAAAATGCACTCCATTCTCCCTTGAATGATAGCTAGATGGATTTTTTTATGCTTTAGAATGCATTTGGATGTAACATTAGGTAATGATAGTAGATGCTTATAGCATGGTCCCTTATTATGATCACATATCTTTATATATGATTCCCTTGTTTGATTTTTTCAATGACAACTAAAAGGTTGACCCATAAGAAAAAAAAAGATGCCCAAAAGATAAAAGAGGGCCAAAAAGGGGAGAGATACAAAATAGGTTGGGGCCACCCAAGGGGACGAGGGTGCTTGGGCGTTGGCATCTTGGCTAGGTGTTGGTGTTGAGAGTCAATAAATATAAAGAAATAATATCGATTTGGGTTATGGGGTGTGTAAGACCAAATAGGAAACTAGAAAGATAGAAAAGACGTCAAAGATAGATGTCAATTACTATTTTTCTCGCTTAGGAATATATTAATAGTAGTAAGTAATTAAGACCTAGAAATGTACCCAAGTGTGTGATTTATTGTCTACATATGTCACTCACATGGACCTAGAGGACCTAAAAAATAGGATGCTTGGAGGATCAAGAGAGCCAATTATTTTCATGAATCATTTATTTACAACAAGAGGCCATCCACTATAAGTACAAAGTACATAATTGGTCATAGCATGTGCTCAACTAATTAGTCTAATTCTAGAATATCAAGAGCATGTGACAACTCCATTTTTATAGTTCTTATGTGACGCCTCAAAAGTTCACTCACAAAACAACTAACTTTAGAAGTAGAAAAATTATAGAATTATTTTTTTAGTTTTAGATGGAATTAATGGGAATCAAGTTCAAGTTTACGTTACTAGTTGTAAACTAAACGTCCTTGTATGACACCACTAGTTTTTGCACTTGTGAGTTATTCACGTAGTGTTTGAGTTATGGACGGTTAAATTGGAAAATCCAATAACCATGCAATTACAATAGTTTACAAGGTAGTTCCCTCAATATCATTTCTATAAGTCGTAGATACACTACTATATTTTCTTGTATGAATATTTACTTTAGGTTTTAATTAAGGAACTTGACCTCCTATTTATGAATTACTTACATTCGACACTTTAAGTACCTTGAAATTACTTTACTATTTATTTTTCTACATGGACAATCATATTTTTATCCCATTAATCTATTTAATTATATTCTTTCTTAGTGAATTGCTATCAATTGACTAGAGAAATAAGTTTGATTAGCTTAAAAACTCTTCCCTAATTATTATTCAATTTCGACCACATTCAACCATAAGGGTATATACTTACTTAGCCTTAATTGAAATGTCATCCCCACTTAATCACCTAGGGTCACCAGTGACATTTCATACCCTTTATTAAAATTATAAGTCATCCGTGTGATAAATTCGTGTCTAGGATTATAATTAAATTTAACCTTAGCTACCATCATTTCTTATATGGGTTTTCAAGGTGTAAGTTATTCAAATAACTATAGTATATTAACATTCATTTTACTTTTTTAGAATCTTATGCTATAAGAAATAATTATAATCCTAATAAATAAAGGATCACATTTACACTATAAGATGTTCATTTATCTCAAATGAATAGAGCTTGGAAAACAATCATAACATTATATATTATAAGTTATAATGAGGCCTATATTAATATTAGAACCTTACCTAAACCTACAAAAATAATTCTCATTTATAATAAAAGAATCCTATCAAATCATTTGGTCAACTTGACCCAAGTGGGGGGGGGGATGAATTAAAGGCCCTAAGATTGAACAAATTCCTCCCTTAGATTTAAGGAAACTTGGGAAAACTCTATTTCTCTACATTACTCTTATATTTATCATTTTTCCTCCTCATTCTTATTTTACTTCTTCATTGGTTTTCTAATTTTCCTACTCTCTCTTATTTTTGCGAGGTTTGATGGAAGACTCCCTTTTATAAGGGAAGGAAAAATACAAAAGTAGAGCTTGTGTGTGTGTGTGTGTGTGTGTGTGTGTGTGTGTGTGTGTGTGTGTGTGTGTGTGTGTGTGTGTGTGTGTGTGTGTGTGTGTGTGTGTGTGTGTGTGTGTGTGTGTGTGTGTGTGTGTGTGTGTGTGTGTGTGTGTTTTATATAATAGTTATACTATTAATCTATGTTTATGCATTTTTAAATAGGAAGGGCCAAATGGTTGGGTGCACAAGGTTATAATGGTTGGAATGGTCAGGAAAAAGGGTTGAGGGAGGGGTCATAAGACCAAAGCATGATGATATGAGAAAGAGTATGGGGGTCACAATAGGTGGGAGGTAGCTTAAGCGTGTAGGGGAGAGGGGAGTGGGTTAGGTTTAGTGGGTCATTCGAAGAACAACCCCAAAGTGTGAGGGTAGGGAGATAAGGAGGGGTCGTGGATGTGGCCCCCAACGTAGCTCTTTTTTTAATATAAACAAAACATGGTAGGGGTATGGTAGGAACGAGCCATCCCACCATTTCGTAAATTCATTTATTTATTTAATATATATTTCAATTTATAAACTAAATCAACTAATCTATATATAGGTATTTATATATTATATAAAAGAGTTTAGTTTATTTATTAAACTACACACACACACACACACACACTTTTATTACATCTAATTATATTAAATTAAAATAATCTCCATTTATAATAATAATATATTATATATGTATATGTGAAGTTATAGTATTTATAAACTAAAACAACTAATCTATATATAGGTATTTATATATTATATAAAAGAGTTTAGTTTAGTTTATTAAACTACACACACACACATACACACACACACACACACGTAAACTTTTATTACATCTAATTATATTAAATTAAAATAATCTCCATTTATAATAATAATATATCTATAAAATATGTATATTTGTAGTTATTTATAGAAATCAATACACATGATCAAACCAAATATAGTTCAAAATGGGGAAGGAATTACCACCCTATACCACTTATCGTTCCATTAGAGAAGGTAGTTAGCCCTTGGTTCCTTTTGCGCAAGAAATAAAAATAAGATTTGGATCTACACTTATACTTCCCTTTCCCACAACCACTTATAAATCTACTAGAAATAACTACCCCTCCCTTTGGTTCCACCAAAATAATACATAAAGAGGGAACATATCCCTTACTTCTAATGCTACTTATACCTCCAGGTGATAAATCAATTTCCCTTACACAAAACACCACTTTTATGCCCACGATAGAATCATGCAAGCTTAAACAAAACACTTAACTAAAAATAATCACATACCCAAGTGGGTAATTAAAATCATGATTTCAAAATTAGTTCAAGGGATAGAATTTACATTACAAATAGGAAATAAAATGGGCGAGACAACCTAATAGATACTTATCCAAATATATTATCCAAGCACACTAAAAGTACTTCCAAGAAAATATAATCTATGTAACCTCCCTTAGACAAAGTGAACTCCCCATGCCTCATGCAACCACTTATACCTCCACTAGGACTAGTTGTCACTTCCCTTGGTTCTACAAAAATAATACCTAAAGAAGAAACATATTCCTCACTTTGAACGCTAATTATCCCTCCAATGATAAATCATTTTCTCTTACACACAACACCACTTACACACCCACGGTTGAATTATGCAAGCTTTAAGACAACACTTAACCTAAAATAAGCACTTACTCAAGTGGGTAGTTAAAATTAGATTTAGAAATTAGTTCAAGGGATAGAATTTACATTACAAATAGGAAATCAAATGGGTAAGGCATACCTAATAGATACTTGTCCCAATATATTCTTCAAGTAAACATTCTAAGCACTCCAACAATCCTTCCAAGAAAATCCAATCCGACAACACCTCCCTAAGACCAAGTGAACTCCCAAAACAAAGAAAAATACTCCAATTTATAGGAAAAATTCAAAGTGGAGGATCCCTTAGGATCATTCCATGTGGCATGCTCCATCCCCAAAAATAACTCCAATCCCCAAGCATGAAAAGAAATCCCTTACACATTCACATGGGTCCTCCTTACAATCCATCACTTCACATCTAACATGACTTGACTCATACTCAACCCTTTTCCTAAAATCCTCACACAAAAATAAATAAAGAAAATGAAAAATAAAATAAATGGCTCACATCCACAAAACTTGATTTTCAAGCAACCCAAAATGTCAATTCATCAAATCATAATAAATAAACCCAAATCCCAAAATTCAAAAAGTAAGATAGGTACTTACACAATTTCATTTTGAAAAGTGGGAAAGATTACAAGCAACAAATGATGTACAAAAGAGCCATCAAGTGGCCAAAGTTCTTTTAAAGTTACACCTACCCATAGACTATGGGTAGGTGTATGTGAAGTTTTTAGAGTATGGGACAAGGTTAGCTTATCTCACACACCTTCAAAAAATTTCCCTCAAAAGACAAATTCAAGTTTTCCATAAGTGGAAAACTTCCCAACCATAAAACATAAGCCCAAACATCCCAAAAATAGAAAGGGGATCAATTTAAAAATTTAATTAAATCAAATTATCAAAGATAAACCAACTAGTTAGTCTAAAGGTTAAAATGAAATGAAAATAAAATAAAATCAAGGAATAAAATACAACGTTAAAACTAAGGTCACTTTACCCAATTACATTCCAAAAATAATATTCCAAGCCCGAGTGACTTGTTGTTGGCCAATAAGCCCTATGAGTTAGTTCCCATTCATCCTATTTTTTTTTTTATTTTTTTTTGTGGATCTAATATCCCAAATACATATTCATCATCTGCACACTCAACAAACACATCATACATACTTGAAATAATATGAAAATAAATTCTAATTAACACACACACACACACACACACACACACACACACACACACACACACACACACACACACACACACACACACACACACATCAAACAATTTACACATAATTCATATATATAATTTTCAAGATCAATTTCTCAATATCAATTAAGTTCACCAAAATTCTCATGGTTATATATTTCCAATAGAACATGAAAACTTGTCGTAAATACTAATTCACTTGCATCAATTATCCATCTACTTGTTATTTTCTATTCATCATTCAAGCCAATAAGGACACACACACATACTAAATTATAACAATTAACTTTTGTCAATAAGTTTCCATAATATAATAACTACCAATCTAATTTGTTCTTGCAATCCAAAATAGAATATATGTAATTCACATTTATGCAACATTAAATATGTATTTTTATCAAAACAACACTATATCAATATGTTAGTTTGTATCAATGCTAAGCAGATCATAAGGTACTCAATGTCAAAAAAGGGCTTAGTCTATATAAATGTGAGTTTGGCATCTGTACTAATATAATGCATACAAAGAGTTATATTATACAAACTATAATATGGAGGAGAATATCTATCTAAATAGTGCTCGAGGAAAGTGGGAAGTACATCCCCTCCCATTAGAACATGAATTCCTCCTAGAAGTCACAAAGGGGGTTTCTAAAATTCCTCTCATAACAACTCAAAATATAATGGACCAATAAAATACAATCCAAGGACTATAATTTGACTCCATTAGTAATTAGGATGTCCTAGATGAGAGAAAAAAGTTGAAAACTAATCCCCTAATACAAGATTGTTTACTAATAAGGCCACCATGATACGCTCACAAGAGAAAGTAGAGAAGGATAAATTTACTAAGTTATGTTAAGATTGACACTTCCTTCTTCACTCAAATAATATTTTATTGATTTTTAGGGTTCTTAGTGTGCTTAGGTACAATTAAATTGTTTGAAATACTTTATTGATCAACTTCATTTGTTGTCCTTACTTATAAGGTGTTTTATTTTTAATCCTAATTATGGATTTAAATTGACATTTGATTTACTAATTTTTAATTTCCGTGTTGGTTATCCTTCTTATACATATGCCTAGCTCATTTACTATAGGAGTTTTAACTTGCGTAAATACACCCCATTTATACATTAGTTATTTACAACCCATCATTTTCCCCACTAAAGACTCCTAATTCTACACTATTCACTTATTTTTACTAGTTTACTATCAATTAGGGTTTCAAATCATACACTACATTTCCATTTTATCCTATTGTTATGAGAGTGGTTTTCTTATTGCTCTACCCATTTGTTATTCTATTATAGTTTTAAGTTCTTAATTTTTAACACGTGTTCATGGTTCCATTATAATTTTCTTCTTAAAAAAATTAATATTATCAAGACCTTTATCATTACTTTTGTTTCTTATTAAAATATTAAGGGTTATTTAGGTAATTCCCTCTTATCTTACAAATTCATATTTTAAGTCTTATTATTATTTAATACAATTTCAAACCCTCTGCTCAAAACTATGTTGTTAAAAACCTAAAAAGATTACACAACACTTTGTTAGCATTTTCTATTAGGTTTTGTTTTATTCCCCTTTTCCTTTAACATCTTACTTGGTACTTACTTAAGCCATAATTACTTTGTAAAATTCCTCTTATTGTTTTCCAAGTTACGACCATCTTTTCTAGGTTGTTTTAGACTATTTTGGTTCCACCTTTACTAATAATTCTGCACTATTTACCAAATTATTTCTTTTACTCTTGAGATTATAATTTTTGTTTCTATTGTTTTTGTTCGCTATTTAGTTTTTTTAGGTGTATATGTCAAAATGAGTCCACTTAGAATTTCAAACATACACAAAATTAGGCTCCAATTGTGACCAATGACCACCCATATAGGTTTTGCAACATCTTTACAAACCGAAAGGGAGAGGAAATCACATGTAAATTCTTAAGTAACAATACTATATCCCAAATCATGGCTTAGAACATAACATTGACACAAAAAAATGGTCCATTTCGTATTTCTAAGAATGTTAAAACCACATTTTACCATATTTCACAAAACATATGTACACAAAAATTTGTACGATACACTTTGGTTTTAAAATTCTTCCAAAATAAGTTACATAAAATAATGTCATTTATATGCCAAAACAACAAGGACTAAAAAGAAGCACAATGCTTCACCCTCTAACAGGGTTCTACGGTCTTAATTTGTGTGGTGCTATAGGATTCCGATGTAGGAAACACCAAATATAATGATCATGTGACCCACATAATAAACGATGCCCATGAAGGTGTCCACATCTTGTTAAGACTTTGTGTGATGCACCACCGACTCTTATTGGCTCTACAAGTGCATGAAATTTATTCTAATTCTCCCACTTTTTTCGTCTCATGGTGATACACATGTCCTAGAAAGATTGTAATATCTCTGCATAGGGAGAAGGAGGTTCCAAAGGCACCTTCATGTAGTACTTTGGCTATTTGTGTGGCTCATGTGGAAGATGTGTGCTTTTTTTGGGGTATTTTCTTCCTAACTTGAGGATGTATGGTGTGATCTAAAGGGTTGTATGGTATGCATGTTTTATCTTGATGAATTCTCACTCGAAGATGTTGGATAGGACTAAGTACTTGTTGAGTTGATGACACCAACGGTCGTTTTATTAGTTCATCTCTAATCTCCTACAATGTTTGGAGAATATACATGCTCAAGTTTGTTGGAAAAGGATGTGTAGGACTATTGCATTGCTCAAACTTTCTTCACTTACCATCCTATAAAACAATTAAAAAAATTAGTTGTAGAAACAAATTCAACTATCCCGAGAGATCCAAGTGTTGTAAACCTACATTCTTATACCAAGTGTGACACATCAAAAATTCGCTCACCAAAAAATAAGTTTAGAGGTAGAAAAATTATGGAGTAATTTTTTTGTTTAGTTTAAAAAGGAATTAATGGGAAGCAAGTTCAAGTTTACGCTACTAGTTGTAAACTAAGCATCATTTTTCGACGTCACTAGGTTTTGAACTTGCAGAGTTATTCACATGGTGCACTTGAGTGATAGACAATTAAATTAGCAAATCCAATAACCATGCAATTACACATGTTTACAAGGTAGTTCACACAATATCATTTCTATAAATCGTAGATATACTATTATATTTTCTTGTACAAATATTTACTTTAGGTCTTAATTAAGGCACTTGACCTCCTATGAATGACCTATTTATAGTTGACACTTTAGATACCTTGAAACTACTTTTCTATTTAGTTTTGACATGGACAATCGTATTTTTATCCCATTAATTTATTTAATTATATTCTTTCACTAGTGAAGTGTTAGAAATTGACTAGAAAAATAATTTGATTAGCTTAAAAACTCTTCACTTACTATTTTTCAATTTTGGTCACATTCGACGCTAAGGGTAGATACTTAGCCTTAATTAGAAGGTCATCCTAATTTTACCCGCATAGGGTCACGAGGTGACATTTTATACCCTTTATTAAAATTATAAGTCATTCGTGCGATAGATTTCACCTTTAGGAGTGTAATTAAATTTAGTCTTAGTGACCATCATTTCCTTATATGAGTTTTCATGAGGTGCAAGTTATATAACTAACTATAATATATTATCATTTATTTTACTTGACTTTAGAATATTAGGTTATAATAAATAATTATAATCCTATTTAATAAAGGATCACTTTTACACTCTAAGAGGCCCATTTATCTCAAATGAATAGAGCTGGCCAAAACAATAATAACATTATATTATAAGTTATAATAAGACCTATATTAATATTAGAACCTTAGATAAACGTAGAAAAATAATTCCTTTTTATAACAAAAGACACCTATCAAATCATTGGGTCATCTTTACCCAAGTGGGGGAAAATGAATTATAACCCCTACGATCAAACAAATTCCCCCTTGGATTTAGGGCAACATGGAAAAACCCTAATTCTCTACACTATTTTATCTATCCTCTTTCCTTCTCATTCTTATTTTATGAATTCCTTGGTTTTCTTATTTTCCTGTTCACTCTTATTTGTGCAGGTTTGATGGAAGACTTGCTTTTATAAGTGAAGGAATATTACATTGATAAGGAAGCTTTTATATATATATATATATATATATATATATATAAAGATATATTGATATAAACGGCCAGGTTCACATGGTTATAATGGTCGAAATTGTCATGGAAAAATGGTTGAGGGATGGTCCGTAAGGCCGGAGAACAGAGAGATAAGAATATCATGGCGGGGTCGAAGGAGGAGGTAGTCGGTTTAGCCGTGTAACAGTGTGTTAGGTTTAGTGGGTCGGCCAATGCCCTACCCATATGTGGGGATGTGGCCCCAACGTAGCTCTTTTTAAATATAAACAAAACACGGGGGTGGTGGGGCATGGCCGAGACCTCCCACCCTCAAAAAATCATTTATTATTATATATTTTAATTTATAAACTAAAACAATTAATATATATGTATAATATAGGTATGTATATTATATAAATATACCTATCTATATATAATATATACATATTATATAATATTTATGTTTGTGTGGATATATGGTTATCTAACCCTTATGTTAAAGTGAATAAAATTCTTATTTATAAATAATATAGGAATACTACTAAGATAACCACACATATACATATTTCATAGATATTATAATACATTATATATATTTCTAGGGTCATTTTAATTAGTTTGACTAGCTTGCAACATGTCTTAGAATATGTAATTTACACTATATTTATTTTTCTTAGTATATACATTTTTTTATTTGCGCGAGTCATATATACTATAAGTGATTTAATTTTCTAACCATTTCCTAGATGAGATAATTAGATTGTAAATAATTTTCAATAATAGTCACATCATTAAATGTATACATGACTTAAAATGGTCCTATTAAACACAAGATGACTATATTTTCCAAGTTAACAAAATTTTCAAGCCCATAATCAACTTGCACAACCATATCATGACATTGTTAACTAATTGATAGATATACCATTTAAATCTCTTTACAAATACAAATTGATTTTTTTTAGGAGAATATGACTTTCATTCATATTTTTAGTTTCACTAAGAGATTGAGTAAGGAGTTCATTTGACAAACTACTTTTCCTTAATAATTTCCACCACCATTGTTCTAACTTTACGAAAAGTAATACAACTCCCAAAGCACTCGATTGAGAAATACAAAATGAAATCTACTCCTTATCAATAGACAACCCACAACATAAGCACTTGAAGAGACAAAATAAAGGATCAAGGACAATTTTTACTTCATTTCACTAACCGTTTTCAAGAACAAATTTGCAACATCAAGAATGCAACAATAAGTCCTTTTTTAATGCAACTCTTACATTTGTGTAAATAGTCATTACCATAGAATAGAGAGAGATAAAGAAATTTTTCATTTCATCTTATTTAACCAGTTTTTTCACATATAGACTATATTACAACCATACAAAAACATACTTTTCCACTTGCACAAAGATCACAAGAATTTTTTTGGACAATACTTTTAGGTTTCCAAATGTCTCAAGGGCATAAGTTACATGAAAACTAATATCAAATTCTATGCACAACTTCATTCATCTTCAACATACTTCATCAAGGCACTCCCATGTCAAATAAAATGAGGAATTCGGTGACACTTCTTTGCCTAGCCATGCAATGGGGTATGATCTCATCCCCATTTCCCCAAAGTTTACCTAACACACATAGGGATCAAGAACTAATAACCAGGATTTAGGATGAACACAACACCCATATATAAATTATCATACAAACAAAGTACACACCAATTAAGCAAGAGAAGGGGACAAACAACAAGGTATGTCAACCACACAAGGAAATCAATACATATGATCAAACTAGCTATGGTTTGAAATGGGGAAGGAATTATCATCCTATACCACTTATCGCTCCAATATAAGAGGGTAGTTAGCCCTGGTTCCTCTGTAAGAAAGAAATAAAAAAAATTGGATCCACATTTATATCCCCATGCCCACAACCACTTATATCTCTACTAGGACTAACCGCCCTCCCCTTGGTTCTACAAAAATAATACATAAAGAGAGAACATATCCCTTACATCAAATGCTACTTATACCTCCGGTGATAAATCTCTTTCCCCTACACACAACACCACTTGCATGCCCACATTGGAATCATGCAAGATTCAACACAACACTTAACTAAACATAAGGACATACCCAAGTAGGTAGTTAAAATCACGATTTTGAAATTAGTTCAAGGGATAAAATTTACATTACAAATAAGAAATCAGATGGGTAAGGCACACGTAAGAAATAATTGTCCTAAGATATTATTCAAGCAAACATTCCAAGCACTCCAAAAGTCCTTCAAAGAAAATTCAATCAACAACACCTCCATAAGACCAAGTGAACTCCCCAAAATAAAGATAAAAGACTCAAATTTATAGGAAAAATTCAAAGTGGATGATCCATTAGGATTATGACATGTGACATGCTCCATACCCACAAAACTAACGAATCATCAAACATGACAAGAAATCCCTTACAAATTCACGTGGGTCCTCCTTACAATCTATCACTTCACATCTAACATTGTAATGCCCACTAAACACACATAAATACAACACCGAAAACTCGGATAATTTTTTTGACTTACTTGGAGTTTACACGATGACACAGGTGACCAGAAAGGGCTGTTGCCAACTCTCAACAAGTTAGACACAACATAGATCATATAGGCAACAAGGAATCATACAACACCCATCCCGAACAATTCACTTTACTCTTCGACAAGGCACAACATAATAGACCAACCACAATACATAGTTACAATTAAGGACATCCCACAGAGTAAAATCTTTGAAGGTTATTTAACTACTAAAAACATCTTTGAAAATTTGACTCCGATCTAGAAGATTCATGTTTTGATTCATGCAATTATTCTTACAAAGGTGAACTTCTTTCTTGTTTACTATTGACTAATTAGCTTAAGATCAAGTTTTCGAAGGAGAATCATTCTATAATATGCCAATAACTTGTTTAATTCGTTGATTTAAGAACATTTTCCATTTCTCACAAGGTTAATTAATCTTACTCAAGCCACTGAAACTTGTTCCACACCTCTATTGCACAGGTGATAAGCACAAGCTCGATTGAGGGAAAGTACCATTTTAGGTTTAGAACAATAATCTTCTTTGCTAAAGGATCTAAATTTTAACATTACTTAAGAAAGATTACAATGAATCAAGGCAAGGGTTAAGGGGAAATAGGTCAAAATAATTCAACTTCGGGGTCCCATGGGTTATTACTCAGTCTTTTATTGAGGCTAAGAATTTATCAAGATTATTTAAAAGTTTTATTTAGAATTTTCTTGATTAATTTTGCCAAGGGTAAACCATTTACATTTCAAACGATTGAGAGAGAGATCGAAGGGTTTCTTAAACAATTTCCCTCCTACTTATATAACTTCATTATCTTCCAAAAACTAAACATTGATTTCAGCATAAGATCATTTAAGAATTTTCCATAAAAGGATAATGTTGATTAATTTAGCTTGGGGAAAAAAAAGGTGTATATATATATATATATATATATATATATATATATATATATATATATTACCAAATATAGTTTCCTCTTTGATCGCTGAGGGGCTCAAAATTTCTCAAGTAGATCACATCTACATTAATTTATTCAAACATAAACCTTAGTTTAACCTTTATAAGGATTATCCAACCCATTTTATTATGGGTAGAAAAACTTTGTTATTATGTGTTAAAGGGGTTTACAACTCACATTTTGTCTCAAGAGAAAAGTTTATCATTACTCGTTTGGAAGCTATACATGGTTATGTCAATTCTTTCCAACACGATGCACAACCCAAAGGAACAAAACCAACTCAAAAGCAACCCGATGCAACTCTCCTTTTTCTACTCATGAAGGCCATCTCGCACATTTATAGCTGAGTCGGTTCGCGTAAGAACCGAGCATGATAAAAATACACATAGGAATCATATCTACGCCATTAACAATATCATAAAATGAACCTTTTATTAAATGGAATAGTTGCTAAACTCTAACCCACTAACAACTTCTTTAATCATGCTAGAAGATTTACTATTTCACATTAAGAATGAAGCCATAAAAATATGTTATGAACATTGTTTTTGAAACAACAAAGAGGATACTATCATTCAAGTAGGGATCAAAGACCAAATGAGTTTGAAACAGAGTGAAGAGTGTATTGGGATTTCAATCGTGTAACCATATAAATTACATGATTGAAATCCAATACTCAACATCAATCAACATTCCTTTAAATAAGCAATAAGATTTAATAGGTTTAAGGTTAGAACTTTAACATCACATACTAACCACTATCACATACTAACCACTAATTGCCCCTTTCAAAGGAAATTTACCCCACAACATGCCTACACCAAATTTCTTGCAAGGAACATACAGAGTAAGTTCTAACAGAAAATTTCAAACATAAGATCATCTTGCCATGTTATGTACAATAGTCAAAAATACGATAAAAGAAATAACACATACTTAGTAAATCAAACAACTAAAATGAATCTAATGCCACCGTCTTACCAAGATTTAAAATATAGTCCAATCAATTAAATTACCCTTAAACCTATATCAATAAAATTTAAGTGAATCGTCACAAGGAACCAATATGACGATGTTAAACGAATTGCACTTAGGAATATCTTCCCCAGTAGATAACAAACAAAATCCTAAGCTTCCTTAGTTTATTACAACAACCTCGTTTGAGACAAGTACCTTAAACAACTAAAAACAAAAATTCATATATTAAACAATTAAAACCCTCTATCCTAATTATTTTGAATAATAGCATATTATTTTATCTCGCCACTCCTAAGTACCTCCATCTCTCAATCTGGAATATAATAAATAACCAAAATCTTAACCAATATTTATAAATAGTATAATCACAAAAGTCATCTCAAAAGTAATACTACCCTCTATCATCATGATTCTTCCTATTCATAATAGTTGGAGGGGTAACCACCCCTATCCAACCTACTAGGTAAAGGGATGCCTTAAGTTATCACAAGATGGCAACAATGATTCCCGACCATTACAACAGACGAAAGAAGGTACCACCCAAACTCCTTTCGTAATAGTTAAGACTTTACCATTATCCAGAATTCTTTTATTCTACCACGAAAGGGTAAGGCGTTGGCTAGAAAGAGGCATCCTTCTCATTAAGATTCATGTAGCCAAATTGGCTAGGCCCTCTTTATCTTGTAGATACGAAGTCATCTAAAACACTAGTTTTTACCCGAGCCCCAAAAACGGATAAGGGTCATGTTTTTATTTATTTATTTAATTAAAACAATCATAAGCTAAGCCCCTACTTCGAATTGACCACAAGGTCAAAGAACGAAACTAAAACAATCGAAGCTAACGAGGGAGCCAGGGATTGCTCATTTCACTTTGTAAACTGAAGCATACACATTACATGGTAAATACAAGTAATTTCTCTACCTATAGCTAAAATTAAACTAGGTTTGGACTAAGAGCTCGAAGTATCACCAACAAAGGAGCCAAGATTTGAATGGTTATTTGTAATAACGAAACACCAACACCTAGAAGACGGTAAATTTTTCCTTAATCAATTAAATATAAATGCATAACTATAGAGTTCGAAACACACTATTTGAGTCAAAGTTTTGTTTATCAACCACCAACACCCGGATCACTAATGCAAGGGAACAAAACTAAAATCCCATATCTTCCCTTTCCCATTCCAAAGAATACCCCGCAACCAATGGAGCACAACCAAAAGTAGAATAAACCGGATATCAAGTAAAGATTCATATGCAGTCCATAAATGTCAAGGAAACTTGTTTAAAAATAACAAAGGGAACATAGAGAAACTAGAAGTGTAGCCTCTGAATGCTGAAATGGACAACATAACAACTATAGAGTTCTAAGAAAACTACCATTTCAACAAGAAAAGTAATTCATTTCATGGAATAGTTAAAGGTAGTATAAAAGTCAGGTGGTAGTATTTATCATGCCTATAATGAGATCCAACACTTGAAACCAATTTCTACCAGGTGCATGCAAAGGAAAATCCAACATTCTTCCTAAAATCTACCAGGTGGGCACCTAACCTCATTCACATCCATGCTAGGAACAGACAAGGAGCTCCATTTCATAAGTGGCATTTGATTGACAAGACTAAGGTCTCATGGACTGCCATGACAATGGTAAATACAAAAATGGATTTAGTAGAAAGGCCCATGAACACGTGAGGGATAGGGGAAAAATCTAGACCCCCATAACCTAATAAACATTCTCCCAATGTGCATCAAAGTGGGAAAATAGATCAGGGAAAGAACGGTCAATGAAGAACAAGGGAAAAATGTTTTCTAAATAGCCATGGGAGCAAGAGAAAAAGAGGCCACGCATGCAAAAAGTGCAAGAAACCATAAGGCAGGTAAACTACTCTACAAAACACCTCAAGGAGATGAGGTCACAGGGATGCCATGATTGCAGGACAAGCAAAAAAGAGGAAACAAAAACAAAAACAAAAACATCATGATCTGATCACCCTAAATAGAAATACATGTGGCCAAGGGAAATAAAAATATTTGGAACAAGAAAGAACGTCCATCGAGCACAATAAAAGGAGACTTTAGAAGATGCGTCACATGGGCTTTAGAAACACCGTATGTAATGCATGGAGGAAAGCACATGGCAAGAAAATTGTTGACTAAACGCTTGCAAGAGATGTGGTCTTCAAGGAAATGCCTTCACATAAGGATAAGCACACAAAATAAAGGAATCTTGAAACTCAACCCTGCTTCACCCCCACACCATCACTAGGTGTCCAGTCTAAATAGCTCACCTTTTCCAAGCACACCCACACAACTAGGTCAAAATGGTAGTTTGGAACAGTATGGACATCCTCCCAAGCACGTAGGAGAGGAGCCTTCAAGACAATGTTGCAAAAGAGAAATTCCATCTTACACGAATCCATAACCGTTTTTTTCCCAACCCCACGCAACCAACAACAACAAGGAAAGAAAATGCCTCAGCATGCCTGACACAAGGCCCCAAAAAAAAAAAAAAAAGCTTCCTTCTATCCCACGCCAGGCATGCCAATTAAATGGTCATAAAGAAGATAAATAGGGTGGTAGCCATCCCCACTTCTAAGGCATATCCTCTTGACAATGAATACTTGAAAAGAATATTGACACATAAGCTTTGCACAAAAACAAGATGGTGCTTGTGTATTTTATTAATATCAAAATCAAACATTACAGACAAATGAGAGAGCTGCAATATTTATAGATATTGGACAAATTCTATCTCATCCACAATATATGGAAACAAATCATCTAATCTGAGCAAATATGTAGAAATAGCATATTGCCCCTAACTGCCCCTATTGCCCCTCATGGAAATCATCCGGGAACAAAATATGTAAAAGATAGAACATGATCCCACAAACATTGGGATGATAACACTATCACTTAGTTAACTAACAACTAAGGACAACTAATATCTATTGACATAAGTTTAAAGTATTTAATTAAATACTTTAACTTATTACATTTATTCAAATATCAACTAATGATGAATTAAGCTAAGTTTTATTCATAACATTCCCCCCCTTAATTCAGCATGGTCTCAAGTGAACAAGAGATAAATTCTCTAAAACCCTCAAATTTACCTCGAGCAAGTGACTTTGTGAAGACATCTACACATTGCATATCTGTTGGGCAATATTAGAGCTAGATGTTGTTGTTTTGAACATGTTCACGAATGAAATGTACCTGCACCTCAATGTGTTTGGTGCGCTCATGAAAAATGGATTCTGAACAAGTTTTACTACTCCTTCATTATCAACATGTAGGATAGTTGGATCTTTCGTGGTATTCCCAATCCTTCAAGTATACGTTGGAGCCATATCACTTCATGACAACTCCACCTACTATGCATGATATTCTAATTCTGTGGAGGATCTTGAAACACAAGTATGCTTCTTACTCCCCCATGATATCGGTCCAGATCCCAAAAAGAATACAAATCCTAAAGTGGATTTTCTATCATCTATGTTTCTGCATGATCTAAATCTAAATATCCTGTCAAGAAGAAGTTATTATTCTTCTTGTATTCTAGGCCATACTCCATAGTTCCTCTGATGTACCTTAGTATCCACTTTGCTGATTTTAGTGAGAAACCCTTGGTTCTTGCATGAATCGTGAAAGATAGCTAACTGCATAGCTGATATCCACCTAGTGTAAGTCAAGTAGATGAGACTCTTGATCAACTGCCGATAGAGAGTTGCATTTACTTGTGGTGATGGATCTGTTCGAGACAGTTGAAGTCTTGTCTCCATAGGTGTGGAAAATGGCTTACAATCCATCATATTGAATTTCTTGAGCGTTGTCTTGGCGTATTTCAATTGTGACACAAAGATATGATTTTCTCTTTGCCAAACTTCAAGTCTAAGACAATAATGCAGAAGCCCAAGATCGGTCATGTCGAATGATTGTGTTAGATCTTTCTTTGTTGACTTAATCATCCTCACTGATCCTCCAGTGATGACTAGATCATCGACATATACTAAAACGATCACTATCTCCCCCTTGATTTTTGAGATAGAGATTAGGATCGTATGGACTCTGTTGAATCCATGTTGAATGAGATGCTCATCGATTTTTATGTACCATGCCCTGGGAGACTGCTTTAGACCATATAGTGATTTTATTAGTTTACATACCTTTTCCTCTTTACCTGGTATGACAAAACCTTCTGGTTGAGTCATGTAAACTTCTTCCTGTAAATCACCATTAAGAAAGGCACTTTTCACATCCATTTGGTGTATTTTCCAACCAAATTGTGCAGCTAGAGTGAATATTAACCTAAATTTTTTTATCTTAGCTATGGGAGCAAAAGTCTCCTCATAATCAATGCCTTATTTTTGAGCATATCCCTTAGCAACTAGTCTAGCCTTATGTTTATCAATTTTGCCCGTTTTCTTTGTACTTCATTTTGAAGATCCATTTGCATCTAATCAACTTTTTACCTAGTGGAAGATCTGTAAGTTGCCATGTATTATTTTTCATAAGTGACTTATATTCTGCATCCATAGCATCTTTCCAAGGTTTAGACTATAGGGATGAAACTGAGGATGGTTCAATAGTTTCAACAACTTTACTCATTAAGGCCAAATTGACCTCATTTTGAGCCATACTGTGAGTCCTCATTCTAGTGGTAGATGTGTCGGGGACACTATCCAATTTTGCATCTCTAATCATACTTGTATACCATTTAGGCATACTTTTGTGGTTCTGTGGGAGGTTGAATTTCATTATCTTCCCCATCATCACTGTTGTCATCAAAGAGATTATTGTTGGGAAAATATTATTAAAGTAAACATTATTATGAGTTGTTGAGAAACAACAAATAATTACTAGGAATTATATTAAACAACACGTATTTAGGGAACCACTCCTAAATTTTCATCATTTGTTTTGAGTGTATGGTATGTTAAGGAGATCAATATATTATTTTATTATTCTTCGATTTCTTCTCAAAAGAACTCAACATGCCCATGTGATGGACTAGAATGTATAGTGCCGTGTCCTTCGAGAACATAGTTATATTTCTTGAGATATAAAATAAGTCTATTGCCTAATTGAGCACTAATAGCCAAGTGCTTCATCATCACGCATTATCCCGTAGAAGAAGATAAGTTTTTCTGATTTCATATGGAAAGCTTAGTTCTTTGTTTCTTAGGAATGTGCACACTTGCTTTACATCCAAAACTCTAAGGTGTGAAATAGATGGCTTATGCCAATGAGCATTGGACCATGTTTCCTCTGTGGTGTTACTCCATCAAGAGCGAGATCAAGTAAGGGCGTGAAGAAGGGATCCTTCACACAACAAACGGTGGGAATTTTTAAGATTTAGTAAAAACATTTTTGTTTATTACTTTTTAAATAGTGATTTATTGATATAGTCTTCTTGTAAAACGTATTATATCCCAAAATATTTTTAATAAATAGTTGTGCATCATCAATCATACATCACTTGGAAAAACCATATCCATGATAGTATGATTTTGCCAAATTTCAAAAACATTTTGTTGTCAGTGTGTGAGGAGGATCCATTTGACTTCACAAATGAATGGAGACATGTAAATTTTCGGAAAAATCAGACAACACTCGAAGCAAAAATTATATGGGTTAAAGATGGTGTATTGGAAGAACACATCAGCAAGTTCCACTCTCTTCTCAATCACTTGCAGTATTAATGAGAAGGTAAAGATGATGATGCCAAAGCAATTCTTTTTTAATAGTTTTCCTAAAAAAATGTCTCATATGGTGTTTTTAGTTTTTTCTACTAAGAATTTATTTCAACAAGGGCTTTCAAAACATTCTTGAAAGTTTCAAAAGATTGGTCTTTTGTAAAAAGTGGGCACAAGAAAGACAATATATCCACATTTTTCTTGAAAAAATCATAAATAAAGAGCATGAAATATTGGAAACCCAGGTCGTATTTTGTGGGTGGTCTCATTTATTTCAATTGTGTGTTTAAATCTAAGATGCATCAGAGTCAAGTTTTTCCTTAGCTCAAAATGCACTATGATTTGAATGGTGCTCTATTTGAAATAATTTTTTCTTGTCTAAAAAAAATGTTGACATTTATTTGTATGTTGGGAATATTACCCATTTTTTGAGTTGTGGAACAAAACCTGGAATTATATGTGACCATGTCTTCACATATCGATGAAGTGTGTCTAAAGATATCCAAAACTCACATGTCCAAGTCTTAGTGTGATGCCATGTAGAAGTTCAATATGATGATGTATTCTTGGTTTGTAGGGAAAGTGCTTGATCATTTCATTGAATAAAATCAACATCCTGACTAAACATTCTTCCAACATTCAAGCTTAATCTTTGTTTCTTAGGAATGTTTTGCAACAAAACTTTTGATGGCTTTGTGACTTATCTCGAATTAGGCACATCTTTTTACTACATTCAATGTTTTTAATAAAATCAAAGTAATCCATGACTCACAAATAACATATGATGAATGCCATTTTATTAAACAGGTGGACATAAAGAACATCTATAATTTTACAATTATGTTGCCCAAGTGGTAGTGAAATGGAACTAATGCCTTCAACACTATATGATGTATCATCACCCAAAGAGACATGATTGTCCACACAAATGGTGGGTGTTTTACTCATTGTGAAGAACCAATTTATCTTTCTTTTTAGAGGTGGTCATATGTCGAGTGTCAAGATAGCATGTCTCGAGTCATAGACATACCAAATTTTAGTTGAATAAAATAGAATTAGATACTTTATTTGAATTACATCTTTTGCAAAGTAATAGAGGAAGTCATCATCATCTAAGTGGTGGTGAAATTGATCTTCTATATGATGTATTCGAGGTCCAAAGAGACTACGGTGGGTGTTTTCCTTGTTGAAGTTGGTTTCTTCTTCCACTTTTGATAATTTTGTCATCCTATTTACTCATGTTGTTGAGACTTGATTTTGATAATTTTGTTTTGTTTACTCGTTGTTGATTTTGTTTGTTGGTAATTAGTATTTTTACCACTTGATGATCCTTGTTGGAATGTGTTGTACCAACAATTTTTAACTCATGTCCTTTTCGACCACAAATAAGACATTTTTGTTGGTCTTTTTGGCCTTGTTGAGAATTACCTTGCTTCTGAGGTTGTTTACTAGACTTTACCTGATTTTTTCCCTTTTTGATTAGAAGCAAGTGCCTACTCTTTAGTTTCAATAGTTGAGTGAATAGCTTCTTCTTGTTGGAGCATATTCACTAACTCTTCAAAATTTGTTGTTTGACCAATTATGTTTAACGTGGTCACAAAAATCCTATAAGAAGGAGGAAGAGCTCTCAATACTATAGGCACAAGTGATGTGTCAGTTACTTCTTCTTCCAAAGCTTGAAGTGATGCACGCAAAGTTGCCACTCTTCTCAAAAACATTTCAACTTTCTCAGTTGGTTGCATT
The DNA here is from genome assembly GCA_018340775.1 of Taxus wallichiana var. yunnanensis. Taxonomy (NCBI): domain Eukaryota; kingdom Viridiplantae; phylum Streptophyta; class Pinopsida; order Cupressales; family Taxaceae; genus Taxus; species Taxus wallichiana. The sequence goes on along the minus strand of CM031235.1, from coordinate 10,330,562 downwards.
TTCAAGTTTAATAGTTGACTTTGGAGATGAAGTATTGTGTTCTTATTTTTTGACTCATATACCATTTTCAACTTGTCCCAAGATTCTTTTGCTATTGTGGACTCATGAATATGAGGTTGTACCTCATCTGAAACACTAAACAAGATTATTAACTTTACTTTTTGATTTGCACGATCAAATGTAGCTTGTTGTGTAACATCTGTTGCAGATCTTGTTAATGTACCAGAAACAACGGTCCATAGATTTTCAAAATCAAGTTGTGTGTGAATTTTTGTTTTCCATGCTAGATAATTATCAGAACGCAAAATTTGAGAATCTGGCAAAAAGAACTTTGGTGCCGTAATTGCAGCCATTGTGAAAACTGAATAATGAAAGAAGAAGAATTGAACAATTTCCCCCTTAAAGCATACACACCCCCAAAAAATATTATTTTATTTATTTTTGGGCTCCTTTTTCGGTCATGTACAATGAATTTTTGGCACTATTGGCCCTATTACAAATTTGGCTCTGTGGTCAATTTGCAAAAATAAAATAAAAATTTTGGACTCTTTGGTCTCTTTTCAAATACAAAAAACTTATTTTTGCAATTTTTACAAGATAAATCTTTTCCAAATCTGATTAAAAACTAGACCAAGACATAGAGCTCGCAAAAACACACACTTTCAAAAAAAATGACACCTCAATCCGAGGTACCAGTTGAAAGTTATGCCTTTTTTAAATTACAATTTTAATATCTTTCCAAGCCCCTTTCCAAAAATGGAAAGTTTTTATTTTCCTTCTAATTTTTTCACTATGTCCAAAAATGGAAATTTAAAAACAATTTTTTAAAACCAAACACAACTAACGACTTACATGCATGTGTAGTGTGTTTTAGGGTGCAACTACAGTTCATCCGCTTTGCATATGCATTATAATAACCCTTGGCCGCACTTTTCTTTTATTGTTTCTCTTTGTACGCAGGTATTTCTTTTGCTTGGAGGCAACTTGTTCTTCCTTCTTCCAATGCAACTCTTTTGTTGTAGGTTGCAAATCTTCTCCCGTTCAATTTGTAGTCTTTTTTTGGATGCAGGAAAGTTGCAGATCATTCAAATATGTGATCTTCTACTCCTCTGGTAGATGCAGGTTCACAGAGAACCTTCCACATTTGATTGGATCTCCTTTTTTAAATGCTCAAATATAGAGAAGAGGAAGAAGAATAAAAATACAGAGAAGAGGAAGAATAAGTAATGTGGGGAGCTTGAAAAGACTTGGGTACCCACAGATCAAAAATATTGTATATATATTTTTAAATGCTTCCAAATTTTAAAAAAATGCACGTACGGAGTAATTAAAAAAAAAAAAAAAAACAAAAAATGAAACAATGTCACCTTTTACAACAAATTAGCATCCAAGTTTGCAAAGGCCTTTGCAAGTGTTCTTCAACTACAAATCAATTGTGATTCAGGGTGTGGAGCTGGGTAGGGGTTGTGAAATGGCTAGGGAGCATCTATGGCTCCTCCTAGCTTTGTAATTTCTCTAGATCTCCCTAAACTTCCCTAAAAATTCCTACACTCCTCTCTGGATCAAAATACTGCTCTGATACCAAATCTTGACAATGAATACTTGAAAACAATATTGACATAGAAGCTTTACATCAAAAACAAGACGGTGCTTGTGTATTTTATTAATATCAAAATCAAGCATTACAAACAAATGAGAGAGCTGCAATATTTATAGATATTGGACAACTTCTATCTCATCCACAATATATGGAAACAAATCATCTAATCTGAGAAAATATGTAGAAATAGCATATTGCCCCTAACTGCCCCTATTTCCCTCATGGAAATCATCCGAGAACAAAATATGTAAAAGATAGAACATGATCCCACAAACATTGGGATGATAACACTATCACTTAGTTAACTAACAACTAAGGACAACTAATATCTATTGACATAAGTTTAAAGTATTTAATTAAATACTTTAACTTATTACATTTATTCAAATATCAACTAATGATGAATTAAGCTAAGTTTTATTCATAACATATCCATGCCTCCACATGCCAGAAGACCAGGAGGGAAGGAAATCAATAGTCATACGCCCAACAAGGAAAAATAAATTGTCTTAAATAATGGCAGGTTGGTGGAAGAAATGTCAAATTCTCCTTTAATTTAAATGATTAAAAATAAGCATGTATGCAGGCCTTGATTGACCAAGGAGGAAAGCACTAGTGGTTGGAGTTTCAACGGCAACACAAGACAATGACCAGCCATGGCACCACAACGAAAATCTCTTCCTTTTCAGAAATGAGGCTCACGCTACATAAATGATCAATAATAAAATAAAATAGCTTAGAGGTAATTAATAATAATATAGAAAAAATTGACACTAAAATAAAATAATCATCATTGAAAATTGAAAATTAAATAATAATATTATTATTATTTTTACAACCTAAAATAATTATTAGTCATACTAATAATGACCGACAATCAAGCTCGAAAAATGAGAACAAGATTTTCCTTTAACAGGGTAATCGAATAGGGTGCTACGGAGGCCCTCCACAAGAAGCATCAACAAGGACACGGGAAGACAAGATGGGGAGGAAGGATGTTAATCCTTCTCTGTGACAAGGTTGAAGCCAACTAATGACCAAGAGAAAACTCACACAAACGTTCGATCCCTAGAAACAGGGTCACCGAAGTGAGGACTGAAGTAACCATCGAACGAGGTGTTACATTCTCCTCCCCTTAAGAAAGCATCATCCTCGATGCGACATAACACAGAAGGAAGGAAATGTGGTAAGCATCAAGGAATAGATAAAGGCGAAGGTGCACCCTAAGGTTAAAATTTAATCATTAAAGTACAAACTGACCACAAGAAGGCCTTAGAAACATTTTGGCAGAATTTTGACAAAGTTCTATGAAGATTAGCGAGTTCCATATTATTCATTATTTAATTTGTTTCTTTTGTTTACATTTATTCCTAATTCAAGTTCTTTAAAATTTCATTTTTGAAGAGTTTTAGTTTATTCCTTCTTGTGGGTGCCCAACATGAACTGCAATCACAACACCCTACTAGGGTCATACACAACACTAATGATTCACAAGCATAATTTTACATACTTTCATGATTGTACCACACCACAAGAGCTTAACTAAATATAGAAGAGAATAGACTCAGTCCACAAACATAGTACTGGTCACACATCTATGACTGTCATACCATACTCAAACACAAGTGTACTACAACAACATGAAATTTCCACAATTCCACAGATGAAGATTCTACATAACTCAGAAAATAGCTACATGTACATAGAGTCAACAAGGGAATCAATGCCATATCCACAACATCACAAAACATATCCAACTAACATGAGTAACACATACATCATAACACCACAACCAAAACATCATAACAACTCTACATACCTCCTAAAGCATCAATCACACACACACACACAAATCTCTTATGCCTCCCTCAATATCTTATGCCTCCCTCAAGTCTCCTATATTCTCTTATGCCTCCCTCAATCTCTTATGCCTCCCTCAGGAGGTTAGTTTCCCTATGGCCTAGGCAATAGAGTCCATGCCTCCCTAACCCAAGTGACATAATAACCTCCAACAACCTCTAGTTATTTGCCTCCTGGGACATACCCCATACCACGAAGTGGGTCCATAGTCCAACCATTCCATGGTGCATCCCATGACCCATGATACATGATGTGAAAAAATTGAGCTTCCGAGGGTGTGATACATGATGTTAACTAGAAATGGGCCATCAAATTCAATAAAACCACTTATAAGACTTGAATTTGCATCCTTTTTTGGTTCTTATCCAACTTATCTTTTGGGATAGGAAGGAGCAATAATGATTTGACATGTTACTAGATCCGGGATGAGTAGGAGACAAATAAAATGAAACTGAAAAGGAATTAACATTTATTTTTACTAGCTTTGATACCATCCATAGTTTCAAACCTTAGGGAAGTTCACTTCTACACAAATACCAAGGTGCTTTAGTGTAAACTTTTTTCATTAGGTACTTTCAAAACCCATATACCATCATGGTGCATCCCATGACCCATGGTACATGATTTTGTCCTAAAATATTCCAGCTTCGAGGGTGACCAAAATACATGATGTTAAGTAGAAATGGGCAAAACTATCAAATTCTTAATATCCCCTAAACCACTTATAAGACTTGAATTTAATCCTATAATTTAAAGTTCTTAACCACCCATTATCTTTTGGGATAGGAAGGAGACAATTTTGAAAAAATGATTTTCTTGATATGACAAAAAAATTATGAGATATCAAGCAAAATGCGTGACATTTTACATGGCAAATAAAACTTGAAACAGGAAAAGAGAATACAAATATAAATTTTTTTAAATTTTTTCAAAAGAAAGCAAGTCATGATACCATCCATAGTTATCACCAAAGAAAGGATGAAATTACAAGTGTAAGTTCACTCTAGAAACACACCAATAATACCAAGATTGCATTAGTGTTTAAACATATTTTTCATTCTAGTGTTAATATTTTTCAAAATTAATTATGAGGATGGTTACCATCATGATATGGATATGAGACTGAATGGAAAATAAACCTTAACATTAATTATGTCTTATGGCTATGATGTCATTTGGATGTCTAATGAAACTTTATGTAAACTGAACCAAGTATTATGAGCATAGGGTAAATGTTCCATAATTTATTTTGAAATATTAAAATAGTAGAGGTGAGGATTTGGAAATATTGTTTGATACCTTATAATATAAAAGCTTCTTCTCAAAAAGCAATTTTAAAGTGTAATTTGATTTTCCCAAAACTAGAAATCCAAAAATATTAAGTTTCCTTGAATATATCCCTCAAACCATACAGAGGTGAAGTAAATTTCATGGAATGGTAAAGCATTATAATATCTCTATAATCTCAATGGTGTGTATTCTTAAACCACCCAGCTCTTTTCTTTTTAAAAACTAATAGAAGTTTTGATTTCAAAGAAGTGACAAAAGCTCCAATTATTTCTTTCCCAAATGTTGAGACAATTTTGAAAAATTGACCAAATTTCTTGAGAGGTGAAGAAAAAAATTCATGAGGTTATCAGACATTGAAAAATGCATATCTATCGCACACATTTTTCACAATCAAACACAATAAGCTACATAGATATTCAATCCAAGCATAAGCATGCCAAATGGGTCTCATTTTTAAAAGACACAAGGAAATGAGAATACAAGATATAATTTTTTAAAATAAAGGGTTCAAAATGAAGATCAAGATTTTCAGTTTGAAGAAATGAAGAGTGAATATCATCTGTCCATACACCAAAATTTTTTATTATCATCCAAGAAAGGATGAATGATTACTTATTTTCTAATGGATGTGGACTCTATGAAACATCATTTCCAATATTATAGAAAAATTATGGAAATATCCATTATTGGGAGATTACTTTGGAGGATTGACAATATTAGGCCTCTAATAATGAAGGCTACATTTGTGTTGAAAAATTTATTTTGGACTCCAAGAAATTAATTTTTGAGGAGTGGTATACCATTAGATATATGGATTTATACTTAAAGGGGATGAATGGACAAATTCTTTAAAATAAACCTTGTATTTAACATTAATTATGTCTTATACAAGTGGTTAGTGATTGCCATTTGGAATTTCTGAAGAAATCATCCCATAATTTTAGTATAGCTTAACCTATGAACCTAAAAGTATTATGAGCATACATTGGGAAATGTTTGGATAATTTATTTTGATGACATATTAAAATTTAGTAGAGATATAAAAGAGGATTTGGAAATATTGTTTGATACTCTTATAATACAAAAAGTTAACATGCAAAATAATTTCAGCATATATATTGAGAAGAGTGAATTTTATTTAGAAAATATAACCATGTAGTCATCATGAAAAGTTTGAGTTTTAGTGATGGAGTAGCTATATAAGAAATGGCACTTATAATAAAATAAAGAAAATAGGTTATATTGTCAAAACAATTAATGGATGCTTATTGATAAATTGATTGAAGAATTTGAGAGGTGAATTTAAGATCTTTTTTTATGGAATGGATACTATTAAACTTTTATATAAGATATCTCATTTTATCCAAATTTGTCAATTTTTGAATATGTGTATATGTTCCATTAACATTTTTGTATTATTTGTGTTACCGATTGGTGGAAGCTCTTTTAAGCCCGATTCAAACAACTAAATATGCTTTTTCTAAAGTTTTGATTAACTTACAATGAAGTGACAAAAGCTGTTGTGTGGTTGAGTATCCAAGTTTGTTTCTTTACCATCACGTTGAGAATATCCAATTTTAATTTTTGGGGTTGAGTTTGATGCTTCAAATTAAATTCACCACCCGCTAAGAGTTGGGGAAAGTCAAGGTGGGAATCAAGAAAGCAAATCAGTTGACTATTTATGAAAAAGAGTTGTCATGTTATTGTTCGTATGGGACATTGAAAAATTTTTTGAGGCATATCTATGCACATACAGGAGTTTTTACAAGACCTTAAATTTACCAACAAACATAAAAAAATCAAACACTAAAACTATATAAATGGCCTTTCAATCCAATTTATTGCATAAGCATGCCAAATGGGTCTCATTTTTTTATAAATTTACACATTTTAGGATTTCAAATGCCCTCATATGTATCAGACCACCTGACTATATCAACAAACACGCCAAAAGCCTTCAAGGACCATAATTTTTTTGTTGGGTTTTCCCAAAAAAAGCTTTAAAATAACAGTTTGTCTTCCTCAAATTTAATAGCCCACCCCACTGTATCAATGCACACAACATATGCCTCTCAATATGAATAATATTCAAGAAAAAAATTTTCAGCGCTTCAAATTAAGAAATAAATGTAGTGACATATCTAAACAAATCACTGGGTATTCTCAAAATATTCATGAGAAAAGAAATTAGGCCTTTGGTCTTAAATGCATAAACAATCCAAGAAATTACATGATAAGCAAGAGTCCATTATGATTACTTATTTTTCAAATGGATATTTTTTTCGGATGACCATAATTTTTAGCATTATTTCCATTCAAGAATAAGCCTGGATAGAAGCGGAAAACTAAGAAGAGAAATAAATTCAAATAAGATTGGGGAAGATTAACTTTATTGGAGGATAATTGACAGGTAGTCACACTATTTCCTCATATAATAATGAAGGATATCAATACATTTGTTTTGTTTCATACATGCAAAAAAAGTTGTAAGTGACATCATCAAAGCAAAGATAGAGGAATTTTGTCAACCAAGAAATGTGGTTTGTATAAAATTTACCATTGACACGAGAACTGCTAAAGGAAATGTGGATTGATATATCAGAGATATTTTTATTTTTTGATTTACCACATACTTCATTGAATTAAAGAGATGTAAAGAATTCACTTTTGCATTGTGGTGGACAAATGGGAGCTTTAAAATGGACATCCATCAAAGCATAATGATAGAGTGAATTTTGTTATGAACTGCAAACACAAGACCATCACAATGTAACCACGATATAAAAGGCTCGTGAACTTTTGGATAAAATTTTTTGAAGAAATGGGTTGATGATAATGATTGTAGTATAGCACAATATGAATTTGTTGAACCTATCACCCTAGAAACATTCAGGAGGAGGAGATGAATTCCACAAAAAAAGGGAAATTTTCTTGGATGTTTAGATTTGAGATGGTCCAAAATAAAGATTGGGATTAATTAGAATTTTGCTATATGTGCCCATTCTCGCTACTTTATTAAGTTTGTTTTCAATTTTCAATGTTAACATGTTCTATAGGTAACCATTTAGCTATAGAGGGGGGCACCGATTCATGTTGTTTTTACTTGAAATGAAAATCAATTTTGAGCTTGAAAGGAGTATGGATGGATTTGTAGTTGATTATGTTAAACCATAGTGGCGTGTAGACATTGGGAAAACAAAATAGTTAACATGCAAAATAATTTTATTCTTTAGATATATATATGAAGTGCAACTCAAGATGGGAAAATATTGTAAAGATAACATGGAAAATTGGTCTATTTTTCTTCATTTGTGTAGAATTTCCATCTTCATTCTTTGGAGAGGGCTAAAAAGTGTACTAAGAGTATAGTAATGTTTACATAGTGATGAGCATATGTAGCGGATTTTTCTAATCAGTCGTGCATTCACATCTTTATTCTAGCGTCTTTGCTTACCATTAGCATAACTTAGGACTGTAGCAGTGATGTTATCCTTGGCTTCTATAATAAACTTTTTAAATGCAAGAGATTTTGTGGTTTACTTGGGCCTTTCCCTAACAAAATGGAACTAGTTTCATGCTTTTCTATTGGGAGCTGCAAGGATAACTCATACAGCTCAACGGCTTGTCTCCATGGCCACCACCTGGCATTCATTATCCACCTGCTCCTCTCAATCTCCATTTGCATTTGCACATAACATTGTGAAGGTTTTTATTCTATTATGTAAGGATGGAAGAAATTCAAGATGAGATTGGGCTTCAAGAGTGGGCCAAGAATTTTCCAAAAAAAAGAAGAAGAAGAAATTAAGAATATAATGGACAACAACATTACTACTACGATGGAAATAAATAATAAAATGTATTTAGTGAAATGGAAAGGAATTCCATATTTTGATAACACATGGATCACAAGATGGGGCTCATGAAGTTGACAATATTGGATTCGGTTGAACTAGAAGGATCACAATTTTGAGAGGAGAAAATGATTCACACTTGTAAAGCTCATTATGAGATGTTATTGAAATGTTATGCTAAAAATAATAAATTTTAATCATACTCTTTTTTATTGGACTAGGTAAACATAGTTAATGGGTTGCTTTTTTAAGTAAATAAAATCTTAATTTTAGGAGCAATTAAGCTGTAATACAAGGTTTGGATTTTATTATTAGTGGTTTTTATTTAGTTTTATGCATTTATAAAATATAGTATTGGAGGAAGAAAAGGGAGTGATCTTCTCTTTTGGTTTAAATGAAATTTTGAGACTTTGTATGCATGTTGCGAGTCCTTGTTCCGTAAGTGCATTTTTTATTGCATTTTATGTTGTCCACTATATATAATGGAACTCCACTGTGCATAGTTGTTCATATTTTTCCTTCTCTCTATTATCTAGGATATTATTTATTTATATAGTTCTAATAGTAATGATAAAGCTATTATACATTTCATCTATCATATAATGTTGTAGGTAATTTGATCTACACCGTAAAGGAGGAGAATGGAGGATGTGGGTTGGTTCCAAAACGTAAATAACCATAAAATGCATATTTGCATTGTCACAAGAAAATAATTTGATGGATTGTTTAATTTAAGTGTAATACTTCACCAAAACTTATTTGACAAGTGGTTATGATACGATCATCATTAGAGAGGGAGATGAATGGAAGTCTACATTCAACATGTAGGTTGTTTTGTATGGGTAGTTGGTTATGCCTTTTTGGTTGAATGACGCACTAAACATGTTCATGAGACTCATGAACTAGGTACTAAATCCTTTCCTTTGTATGTTTTTCATTGTTTATTTGGATGAGATTTTACTTTTTAGTAGGACCAAGGAGGAGCACCTAACAAACTTAAGATAAGTGTTGTATTGTTTATACGAGGAAAATTTTACTTTTAAATGTGCTCACGCATCTACCTTTGCTTTACGTTGTGACCAAGAAAAAATGTCAGTTTCACACTTATTAAGTGGGATTTTTTGTGCCACGTTTCATATTTGCATCAACTTGGGCTTTGTGATCTCGGTGGTTGAAACTATGTATGAGCTTAATAAGTGCATGCGATGTGAACATGAAATTTGTCATGTTCAGAAGAACTAGGATTCTTAGGCTTGTTGAAGAATTTGTTAGCTCAATAAATGGAATATTGAAGGGTATTCTTAAGCTTAGACATAATGCCTCTTTAATTATAAAGTGACCCCAACATACCATGTACACTTGGGCCCTGCAAAGTTATAATAAAGTGACTAAAGCCTTATAAAGTGTGACATCCGAATGCTTATTAAATAATTTAAAGGAATCGATTATCCTTGAGACTTAAGGGTTCACCTATAAACATTATAGAGCTCTGTCATGGTGTGACTCTACAAATAATTGTGAATACCTAATGCACTATGAAATCTATGACTATCTTTGAACTTGCAACTCGTGAGCTCATCCAAAACCCTATAATTTCCCTACTCTATATTTGGCAATAAAAGATTACATGAGCCCTGGGAGGCTCTTGCATAAAAAAACACCCCTTAGAACATACCATTATTGGATGGGAAAGACCAATGAGCCAAAGAAGAAATTGTATCCTTCACAACATCCTCGATGGAAAGGAATAGCCAAGCAAGTGGAAATACACCAAACCTTCACATATAGGAAAATCAATTTGCAAATAAAAGAAAAACCCTCTTCAAACCTTGATATGGATGTAAAGAACAACAAAGATAAAAGCAAAATTGTTAAGCTCTCTCGATGAAGACAACAAGTGTTACCTTACGCCCAAGTCATAATTACCACACAAGAGTACAACATTAAAGACAAAGGGAAACCACCAAACTCATTTACAACAACATAAAGAGAAGGATCGACATCGAAAATACAAACGATGTTGAAAAAAACACAACCACCACTCGAAAAGAGTATAGAGTCTATCATCCCCATGAATAAGAGAAGTAAATGGAACCATGAACACACTTAAAAGTATCGTGATTAAAGCACAATGAAATCCAAAACCTGCATAAATACATAAAAATCAACCAAATGGCATGATAAAGGCACTGGAAGTCCATATACATAATTATTTAATGAGTTCCATTCATCCGTAACAATATTTTTATGAGGGGAAAAAGTTATCTTATTGGCAAAGCACCATGGTTTTTAACCCATGATTCAATCATCGCCTGGAACAAACCCCCGATCGGTAGTGGTCTCATGGTCCGCTCTCGACACCACCACATTTGTCGATTTGAATGCGATCTAACATACCGCTCCACAATAGGCCCTACCCTCCACACCCTTCTCTCCCTGAATGCCAAAATTCACTCAATCCACTCCATTCCACACTATGCAACCATTCTTCCATCGAAACAATGAACCCCAAATCAAACCGCCCTTGAGACACCGAAATTGACATCCGCTTTACAAGCATTTCTAGAGGGGGATTAAGGCCTAGGCAAACTAGGCAACTGCCTAGGGTGCTAACATTTAGGGGGATGCTAATTTATTTTATTTTACTATGGTTTTTATGAAGAGTAGATTAATTTATTAGTTCCATATATGCTAGTAGTAGTTAGTGTCCAACCTTACATACCAATTCAATTCACTTCATTCAAAATAAAATTAAAATTACATAATTGTATTAAGAATATGATATTTAGGAGGCCTCAAATATTTATTCAAGTGTGTTTGTTACAAGATTCTTAAATTCATGTATTTTTCATACTTTGTATTGTTTTGAAGTCTTGAAAGTTTTTTTTGAGGGACGATCAAGAAAAATGAATATGTAAAGAACATGGTAAAAATACTTGGGAAATATATGAGAAAATGAGGATTATAATAAACTATATGTTAGAGAATTGACTGAGAATTTTAGGTAGTAGTAGCTAAGAAAATTATTAGGAAGTTTTTTCGGATGGTAGAGGCATAACATATCAGGGAATACAATATTTAGTCACAATTAATTTTTTTTCTACTGTAAATTTTATTTATCTATAAAAACGTTAGCATTAATATTTTCAAGGCGCTCATAACCATTAATTCGCCGTGAGCATTTCCACCTTCCATTTCATGCTTTGCATGAATCCGCGGGCATTATGTTTCCCACGGCATCGCTGCAGCGCTTCCAACTCATATTAACATCTGCTCTCAACGCCTCTTTTACGGCGCGCTGGTTGAGAAAAATGGAGTTTGATTTCCACAAAAATATCGGGGTGTTTGAAATTTGTTGAGTGGAGTTGATGGCTTCGTAGTATCCACAACAACGTCATTGCACCGGGCTTCTCAACGATGTTCAGGTACCCTGATTCTGTTGGCAGCGCTTCCTTGGGAAAGTATATTGTATTACCCACTGAAAACAAGCTTACCACCAACAGAACAACTGCAACTCGAAGTTTCTTACCGATTTTCCCCATTTTGATCCGAAACATAACCCAGAAGAACTCTAACGACTTTATATAGTAGCACAATAATTTGAATTAATAGGAGATAAACAAATTACGAAAAAAGTGAGGAGGTTGAGCCATCCACGCATCCTCATCTAATTTAATATAGGACCTCACTATGAAAACCTAAGGTGTGACTTGATAATAATTAATGATTATGAAAATCTAAGGGGTGATAATAACTAATAATAAATATTAGGAGTTAAAGAGAAATATATTTAACAAGCAAGATAATTATATGCTTGAAAATCAACACGTGATTCCCAACACACTTGATTTTTCGAGGTCATGTCAAGACAACTTGAGAATGTGATAAATGGGATGGTAATGTGACAAATAGATATGGTATAGATGAGAAAGATGGTAATGGCAAGATCAACAAGTCAAGACAATCGTAGATGCTCAACTTGCAAATTTGGGATTTTCTCGTGAGAGCGACATATGCCCTTCTAACTGTGTGGGGGTGATACAACGGTCCAAAATAATTGTTGTCCACAAGATTCGATCTATCTCGGAGAATCAAGAGTAGCTCGACTCGATTGATGGGCATTTGTTGCTCTCGACAAGAAAATCCCAAATTTGCAAGTTGAGCATCTATGATTTCCTTGATCGTTGATCATGTCGTTACGATTTTTCCCATTTATACCATATCTATTCATCACATTACCATCCCATTTATCACATTTTGGTTGTCTTTCGCACGACCTCAAGAAGTCGAGTGTGTATCGAAATCAAGTGTTGATTTTCAAGCATTTATTTCCAATGGTATTTTTTTTTACTTCAAATTCATTACATAGATCTCATAATCACTTCCTGAAGCTTAGGTGTTGTTTTAAATTGCAAGCTTCTTCACCTTCAAAAACCTGTTTTCTTTGAACTTGTCCCAAAACCTCTGAAACTTTCAAAAATATTCCAAAATAAATTACACAATATTCTTAGCTCCTCAATACCACTTCTTTATGAATTTGGGCCTTCAACTTTGCTCCAAAGGATGTGCACCTTTCTTAGAAAGGCTAAAAATAGCCATTCCTAAGTCTGATGAAAAGTCCTCCTTGAGAGGTATTGTCTCGGAGGCACTTGAATAAACTTGTTTTCCATAAATCACCTATGTGGAAGGTTGAAACAAAAAATATGAACCATTATAATTATAGGATAAGCCTGAAGCAAAAGATAGATTGATTTGGGTGAGTGCTCGAGAGGTCTTGCACACCAAAATTTTGACATTGATTAAGCTATGTAACGAATTTGAGGTAAAAAAAGAATGCTTGGTTATTGTCTTTACAACTAATAGGTTAATGCATTATATGCTTAGCCAAGAAACGAGAGTGATTATCAAATTTGATCGATTCTGAGACATTCTTAACCCAAAAACCTTATCCAAGAAGGTCGGTAGATTCATAACGTTAATGGGTGAATTTGAGCTTACCTTCATCAATCAAAAGTCTATTAAGGGAAAAATCATTGTTGATCGGATGGCTGAAAGCCCTATAGATTGTGGCAAGATAGTCGACTTGAGCTTCCCTGATGAATGTGTCTACTTCATAGAGAATCCCGCCATTGCTTCATGCCCCTAGTATACAGATATAATAAACCACATCGTAGATCAAACATATCCCAAAGAGGCTAATTCACAACAAAGGTGATGACTGTGTGTCATAGCTACCAAGTACGTAATTGTGGAAGAAATTCTATATCAGAGAGTTTTTGATGGCATGTTACAAATATGTGTTGATGAAGAAGAAGGAGAAAAGATTCTCTTTTAAGCCCATAATGGAGTTTATGGTGATCAATTTAGAGGGCATTCAACAGCTCGCAAGATCCATCGGATAGGTTAATTTTGGCCCACGTTGGAGCATGATGCTCTAGAGTATGTACGAAAGTGCTAGAAATGCCAAACATTATCACACACTATACACATCCTAGCATAGGATTTATAGCCTATAGTGAAACCTTGGCCCTTCTCTACTTGGGGTTTAAATTTAATAGGAAATTATCTCCCATAGATCATCAAATGGCCACAATTTTATAATCAGGGCCACGAAATATTTTACAAAGTAGGTTAAGGCTATGCCTCTGACTACAAAACCTAGATCTTTCATAGCCAAGTTTATCTTGAACCAGATTATCTATAGGTATGACGTTCCACAAGTCATTATTTCAGATAATGACACTCCTTTTAAGAATGACGAGGTGCGTGAGCTATGCACTCAATTAAAAATATCCCATCACACGGAATCCTTGTATTATCCTCAAGCCAATGGACAGGCTAAGGTGACCAATAAAATTTTAAAATACATTCTCCTTAAGACGGTCAAGGAGAATAAGAAAGATTTGCATATGAAGTTGTTTCTTTCCTTATGGGATTACAAGACTTCAGTTCAAACTCCAATGGGGAAACCCCTTTTCTTTAGTTTTTGTGTTGAAGTAGTCTTACCGATGAAGGTAGAATTACCTAAAATTTGTGTGTCTCTATAAGAAATTATGGATGAGGATAAGAATCAAAACATGCGTCTAACTGATTTAGAAAGCTTGGATATAAAATGGCTTAGAGCCAAACAAAACCATCTAGTTTATGAGGAAAAAATGTTTCACCACTACAATAAAAAGGTCTATGAACGTGAAATTCAGGTAGGAGACCTTGTTTTGAGACTTGACAACCAAATAGACAAGAAATTCAACAAAGTTAGGAAATTCAAGCCAAAATGGTTAGGCCCCTATCAAGTAATGGAAGATTTCAAAAATGGTGTGTATCATTTGTGTACTCTATAGGGTGAGGAGTTTGGTGAATCCATCAACTCACTTCACCTCAATTTTTTTACATATAGTCATTTGCATCTCCACATTTTCCTCTATTGCATTCACATTGTCTTGTTACTTGCATTATCATTTTGTTGAAATTGTATTACATAAACTTACCTTTCAAGTAATTCTTAAACTTTCAAATATTGGAAAATATCTCAATCATACCTCTTCTACATTATTTTCACACATTCAAATTATATAATCCTTATCATCATTTCCATTCATGAGACAAATTTTGACATTGGTGTTATAAGGACTTGCATGCTTAATATTTTTCATGGTTTCTTCCAATTCGGGTGTTTCTTGCTCATAGTTTTCTCTAGAAGCTTCTTGATGATATATCTTCCCTAAAAACATCTCCATGAAAAAAACATTCTAATCATTTCACCTAGAATTTTTTTCACCTATCTCAACCTTTGGTGATGAGCCCTCACATCCTACTAGTTGCATGGGATGAGATTAGGGAAAATTTTCCCTCCTAAAAATCACAATCCAAAGCCAAACAAGATAAAGAAAAAGTATATAAACAATAAATACAAATATTCTTATTGAAAATAACTACACTTTTTGTCCCTCCCAATCTTTGGTGATGAGCCCATGCTTCTTACTAGTAGCATGAGATTGGGATAGCAGGAAAATGCCCTTACTCGCCTAAATTTTGTCCTAATGATTTGAGCCCATGCTTCTTACGATTGGCATGAGGCAAGACGTAGGGGTCATATCAAAAATTCTAAATAAAAAAATAAATAAAAGTGCTTGAAAGTCTAAAATTACCAATAAAATGAATTAGATGCATATGTTAGGAGAGATAATCATTCCTTAAACTAGATCTTATCAATCAATAGGCCATCCATGGATCTAAGTCTAGTCAAAACTTGCAAGCAGAATTCATTTTGAATTGGTTAGTTAATCTTGATTGGGGTTGGGTTGTAAGTTTTTAAATAAATATTTGTCAAAATTCTTATCTCTTGGTCATCATTCTTGTTCACACATTCTTCAAATCACATGTTCTTGAAAGTCTAAAATTACCAAGAAAATGAATTAGATGCATATGTTAGGAGAGATAATCATTCGTTAAACCAGATCTTATCAATCAATAGGCCATCCATGGATCTAAGTCTAGTCAAATCTTGCAATCATAATTCATTTTGAACTAGTTAGTTAATCTTGATTAGGGTTGGGTTGCAAGTTTCTAAATAAATCTTTGTCAAAATTATTATCTCTTGGTCATAATTCTTGTTCACACATTCTTCAAATCAAATAACTCGCATCCTTCTTAGATCTCAGTAATGAACCCTCACATCTTACTAGTTGTGTGGATTCAAGAATAGAGTGAGGTTATCTTATCATTATACCGTATTCAACATATTTTTCCAATGTAATAGAAATGTTAAACATTACTTGAAAAATAAAGTTTCCTAATCATAGTTTGTTATCATATATATCATTTTTTTATCACATTGTGTATCATCCATAACACAATAAAATGTCCCACTTTTTTGTATGTTTTGTACCTTTATAAACATGAATTTTCAATTTCATTGATTTTCTAAAGGTAATAGCCACAAAACTGTATGCATTCACGAAATTCCACAAAATATTAGAATTTTGTGTTTAGAGTGTAGAATACATATATATTAAAAAAAAAAAAAAAATCGGCAAATTTTTTGGTGTTTTTCTTAATTTTATTTATATGCCATTTCTTATGTTATAAAAGAGGAACGATTGTCCCCGATGGTGTTTTTAAATGTAAATTTGTTTTTCACCATAAAATTTTAGATATATGTTCAAGATTTGACTTTTGAGGTCCTGTCAATTTTTGTATATTTTTTGAATTAATTATTTAGTAAAAATATTTTTAAATAAATAGCGTACATATGTCTATGCCAAAATTTTTTAAGATTTATATCAAAATTGAGTTTTTTTCACATGTACGAAGAAGACTTCAACAAATAATAAGTTTATTTTTTACAAAAAAATTATATATTCTACTATTTTTCAAATTTGATTGATTGTGTACTATTGATTGTCCTAAAATACCATATGTTAGCAAAAAATAAATAATAAATAATAAAATAGATTTTTTTTAAAATGAAATTTAAGAAAGCTAATAAAAATATGAATGTTGTGTTAAAATTTTGTAATTTTATTAGTTCATTTACGCTAATTACATGGCACATAAGTGGCAAATTTTGGCTGACAATAATCCTCCAAAAGGATTTGGCACCAAAATGTGCCACATAAGTGCCATACAGGGGGGTTTGCACGAACGGGGGTTCACGTGAACACCCCTTTGCGCGAACGCCCTTGCGCCACCAAAGTGTCGCCCGTACGCTTCCTTTCTAAATTTAATGTTTTGCAATTTTTGTTTTTATAACTATGGTTTTAAAATAATATTGTTCATTTTTAATGTTTTAAATTTAGTTTTTACAAAAAAATTTAAACTAGAGTTTTAAAGCAAGTTTGTTTTGTTTTTAATTGTTTTTAACCAAAAATATATAATATGTTATTATATTTTTGAAAAATATTTTTTATTATTTATATATAATAGAATTGACTTTAAAGCATATAGTTATTTTATTTAAAAATATATTATAAAACTAAATAATTGTATATTAAATTTAAATTCTATTAAAATTAGAAAAGTTGTTTTAAAGTTATAAAAAACTAAAATTAAAAATAACCTAATTTCTAACCTAATTTTTATTGAGATTTGTATATAATAAGAGTTGCATGCACGTATAGTTTTCTATTGAGTTTACTCTTAGAAATTCAGATCTATCTCAATTTATGTGTGCAAGTGAAAATTATTGAAGTGGATGAATCATGGGAAATGCAAAGAATGAGAAATGAAAATATACCGAGGAAGAGAATGTAGAGAAGAATGCTAGAAGATCAGTTCATAGGAAGGCACAAAGAAAGAGAGAGAAGGCACAAGTGAAAGACAAGGCTGCAAAAATTGGTACATACATAAAAACCCTTGATAGATCGTAATTTTATTTTTCGTTCTAAGGTAAATATGATAATATTTTTTTTAGATTGGGTAAAGGTAAGGGTTTTGATAGGATCCCATAACCTAAAACAATAGAAACAATATGTGAAAATAAAAGGCTCTAACAAAAACAACGTAAGAACCAACCAAGTACCGAAAAAGGATCCACACAGAAAAATCATTCAACAAAACACTAATTGTTGAAATATCAACAAAACATGGTAAAAAATATTGCAACCACTCAATAGTATAATTTGGATCTTGATCTAGCCATCTACTTTGTTTTTGTATTTCTTGTTACTCTCTAGGAGACATGGTTGTATTTATCTCTTAGTTAAATCTAGGGTTTCTATTTAACATCAACTTCCATTCTTCAACATCCTCTCTCACCTCTTAGAGAGGCTCTATTTCAGTACCCACCAACACCTTTCTAACTTAATCCTCATATAATTGACTCATTCCCAAATAACAAGAAATATTTTTATTCTTCCCATCTATATCTCTATAGTTAACCCCTTGACATTTTGTTTCTTTATTCTACATTTTACCTTCTCGTACATCTTTCAAAATTTGGCATTTTTCACCCATCGTGCTTATGTGTTCCATTCAAAATAATTTTTATCTCTGGATATAGGCCTTAACCCAATTCCTCTTTATCAAGGGTAGCCTCTAAATTCTAGCTCACCATCATAAGATTAGCTCCCAAATAGATCATATTCCTTATTTACTTATTGTTTATCTAGCTATAATATATTTTTTCCCATTATTTAGGTATGCTTCTATTGTTTTCTCCTTTCTAACCTCACCTTTTCCCACTCATCATTTCTCTCTTTCAGCTACGAAAAGGTTGTCTTCATCTAGATACAAACATGATCCTCTCAACATACCTTTATTTCTTAGCACTCTTGCTTTATCCACATACTCTTCATGTGGAGATAAAACACCTTCCAAAACACTTTGCAGTAAATAACCGCATTAATTTTTTCCTTGATTCCCTCTTCCAAACATCCCATTATATCATAGATCATTTTGTGAGAATGATTAAGTATGATGCATAGCACAAGAGATCCTAGTCGAATGAAATATTAGGCTTGTACCATGCCATCTTTCATAAATTAGATAGCTCTAACACCATATATATATATATATATATATATATATATATATATATGATTTATGAAAAAATAATTGAAAGATCAAATGATGAAGAGCCAATATCTACTGTAAGGAAATTTTGATCTCCTAAATAAAATATTAGTTGGAAATTTTGATCTCCCAAATCAAATATTAGTAAGGATTGATATTAGCATGTTAATAACATCCTATGCATCTTACAACCTTTGAAAAAATAATATTTATATGAAAAATTTGGTAATTGTTCATTTGGAGTAACAAAGATTCATTACACATGCTACATCAACATTAAAATTATAGCTATATAGATGCATATTAAAAATATAATAGTGATTTAATATTTGATTACTCCATACTACCTTAAATAGTTTCTTAGTTGTCTTAGACAATGTATGTAAATTTAGATAATAGTTTCATCCTTGATTTATTATATATATGTCCTATCCCATCAACTACATAATGCACGTCAAATCCAAGGTTGATTGAACCAATGCATGGTAAAATTATTTTGAGTTAGTAAGACTATTCCTCTACATACTATTTTCTGTCACAATGCATGAAATTTCCTAAACCTTTTGAGATTCACACTAAGGCATCCAAATATGCATTTGGTATCTAGTAGTCATCCAATAAGGAAATTAAGTTGATTACTAAGTTTAGATATGTTCGATGACATGGTGAAAATTTTCTCCACATAATAAATGTGAACTATGTGGTATTTTGAAAGAAAATAAAATAAAAAGGAAAGTGGGAAAAGGGGAAAGTATGTTTTATACCAAAGTAATCAATAATAGATCATTATGTCACACTCAGACGTGCTTAGTTGAAAAGGTCCTGAATAAAAATGCAAAAGTATATTATTGTTTAGTAGATTTCAAGAAGGACCTCATGAAGTGGTATCTAAATACAATGAGTTTGGTTAACTTAATATTATTGTTTACTAGATAGTAAGTTAATTTTAGATATTATTGTTTACTAGCTTGGTCATGAATGGTACATAATCACATGTGAATGTTTTTTTTTTGGCAAATTTTTGTGTAATCACATCTATATGTTTATGGACACAGATCATGATGTGCAACATTATGCTGAAGTGATAACAAAAGTTATGGAATTACTTCCCAATAAAAATGTAAAACACTTGGTGAAGATGGATTTTCAAAAATTAAAAGAATTTTCCCAACAAGAACCACTATAACAAAAGAAAACAACAAAAATGGTAGAGATAATATATGGTGAATTTGTTAATTTGACTATAGTTGTTAGAGCACATTTTTTGTTTACATTCTTGAATCATGTTGATATGAAGGAAACATTAGAATTGTTGAGTATTGATTTTGGATGGGAAAAGTCAAAAGGTATAGGAGAAGAATTTGTTGGGAATGTTTCTAAAGTAATCAATTATTTGAGTACAAAAGCTAGGTCTGCTAACAAAAGTATTTGTCATAGAGAAATATTAACTTTAGTTGTAAGTGAAGATATAAAAAAGAATTGTCATGTTACCTTCATTTCCAAGGCATTAGGTTTATCTAGAAAGACGATAAGCAGACATGCAAAGAGGAGGAATACATTTGATGAATCTACTATGGAAGGAAATTGGGCACTAATGTGTAGAAATCCACGTTATGATAAAATAGAGGATAATATTGTGAAGATAGTTTCTGATTTTTGGACTGAGAGGACTCATCCTTCTTTGAATGTGAGGGATGTTTTAAAACATAAGATAACTCGCAATAACTATGATGAACATATAAAACATTAGCTTGAAATAAATCAACATGAGATGTACATAAAGTTTATAGAAGAAAATATAGATGTTAAGATTGGACAACGAATGTCTAAAAATTTGAAGCCTTGGTATATGTAAGATGATAAAGTCCTTGACACATTGTTGTTATCACGTTGAGTTTGATTATCACTATTGAGTTTGATTATCATATATTGAGTGTGCTTTCATATATATATATAAAAAATATATATATCATATATATATATTTTGAGGCGTGCTTTATATTATATATATATATATTTGAAATTTGATTAAATTTCATTTTTTGAGATGTGATTTAAAATTAATGTTTTTCAAAATCATGTTTTTAGCGTATAGAAAGTTACGGGAAACATCAAATGGTCCTTAAAATTTCCCACGTACACGTGTTAGTGAATTCATAACTTTTATTCTCTACACAATATCGATGATCATGTCGACGATCATATGACTTGCATCAAAGGTGTATGAGACAAGTGTGGGGAATTGAAATTATTTCCAAAAATAAATGAAGATTTGGACATAGTTCAAATGGTGGCTTGCAAGAGGTGATAAATAAATAAATAAATATCTATATATGTTTTTAAATTTGGATGTATATATTTTATTTTGATTTTTATGTTTACTACAAATGAATATGACAATTTGTCCATTATGTATTGATTTTGTAGGTTCAAATACATAAAATATTCAACACGGCTTGGAAAAGATGCAACTAGGTTGGATTTGGTAGAAGAGGAAATCCCCATTGCTACATTCATGCAAAGTTTCTGAAGTTTAATTAGTATGTACATTAAACATTCTCACTATGCAAAGTGGCAGGATACACAATTCAAGACTAATAGAGACACATTCTCTATTGGTTCCATATTGTTCGTGGTTGATTTTGTTGAGAATTACTCATTTTCTCATCAAAAATAAATTTAGACACAATATTATCATACTGACTAGGTTACTATCATGGTTCAAGTATTTTATAGGGATGCATAATTGGATTTAGATGGGGTTGAAAGTACATATGTGAAGCGAATAATCAAGGAGTATCACTTCTATATAAGTGATGATAAGGAACATGACACCCACTTTGTGCATCATTGTTTTGGTTTGTTCTTTCAATATCTTCATCAACAAGGAGTACAAATAGATCAACATTTTGTTTAGTCAGATGGTTGCGCATCACAATTCAAATCCTCTCGCCCTTTCTTTACACTCAGTCGTTATCATCGTCATCATAAAATACCTCATTTATGGAATTTTTTTGAGAGTGGTCATGGGAAGGGAGAACACGATGGTGCGGGTGCATGCATCAAACGTGCTCTAAAGAAACAAATCTTTAATTATGAGGGAGATCGATCGATTGATTCCCACACGGTTGTTGAATGGTGTAAGAAACATTTTACAATTCAGGTTTCAACCTCACAGGCTTTAACATCACATGCTTCAACACCACAGGCTTCAACGCCACATAGAGTGTTTTGGGAGATAATAGGTACATGCAAATTTAAAACATAGATGTAGATCTTGATGTGATTTATTAAGTTCTACAAGTTATAAACTTAAAAAAATTATTCTTAATTTTGATGTTTGTTTTAAACTTTATTGATCTTTTGAGCATGATTAATTAAATGTATTGATCGAAGGACAAAGTATGGATGTGAAAGATTCATAATTCTAGGTATTTGCACTCTTTGATGACTATGGATAGTAATAACTGGACAATTTGTATAAGAGATTATTCTTGTTTTTTTATGAATGTATGAACAAATCATATTGAGAGTGCAATAGTCAAAAACATGGGTATGTAGGTGAGTGGAAGCAAGTTTCTTTAGTTGTTGATGACACATATGGATCAGATCATGATGATAGTTTTGAAGACGTGCCATTAATTTCAACCGATTATGACCACATATCGGATTGGTTAAACAAGGTATGTTTTATTTAAAAGTATTGTATAATTTGATAATATATATATATATATATAATTTATAGTATACATGGATCATTGAATATTTCTTTGCATTTTATTGTAGGTGATGTATTTGCAGTCATTTCTGAAGAAGAAAATATTGAGAAAGTGGAGTACTACTTGTTACATTGCACATAAGAGAGAACAAAGCTAACATGTGAAATAACAAGTGAGGAGAGAACATTTTATACTGGCTCGGTTGTAGTACAGGGAACATAATCACAACAAGTGAAATACCTCCAAAGTGGGATTCACTTTGTTGATTATAAAGGAGACAAAAAGGTTTATCATTACACCCATCACATAATTTCTACAAAGTGTTACAATTGCATTAGGTGAAGACTAAAAGTGGTCAACACAAAAATGGAGACTAGATGTAGAAGACCGTGAAATTTTTTTACAGGTCATTAAACAACGAGCAGAGCCACTTGGTATTATATAAAGGACCTAGAATATTATATATATATTGATGTCTTCCAAGAATAAAATATTTTATCCATTTGGCATACATATTTGACAACTTTCTTGCTTAATGATGTAATTTTTCTCCCTAGTATCTCCAATAATATTCTTTCCATATATATCAATGTTTATATCATGAAGGATTTGGATACTTTAACTAACACACCCACAAAATAACACACACACACACACACACACACACACACAAAAAGAGTTTTAAAAACTTAGTGTTAGGTATACCTAACATGTCTTGTATTGATGGTGTTTTTAGATATTATGTACATATAAAAAGACATTAATCACCATTTTTCAAAAATTGAGTTGATGATTTCTTCAATCGATGGATGTAAAGTAATGGATATTAATTTATGTATTATTTTTCCTCATTTTAGTTTCTCTTTTCCGACATCTTTTATAAGAATTTGAAACAAGTTCTTAGTGTCAATAAATCTATCTTGAATCATTTAAAATTTCATGTGAGCAAAATGATAGAATTTAAATTTTGATATAGACAATTAATAACTACATGACTCAAGGTTACCATTTGATTGTCCTAAAAAAATGTACTCGATGGTGGTAGAAATGTGAGTGAACATATTTAAAAATGCACATGAAGAAAGGTTTGCATCAATGCATCACACCATGAACCTAAAACTAGTGAAGCACTCATGATGAAGATACTATTGCATAGAAGTGAATATAACATTATTTCTTAGGAATTGGTAGATAAATTGAAATTAAAGATGATAACACATTACATTCCAAAATTAGGGTATAATCTACACATTAGTTCTTAGATTGAGTAACATATCACTCTTTATGAGGTAGGTTGCCACAAGTTTTTATGTCCGAAGACTTTGGTTTATGAGAGAGGTGTTTTATGTTAGGAGTTTTAATAGGCTCAGAACAATAAACTTAATCTTTCACCATATATGATTCAAATCATAATTTTCAACATTAGATGTGTAGTATGACATACTTATTTTGATCAAGATGAAATTTCATGATATTCACTAATGTTATCCTTGCATTAACAATCAACCATCACTTAAACATGTTCACTACCCAATATATATTGAATACATTCTTAAATTAATATTTATAACTTCCTTTCTTCCCATCTCCAAATAAAGTCAAATTTACAATTACATTAAAATAATACAAATCATGGAAATGTATTGCATTACATTTACTTCCTTTTCCATCATTTCGCACACCTGCAACAACATGAGTTTATATTTCCTTTAGAGAGAGGATAGATAAAGAGAGGGAATATATTATTTTCACAAGATTTTAACTTACTATAGAGTTTTAGAGAGATAGTTTAATACTATGAAAAACTTTCCTAGAAAAATGAATATTGAATTTCACAATATTTACCTAGTGTCAAATTTTGAGTTATAATATATTGTCTCGAATCACATCACCCTATGGTTTGCACAAGTGTGTGTGCTTAAGACATGGTGTGATTGGATAACATGAGTACTATGTCCAAGTTGTGGGACTTACTACTTGAGATAGACCTCCAAAGAAAGTTGGTTCTTACTCCTAAAATACCGCCAAAATCTACTCTAATGCAAGTAAAAATATCTACTCCTAATCTAATCTTCCAAGGAACCAGGAAGAGAGAATGTGTGAAAAATATATATAATAAAGCGGTGATACACCATAAAAGAAGAGTGTGAGAATAGTATCCAATGTAAAAATGGAAGGAAAGTGTATACTAGAAGGGGTGATAACAATTCTCCGATGTCTAGCAAATGCATTTACAAAAATATCCCATACATGCACAATGATAATGAATCCCTACAACAACATAAGATAGACAAAATATATATGTAATTAGATTGAAAGGGAAAGAGGAATGAAAACAAACACAACAGGGGAAGAGAAATCCACAAACTTGTATCTATTGCTTTCATAGATATGCACAGTTCAATCTATTATATATAGTAATCGGGGCTTAGATCACCATACAAGGAGTCCACTACAAGGGCTTGAAACACATTGGATTAAAAAAAAAAATATGATGAGTTTTTCTACTAAAAAAGTATCTCCCTTTATAAAGAGCCCAACACTCCAATTATAGAAATTTGATAAGAGAGAGAGAGAGAGGGAAAATGAAAATCCCAAAATATGTCCTTCAACCACTTGTAAAAGGTAATAAATGGATTGAAATGATGTTATGTTTCTTACAAAAGGCCCCCATACTGTCCCATGACTTGCAGTAGTGAGAAATGTTAGCCCATACTTCATTGAATGCATCCCAACTACCAAATAAAACCACTATTCTGAACAGGACACGTTTTCTACAAAATATCCATCTATACTTCATCAAATTCCATATTTCTTTATTTCGTGCATTGGTCTTGGAAACATGATTCCAATGGTACCAATTTTGTGCATTTTTGTTAAGAAATGCAAACATTATGGCCTTATAATGTTTGAAACAACTATTTTGGGTGCCATGAATTTTTGTCATTTAACGGATGAGAATTTACTTTCATGAGCTGAATATTTTTCTTTTATTTTTATATATATACCCTCATAAATTCATGCTCATTTGAGAAATTCAATTTTTATGAAAATTAGTGGCGTTTGAAGTTTGGGGTCCGATTTTCACTGTTTTCCCTCGTAGAAATGCGGCTAAATCGGGTATTTCAAATCTTGGTGTCTAGGTTGTCCTTGTAATGCGACTTGGGCTGAAAATATCCACTTCACCCACACCACACTTGACCCACTTTGCAAATCAGGTGAGTTGGATTTTTGGGTAACTCATGCCCTGCGTGTACCACCGTTGACCTGAATAGCCGTGAGGGGGCCGTTGACTCCCACTCGCCCACATCTCCTTTGTAGTCATCTATTTCACTTTTCTGAGCCCACGCATACTATATAGTTGCACTTGTCCCATAGATCACATGGGACCAAAATTTTGAATTTGCTGATTTTCTCTTAGACCACGACCTTTTAGAGAGGCTTTAGGGTCCCAAGTGTCTCGTGTGCACTGTGTGGTCTAGGCCAAAAACCTAACTTTTCCAATTTGCATGTAAATTGGCCATTTTGGCTCTACGGGTTCCACTTGTCCTAGTGTCCCATGGACCACACGGGACAAAAATGTCTGATTTCACCACATAACAAAGGAATGCAGCCATTTGGGTTTTCGGGTCCCAATTCTCCCTCGCAAATACATTTTGTGTGGTCTAGGCCCCAAAAACCCGATTTACCCGTAATACACTATCTGGAGCCATTTTTCGGATTTTTTCCATTTTTTCTAACTCCTTGAATTTTTTCCTTGGAAGGGGGGGTTAGAAAAGTTCAAAAGGACCTTCAAAGATGATTTTCACCTTTCCATCTTTTACGCACTCAAGCATAGAATTATAAGTTATCCAAATTACCTCAAGAGTGAATTTGGGATAACAAAGACTTAGTAGTGATATGAATAAAAACAAAGTTAAGGTGGATAGGAAATGGCCTTTGAAAAGATTTGATAAGTGCATAAGTAAAGAAGCATTCATTAAGCCATGGAATGTTTAATGTAACATAAATTATTACTAAATTACCTAAGCATCAAATGATTCAATATAGAATTTTAAAGAAGTTTACAATGTTATATCACAAAAATGAAGGGTATTTAATATCTTATCTATCATTATACCTATTATGATTTCATCAAGAGACAAAAATGAAAGATAAGGGGGTGTCTTATATTCACATCCATAATTGTAAATATACACTGGAACTCATAAAAATATAAAATTATGCGGTCTTACATATAAATATATGAAATTCATGTCAAATGAATATATACACACACGTTTCTAAGACATATATCAAAATATAATAATCATGTCTAGAATGAGTATGAGTATATATACATGTCTAAAATATCTAAAATCATGTCTAATGAGTATATACATGTCTAAAATCTCTAAAATCATGTCTAAAATGTCTAAAATCTATAAAATATCATTGAAGTATCCTCCATGCACTAGGGCGAGTGCTCAGACCCCTCACTAGGCTCTGCTTTACACCCTGCATGTTAAAAAAGGAATATACACGTCAGAAACTATATATAGCATGTACCATATATTAAAATTTATAAGAAAAATTCTACAACAATTTCTTGATTAATTAAATACATCATATAACAAATATGTACAATTGATTACCTCAATATCTATCCCTGGGGATGTTGGGAGTATCTACACTATGTGTAGATCTCTGTCCTATAGATCCTTGTGAAACAAAATAAATAAAATGTAAGAAGTTGATAAATAATTTTTTTGAATAAAGTTCATTAATTTCTAACATTTCAATTTAGATTAAATATTAATTCTATTAAAACATATGTATATATACCTCTATGGAACGTGTCTCCAAATCTATGGGATTGCCACCCACGACCTCAACACCAAAAAATATGTCGCCAAGTGATCCAAGATGACTCAGGCCGAAACATCAAGATCCATGTTGTGGGTCAAGAGTTGTGTGTATGTCACACGGGGTAAATGGTGTGGGTCATGTGAAGTACCACACACTAGAGCAAAATCCTAAACACACAAGTACATGTTTAATTTTAATATTAATAAATTGTAAAGTAATGATGAAATAAAATGAATTTTAATTATATTAAGGTTTAATTTTCACACACGAACAAAATGTGTGGAACATCGGTGTGATTATCCCAAAGAACATGAGGTCAATCAGTAGCGATGTGAGTAGTACCACGACTAGAAGATACACTGCCACTCTGCTCTATAAAATCTAAAACCCCCGATAGTGTAATGTTATAATTCCATGAAATCACCTCATATGCATGTAACAATTTAATATCCATGATGCGTCCTAACCGACGTGTCAAGCGGGATCTCAAACCTCAAATTCATATGCGGAAATCAAATATGCAGTGGAAGTGTATACATGAAGTCACCCTGCGTGCATCAGTCATCTGGGAAATCAAAGATGCATAAGAACCTTCACCGCTAGTATCACCTAAGCACCTCTCAAGGTACCGACCCACACAATCGAGAAGAGATCAATTGGGTCTCGCAAGAAATGCCAGCAAGATCCTCGATAGCAGCCTCATGTGCATTCAAAACAACATGTGTTGCGACATCCTGAAAGCCTGATAAGAATGGTTGTGGCCTTGGTACAAGATTTTATGCGTCAACAATTGTAGGAGCTCCCTCCTTTCTATATGCCTCCCTATGGCTAATACGGCCACGCCCCTGCCCCAAATAACTAGGGATGTCTAAATAGTTCAGCTTTAGATTTAGGTGAACCTCAACATGCAACATCATTATGAAGTATAATGGTAATTTTTCATTATTCAAAAATTGGCCTTGAGAGGCCACAAATCTAGGATAAATCAAAGGGGCACATATGGGACATGAACATTTGTTTATATAATATGCCCTTACGTTCTATTTTTCTACATAAAAACTCCAACAAGACCTCTTAACGAAATCCTTATCGTAAAGTCGTAATGTAATCTCATTATATCCTACATCTCCGAGACACTTGATTTTAATGAATCCATAAAAATTTATTGACTCGAGAATCAAATGGGTTGTTTGTTTTCAAACTTATCTCTATTCTACGAAGATCAACCGTATTTTTTCGAATGGTCTTTATACAACCCAACCGTAGTTGGATTCTAGAGAATAGATTGCAATTTTTCAATCTCTAAATTGGTCCTCTCAAACAAATTAGGAGCGGAAGAAGCCATGACTGTAAAAAATGAAAGTAAAATTCAATTAGTAGTACTTTTAATGAAAACATTCTCCTAAGATATTCTCCTATTTAAATGAAAATAGAAATATGATTTTCATGCTTGAATGCAAATAATTTAGAAAATAATAAATTACATATATCCTATTGTCATTTGTAATAAAAACTCACTAACATAGAATTACTATTCAAAAATGGAATAATGTAAAATCTAAGTTATTGTAATATCCCCTTCCCATTGAAGACCTTTGGCCTATTTTGTCAACCCGACGGCCAAAGGAAAAATATAAGGGTGGCTTAAGTTATATTTAATTATTATAAAGTGCCATTAATAAAAGAAAAATATATAGAGCACTTATAATAATTTATATGACTTAATAATTATTAAATCAAGGATGGAAAAGGCCCAAATATAAATTGTTATCCATCCTAGGTGAAAAGGTGACTTGCCTTAGAAGGGGGAATGGGAACATAGAAAGGATAAATGCCCATTTTACTATGTATTTCCCCTAGAAAAATGCGACTTGCATTAGGAGGGAAAAAGTTGTTGGAAAAAGCATTTAATATGGGAAAATATTAAATGCTTGCATAGGGAAAATCCTTGGGAACTAATTGGATATTGTAGAGGTTGTTTTGGGTCTCTTCTTCCTTTATAAGGAGAAGTCGACTTGAAGGAAGGAGATTTCATACCATTTGATATTTTCTAATTTGTGTCTTAAGCTTGTAGCTTATGCATATTCTTTCATGTGCAACTGTTGTTTGCAAATATCCAGCTTGTGGAGTAAGATCCCATGGGAACCCTAGCTTCGGTGGTGAGAGATCCATCCCTAGCTAGCAGGGCATTCTTCGGTAGTGAGAGATCTACCCTAGCTTGTCAATTTTGGAGCTGAATTGATGCCCTAAATGTGTTGGGTGACCTAATTTTTAGGGAAAATTAAGGTTTCGTGTTTGCTGTGCAAAATTTTTTTGGAATATTATTCTTCATATTTTTGTGGCCCAAGATCCAAAGTTTCAGCTCATTTGGACTTCTCTAGCAAAAGATATTAATTTTAGAAGTTTTCAGTTGTTTAGGGCACGCTGTAAATTTTTGGCAGCATTTTGTTATTCGAAAAATTCCAAAAATAGTTCTATAATATTTCTTATTGTATTAGCAAGCTCCATTTAAAATTTCAAGAGATTTGAGCAAGTATTTTTTGAGTTATTGATTATTTTCTGTTCGCTGCCCTAGATTTAATTTTCTGCAAAAATTAGTTTTTCTGTTTGGCTGCAATTTGTCCGTATTTTGCATATTTAAAGTTGGGATTGCCTAAAATCCATCTAGGGGTAAAATAATGTCCATTGGGGACATTATAGTTATTCCATTATAAATAGATCACATAGTAAATCAACCTCAAATGGCATAGTTCAAGACAAAGTACATGAAAGAGATACATCACAAAAAATACATTTTATATAAGTCACTGCATTTCTTTCAATGGAAAATGAACATTGTTCAACTATAATAGGTAGGACTACTATGCTAGGTTCCTAAAACTAGTAATTTCCAACTTAATACATTATAATGGGCCATTTGAAAATCAAATTTCATTTGGTGAAAAATTATATACATTAGCCTCATAATATAACATGCAATTTTTATAAGTCAGTCATGCATGAGTGTAAGGATCGCATAGATTTAATGGAACTAAAGGAGGAATTATCTAGAATGTAACATGCAATTTTTATAAGTCAACCATGCATGAATTTAAGGATTTAAAATCTTTAATGGACCTAAAGGAGGAAGTACAAACATAATTGACCCTAAATCCACAAACCTCTATGTTGGAATTATAAATGGCTCATGTAATAATTTACTCTCCTTCATCTCCTCAATACAATGTACAATGGACTACACCATATCCATATAAAATTCTAAGATGGGATCCACCTTATTTACAAAAACTTATAGGTTGGGCACCTCCTTCGTCGTAGAATCAACCACATTGTAACACTACTCAACCTTAAGGACCATACGGGGGATACCATAATTATAATTAGGGATATAACACTACATAAATGTTGTGTAATGTGTAACATGGGGATACAAAGGTGGTTACTAGTAAATAATAATAGAGCATCAACCCAAAATGTGGTGGTTTTATACCTTTATTGAGAGACAAATCACATTTTACAAAATTTCCCATCTAATCAAATGCAAGAAACATATTGCACATATCATAGATTTCCTACACAACATCACCCATAAGACTATCCCACATTGGTGAGAATGTGTAAGGATAAGCAATTACGTAATGTCACAATGGTCAATATGGTACCTAATGAAAATATAAGTTTGTAATCCATCACCATATCAAAAGGAAGGAATAAGCACTAGGAACCATGTAGATGTTTAGGGATCCTCAAATATAACACACACATGAGGAAAAATATTTGGACCTAAAAGATACAAGGAATTGTTGGAAGAGGCAAAAGGATTGATTAATTCTATACAAAACAGGAATTAGAAGCATAAGTACAAGGAAAATAGTGAAAAACTAAAACAAGAAGGATTAGTGTCTCTACTCATTGATCTTCTCAAAATAGTTAATGTATCATGTAGTAAAAATATTTCTCAAAACACATCTAACTTGAACCAACTCTCTTGGAAAATGTAATAAATGTAGTTGTGCACTCTACTAAGTCAATTTGATACATTAAAAAAATACCAGGGGATGTGGATATATTTTAGGAGGATATGAGATCCAGGATCCCGTGTTTGATTTTGGGAGTATCTTGTAAATATGATGCCTAGATCCACATGGGATAATATGGGGCATCGGTTTTGTTATATAACCTAATGACGTTAATTGTATCTCACTATGGGACAATCAATCCAATTGACCGACTACATGATATTGAAATAAGAGTAGGATATCATATCCTACACGATGATTATGAACTTATTAACATGAAAACAAATGAGACACATTACCCAAATCGCAATTGGGAAGAAATGTGCATATGATAGAAATATGAAAATCAATAAAATAGCTAATTAGATGGAATAACACTTGGATGATTCTATTATTATCATTCATATAAATAGAACTAGAAAAATCCTTACAAAGTATCCTAAAAAAACATTTCCCCTATGTGTAGGATACTAAAATGTGATTTAAGATGGACTAACAAGCATGAAAATAATTCCCAATTCTAGAAGAAATTCTAGTAAAATTAAAGAAAAATATAATTGAGTAACCTTTGTGTAATACTTGGAAGATTCCTCATAATACACAATCAAATAAACTATTATTAGAAAATATTTAAAATATGGAATCAAATTCCCTACCAAGCCGAGAAAAATGATAGTTTTATAAGTTTACACATACATACAAGGATTACACCCATCCCAATGAGTACATCCATATTCCATTAGAGATGCCTTCATCCATTAGTGGGGATTATGATGTGGATTTGAATAATTGGATGCACATATATCATGAAATCAAACTAATGAGAATGGTACAAAGGAAGAAAGATAAAAATTACAATATTTTGATGCAGCTAATTAGGATACTTTCCTAATAAAATTCCAAGACCATGTGATACTACTAGAAATGAAATAAGGAACACTAGATTATACACAAAAAGGAGTGGTAATAATATGGTGGGTAGTAGAAAGATATGAAATCATGGGATGGACAAGAAGTAGTATGCATGATGTGTGCAAGGTTTCTGCAAGGTTTGTATAGTTTTCATAACACCATTATTCTACATAAGGTATATTTTAAATTTAATATATCATTACAGCAAAAATTATAGTTTTCACAACACCATTATTCTACATAAGGTATATGTTACAAGCCATCATAGACATGGATAAAAATAGCATGTATGAGATAAATCATAAATGTAATAAACACCTCAACTAGATATGGTAGGGACACTTGAAATTATGAATGTATGAGTAGTTTTTTGTGGCTATTTAGCTCTTGGTCACTATGTGCATTGTTGGATCAAAGGAATCCATGATGGGGTATGTTAAGGCTTTGAAGCCTAGCACATCAGAGGATATCATTCAACAAATAGAGGCCTATTCAGAAGATGTAGGAGCTGATTTGCAACTAGTTCAGCTTCCAAACTTCTCATGGCAACAAATTTCGACCCTAAGGCAATTGAAAACTCTAAATCCTCTGTAATCTCTAGTGTTGGTTCATAAAAAGCTAGAGTTTTGGACCCTGTTGTCCTTTCTGATCTGCATTGAAAGGATCTTTGTTACACCTGTATGGAAACTTGGTCCAAGGGACACAAATGCAAGGAGCACGCAATGATTAAGATGCACACTGAGTCAGTTTAGGTAGGATTGCTATGATAGGTCCCTAAATCTAGTAATTGCCAAATTAATAAGTGCATTGCAATTTAAAGCCCACAACATACTCGTGATGGACACTGAACACTAAAATTTGTGAATCTTGGTCATGATACAAGAGATTTTAAATGGGGTTTTACAAAAAAATCTAGGGTTTCAATTATTTTAAGCCTAAATACATTGGATCCTCCATTTTCACCAATAAAAAAACTATTCCATACCCGTTGCTTGTCAATGGCCTCACTGGTGGGCTCGTTGGGCTTGGTGGGATAAGTCGATCTATGTAGTATTCGTGCAAAGGAGGTGGGAAAAGGAAAAGTGAATTCCTTTGCAGCGCCTCCAATATATAAACAAGGGTGTTCGCGTGAAGGGGTGTTAACGCAAACACCACATTTACACGAACCACATTCAATGCTATACGTGGAAAAATAATACCCTACGTGGAACTTTGTGTGAATGTGGTTCACGCGAAGGGGGTGTTCACATGAACCACTTCTATTTTACACCCCGCCACACTCCTACTCGCGTTTTCGGGACAATAAGTGGGACACAACACCATGTATTGACCCAAAAAAAAGAAAAGAAATTCCTAACCATCTAAGAGTACATAAATGAGATGAACCATAATGAAATTAACTCTTGCAAAGGAATGTCGAACCAAAAATGATGTGTGTGTGTGTGTGTGTGTGTGTGTCAAAGAGTCTCAAGTACAATTTCATCACACCAAAGGACAAGTGTGGTCAAAACGATCAACTAGGAGCTGAAAATACAAAGAAATTGATATATACACAAAAATGATCCCAAAGAAATAAAGGCTTTTATCTTATCCCTCTCCCTAGATCCCCGTGAAGGATTAGGGCAAGGACTATTGTTTCATCTTCAATGTTAAGATCCACTAGGTGTAGCTTGGGAGCCTTCATGCATTGATCAATGAGAATATATGTGAGATAAATCGGTGATGGTAGCCCCACTACCTAAAGATCCTTATCATCTCTCTCTATCATGAAGTATCACAATCTCGATATTCAACCAATTGATCTCCGTTGCTGCATGTCGGGCTGGTGTAAACACATCGTGTGTGGTGTCCGTCTTGCACTAAGGCTCTAGGGATACCAACAAGGCCTCTTGAGTCATGTTTGTAGTGATCATGAACAAGTGAAAGTTCTCGTGCGCCTAATAAGATCCCGAAATCCATCATCTATGGCTACAAAACAATATACAAATGTGTAACCGTGAGTTAGAAAATGTAAAAAAAAATAAAATATCACTAACATCTAGTCTAGGAAGTTGAAGGAAAGAGAAAGGTGCAAATACTCACTTCGGTCTCCGATAACCCAACTCGGGCTTACAATTAGTGCTAAACCTCCTACGGGATCGATACATCCTCCTCCTCATCCCGGCATCCTCCTCCTCCCTCTCTTTTGGATGCACAAACTCCTCCTCTTTCTCCTTAGGATGGACTAACTCCTCTTCCTCCACCTTAGCTTTGGTAACCTCCAATGTCTCTCCTATACTCTTTCTCTTAGGGTTTGAATCCTCCTCAAAGCCTAATTCTATCATGGCCTCCTCATTTTTTCTCCTAGCCAAGCCCTCACCAATATGTAAAATCTACCTTCACCTAACTACAACACCGAGAAGTTGGATTTGGTGCGGCTCGTTGTGTCCCAATCATGACTTCGGGAAATATCACTATCCACTAGATTTGGCCTCTATGGATGGCTCTCGCCTCTCGTATACCAATATATATGGTAGAAATCATTAGAAGAGTGTCTTGGAAAGGAAATCATAACTATTGAGAATCTCGAAGCATTGGATGTGTCTCAACTCAACTCGCTAAGGTCGAGTAAAATGAACAATGGTGTTACGGGTAGTAAAACTAACTCCCTCCTCACCCTATCTACCTGTCATATCCCGATATGGGTGTATTATCATAAACTAACTCCCTCCTGGTATGACCCTAAGTGGAGCCATATCAACCCATCTAGTGGCCCCGATCTCTCTAGGATATGTTATCCCAAACCCCTATGATAAGGAATGACTCACTCATAAACCCATGACATTACCAATGTAGGGTGACTACGGGATTCAATGACTGCATGTGACAATCCTAGAAAAATCATGATAAGTAGTGCAAATAATTTTTATCCCCATGTAAATACACTTCCATAGAGCTCAATACTCTAAAAAAATAGGATCCAAGTAGAATAAAAACCTATCCTCGCCCTTATCCCCACTCAAACGTAAGGTCGGGATACAATAATAGCCTTGCGAAGAGTGGGGATATGAGTGATCTTGATAGTGACAAATTTGAATCCCTACTTAGCAATCGTGTCACGTGTTTATGTATCTCCAAGGTATGTCTCCCATCTATAGGCCTCACCGATGAGCTAGCGCTCTTCAACACTAACTTGTTGTTTGTGACAAGAACTTCGAGGATCCTATAGACATCCTCCAATGTGATATACCACTCTCATCTAACACCGGGGAATCGGAAAGTGGTTTGATTAGCATCTCGGTAAGTCATAAAGTCGTAGAGAAGGAAACTCATAGGGGAAACTCATACAGTCATTTTGACTATAATATTATTGAAAAACCTCCCCTCCTACTTATATTTTCAAGCAAGCATGACATTCTAGGGTAGAAAAAATAAATAATCATAACTTACATGTTCTTAGACCTTTGTTATTTCCGTTGGTTGCGCTTCCATATTGTCTCGAATGCTCTTCAATTTGACTCTACTCGAGAGAGAAATGGACACCGAAAATATAGAGCACCAAATTTAGCTAAGTGGATATGCAAAAATGATTTATAAAAATAGCAAAATGTGATATATATATATATATATATATATATTATATATATATATATTCTAATTTGGTTTCTAATGTTGGTTTGTGAGTGTAAGCAAGGCATGTCAAAGCATAGGTATATTTCTTATCCCATGAATATGGTAAGGAATCTTTTCTCTTCATTTCAAAATACTTTGTTGATTTTGTTGTATATCTACACTTGATTCTCATTTCTCTTTTACAAGTAGCGGGAAGGATGGATTGATGTAATTTCAACACACGAACAAGTAAGGTAAGATTTCTAAATCTCCCATTTGGGAGCACCATACTCGGAAACCATGTTTTACACCCATTCATGGCTAAAACGCTCCTCTAAGGGGGAAACATATACGTACCTAAAATTAAATGGTACTACAATGAAGGACACGGTAAGTCTCCAATGATGAAAGCATTATTTTCCATAATAATAATGAGTTCTAGATCCCGATCTCCCTTTGTTGGGTTTCAGAATGGAACATGGCTAGAAACCATAGTCAGGGGACAAACATGTCCCTCCTCTTTAATGGGAGAGGTTCCCTTATTGAAAGCAAGAAAAACAAATGTACAAATATACAACTCTCAATGTTTGGACCCTGATATTTTGGAATGTTTTCATTCTTAAAAGATTATCAATACGCAGGATTGGAAGAGTAAAGAGATGAAGAAGGACAAAAATAACAATTTTTTCAGGAGATATAGGTAGCATAATATATCCTTACTCACATTGAACCAAGAAAATATAGAAAAATATCAATCACTTCCTCATCAATGTGAATTTGCAGACACAAAGTTCTAAAGATTACACAAACAAGAACACAAAGTTTCTTTTGAATGCAAAGACAAATGATCCATTGAATCAAGCAAGGAGAGAGAGAGAGATATAATAGAGGAAATGAGAAAGAAATCTTTTGTATTGAATTACTTCCAAATTTACAACATTCCCAGAAAACCAGAATCTATTTTCCATGGCCAAAACATGTTCTTATAACAATTTTTTACATCCATACTTCATCCCCAAGAAAATAATATCCAAATGGAATAATATTTGTTGAGATCCACTTTTGGAAAGTGACATGAAACAAACGCACTAATGAAAACCAGAGGTTCAAAAAGGCAAATATTTCATCGTTTCGAGAATGATTACTTTAGCAGGGGCATCTCATGATTTTCTTCTTCATGTGGTCCTACCATTTCCACCTTTTAACCACTTTCATAGCACTCAAGTGCTTACTGGTAAGTTTTCCCCCTTTTTTATTACGTATGCACGATAAACTCTTTTTCTAATAATCAAACTTTACATCTCTTTAAACTTATCAATTTGGCTCCACAACAAACCAAAAATGCATCTCATGAATAAATGACAAGGAAACAGAGAGAGAAGAATGAAGAATGGTTCACATTTGTATCCTTTGGAGCCCCGGGTTCGTTAATGGCGTCGAAAATTAGATGAGTGCTTTTCGATCATTCTTTCCTCTCATCAACTTTGAAATTGGACCCTATGCGTGGCAAGATCCAAGAAACGACGGGCCTAGGGAAAAAATCCTTGTTTTAAGACATTTGGGAGAAAAAGTACAATTTCTCATTTTGCTCTGCCGGCCCACCTTGATTTTTAACATGAACATGTGGCACACCCTAATTGGAAATGGGGTCATAGCTCAAATTCTCATTTTCCTTTGTGGCCCGCTGTCCTAATTTCATTCTTCAACACATGGCATCACCTGATTGGTTGCGGGGATGTGCTTCACTTTTATACTTTATCTATTTTGAAAAGGGGAAAAATTCCAACTTTTCCCCAAAAGTTCATGCCTTCGCCATTGAATTTTCAATGTAGGCCACGTGTCCCTTTCTGATTCGCTGTGGGCCTCAACTCAGAACTTATCCCTTCGCATGAACATGACCGTGGGTTATTTTAGAAATTTTCGCCCTTTTTGGAAACAAAGCTAAAATTCCTAAAGTCCCCGCCGGTCCGCCAAAGTGCATATGAATTGAAAAACGGCCACGTGTCCCTTTGCGTGAGTGAGGCCACGGATCATTTTAGAACTTTTCACCCTTTCTCCATAATGCCTTAGAGAATAAAATGGATCCATCGCCCTGAACTTCCGCCAAAACTGCTCCAGCCAATCAGGGACCCGCGGGGATGCGGGGCAAATATGACATTTTTTCCAAAATCACCAAAAGTGATAAGTTCAAAAAGGAACCCATCCGGCCACATCCAATGAGAAGAAAACACATAGCTTCACCTTCTGAGAAAGAATT
Organism: Taxus wallichiana var. yunnanensis; assembly: GCA_018340775.1. Taxonomy (NCBI): domain Eukaryota; kingdom Viridiplantae; phylum Streptophyta; class Pinopsida; order Cupressales; family Taxaceae; genus Taxus; species Taxus wallichiana. Next base: position 10,292,103 of record CM031235.1, on the reverse strand, counting down.
TGATGGGAAAATAACGTAGAAATTACAGAGAATGGGAAAATGCCATTTTTGCACCCGATGAAGATTTTATTTCTACACAAGGTTAATATGTGAAGAATGCAAGTTTCCACGTCCTTCAAATGCATAAAAGAAGATCATAAACCCCCTCCCATCCATGAGAAATAGATATAATGTTATAATGGTCGTAGACTGAGGAAATGCATAAAACATCATGGGGGATCAAAACTTGAGGGGCTCAAAACATGAATTCCTCCATGGCAAGACTTCAATTTTCACGAAATTGGATTTCAAAAAAGGGGGAAAATTGAGGGGACAATAGCTGGCTCCTTCTGGGGATGATTTGGTAGAGGAAAGATGTAAAATCAAGAACCATAGAGAATTTTGGGGATGAACAGATCAGTGCCTTATCCATTGGGCAATGGAGTCAAAAATCAATATCAACATAGAAGACAACGCACACAAGGAAAAAAAAAAAAAAAAAGAAAAACTAGAAACAAAACGCTATACAAAATGTATAGAGGGACCACCAAAACTCCTAGGTTTTGAACAACTTCAAAAATTTCCCACTATAAGGAAGTGGGAGAGGAGAACCATCCATGTAATCTAGGTAAAAAGAGTTCTCACCAAAGCAAAATGTCTAATTTTAAAAGGACCAAGCCAAAGGGAATCAAATTTACCATGACTGCCTCGAGGTTCATGCCTTTTGTCCTAAAGAAGAACATTGTCTCCCACTTGAAAATTTGGGTTTATCCTTTTTGTCAAACAAAGCTTTTACCTTGAGTTGATGAGCGATATTCGTCACAACCACTTGCAATATGTCTTCATTCAACTTATGGAGGTACATAATTATTTTGTCCAATGAATTGGTAAAGATGACATCCTCGATGGCCTTCATCAAGTGTAAGAAGGGCAGTTCAATGTCACCTTTGGTAGCTAAGCTTCAACTCCATATACCACTTGAAAAGGAGACATTCCAATGGCTCTCTTAGGTGTAATCCTATCTACCCATAAAGCATCATATAGTTTCTTATGCCAATTCCTCTGAGAGTCATTAACAAGCTTCGAACAATGGTGACCAAGTTCTTGTTAGTTGATTTTGATTTCCCATTCCCTTGGGGATAGTAATATGAAGAGTGAGAAAGGGAAATTCCATGTCCATAATAGAAATCTATCATCTTAGCAGAAGAAAAATTGGAAACATTATCAGTGACAATCTTGTTTGGTATCCCAAACCTTATTAAGATGTGCTCCTTGATGAAGTTGCATACTACTTCAGAAGTAGTAATTTTAATTGGAATGGATTCCACCCACTTGGTGAAATAATCAATGGCAGTCAAAATATGAGTATGCCCTACACTTGAAGGTGGATTGAGTGTCCCAATGAAGTCCAAACCCCATTGTTGAAAAGGTTCCTCAATCACCACTAGTTTGAGAGGTAAAGCAGCCAATTTGGGTCTTCCAACAAAGGTTTTACATGCTTCACACTTGCCTACCCACTTTGATGCATCTTTGAACAAGGTAGGCCAATAATATCCAACATGAAGGATTTTGTGGGCTGTGATGTGAAGAGAAATGACCTCCATAGGCCTAGTCATGAAAAGCTGAGAACAATTTCTTTTCTTTGCTCTTTGTCAACACATTTCAAAAACTTTCCATCTATGCCTCATTTGAACAATGCATTTTCCCATAACACATATTGTGCAGACCTTAATTTGATGGCTCTCTTCTCCTTGGCACTCAAATGGGATGGACATCCTCCATAAGTAAGAAAGTGTGCAATGTTAGCATACCATTCATCATTTGAGCTGAGGAAAAGAACAACAGGGATATCAACTTCCTCCTTGGACAATTTGGCATCAACTCCTTCAGCAATGAGTTCACATAAGCCCTTTCCTCAAACTAGCTTGGTGGGTTTGATGTCAAGATCATACTCCTGAACTTTGGCTACCCAATTGCCTCTCTTGGTTCCAAATTCTTGTTGTGTAAGAATGGATTTAATAGTTGTATCAAGAACAAGCACAATAGAATGAGAGTTGAGGATGTAAAAATGAAACTGCTTCACATATTTGACCATTACAAAAGCATGTTTCTCCATCATGGTGTACTTCAGCTCATGGGCTTTCAAAATATAACTCATGAATGCTATGGGGAGTTCATGACCTTCAGCATTCTCTTGGGTTAACACAACAACTAGAGTACTTTCAGTAGCATAGCAATAGATAATGAATTCTTTGCTATAATCAGGGCATGCCAAGATTAGAGTCTTTGCTATAGCTCTCTTGATGTCTTCAAATGCAACCTTTCCTTCAGAGGACCAACCAAAATTTTCTCCCCTTTCATCATGCGGGCTATGTTCAAAGTAAGTTCAGAAAAATCAGGTATGAATCTTCTTAAGAAGTTGATCTTGCCAAAGAAAGAGTGCACACCCTTCTTGTTTATGGGGAGAGGGATCTGCTGAATTACCTGGAATTTTTCTGGATCAATCTTGATTCCCTCCTTGGAGACAATGTGTCCCAATAATTTTCCCTCGGTGACACAAAAGATAAATTTATTGGGATTCAAAGAGATGTCATGATCTCTACACTTTTGGAGGACTGTTTCAAGGTGTTGGAAATGATCAGCTCTGGTTTTTGAAATCATGGTCGAGATCATCAAGGTATACAACTATACATTTTCCCTTGAGGCTACCAAAGGCCAGGTCCATTGCCTCTTAAAGGTGGCACCAGCATTGATGAAGCCAAAAGGCATTCTCTTGTAGGAAAAGGTGCCCCAAGGAGTGGTAAAGGCAGTCTTATGTTGATCTGTAACACTTCTACTTGATTATATCTTGAGAATCCATCAAGCATGGAAAACATTTATGAACTTGTAACAACTTGCAAAACTTGATCCATTATGGGGAGAGGATAATTATCCTTCAAAGAGGCTTGATTCAAATTCCTAAATTCTACACAAATCTAGATCTCACCATTCATCTTCCTAACGGGCACAATATTAGAAATCCACATTGAATGGTGAATGGGGAAAATGATCTCTACCTTCAATAAATTTTGGATCTCTTAAAATATTGTATCAACAATTTTAGGATTATACTGCCTCTGCTTTTTCCGAAGGGCTTGATCCCAAGTTTTAGAGGAATGAAATGTTGCATCTCTTTTGGCTGAAAAGCCTTGAGATCATCATAAGAATATGTAAGAACATCAACATACCTTTTCAACATATTCACTGCTTTCTCCCTCTCCTCTTGTGTGCAACACTTTCCAATGTTTACCAGCTTGGGTTCATTAAGACTCCCAATGTTTATCTTCTCACATTCAGCAAACTATGAGCTCCTTTGGAAGTTTTGGAATTGATGTACCTATCATTTTTATTAAATAAATCTTCCAAACTTACCATCCCTTTAGGTATCTTATTACCTTTCAATTTTATGCATCCATCATGATCCATTTCTTCTTTGTTATCTTCTTCATTTGGGGGCACACACTCTGAAGCGATTTCCACTTCCTTCAAAGTAAAGATGGTCAAAATTATATTTGAGTTTAAGGAAGGAAAGCAAGTGCTGATCATCATTAAAGACATTCCAATTGTTTGCATTATCAGGCACACTAGTTCTATGAATCATCTCAATCATGAATTTATCTTGGGAGAAGTCTGGATGAGGGATCAATAGAGACCCCGAAACGGCCAAGGAATCAACCCTGGTGTTTCTTTCCCTTGGCATGGCTTTAATGGAAAAGGCATCAAGGAACTCAATGGAATCCCAAACCAGATTCCTATAATGTTTCAACCTTCTATTCTTCACTTGAAAGAGATCTTTGACTACCGCTATAATCATCTCTACATCTCCACGAGCAAGGACATTCTTGATCCCCATCTCTTTTCCATGCTTAAACCGAGGATGAGAGCCTCATACTCAACTATATTATTTGTGTTTTTGAATTGGAGCTTGAAGGAGAAAGGATGAATCTTCCCTTCAGGAGAAATAAGCACCACACCAGCTCCAAAACTAGCTGAGGAGGAGCTCCCATCAAATTCCAAAATCCAAACACCATTAGGATCAAGAAGCACTTCCTTAGGATGATTAGCCTCATCTTGTGACATGATCATGTAGTTACCATGACCAATGTCCTCATAAAGTATTTGTGCCTTTGGGTCATCTATTTTTTGCACAATATATTCAATTTGTTTCTCAGGCAATAGCTTCTTCATTTTCCCCTTCATTGGAATAAGAGTGTGTGACCAATCCATCATGATTTCTTGTCCAACATCTTTGCAAAAATTTCTACTTAGCAGCATGTCATAGGAAGGGGGTATATCAGCTACCAAACTGGTGGCTAAAACTCTCTTCTCTGGAAAAGTGGCAAAGGCTACTTGTGCATCCTTGATTCTTCCAACCAATGGCACTTCTCTACTTTCCATTGAGTAACATGAACCAAAAGTGCAGGTTAGGGTTAAGCCTAGGGCATGAGCTACCTTAACAGGCATCACATTATCTGAAGCACCAGAATCAATAACAAAATTGTTGAGTTTGTGGCCAGCTATGAGGAGAGTGACATAAAATGGTTTGATCTTCTCATCAGATGAAGTGACTATTGCCACAAGGCTTGGTTGAGATGAAGGATAAGGAGTGGGAAAGAGACCTTTAGAACCATGGGATGAAGGCTTGGATTTGGAATTTACAAATTCTACCATCTTAGCAAAGGCCTTGGGATGGGTTTGGTAGAATTCAGCTTCTGAGATCTGGATCTTAGTTTTCTTGAGATGGTCAATAATATCAAAAGAACCAGAGGTAGATGGAGCATCATTGATAGGAGTAGATGAAACTTTTGACTTATCAACTCTATCATTTGAAGGACAAGAAGTTTTAGGAGCAGAAACAGAGGAGGAAGGAACAACAGAACCTACCTTGGGTGTGGAAGAAGTTGGAATAGGAGCTCCTCTCCTTGCAATCACTGGAATGGTTGTAGGAGGTTCCTTAGATCTTTTAGCAGGCTACACCACTTTCTCCTTCTTGTTGGATTTCTCATGAGTCATGAAAACATATGATTCATTGTTCATCTTTGCAAATCTTTCTTCATAATCATCCTCTTCATCTATACCTTTAGTGGTGAGAAAATGGACATGAGATCCACTCAACTCTTCTAATTCTTCATCAGCTTCCTCTTCATGTTCTTCATAGATTTCATTCTCCTCCTCGTCATCAAGCTCCAACACTTCACATGTTGCATTGAATGGAACTTTAATAGGTGGGCCTTCAATTTCCAATCTAGTCTGAGGAGAGGGCAACCGATTCTGGGCTGAAAGTTCTTCCTAGGAACATCCTGATAAGGAGCATGTTGGGCTAAGCTTTGCTTGAGAAGCGAGATCATTAATAAGTTTCGTACCACTGATCTACATTAGCTCTAGGAGAAGATGTGGAAGAAGAAGATGTTTTGGATTTGGATGATTCTCTCCTTAGCTTGCCAGACATGATCAGACCATCTTCAACACTAACATAAATCTTTGATCGGCATCAAAGTGGCAAGATTAGCTCTTCTAAGTGCATAGCTCACTTCGAGGAAGTTAGGCATTAAGGAAAAATATTTATGAATCGCATCCATAGGGAGTATGTTTTATGGGATCTTGTTAACCAACTGTTGAATTTGGCCACAAATTCCCTCATGGAGCTCATGTGACTGTTTCTTTATTTGAGAAATCTGGGCCAAGAGGGCATGTATATCCTCACAAGTTTGAAACGTTTCTCAAACTGGGTCATCATGGTGTTCCAATTGGTGATGGATCCAACAGGGAGATGATAAAACCAATCAACAACATTATCTTGCAATGTCTCTACAAAAAGTCTAACAAAGATATCCTCATGTTCAACTTTGAGAACACCACAAGCAACAATGAAGGCCGTAATATGCTCATCTAGATGAACCTTCCCATCACCTCTGAATTTAGGGAAATTATTTCTATTGCCTCTAGGAAATTCATGCAATGGTTGGGGAAGAGCAAGAGGCCCAACCCTTTGGCCCCAAGGTAGAGGAGCTGCCATCCTTGGAAATATTGTTTGGAGAGGAACTGAAACACCAGCGAGAATCAAAGCATGAAAATTAGGACTGATTTGATCTTGAGGGATGTCACTCCCAGAAGTTTTGTCTCTAGTAGGAGGAGTGCTTACAGATCTTGTTCCTCTTCTTTTTCTTGATGAAGGGAGAGAGAAACCTTGATGATCCAGAAGTTGGAAATGAGGGTCTTCTTCCCCAAGGGTTCTTCTACCCCGAGTGTATCTTGGAGTTGCCAGATCAAATATGATCAAGAAGTTATTCAAAAACTAGAATCCATTTGCAATGAATTCCCAATGGAGTTGCCAAAAATTGTTGGGTTTTAGAATGGAACATGGCTAGAAACCACAGTCAAGGGACAAACATGTCCCTCCTCTTTAATGGGAGAGGTTCCCTTATTGAAAGAAGGAAAAAAAATGTACAAATATACAACTCTCAATGTTTGGACCCTGATATTTTGGAATGTTTTCATACTTAAAAGATTATCAATACGAAGGATTGGAAGAGTAGAGAGATGAAGAAGGAAGAAAACAACAATGTTTTCAGGAGATATAGGTAGCAGAATATATCCTTACTCACATTGAACCAAGAAAATATAGGAAAAAGATCAATCACTTCATCACCAATGCGAATCAGACACAAAGTTCTAAATATTACACAGACAAGAACACAAAGTTTCTTTTGAATGCAAAGACAAATGATCCATTGAATCGAGAAAGGAGAGAGAGAGAGATATAATAGATAAAAAATGAGAAAGAAAGATTCTATATTGAATTACTTCCAAATTTACAACGTTCCCAGAAAACTAGAATCTCTATTTTCCATGGCAAAAACATGTTCTTATAAGAATTTGTTTACATCCATACTTCGTCCCCAAGAAAAGAATATCCAAAAGGAATAATGTTTTTTGTAGATCCCCTTTTGGAAAGTGACATGAAACAAACACACTCATGAAAACCAGAGGTTCAAAAAGGTGAATATTTCATCATTTCAAGCATGATTACTTTAGTAGGGGCATCTTATGATTTTCTTCTTCATGTGGTCCTACCATTTCCACCTTTTAACCACTTTCATAGCACTCAAGTGCTTACTGGTAAGTTTTCCCCTTTTTATTGTGTATGCCCGATAAAATATGTTTTATGATAATCAAACTTTACATCTCTTTAAACTTATCAATTTGGCTCCACGACAAACCAAAAATGCATCTCATGAATAAATGACAAGGAAATAGAGAGAGAAGAATGAAGAATGGTTCACATTTGTATCCTTTGGAGCCCTGGTTCGTTAATGGCGTCAAAAACTAGATGAGTGCGTTTCGGCCACTCTTTCCCTCTATCAGCTTTGAAATTGGACCCTACGTGTGGCAAGATCCAAGAAATGACGGGCATGGGAAAAATCCTTGTTTTAAGACATTTGGGAGAAAAAGCATAATTTCTCATTTTGCTCTGCGCGGCCCACCTTGATTTTTTTAACATGAACACGTGGCACACCCTAATTGGAAATGGGGTCGTGGCTCAAATTCTCATTTTCCTCCACGGCCCGCTGTCCTAATTTCATTCTTCAACACATGGCATCACCTGATTGGTTGCGGGGATGTGCTTCACTTTTATACTTTATCTATTTTGAAAAGGGAAAAATTCTCAACTTTTCCCCGAAATTTCATGCCTTCGCCATTGACTTTTCAACGTAGGCCATGTGTCCCTTTCTAATTCGGCTGCAGCCTCAACTCGAGAACTTATCCCTTTGCATCGAGCGGGCCGCGGGTTATTTTAGAAGTTTTTGCCCTTTGTGGAAACAAATCTAAAATTCCTAAAGTCCTTTGTCAGTCCACTAAAGCACATATGAACTGAAAAATGGCCACGTGTCCCTTTGCATGAGCGGGGTTACGGGTCATTTTAGAACTTTTCGTCCTTTCGCCATAATGCCTTAGAGAATAAAATGGATCCATCACCCCAAAATTTTGCCAAAAATGCTCCAGCTAATCGGGGACCCACAGGGAATGGGAAAATCGACATTTTTTCCAAAGTCACCAAAAGTGATAAGTTCAAAAGGAACTCGTATGGCCACACCCAATGCAAAACAAACATGTAGCTTCACCTTCTGAGAAAGAATTTGACAAGGAAAAGAACGTAGAAAATTACAGAGAACAGGAAAATGCCATTTTTGCACACGATGAAGATTTTCTTTTCGCACAAGGTTAATATGGAAAGAATGTAAGTTTCTACGTCCTTCAAATGCATAAAATAATATCATAAACCCCCATCCATGAGAAATAGATAGAATGTTATAATGGCCGTAGATTGAGGAAATGCATAAAACGTTGTGGGGATCAAAAAGAGCACTTGAGGGGCTCGAAACACGAATTCCTCCATGGCAAGACTTCAATTTTCACAAAATTGGATTTCAAAAAGGGGGAAAATTGAGGGGACAACACCCTTCATCTTCAATATGCTTGTTATGACCAATTTGTCTATTTTTCTAACTCTAGAAGCTTATTGCATTCTCATGAGACACTTTCTACTCCTTTCATACTTTGTGTGACTTTGAGTCATGTAACCGTTGGGGTGTGCATAGACCGGTGGTTGCGTAAACACCACAAAGTGGTTACATAACCGATGCTCTATCATGCAAAGTGGTGGTTCTGTCACCTTTACCACATGATAAAAATGTTTGTTTTCTAATGCATGTGTCCATCTCGAGAATGATTTTCTCACCCATTTCTTGATCATTTCACTTGATTTTGGGCTTGATGGAATCATATTGATTTCCTCTTCCTAGTTTACTATGTTTAGTATGTTGACTGCCCCTTATTTGGATGTGTTGTCACTTCTTGATGGACATGTGTTTCAGACTTCTTCTTCCCCATATTTTTATAAAACCCAAATTTCATTCAAATGTTGGGTTGGAGTTTTTAGATTTGTTTTGCAAAGTTATGCTGTCAAAATCTTGCTAGGAACTACACAAGCAACCAGTTCATTTCCCTGTTATTTCTAGTATTGTATTATACCAATCTTTTTATAACCAATCAGTTACAACCATCCTTCTTGTTTATTTTGGTATCAACCAACATTGCACACCTTGGATCAACTAGAATTTATCTCTCGAAAGGAAAAGGAAGTTGAGGAGACACAATACACTACCACACCCTGAAACTATTGCAAATCAATGGTTAGAAGTTGGAGGTGTCTTGACTTATTTGAAAAAAATTAGTTGATTGTCGTTAGATTAGAATAAATATAAGGTTTTTAAAGTGGTAGAATTCATTACATCTTCATTTCCAATATTGTATGTGCACTATTTGCATAAGTTTTCTAGTGATAAATTCTTCCTACTTATCGTGGTGGATTTGCAAAGGAAGTAAGTTGGAGGAATATCTTGTGTTTTTGTTATTTTTCATTTCATCATTTCAAATAATTTTCATAGTTTATTTTAAATTTTTGGGGAAGTCTCTAGGTAAAGAATAAATTACTTCTAAGAAGTTTTCTTTCTTCCCGTGAATACGAGCGAGAATTAGTTAGAAGAAATTACATTTCTAGAACAATAATTTAGAGCACATCTTCAAGATTTAGTTCCACAATCTTGCAATGAGAGGAATAACCACATAAGGATATTCCCTATTTTTAATATATTTAAATTTAGAAGTTAATTTATTTATCGTGTCTGCAAATTTAATTTTATTTAATTCCTTAAAAACTAGAAAACAAAAAAAAGGAATTTTAGAATTTTAACTAGCTTTGTTTATTGATTTTATTTAAAAAATTTGTTGAATAACTAAAAAGAATTAGTTAGTTTATTTTTTTGCTTTAATTAAACTTTGGCAAATTGAATTTAATTAGATTAAAAGGCAACAATCGTATTTTATTTTAATTTAGATTTAATTGTTTTGTTTATTTAAATATCATAATCAAACGTAAATTAGAATTGGAATGAACATAATCCTTGTTTCCTTAGTGACCTAGGCTACCGGCACTTAGCCCTCATCCCTTTGGTTGTCGATTTAATTATTTCTTTTCATCCCTCTTGTTGAATCGATTCCCATATGACCATTATGGGTCCACCCCAACCACGCCAAAGAATCTTTGACCTAGTTATAAACCAGCCCAACATTGACATACTTCAGGGAGATATTGACCTAGGTTTGTGTCAACTAGTCTTTAGAGCCACTCTCGTGCCACCAGAAATCATTTGCTCGCTTAATTCCTTCAACGACGAAGTAGAAATCGTAGAAGAATATTGGGCCAACCAATCCGATAGGGTTAGATCACCACACAACCCTTATATTTTCCTTTACATACCTCGTCTCATTCTTACATGACCCTCTTTAGAGAGGAATATTTAGAGGAAGAAGGATAATTCCCTTGTATCCATCAATTGGGTTGAGCTACACTTGGTTCTATTGTTATAGACCAAATCCTCGTATGTAGAAATTACTCTTGACCACAATATAACCCTCACATAGGTTAGATGGGAATCTCTCTCTCTCTCTCAAAAAAAAAAAAAAATTCCTAAATTTGTAAGTTGAGCATCTATGATTTCCTTAATCGTTGATTCAGCCATTACTATCTATGCCATATCTATTAGTCATGTTACCATCCCATTTATCACATTCCATCTATCTCGGCATGACCTCGAGAAGTTGAGTGTGTCCGAAATCACGTCTTGATTTTCAAACATACAATAATCTTGGAATATTTGTAACACTAAGAAGTCAAAAGGGAAAACATGAATAAGACTCAATTAATGGTGGAGCATGATTCACAAATGGTTCGCGAGAAAGTTTATAAAATAATTTGGTGAATCTAGTGACCCTCTCTATAATATAGGAGATAAGTAGAAGACCATACTAGAGCCAACACACAAATACAATATAACAAAATGGGTACAAACACAATGGTCTTAATTCGGATCTACAAGAGAGTAATCAACACTCAATATCAAATATAAGGTTCCAAAACCTATATCAATGATAAGGGATATGGGATATGGATCTAACTAAAATCTCAAGGGTTGAAAGTAAGATCTATTGTAATAAGCAAGAGCTAATCATAAACTAAGGGTTGCAACTCACTAGGTGGTATCCATCTTAGTCTAATACATATATATGTGACATTATCCTAGTCTAATACATGGTACATCAAAAAAATGATCAATTCAACATAAAGGAAATAATTTAGGATTACCGATACTTACCTTTGAGTGGAAATTATCACCACATTAATCCCCACCTTAATTTATAACACCTTATGAGATTTTTTTGTGGGTTGGATGAAATGAGGGACAAGAAGAATACCTAAATACACATTAATATCTTCCTTCAACACCTCTTTTACAATGTACTAGTTAAGAAAAATGGAAATGTGCTTAGTTTCATTTTCAAAGGTTTCATAAGAAAATAATCTTCTTGGGTCCGAAAGGGTTGTGAAACCTATAACATTTTAAAGCCAATATAATATGCATTTTCCTACAATAGCCACCTCATTCCATTTATATTCATGGACAAGACTAATGATCTGTTGCTTTGCAAATTTTCTAGGTAAATTTTTGTTGAAAACCAATTTAAGCCCTTACATATGTGTGGCAAGGAAAATGACCATATTTGAATAATCGTATGTACCCATCCATTACAAATCGATATGCTATCGACTCTTATTCGATTAGGTTCACCGTTGTCCAAAACTTTTCCATGTAATATGCTAGCGGAATGTATTTGGCCAATGTCTATCTTTTCAAAGTGAGATATAAGAGGCAAGATTGGACTAGGGGATTGAGGTCAAAGTAAGCCTCGGAAGACATTGTGTAAATCCTTGGTGACCTCTTCCGCGGTTTGTTGTATGGATAGATTGGAGGGGCATACTCTGAAATCGCTTCCAATGGGGTTTTCTATAAAGAAAAAAACAAAAATAAGGTTTCATGAAGCGAGGTTTCAATGCGGGAAGACATGTCAGGAGTATTCAACGACCTATTTTGTAGAAGTGGCTCCCATGACAGAGTAAGCCTTGACTTCCTTGAAGCCACAATAATATTAAGGTGTTTGATACTTGTTGAGTGGATATGATGGTTTCAGTAGCATGTATAAATCATCACTATAGTGAGTTTCTCAATGATGTTCAAGTAGCTCGATTCTGTTGGCAACATCTCCTTACGAAAGTATTGTGGATTACCCATTGAAAACAAGATTTCCACCAACATAATGACTTTGATTCCATTTTTTCATGATTTTCTTTTTTTCATCCCTTAAAGGACTTTAAATTAGAGCACAATAATTTAATTTTAGAAATAAATAGAAATTTTAAAAACTAAGGCTAGGCTATCCACGCATCCACTCCCAATTAAGTATAGAAATAATTATTAATCGAGAGGGTTGCAAAAGCACTCTATTCTCTTTTCTTATGCTCACTAAAATTGTATTAATGTGGTATCCAAAGTGACCATAGATAAAATTTGAAGGGTTGGTCTAAGAGGCATACATTCAATTACCCTTCCATCATTAAAAACTATGGATATCTACAATTCATATGACATATCCACTCTAGATCAAATGTGAAGGAATGTTCAAAACTTCACTCTCAAGGGAATGCATTCAACCATTGTTCAATGATGAAAATAAGTATACATATTAACACTTCATATGAAAAGATTAAATCTAGTACACATGTCCTAAAACGTAAAAACAATTTTTTAAATAAGTGATTATATTAAAGTATAAAATATGTTGGTTCATACTAGCATGGTTCAGCAACATAGACTTTGGCACCTTGTCGACATCCTCCTAACTTTTGCACATGGGAGTTTTTAAATAGGGCATTAATATCAATCAATATTCAAGTGAAGATTGAACATGGATACTTTTTAGATGTTGTAGTTGGGAATGACTTGACACACATGTTTCAACAGGATACAAAAGTAAAGTAAACTAAATTGTATAACAAAATGTAAATTATATGGAATTTAAATTTTACCCTCGCATGTCAAGCACCTAAATACATTCAAATGTTAACTAAACAAATTGAACGGTTCAAAAATGTTAACAAATCTATTTTCTCATTACATTACATTTAAGTGTCAAAACATAAATACGTTGACATTTTAACTATAAAGGGAAAGAGTGGATTATTTTATGGACACATTTTGTTTGAATTCTAGAAGCATGAGGCTAATGAATTTTCTTCAATAGTAAGGTCTCAAGAATGTATAATATAAACAAGAGGGTTGAAAACTTCAAAAAAAAGAAAGCAATGATCACTTAAAGGATCTTTTTATTAAATACAAGGAATATATACCAAAAAAACTCTTTACCCAAAGCATAATGTTCTTAAGTCAATTTAAGCACTTTGAAGTTTTTCCTCTCGCACCTTCTTGTGATCTTTTTGTGCTCCCAAATCAGTCAAACTTTCTAAGTTGGGCATTTGCTTTCACATGTTTCTCTCACTTTCACCTCATTGAAAAGAGTATACATTCTATCGTCCCCATGAACAAGAGAAGTAAGTAGAACCATGACCACACTTAAAAGCAACACGATTGAAGCAAAAACAAAGCTAAAACCTACATAAACAAGAGAAATGATGTTGTGAAGTACTACCGCAAGAAAAATTCATCACTTATTGGTTATATGTAAGAAAACAAAATAAAAATAATGGCAAGGATGCAAAAATTAGTTAACATTTACACTCCCTTGGACAAGGAGGGGAATGTTGTAACTTGAGTGAGTTGATTTTGTTTATAGTTTCCTGAAATTCTAGATGTTATTTTACTTATCTTTGATGTATAAGTTATAGCCATGAGGCCAAATGTTGATGGACTGGTTAATTTAGTTGATTTGCAGATTACTCGAAATAACAAAAATTTATGCCTTTTGATGTTGCTCGGTTTTTTGCAGTCACCTGTAACAAGATACTCTTGTTGGAATAAAGAGAAATGATCCTACAGGAAAACATTATATGGCCTCAAAGTGAAGGGGACTTATTCCCCTCAGTTGCACCGTGCTACAACAAATACTTGTGAATTTGGTTGTAACACATGTGAGGGGTAATGGTTAAATGGAAAATCCACAGGATGTTGTAGCTTATTAGAGGAAATAAGCTAAGAATTTCTTTCTTTCTAAAAGCACTTTGAGGAATGGTTCTTAAGCTTTTGTTTTGAACTTGGAAATGGCCTCGGAGTCAATTTACATAGAATAGAAAAGTGAACTACTTCTTGAGTCCTGGATCTCCAATTATCGAAGATTCTCCCTCATAAGATGGAAAACTAGTAGGTGTCCCCTAGCACCGAGACTATAATGGAATGTGATTTTCTATGCAAGTTGGTTTTGAAATTAAACAACAAATCCATGTTAGCAAAAGAAAATTAATGGTTTCTTAAGAGGAACCCATTGCAGATGAACCAATTGGATAAAAACTTGTCTTTCAAACTTGGAATGGGCCAAATGTTTAAATCCTCCTACTCCGCTCACAAAATGTATGGTCTTGGTTCAAACCATGTAAAATTCCATGTGATGAGTTACACAACATTGTTCAAAAAGTTTGTATACATGTTCATGCAAAATGATGAGCCTAAAGAATAAGAAGAATCCCCTTCATCTTTGATCGTTGTACAAATTAGATAGACGGTGGGGAGATTATAGTGACGCATATTTTTTTATTTATAGTGAAACATGGTCTCCCAAGCATACTGCATGGAAAAAGCGATTGTCCTATCTTAACATTGTTTTAAATTTTAGGGCTTATAGGCCAAGTGCAACGAAATTCCTTGATCAAAACATCGCTAGAAAATGTAAACAAATGTTGCGTTGGCATTTAAAGGCTAGTATAATTTATGTTAAATAGTTACGACCTCATAAATCAAATTGAATCCCTGCTCCAACTTTTGAAATAAAGTGTAAATAAATTATTATCAATGTTATGACATCATATTTTCCTCGAAAGTATTGAAGGTTGGAATAATGATAAATTTATAGGCCAATCAAATTGAAGGCAAATGATTTTTTACAATTATCTTGTTAAAATTTATACAAATTTAGTAATATTTTTTTTATTAGGTAAAAAGGTTTGATTTTGAAGGGATTAAAAAAAGCTCATACAACAAAAAAAGCCATGTCACAAATGAGCAAAGAAGGGAACCGGGATAAAAACCCAAAAAGAAACCGATGTTAGTTACATCGACATCTGGGGAAAAGGGACTTGAACCAAGACAGCGAGAACTAAACATCAAGATCCGACTTAAGAAGTCGCACAAATACGACTCTGTGTCACACGAGCGGACCACACAAATTTATGTTTGTTGGGGAGGACCATATTCCAGCCAACCCCATCATTCAAAGTCCCCATCAACTCTCTACCATGACACATCCCTTCATCTATCCTGAGGACCACCTCCAACGTATCCTCCAAGTTACCCAAAACCGTCGACTCTTTTCCAAACTACTACCACCTGTCAATGTATGAGTCAAGCTGTTGGGAATAGAGTTTGAATAGAATACGGTTGCACCTACCTCATTAATTCCATAATTTGAATTTTCCATGGGATCCTCCCACCCAATGAGCCCACCTATCATGTCCCCATTCCAATGGTCACAATGTTGTACAACACCACCTCCGCCACGCTGGCACAAACACCCACCATGCCAGCAGTGCTGACGCCACCGCCCTGCTCCACATCCTCATTCTCCACATGCTTTGAAGCACCCAACGTACACACCACTATCTCGTCGTCCTCCTCCACGACGTATTCTTCAGCAATCAAGTCCTCCTCCCCCACTCATCATCAACTTGAGAAACATGTATCCGGTGATCACAACTAATTTCATTCTCCAATTGGGTCGGCAGAGCATCTCGGTAGCACGTCTTAGTCTCATAGCCGACCATCTTGCACTTGTCACAGATAATCGGCGAGCTCTCAATGTCAATCACTTGTTCACATTTGTCATACAGAGAGTCCAAGAAAATTCTTTTAGGCACTTTGGAACCCACATGAACGTTGATACACAGCCGAGCAAAGACCAACCTAGATCGTGTTTTTGTAGCAGGATCAACAACGATCAACACCCCCATAGATTTTGCACTTCCCAAAAACTTCAAGCTCCTAAAATTTCAAGGAAAGAGTTGGGAGGTGAATCCAAACAATGAGTTTCTAGAAATTGAACTTAGATGACAACCCTGGCCTCCAACGAAATAAACTAAGAGTTGTTTTCCCATAAAACCATTTACTAATAGTAAGAAATGTGTATTTATTTATGAAAATAATAACAATCCTTAATTGGTTAAAAGTACAGATAAACAAATATGAAACCTAGAGTATATTCACCCATCACGAGATAATATTAATAAGAGGCACTGAAAGTCCATATTCATACCTAACAATATTGTTTTGAGGGAAAAAAACATGGTTTTTCTTCGACATTTAAGAGTCGGTCGCATTACCGTTATATTCCAGCTTGGAGCCTGAAAACGTGATCTGTATTGGCAGCAGCCTGGTTTTTAACCCAGGATTCAATCATCGCCTGGCATGAACCCTTCTGATCGGCAGCGGAGAGATGCCCTGCCCTCGCCACCACCACATGACTCAGATTTGAATGCGATCTAACGTACCCCGCCAAAACAGGCCCAACCTTCCACAACATTCTCTCTGAACGCCAAAATGCACTCACTCCACTCCATTCCACACTCCGCAACCATTCTTCCGTCGAAACAGCGTACCCCAGATCAAATTGCCCTTGATACAACAAAACCGGCATCCGCTTTAAAAGCCTTTCCACCTTCCATTTCGTGCTCTTCATGTAATCCGCGTGCATTCTCTTTTCCACGGCTTCGCTGCAGCGCTTCCAACTCATATTAACATCTGCTCTCAACGCCTCTTTAATGGCGCGCAGGTTGAGAAAAATGGACACGTAATCGGTGCCATTTTCAGAGGTGTCGTATGAAAATGTCCTCCTCGTGTCCAAAAGGCATGCGAGATCCGTGACATTTGTAAGCCAGCCTTCTACGCGTTTTCCTGCAACGGCCGCCTCGTTCCATTTCTGTTGACGGACCAGACTAACGGCCTGTTGCTGCAAATTTTCCAGGTAAAGCTTTTGTTGAAAATCAATAAGCCCCTGTGCGTGCGCGGCAGAGGCAAATGACCGGATCTGAGTAACCGGATCTACCCATCCATCGCCGATCGATATTCCGTCGACTCTCAATGCGTTGGGTTCGCCGTTGTCCAACCGTTTCACCATGTAATATGCCAGCGAGGAAACGTATTTCCCCCGTTGCTCTCGCCGGTGACAAAGAAGGGACGGGAGCGGAAGAGGGATTGAGAGCAAAGAATTCCTGGAGGGCACTGTATAAATCCTCGGCGACCTCTTCGTCGGTCCGCGGTATGGCTAGGTTGGAGGGGGCTATGCTGAAGCCGCTTCCGATTGGGTTGTCTACAAAGAGCAGGCCAAAAATACGGTTCCATGAAGCGGGGTTTCTGTGCAGGATGAGGTCTTCATCGACTAACCAGGGGCCTATTTCGTAGAAGTTGGCTGCCATGGCGGAGCAGCCGTAGCCGCCATGAAGCCACAGCAATATCGGGGTGTTTGAAATACATTGAGCGGAGTTGATGGCTGCGTAGTATGCATAAAACATCATCGCACCGGGCTTCTCAACGATGTTCAGGTACCCTGATTCTGTTGGCAGCGCTTCCTTGGGAAAGTATATTGTATCACCCACTGAAAACAAGCTTACCACCAACAGAACGACCGGCGTTCGAAATTTCTTACAGGATTTCCTCATTTTGATCCGAAACACACAGGCCAAAAGAACTCTTAACGACTGTAAATAGTAGCACAATAATTTAAATTAAATGAAGAAAACGAAAAAAAAACGTGAGGAGGCTGGGCCATCCACGCATCCTCATCTAATTTAATATAGGAAGAAGGTTGCAGAAGCACCGTCTTTTCTTTTGCAGAAGCGCATTAAAACTGTATTAATTTGAACGGCTGGTGAAAGAGGCATGCAATCACCCACCCTTCCAGCACTATACATATACCTCATATCAAATTTGAAGGGCCGTTCAAAATTTCAGCTATTCTTTTCATTTGAAATACATACTAGCAATGGCACCCAAAATGTGTGATAAAAACACAGAAAGAGATGTATTGGAAAAGTTGAATTGGAGGGAGTGAAAAATTACGAGAGGATGTGGGCTGAAGAAGGGTTTCGAGGGGGAGACTTTAAGTAAAGGGTGGGGAAAATGATAGGGGGATGCAAATAAAAAAAAAAACTTTGTTATGGTCATGCACATATGAAACAATTGTAATTTGTGTCAACCATTTGATAGAGAAAGTGGTGAGGTGTGTAGGTCGTTGACGCAATATCCTTTAAAGGTAACTCCAAAAGCCACGCATAATCGATGAATACTTTGAAGGAAAATTTACATATGTTTAAAACACAAATTTTACAAATAGTAGATACGGAAATTATACATTTAGGGTTCCTTATATTCTTGATGTCATGCACCTGCTAATAATCAATATGAGTGATTGAAAGGTGGGTTTGTTTCTATTATTTTACAATGAGCAGCATGTTGTAAAACAAAAATTGGCCCCTGGGGTGCTTCCACCCACAGTGCTCACAACTACAACTACAAAATCTTCTTCTCGTTGTAAAGAATACCTTTAGGTGTAATAAGTAATAACATTTCCTATTCTTTTATTGTGAACTTTACAATCATAAAAACTCTAGACATCAAAAATAGGGAAAAGTAGATTAAGTTTGGAATTGTATATGCTTAAATAATTTGATAATATCGATAACATCCACTGCCAGATAATAATAACCCATTTTTAGGGTGAGATGAGTGAGTGAGATGGTGCAGCCGGATGAACAAGTCGATGTGAGTTTGCCAAATCTGAAAAGGGTAAATGTATATATGTTCTCTCTGGTGGGTGAAAATCATTTGAGTCTGTTCCAGTACTTGCTAAGAAATAGTCCAAGGCTAAATATAATGAGGGTTTCTCTGCCACTTTGTCCCATGAATGTGCATGACTGGGAGTTCATCAATAAACTGCTGCACTTGGAGAGGGCGTCTAGAGAAGAAAATATATTTACTACTACAAGAAAAAAATCAGATAATAAATCTTGTTGTCAAAGTTTTCTGTTGTGGTATTGATAATTTATGATCTTCAAATATAAATGAAATCATGAAATCCCTTAGTGGAGCTCACCATTCTAGGGTTTTAATGATGTAATTTTTAATTACGTGGGTCATAAAAACAACTCTGTGAAGTGTATGAAATGATAAGTTATTTCTGCTTGCTAAGAAATATTATATCTCCTCTTCAGTGCCCCATGTTTGGTGAATTCTCCTCATGTGCATGGTTTAGATGAGTTGGGTAGCTCTAAACAACAAGAAGAGGTATATTGGCTCATGAGTTTTGGTGCTCCCCTTCAGCAGGATATTGATTTTATGTATGCAAACACGAATGGGTATGTTTTCCGTTTTGGAAGAGGTGCTTCTGAGTAGAAACTCATCATGGAGGTGATCTGCAAAGTTGCATTTAGTTTTGTAAGAGCATAACATTGTATTAAACTTGAACCATTTAATATTAATGAACTATTTGATATTAAAGACTACTAAATTAAATATTAAGCCTCATTGCAAGGGTTAATTTTGTTTTATGGAAAACTGAAACAAGGGAAAGACACATAACATGTCATTTTGGAATGTGGTCTTTGATGAGCCGCAAATCTAGGTGTTCATTGTTAGCATTGGACAAAATGGTATAATTGGCCTATAAATTCTTTTTCGTTTTGAATTGTCAGATGCGACTTCCTTTTTATTTTATCGAGAAGAAACAGTGTTCCTGTAAATTTTCCCTTTGTTCACATAAATGCAAGGCCTCCAATTTTTATCGATTTTGATCTCTGTACAAAGGTTCAATTAAACTGAATTCTTATTTTGGTCAATCGTAGCTTGAGATGGGATTTTGCAAGTCTAATAAAATTCTTTAATGCAATGTGGAAAATATGAAATCCATGCAATTCTATTAGTTGGCCAGGAAAACTAAATTAGGGGAATAATCTTACGTTTGTTTTGTTGGTGCTTTTCAGGTATATATTCGCAAGGAATTATTAGCCTGCGAGATCCTTCAACAAAATCAAGTGAAAGAGATTAATTGTTTATGCACATTTTCCAATGATGTTGCAAAGAGCGAATAAGAGTAGATGGTGTAAGCCCTTCCCCTTTCTTTCAGGGCTAAAAATAGATCCTAGGATGAAGGTTAACATAATATTTTTACGCCGAAAGGTGTATACCAAAGGGAGGTGAAAGCTGTTCTAATAGGTGTCGGACAATCAACATTAATCCGAGGGAAACGTTGAAGTATACTCTCATCCGAGTGGTGTTTTTTGCAACATAAATATCTCTTGTCTACTTTTAGCATGGTGAAAGTTATTCGAGTTTCACCTTTAGTGCAATCTATTTGGTTTCTAGTGAAGATTAAAAATAGGTCCTCCAGATTTTTATTGAGATAATTACTTGTATTAATTAATTGCTACCAGCAGAATTTTTGTTGTTTTGCATGAAATTGTTTATTTTTGGTTCTTTTTATTGAGTTTCATGTTGAATATATAACTTTTCATCTGTGTACATGGTGCGTGCAAAATTCGGAGGTAGGGTGTAAATGAATTGAACAATGCACACTTCCATTTATTTCGAACATTTATCAAATTTAATCAACACACACTATTTTATTATATTTGGTCTTTCCTTAATAGTGAATATTGGCTTCTTTAACACATACACATAATGAATGACTTTATTTAGAGGGGGATTTTAAAAGATCTAGAATTTCTTCATTTTACTAGACTCGATAGTAAAACAAATATTTAAAGCTTCACTTCCTTATCTCATTTTATTGTTGTGGATTTCACAGATAAGGGATCACAACTTATTGAATTGATCATATCTATACAGGATAAACAAACTTCCAAAGAATATCAATGCCTTCGGAAAGAACTAATAAATTGTTTTCATAGCAAACGAGATGCAATTTGGTTTATAGCCAAGGTTGAAAAGATTTGCATCTCAAATGATATGCTCCAAAAATTATTTGGATGACTCTATATTAATGTGGATTAACAAAATAATAAGTGTGGTTTCCACGCTCGTACCTCTTACTTTCATCAAGCCATGCACCCATCACCTTAGGTGTCTATACGTAGCCAATTTTTCATGTATAACATTATTGGATCGGTTCAAAGTCCCCTATGATGATTATTATCTTTTCCAATAGTGTTTGAGTCCTACTTCCTATTTTCAGTTTATATTTATGGCTTAGAATGCTTCCCTTAACCATTTCAAAGCTTTTCTTACTTTCCTTGTCTCTTTCCCAGCTTTTCCCTAAGTTTTTGGCCTTAAGTTACGGAAATGCCACGATGGTTACGCAACCACCCTATCGGTCTTCCTCAATCGGCGGTGCTTGCAACCACCCCCGTGACGAGACCGGTGATTTCATGTGGGTTTTCTATAACCTTTTTTGGCATCTTTTGAATACATGTCATTTCTTCAAACATGATTTTAGTGCACGTTTCTTAGTCAAATTGGTTTTTGTAGGCTTAATGGATACGTACCAACTTCCTCTTCCTCTTCTATTGCTAACTAAGAGTTAACTTCCCCTCCTTTGAGTGAGGTGGAATTCCTTGGCTGCCAAATGGCTTAGACCATTTCTCAGCCTATGTTCTATAAAATCCAAGCTTCTTCCTGAAGCATTGGTTGGAGATTTTTGTTGTGAATTGCATTGTTATGTTGTTGTAATCTTGCTAGGAAATACAAAATCAATCTAGTTCTCTTGCATTGTTATTCTCCTACCAACATTTCTACAGAATTCATGTAAGCCATCCTTGCTTCAATGCTTCTTCACTACTTGTTCTGCATTACCTAGCATAGTTCCCGGATTCAACCGAACATTGAAGTTGGAAAAGAAATTGAGGGGACATCAGAGTAAACCATCACTAGCTTTGTCACTGTTCTATAAATTCTAGGTTGGGGATGTACTTGGATTTCCTTAAGCTTTCTTGATTTCTTTATTTAATTTGTATGCACAATATTGACTAGAGTAGTTAAATCATTTCAATTCAAATCATTGCAATAGTTAAGTAATTACTATAGATTTCATTTTATCTACACAAAGCTTTTGGTGATAGATTGTTTCCCTGCCTATCCCGTGGGTTTGTAAGGGAAGTTTGTCTAGAGGAAAGCTTCTACATTTGTTTAAAGCAATTACAATTCCATTTCAATCTGCAATCTCCATTGAATCCTTCTTTACTTCAATGGGGAAGTTTCAGGGGAAGAAGTGCTTCTGAGAATATTTTACTTCTTCTCGTGTCTCTGAGGTGGAACAGGATTTAGATCCATAATTACAATTGGAAAAATATTTGTTTTACTTAGAGTAGATTAGATCCATCCAACACAAGGAAATAACTATATTTGGTTATTTACTTTTTTAGATTTATTATAGAAGCAATTTAATTAAATTAGAAGAAATTAATTTTTTTATGTATTTTTCTATTTTTCTAGAAAGTATAAAATACAAAAATATTATATTAGATTAGATAGTTTTATTTTATTTGTTTTATTCCCTTTATTTAATTAATTTCCTCTCAATAAGTAGATTAAATTGTTCATTTTGTTTTGGTTAATTAATTGGGAATGAATTTAGTTAATTAAAAGATTAAAACACACTTGTCTTTTATTTAAGCTAGATTTACTTTTCTTAATTAAAAAATGAACCTTCAATGTAGCTCAACATTTAGATCAAATCCAACAAACAAATAGTCAAGAATTCACGCTACCGTGCATAGCCTCTGATTCCCCTTTGGCCAACTCAACTACTAGGAACTCACACTACTTGATCTTAGTCCCTAATTCTCCTATAGTTTCCCATCTACATTCCCACAATATTCCACATCGGCTATCTTGACATGACCTCGGGAGGTCGAGTGCATCTGAAAGTCACGTGTTGATTTTCAATCATACAAATTGGTGAACCTAATGTGAGGAACTAGATCCTTCTTATTTTCTTTTCTTTCATTGCTATTATCTTACCTTTCCATTTCTTCCCCTATTTCGGTGGGTATTCTATACCTCCCAAATATTTCTAGTAGAGATTTTGGTGGGCCATTTGGCTTTGATAGATATTACACAAACATTTAACCGTAATAATCTACTTCCCTTTCCAGATGGGCTGAAAATTACACCAATAATGTGTAAACCTCCCCTAGCTATGTCTCAAACCCCATTAGTCACGTGAGGATAGAGGAGGTCGATCAACCTTTAAACATGCAATATGGTCAATCCGATTCAAATAACATGGTTTCTATGAGTGGAACAAGTACTTATCCTAAAGTCTTGTCAAGACCTCACATTGCCATGCAATCAATAGAAGATGACATCTTCGCATGGATTTCTAATCCTCTTCGCCAAATAGATGAGTCCTTAGATAGGATGAAGGTTCATACCTCGAGATGTTCAATAACAAATGTATCGACAACCTATCCTGAGACTCCTAATTTTAAGGAAAATAAGAATGAAAATGTTGAACAATTCATAAGAGGATATCATGTACCCTCTCAACCAAACCCTACATAGTAGGCACCCAAACAAGAGACTCAATCCTCACCTCATGATGTTATTTCCACTTTATTAGGGAGGATTAGAGAACTAGAGAGTGCCCAACCTTCACAACCAACCTATGTAGTAGGGAAGAACATGGGGCATCCAATGAAAACAAAGGGTATACCCCTATCAATGCACAACCAATGCAACACCCTATGCAACAAGGTCATCCTGTGTAATCAAATATGGGTGATCTTCTCACGGGATTTTATACCCTAGGAATGGGCCCTCACCCTTCTCACGCTTATCCTATGCAAGGGTGGCCGGAAGTGCATTCTCGAATGCCTCTCCACTAGGCAATGCAAGGTTCCCTGATTTCATACCCCCTAGCCCATTTCCTAGTCTTGTTCCACCTTGCCTACACATGTACTCAAAGTCCCCCATATGGACCCATATACCTTCCCCTGCTCCTTATACACCACATCAAGGAGCTCCATATGTTCTAGATAATGCCTACACTACATCTTATCCAACTCCTCTTCCTCCACTTCCTCACCAAGGAGCTTCAATAGTAGAATCTTACACGATGGGTACTTATGTTGAGTATTTGAAATAACCCCTTAACTTTACCATATGGGGTGTCATGCTTCCACGCCTATTTCTTGATCTTCCTAAATTTAAGGGAGAAGGAGACCCAAACGCTCATATCAAGGCCTATGCTACTTGTCATTAGGGAGTTGCTTCCTTAGCACGTTTTGATCGCTAAGATATTTTTGAAAACCCTTGAGGGAATCGCTTTAGATTGGTACTATCAAATTCTAAAAGCTTCTATACATTCCTTTAAACAACTTGTCTCTGAGTTCATTAGAGCATTTGACATTAACAAGTTGTTACGAACAAGGATTAGGGAGTTTCTACATATTAGGCAGGAGTAAAACAAATATGTCACTCCTTTCATCCAAAGATGGCGTCAAGTTCCTTACTCACTTAATCACGAGAGACCAAGGAGGAAGTCTATAAGTTTCATTTCCATAGTTATGAGGAAGTGTTGGAGGGTGTACTTCAACCGGTCAAACCACTATTGATAGTGGGAGTAAGACCTATGTTCTAAATGGGAAATTAGTATCTCCTAATTAAAACAACACAAGTCATCAAAGCAAAAATCCAACAAACAAGGACCCAAGGTATTGAATTGCAATCATGGTGTTACCACAGATGGTGTTACTGATAAAGAAAAGTATGTTAGTTTCACAAAAATGGTAATACTAATAACAACAATAACAATAACAACAATAACATGGGCAATCAAAGAGGCCTAATTCCATTTCCTCTGTTAACACAATTGATGTAAATCGTCCCCTCCTCGAGAAGCTCAAACCCAATACCCAAACCAATATCACAATTTTGGCTAAGGGTAAATGAACCACGATTATAACAACCATCTTCAAAATAACAATCGAGGTTATAATCAACAACATAACTCAAACCAAAGGCCAAGGGACTATGATCCCAATCTTTAATGTGGTTTTGTTTGTGTTATTGGTCATGACGTTAGAACTTATAGGGATTGTAAAAGTTTTATACAAAGGCTCCCCAAGAATCAAAGGAAGCTCTTTGTCGACATGTTCTTAGAAAATCCTAATGGAACCTCGCAACCTATTCATACAATACCTGTCACACCTTAGAATGAAAACCTAGGCATCTTTTAGGAAACATTCCTTAAATGTCCTGAAGATGTCAAGGTGAATCCTCAAAACATAAACAAGGGTATTCCATTGGGAATAACAACCATGAGGCCTCGATTTCTAATAACTCTCTATTAACTCCCAACCTTGGCTTGAATAAAAATACAAAGATTTTGGGATTAGTTGAGATAGAGGTTGAACCAGAAATTAATGCAACAACTCAAACAAGGGACTACGTTTCGCAACCCCTCCTCATTTATTCTTTCTCGCAGATGACATTCCTATAATATCAAAAATGGTAAGAGCCTATGATTTGATATTGGATTTGAACAAGACCTTTTATCACATCTCATTTTTAGATTTGTTGAAAAATTCCCTTGTGCATCGATTTGTGTTGCTTAATGCATTTGTTAGAGGGTTCAAATCATATAACTATGTCCCACTTTTTTAAAGATTTGTACTTTCGAGAAAAATAAGTTCAACAACCAAAACATGACCAAACACATATTAAATGACCAAACGTGTATTTTTAAGAGCTTATAAATACCAAGATACAAGGAATTTAGAATTTACATGATTTTTTACAGTTTTATTAGTATTTTAAAATATTTACTTACTAGTCAAAATTTAAAATATTTTTGGCCATTAAGTAGGATTGATTTGACCTAGAGATCACAAGCATTTAGAGGGGGAGTGAATTAGTGCAAATTAAAAAAATTCAAACAATATCAAATATGAACTCTTTAGTAAAGTGATGCAATATATCATGAGCATTTCAATAAACATATGCCAGACAATGATAACACTGAACACATAATTTATAGTGGGAAACCCTTTAGGAGAGAAAAACCACTTTGAAACCAAGGCTTTATTAGGAACACCAATTCCAAAGCATACAATATCTTGGTTTCGGTTGAGCACCCACTCAACATATGAACCCACTCAACATATGACTTCAAATTCTCTAAACACCCACTTTAAGATAACTGAGCACCCACTCAAAATATTTCAGCAAGCTCCAATTTTCAAGGAGCACCAACCCCTATGATTTAAGCACTCACTTAGAGATATGATATTACAAATACATTGATCACATAGAATCAATATTTATTACACAATAGATTATGATCACATTTCTTTATCTTTCTATGTTTTCTCTTTTAGGATCTCACATCCAACATTCTCTGTTTCCTTGTCTTTGTCTTTCGAAATCAATTTGGATCTTTGATTTTTGTGCTCTGTCACTCTCTTTGCACTTCTGAGTCGAAATATCTTGCTTAATAGATCAACTACACCGAGTCTCTTCTCATGCAATATATACTTCCACACTTCATTTGTTGGCTCTCTTTCCCTTTCACTCCTTTAACTCAAAAGCCTCATTTTCTCACTTGGTCAACACCCGTATTTTCATGGAGTTTTTATTTTATAAGCAATCAATCCTCTCCATCACTTCCTTGGTGTGTAAAGACATTCTTCCCGCAAACTGGTCTATTGAATGAATGTGATAGAATCCAGATTTACACTCTCTAAATTCATCTTGACTTGGTTGTTTTCTCAAAGTGCATTAAATGTTTAATACGTTAATTTAGGAGTCATTTATGAGACAATTTCTAAAAATAGATTTCCCATCATTCTAGGATTTTCAACTGATCAAAAAGAGCGATCCATATTTCCTCTCTAATATTTAATTGTGCCTTAAAATCAGGATTTTATATTTCGTGATCTGGAGGATGTAATCAATTTTCCACAAATTCAAAGAGCATTAAATGCTGACAACTGAATCTAGAAATTTCTTAAATACGGGTTATTTTTTTCATGGAGCACAAGTTATATTCATAGACGCAATGTATTACCTTTGATATTTGAATCATTATCGATTTCAGAGAAAAAAGTCCCACTTAACCATATGCAAAGAAATTTGATTGTTTTCGAGCCCTGTCTAGTCCACATTTGTCCATTTCACGGTTTCCATTAGCATACGTGACTTTCTCCTTTGCATCACGGCTATATGAAGTGTTTTGTGGCTTTTCTTCATTACCCGTGGCCTTTTCATTCTTCCGCGGCTTTTATGGTCTTCCACCGATTTTTTCCTTTACCCACTCCTTTCCTTCTCGAGACGTGAATATTTCTAGCCATTTGCAGCTTTCCTTCATCTCTCACAAATTTTCTAGTTCTTTGTGGTTGTCTCTAGTCTTTCTCGCCTTTCCCTAGTTTCTCTTTCTTCCACGGATTTTCCTTCACATCTCTGCGGCTTCGTCTTTTCACCACATGATTCTCTAATTCTCTGTAGTTTTCACTAAACTTTTGCGGCCTCCTATAGACTTTGGAAAATTCCTTATTATGTTTGTGGATTTCTCAAAACTGATTGATTCCCTTAGGATCATCCTAAAACATCATTTACATACAATCACATGGGATTTGACTAAGAGTTGACACTACCAATAAACCTTCACATAGCTCTTGCAAAGTATTTCTCGAACTACTTCCTGAAGCTTTCAATGGACCTCTTAACACCTTTTCCATACATGATTGACCTTGAGACAACCGTGCAACACTTTTCACCACACTTTTTTCCATCAATACAACTTGACATCAATGATAACACTCATGAGAATGAAAAATTTCCAACAAACTCCCCTTCTTTTTCTATTTTTACCAAGCATTATTTTGATTCTCTCCCCTTTGACATCCATGAAAAAGGGCCATCTATGCCGCATAAAGATGAAGATATAGATAAAATAATTTCCTACCTCAAGAAGCTCCCCAGGATCATGATTATTAGATTTTTGGCACACCGTTTGCTTCATTTTCACAAAAATTGATCATCTTTATGACTTGGTATGCATGTGGAAATGCTCCCCCTGAGATGATACATACTTTGATGAAATGAGCTAGCAGACTAGCTCCCCTTACATAAAGACTTTATTGCACTGATTAGGAGTAGATATTACATGAGAATGCTCCCTTACCTTGTCTCAACAATTTCTAGTTGTAGGTGGGATCAAGAATGACCCCCAACTCATTCCTTAAGTGCTCAAATGTTTCTTTTGGCAGTGGTTTTGTCATGATATCTCCAATTTTTCTTTAATGCTCACATACTATAGGCTGATTTTCTTGTCATTTAATTGCTCCCTCAAGAAGTGATATCTAATTAGAATGTGTTTGATCTTCAATTGGAACATAGGGTTCTTGGAGACACATATAACACTAGCACTGTCATAAAGAAAAGGAATAGGGATATCATATATTACCTTATAATCCTCTAGTGTTTGCTTCATCCAAATAAATTGAGTACAACACATTGCGACAACGATATACTCTGACTCACATATTGAGATTATCATTGATGAATGCTTCTTGCTCAATCAGGATACTAGACTATTTCCAACAAAGAATTCACCGCCACTTGTACTCTTCCTGCCATCAACGCTTCCTACCCAATCAACATTTGTATATGATTTTATGCTGAAGTCATTACTTTTGGGGTACTAGAGTCCATATTCAAGTGTTCCCATGAGATATCTCAAAATTATTTTGACTTCCTTGAAATGTGTTTCCTTGGATCTTCTTGAAATCTTCCAACAAGGCCCACAACTTGCATAATATCAGGTCTTGATGCAGTGGAGTAGAGTAGACTACCTATCATGGATCTGTATAAAGTTTTGTCTACTTTTGGTGAGTTGTCTTCTTTGCTCAGCTTGCATCCCACTTCCATTGGTGTTCTTATAGGTCCTGTAATATTCCATCCTAAACCTTTTTCCACATTTCTTTGATATATTTGGTTTGGGATATGAAGATACCTTGGTCTAATTGACTAATTTGTAAGCCCAGAAAGAATGAGAGATCCCCAAGCATAGACATTTCAAATTATTCCTTCATCATATCAAAAAATTCATAATTCATTTTATCATGATCTCCTTCAAATATGATATCATCCACGTACATAATGACAATGATGATGATCTCCTTCTTCCTTGATGTAGATATTACTATTAACAACACCTTTTCTGAATCCTTTCTCAATGAGGTATGAATCCAATCTATTGTACCAATCTCTAGGAGCTTGTTTAAGTCCATACAAATCCTTTCTCAACCTGTAAATATAATATTTGTCATCAGTTAGATAAAATCCATCATTTTTTTCAATATATACCTCTTCATTCAGAAAACCATTGAGGAAGGCTGATTTAATGTCCATCTAAAAACTCGATTTATTGTAAGCTACGTATGCTAGAAACAATATGATTGCTTCCATCCTTGCCACTGGTGTACAAGTTTCATCATATTTAATTCTTTCCATTTTCACACAACCTTTACATACAAATCTTTCTTTGTTTCTTGTCACTTCCCCTTTTTCATTCAATTTGTTTCTGAATACCCATTTAGTTCCAATCACATTCTTGTCCTTAGGTCTTGGCACCAACTTTGAGGTTTCATTATTTCAATCTAATCAAGTTCTTCATTCATGGCATCCACCCAATGTTAATCTTTGCTAGCCTTTGCAACATTCTAGGGTTCAATCATGGATAGGATTGTTATGTCTTCGTAGTTCTACGCTCTCTTAGATTCTTTCTTGTGAGAATACATCCTTCTTTGTTTTCAATGATCTAATTTGTTAGATGATACCTCTTAACTTATCTTGACGGTGTCTTTGCGTCTTTTCTTTCTTCCACTTCTTCTACTTCTTAACGTGGACTTTCCATTTCTTCATCATCTTCTTGTTCTTCATGACTTTCATTATGTTGAGTGTTGTATTTGATAGAATGAGACTCATCCACCTTTACATTTTTGCTCTCAATAATTTTTCTGCAACCTTTTATTGTAGCATTTATAAGCTGCACTAATTGTTGAATACCCAAGAAATATTCCTTCATCACATCTTGAGTCGAATTTTCCCAAGTTATCTTCATCTCTTTTGATGTAACATTTACTTCTAAAGACTCTTATGTGTTTTACATTGGCTGGCCTATTTTTCCAAAGTTCATAGGGTGTTTTGTCACTATTTATTCTCAATTGGGATTTGTTTAAAATGTAGACCGTTGTGTAGACTACTTCACTCCAATATCTATCAGGAAGTTTAGATTCATTCAACATAGTTCTTTCCATTTCTTGTACAGTCTTATTCTTTCTCTCAACAACCCCATTTTGTTGAGGTGTTTTGCGAATGAGAATTTTCTTCTAATCCCATGTTCTTCACAAAACTCATCAAACTCATTTGAACAAAATTATCCACCTCTATCTGATCTTAAACATTTTATTTTGGTGTTCTTCTCATTTTCCACTAGTGCCTTGAAGGATTTGAATCTGTCCAGGGCTTCTAATTTGTGCTTCAAACAAGCTACCCATGTCATTATGGTGTAATCATCTATTAGTAGCATGAAATACACATCTCCTTGTAAAATTTCAATCTGGTATGCCCACAAAGATTTGTATGGATCAATTCTAGATGTCTTGTGGTAATTTATTCCTTGGACTTGGAAGATCTCCTTGTTTGTTTACCATGTAGGAAAGCCTTGCATAGTGTGTTAGCTGGTTTTACAATCTTTGGCATATGTCTCACACCACCCTTAGCACTTAGTTTCACAAGATTTTCAAAACTCATATGTCCCAATCTCCTATGCCACAACCAATGTAATCAACTTTACTTGTGAGGCATTTTTCTTTATTTATTTCGTTGAGAACATACATATTGTTCTTGGTCTATTTTGTTAGGATATTAAAGTTTACATTATAATTTGGTATTTACCGAAAGGTAAATAAGTAGTTTGTTAGTTAATATTTAATATTGTTATATATTAAATATTAGGTTAGAATGTATATTGTTATAATATATTGTTTCAACAATATATTATTCATAGAGTATGTTTTACCCGTGAATATTATTTTGGGTTGTTTGTTGTAACACCTCCCTATTTATTAGGAGGTGGTTTGGTTGTACTTCTATCTATATAATAACCCTTATACTATGCGGAATAATACAGAGAGTTTTATTGATTATTCAGTTGTGTCAAATTGATCCAAAACCATTATTTGGTATCAGAGCAATGGCTTCCTGAGCTTGTGAGGGGAAGATCTATTCCTATTTAGGATCAGCCCTATTATGAGGATATTTTGAATGTACAACTTTGTCAGTAGTAGATTCAGATGTTATCTGCCCAACATGCACATAAATGATCAGCCCATATACTAGGCACCTAGCTGTGATTCACCAAATATTGGTGTTTTAATAACATTTCAGTGAGAGCAAAGTGCATACAGATCAGTTGTTATGCACTAGGTTGAAGAACTATGTGATACCTGACACGCACTCCTGTGTGGCCCATCCAGATCAAACTCCTTTGTTGTATTGTGAATTGTGCAGAGTCTGAATTCATTCGGTATTGTCAAAGGGACATGCCACTATGTGAATCGTTGCTCGCATCTATCCACGTTGAAGTCATATTGTTTCTACATGTGCAACGTTGCAGAGACATGTACATTGTTCAGCTGATAGATAGAAGATAATCCATTTTCCACCTTCATGTGTCAATTTGAGCCCAACGCATTGGAATTTATAGGTCCCAATGATTGTATGTTTTCATTGGATCGACTATTAATTTGCATTGGCTAATCTCTCAACACTCATCGTTGATCTTCTCTACACGTCAAAGGAATTCTACATCTCACTTAAGAGATCTTTGACGAATAGATAGTTCTCTCGGTTTTTTTCACAATCACAACAAGTACCAACCATATCTGAAATTGGTGTTAAGTTTTATAGTAGAAATGTTGTGTGAGTCCAACTCATTCTTCCACATGAAGAGCGTTTGATTCCCATACTGAAATTTAACGATTGGATGTATTTGGTAAAGGAGGTTGTGTTTGTAGTTCAAGCATGAAGAACAACTCCAAATTCAAGTAAAACTCAGTCATGAACAGATTTTAGGTTAGGTGATGAAATCAAATTTTGTTGGTACCATTGCAGAGATATTGAAAGCACCTTTCCAATGCATTTTTCGGTTTATAAAACGGAGCTCTAGTTGTCAAATTATCAACAAATCATTTTGTCACTTCAATGAAGCCATGAGTTTTTGCAGCCATTTGTGATTGGCTATTTTTTAAAAAAAAATTAGCAAAGATTATAGTTTGAAAAATTTAATTTTACTATAGTTTTTGTTTAATAATTGCATTTTAAGGGCAATTATTATTTTTTAGCCAAATTAATATTTTTCCAACACCATTTTTTGGGTATTTGACATTTTTGGAATCCTCAATTCCTCCCGGTTCCAACGAGTGGTCACACGATAAATTTTCTCTTCATTCGGAGAAATTTTTAATCGTTGATCTAATTTTAATTCAAATTGGGCCTTTTTTACGGGAAATTAAAATGTTAATAACTTTTGCTTGGTACCTGGAAATCAAGTGTCGGTTTTTGCAAAAGTGTTTTTTATCCTCTTTGCATTGATTCTAATTTTGTTGAAAAATTCCTTACGGACCATTTTCGGTGTTACACGATGTCAAAAAATAAAGTGTTTCACATTACGGGAGGGAAGATATAATTAAATCAATGTGGAAACAAATGTGTTTCATGTTCACATCCTATTGAGGTAGCAGCACATATACTTTGGAGGATGGAGGCATGGAGGATGGAGGTCAGACAACGACCTCTCGTCACCACCAATGATGGGGCCGCACAAAGTTGTGGTGATAGTGTGTATGTGTGAGTTTTATTTTAGTGTTGCAATTGATTTCAATTGTGTGTTGTGTGGTTCTACTTCAGTTTTTACAGTTTGTAGTTTTCAATAAGTGGAAATTTCACATTGGGGGGGAACATGATCAACATGATCCAATGTTCCATTTCCAGTTTTTCAGTTATGTATGTGATTATTCCTATTTCCCCAATGCTAGAACATAGTGAAGAACAAATAACACAGTGAAAAGTAGCATCATGAGTCTTGATAAGGTAGAATAGTCAGATGTGTTCCTGTTCATACCTAGGTTTGTGGTTAGCCTCCTAAAAACCATTGAAGGTTGTTCAGATGTGTTCCTACTTGAGTTCCCACACTGCTAGGTCAGATGTGTTCCTTAGAGTGACTAGTTGATAAGCATATGATTCCTGAGCTTGTTCCCGTCCTCGTTGGTCGATGTGTTCCTAAGAGTGCATGCTCGATAAGAAGTTGATGTGTTCCTTCTTCTACCTTCATTTCGTGTGTGTGCTAAGATCATGAGCGCATAGAGGCGGCAAAGCTACAGAGGAAGTGCGAAAGTTCTTTTATTACCATGTAAACATTAAGGGGGGGAATGTTAGGATATTAATGTTTACATTATAATTTGGTATTTACCGAAAGGTAAATAATTAGTTTGTTAGTTAATATTTAATATTGTTATATATTAAATATTAGGTTAGAATGTATATTGTTATAATATATTGTTTCAACAATATATTATTCATAGAGTATGTTTTACCCATGAATATTATTTCAGGTTATTTGTTGTAACACCTCCCTATTTATTAGGAGGTGGTTTGGCTGTACTTTTGGCTATATAATAACCTCTTGTCTTGTGTGGAATAATACACAAAGAGTTTTATTGATTATTCAATTTGTGTCAAATTGATCCAAAACCATTATTTCTTCTAATCCCATGTTCTTCACAAAACTCATCAAACTCATTTGACCAAAATTCTCCACCTCTATCTGATCTTAAACATTTTATTTTGGTGTTCTTCTCATTTTCCACTAGTGCCTTGAAGGATTTGAATCTGTCCAGGGATTTTGATTTGTGCTTCAAACAAGCTACCCATGTCATCCTGGTGTAATCATCTATTAGTAACATGAAATACACATCACCTTGTAAAATTTCAATCTTGGTAAGCCCACAAAGATTTGTATGGATCGGTTCTAGATGTCTTGTGGTCGATTATTCCTTGGACTTGGATGATCTCCTTGTTTTTTTACCATGTAGAAAAGCCTTGCATAGTGTGTCTACTGATTTTACAATCTTTGGAATATGTCTCACACCACCCTTAGCACTTAATTTCACAATATTTTCAAAATTCATATGTCCAAATCTCTTGTGCACCATTAGTCAGTAATCAACTTTACTTGCATGAGGCATTTTTATTTATTTATTTCGTTAAGAACATACATATTTTTCTTGGTCTATTTAGCTTTTACAACTTTCTTTCTAGTTTTTCCATTGATTTTATCACATCCTTTATAATGGAATATTAGATTATATCCTTTCTTACACATTTGACTCACACTTAATAGATTTTGCTTGAGTCCTTCAACATATAGAACATTCTCAAGTAATAGTTTTTCCATTATCAAAACTCAGAGTTCCTTTTCCAACAATGTTTGCTAAATTATTATCTCCAAATCTAATAGCTCCTGATGCATTGTTTGACAAACAAATGAAATTACTTTTATCACATGTCATATGAATAGAGCAGCCACTATATAAATACAAGATTTTATCTTCATCTTCTACATGAAAGGGATTTTTCACTATTGAGAAAGATTATTTTCTTTTGTTGGCTTCTTCCTTTACAACATACACCCATATCTTTTGTTTAGGAGGTTCTTGTTTACTTGTTGAAGATACATGAACTTTCTTGTGATATTTGTAGTGAACAACATTATAGTTCATTCTAGTGTATGATGAGCTATAGTTTCTTCCATAGCCTCTAGTATATCTTCTACATTTAGCAGCTTTATGTCCAAACTAGTTACATGAAAAGCAATAACCATAGAAAGAATGTGTGTACCTCATAGCATAGGTGATTTTGGGAGCATTAGTCTTCCTCTTGGTGGCTTTGATGACTTCTTTATTTACAACAGGAAAGGTTCTTGGTATTGATGCAGTCTTGTTTCCTTCCTTCTTTGTAGGATCCATTTATTTGATTTCTTCCTTGAAACCTATCCCTGATTTATCATTTGTATCTCGTTGATTGCTCAATATACTAGTTAGAACATTTGATCTCTTTTCAATCTTCTCATACATTTTCAGCTTGTTGGTCATTTGTTCCAACTCAGTCTTCATTCACTTCAATTGTGAGTTCAGAGTGATACATTCATCCTCCTTTGATTTATAAGATCTGGAAATATTTTCCAGCTGTTTTTCAAGTTATTTGAGCTCATAGGTTTCTTCCTCTTCCTTTAAACTTTTCCTCTTCTCAAATACGGGAATTTTTTCTTCATAATATTTTAATGTGCATCTCAACTTTTGATTCTTTCTTCTGCATAGTTTTAATTCTTCAACAACATAAACGAGTTCGATTCAAAATTTACATTTGCTTCTTCTTCATCAGAGTCTTCATAATTAATTGCATTCTTTCCTTTTGAGTTACATTCTTAGAGACATCCATGGCCATAAACAAACATTCAGACTGAGTTTCATCATCCTCATTTTTAGAGCTTCCTAGGTTGCTTGAATCATATTCACTTGACTCTTCTTTTGAGTAGAAATTTATTTTGTTCTTAAAGAACTTCTTCTTGCCATATTTCTTCTTGAAGTTCATATTTTGATTATTGTGTTTGTGAATTTCTTCATCATGATCAGACTGAGTTTCTTTATTCTTTTTGGACATTTAGCAGTGAAATGGCCTACTTGTCCACACTCAAAACATTTGAATGGAAGTTTTCCTTTATATTTACATGAGCCTCTTCTTAGTATTCTTACGAACATTGCTTCAATCTTCTCATCATCTACTTCATCCTCCAAATATGATTCTTTTGATTCTTGTTTGGATTAAGTCTCTTTCTTGGATTTGAATGCTACTTCATTTTTTCTATCCTTAGACCTTATTGTCCTCATCTCATATGTTGATAAGATACTCTGTAGTTCATCCATTGTTAGAGTATTCATGTATTTGGCTTCTTCCACAATTTGAAACCTTTGCATCATACTTGGCAGCTAGAGATCTTAGAATATTTTAGACTATAACAGATTCTTCTAGCTTCTCACCTAGGTCTTTCATCATAATTATTACTTCATATTCTCTCTATATGTAGGTTGTTATACTCTCATCATCTTTCATCTTTAAATTCTCAAACTGAGCTCTACAGTTCTGTAATTTTTCTAACTTAAAGTTTTCATCCCCTTCATAAATACCTTGAAGCTTGGTCCAAATTTCCTTTTCAGTTATATAGTGCATTACCTTTATAAACTATGTTTTGTTCAAGCCACATAAGATGAAATTCATGGTTCTTGAGTTGCACTCATATTCTTCCTTATATGTTGCGAAGTGATTGGTGTGGCTGGAGGATTATATCCTTTCTCAACACATTCCCATATGTCAAAACCAAGTGACATGAGATATGTCTTCATCCTTATTCTCTAGAATGTGTAAAAGAGAGGTGATCTTGACAGTGATAAACCACCTTGTGTTTGATTTGCTGCCATACTTGTGAAGAGAGGATCTCCTTGAAGATGTTAATCTTCTACCAGAAGGACTTGCTCTAATACCAATTGTTAGAGATCACAAACACTGAGAGGGGGTGAATTAGTGTAGATTAAAACTTTTCAAACAATATCAAATATGAACTCTTCAGTAAAGTGTTGCAATATATCATGAGAATTTAAACAAACATATGCTAGACAATGATAACATTGAACACAAAATTTATAGTGGGAAACCCTTTTGGGAAAAAAATCACTTTGAAACCAAGGCTTTATTAGAAACACCAATTCCAAAGCATATAATATATTGGTTTCAGTTGAGCACCCACTCAACCTGTGAAGTACCCACTTTAGATTCTCCAAGCACCCACTTGAAGATAACTGAGCACCCACTTAGCATATTTTAGCAAGCTCCAACTTGCAAGGAGCACCCACCCCTATAATCTAAGAAGCCACTAAGAGATATCATATTATAAATGAATTCATCACATAGGGTCAAGGTTTCTTACACAATAGATTATGATCAATTTTCTTTATCTTTTTTTGCTTTCTCTTTCAGGCTCTCACATTCAAAGCATTCTCTTTTCCCTTGTCTTTGTCTTACAAACTCAATCTAGGTCTCTAATTTATGTGCTTCATCACTCTTTTTGCACTTCTGAGTCAAAATATCTTGCTTAATAGATCAACTACATTGATTCTCTTCTCATTTGATATGTTCTTCAACACTTCATCTATTGGCTCTCTTTTTGTCTCTCTTTCTCTTTTGCTCCTTTAAATCAAAATCATTCTTTTCTCACTTGAGCAAAGACCCATATTTTTATGGATTTTTTCTTTTATAGACAATCAATCATCTCCATCACTTCCTTGGTGTGTAAAGACATTCTTCCTTAAAATCTAGTCTATTAAATGAATGTGACAAAATCTAGATTTACACTCTCTAAATTTGGCTTAAAGTTGTTGTTTTCTCAATGCATTAAATATCCAATCTGGTAAGTCATGAGACATTAATGAGAAAATTTCTAAAAATATATTTCCTGTCATTATAGGATTTTCAATTGATAAAAAAGAGAAATCCATATTTCCTCTATGATATTTAAATTTTCCTTGAAATCTAGATTTTAGATTTTGTGATCTCGGATGATGTAATCGAGTTTTCCTAAAATTTAAAGAGCATTAAATGTTGACAACCAGATCTTTGGATATTTCTCAAATCGACTTGATTTTTGTGGAGCACAAGTTATAATCATAGACATAATGTATTACCTTTT
Organism: Taxus wallichiana var. yunnanensis; assembly: GCA_018340775.1. NCBI lineage: Eukaryota > Viridiplantae > Streptophyta > Pinopsida > Cupressales > Taxaceae > Taxus > Taxus wallichiana. Next base: position 10,254,150 of record CM031235.1, on the reverse strand, counting down.
ATATTAGAATCATTACCGATTTCAGAGAACAAAGTCCCACTTGACCATATGCAAATCAATTTGATTGTTTTGGAGCCCTATTTAATCCACTATTTGTCCATTTTGTAGCTTCCATTAGCTTTATTGACTTTCTCCTTTGCATCATCAAGGCTATATGAAGTGTTCCATGACTTTTCTTCGTTACTCCGTGGCCTATTCAAAGATTCGCACCTTTTTAGTCTTCGCAGATTTTCTCCTTTACATGTGCCTTTCCTTCTCCACATGTGACTATTTCTAGCTATTTGCGGCTTTCCTTTATCTCTTGCAAATTTTTAATTTGTCTATGGTCATGGTATCTCTAGTCTTTTCAACTTTCACTAGTTTCCCTTTCTTTTGTGGCTTTTCCTTCACATCTGCAGACTTTGTCTTTTCACCCATGGATTCTCTAATCCTCTGCAGTTTTTCACCGAACTTCCTGACCTCCTATAGACTTTGGCAAATTTCTTATTATGTCTATAGCTTTCTCAAAACTAATTGAGTCCCTTAGAATCATCCAAAACATCCTTCACTTGCAATCACATGGGATTTGACCGAGAGCCGACTCTACCAATAAACTTTCACATATCTCTTGTAGAGTATTTCTTGAATCGCTTCCGAATCTTTTGAGACTTGTTAACACCTTTTCCATACATGGTTGAACTTGAGACAACATTAGAACACTTTGCACACCACACGTTTTCCATCAATACAACGACATCAATAACAACAATCTTGAGAATGACAAAGGTCCAATATCATTGGGTCTTGGTCATCTAATCCATGTTATGCCTCCTCCTAGAGCTCAAATAAATCATATTGACTTTGACATACATCCTCTGGGGTAGAGTGATAGGGATATTGGGTTTGTTTTTGATATAAACAAGATGCCTTCTGATGCTGAAATTTCCCAAAGAGGCGATCCTACCTTATATTTGTAAGTCTAGGTTTATAACAACTGCATTAAGAGATCCATGATCAATGATGGGGCTACTTTGAATGTGGTTCCCTTATATTTCTTATAGAAGTTGGGATATGGGGAGACAAATTTCTCCTCTATGAGAAACATGTTACGAGGGTATGACAAGTATTAAGGCCACCTCGATTGGAACTATAGTTCTTCCTATCTCCCTTGGGCCAAAAACCATCTTGACAGAGTTTTACATCATTGACAAGGAGACAAATTACAACATGATCCTTGGTAGACCTTGGATTCACTAGATGAAGGCTATTCCCTCCACATTGTTCCAAGAAGTTAGATTTCTCCACTTGAGAAAGTTCTTCATTGCTCAAGGGGATCCTAAGCCCTTCAACATACATCTAGAGAATCTTAAGAAGAAATCTCCAAAATATGAGCTCCATATGAATTATTTAAACAAACCACTTCCATCGAAATGATTGGTCACAACCACCCTAAGCGTACCAAAAGTTGAATTCCATGGCCCAAAAAAAAATTGAGGTGGCCAAAGGCGATAAGGGTAAGTTAGTCTGTAGAAGTTGTGTCTACTAAAACCACAAAGAGATCATGAAACTCTTATAGAGTGATGAGTTGATCTTCCTTCCTTTTAAACCACAAGGAATGGGTAGCCTCCTTAGTATGGCCCCTCTTCCTACCGATGATCCTAGTCTAGGCATAAACATGATAGAAATAATGAAGGAGAGGATTTTGAGAATTAAAAATACCCATCGAATTCTTCTCTAGGCTTCCAATTTTCCAAACCGTGGTCTAAATACCAATAAGTTAAAATCCAAGCTTTTTGTGTCCATGGGACATAACCCAATAACGCAAAAAACATCAAATTCAACCACTACCTCCTATGTGGGGAATAAAGATGAGCAACATAGTCATGCTCACATGAATAAAATATGTCAAACACATGACAAAGAGGTTCACAAAGACCTTGTTATCCAAAATTCACCCCTCGAGGTAAATTTGGATAACCGCATAATTTCTTCAGGCTTGAGAAAGTATAATTGGTTTGAGGCCCAAAATCAAGTTTTGGGGTCCCTTTGGCTCTTCTCTAACTTCCCTATCCAAGGAAAAAATTCAAGGAGTTAGAAAAAATTGAAAAATTTTCGAAAAAAATGGCTTCTTTTAGTGTATTGTGGAAAATGCGAAAAAAATTTCCTAGGCCGCACAAGTTCAACCGGGACAGTCGGGCTCCAAAAAGGTGACTTTTTCAATTTTTAGGTGGATAGAATGTAATGCGTAAGAAGTGGAGAAAAATTAGTCCAGGACAGTTGGGACATCTGACGCTTGGGACACACAAAGCCAAAATACCCGTAACAAGAAGGAATCAAGTTTTTCAAAGGAAAGAAGCCCACATGGTCCAAGTATAGCTGGGACTTGCATTCCTTGAAAAGGTGAAATAGCCACAATACAAAGGAAAAGTTGATGCCCAACCTCCGAACTTTAAACAACCACAACTTTTGACCCAAAGCTCCAATTTTCACGAAATTTGACTTTCTGGAATGAGCACGACGTCCTCCACCACATAATTTTTGAAATTTGAATTTATGAGGATAGCTATAAAATAAAATAAACATATTAAGCTCCATTCAATCAAATGCACATTCATGTTAAATGATAGAAATCCTAGCAAACCCAAAACAACTACCTACACTCAGAATGCCATATCTTTTGCAATTCTCAATGAAAACACACAAAATTGGTACCGTTGGAATCGTGGTTCCAAAACCGATGCAGAAAATTTTTAAAAAAAGGAATTTGATGAAGAATTGATGGATATTTTCTGAAAACGTGGCCAGGTTCATAACAATGTTTTATTTGGTAGTTAGGATGCATTCAATGAAGCATGGGCAGACATTTCTCACTACTACAAGTTATGGGACAGTATGAGGGGCGTTTGTAAGAAACATACCATCATTTCAATCTATTTATGACATATTTCAAGTGGTGGGAAGATATATTTTGGGATTTTCATTTCTCTTTCTCTCTCTCCTCTCAAAATTCTATAAATTGGAGTGTTGGGCTCATTGTAAGGGAGATAATTTTTATGTAGAAAAACTATGTCAAAATTGTTTTTGAATCCAATGTGTTGTATGCCCTTATAGTGGACTCCTTTCATGGTGATCCAAGCCCTTATTCTATAATAGATTGAACTATGCATATCAATGAAATCAATAGATACAAGTTTGTGGATATCTCTTCCCCTGTTGTGTTTGTTTGCATTATTCTTTCCCTTTCAATCTCATTGCTATATATTGTGTCTATTCATGCTCTTACAAGGATTCATTATCATTGTGTATGTATGAAATGTTTTTGTGAATGCATTTTCTAAACTATGGAGAACTGTTATCACCCCTTCTAGTATGCACTTCGCTTCTACTTTTCACACATTGGAAGATTATTCTCACACTCTCCTTTTCTGGTGTATCATCGCTTTAGTGTAGGCTTTGTTTTCATGCATTCTCTCTCTCTGGTCCCTTGGAAATTTAGATTAGGACAAGATAGTTTTTCTACATTAGAGTAGATTATGGCAGGTAGTTTAGGAGCAAGAACCAACTTTCTCTGGAGGTCTATCTCAAGTAGCAAGTCCCACAACTTGGAGATAGTACCCATTTTATCCAATCACACCGTAAGATCAAGCACACACACTTGTGCAAACCAAAGGGAGTTGTGATTCGGTGATAACAAACCTCTTTCAAATAAATGGATTCATGCCAAGATTAGGTGATCATATATATGTAGCCAAAAGAAATTGTTATGAGTTTAAACCCAAGGTAGTAGGCCCTTGTCAAGAGAACGAAAACTTCAGAGATCATGTGGATCATTTGTGTACCTTAGGAGGTGAGGAGTTTGACATTCATCAGTTGGCTTCACCCTAAATACTTCTATACATAGTTTATTTGAATTTCCATGTGTACATTACTGCATCCATACTACATTTCATTTGCCAGATCATATTGTAAAATTGTAGTCAAGAAACTTATTTTTCAAACAACTTCCAAAACTTCTAAACATTGGAAAAAACACTAAATCATACTTCTTCAAATATTCACCATATTATCGTCAACAATTCTAATCATTTTATCATTTCAATATGTTAAGAAATTTTGTTGACATTAATCTTATCAAGGTCTCCGCCTACTTGGTTTTTCCCATAGTTTTCTTCTAGCATAGGTGTCTTTGCCCATGGTTTGTTCTAGAAGCTTCTTGATGTCACATATTTCCCAAGAAACCTCTTTGGTAACAAAAGCACTCTAAAACACTTTACCCGGAGTGCTTGTTCACCTATCATGCTTCTTGGTGAGGAGCCCTCACATCTTACTAGTTACGTAGGGTTGAGGCTAGGGGTAAGCTCTCCCTCCCAAAGACACATCTCAAAGTTTAAAAAAATGATATAAGTTAATCAATAAGTGTAAAAATATTTCATTTACAAATAAAACTACACTTCTTTCCCTACCAATCTTTGGTGATGAGCCCATGCCTCTTACTAGTGGCATGAGGTTAGGAAAGGAGGGAAGTGCCCTTACTCACCTATATCTTGTCCTTAGTGATGAACCCATGCTTCTTACTAGTAGCATGGGGCAAGGTGTGGTGGGTCTATTTATAATAATTCAAGAAGGTATAAGCAATTTAACAAATAGATTTGAAACTTCAAATCACAAAAAAAAAAAGTGAATTAGATGTATATGTTCCGAGAGTTTCAAAACCTTAAAACCATATTTTATTTGTCAAGAGGCCATCTATGGATCTAAGTCTAGATAAAATTGCAAGAAAATCACATTTTAGACTACGTAGTAAACTATGTGTAGAGTTAATTTGTAAGTTCCTAATTATATATTTTTTTCAAAATATTGTCTTTCTTTCATCATTACCATTCATCAAAACAATATGTCCCTTCTCACTCTTGGTGTTGAGACCTCACATCTTACTAGTTACATGGAGTTAGAAGAGGAGTGAGTTCATTATCTTATTTTATCACATTCATCACATTTTCCAACAAAACAAGAAGTACTAAATATTGTTTGAAAACCAAAGTTTCAGATTACATTGTGTTCACATAAGCATCATATAAAGAAAAAGGGTAAGTGCACGAAGTTGGGGGGGCAATAAGTCGACAAAACCTGAAAACAGATGAAACGTATATGAGTTTTAAAGAAGGTAAAAATGCGTACACATTTTAGAGAAGACAAAACACGTACGCATTTTAGGGAAGTCAAAACACGTACATGTTTTGAATAGTATGGACCATGTATGTGGTCTTGGGTGTCTTATACTTACAAAAATAAATGTTTTGTATAAGAACTAATAAAATAAATCTTAAAAGTATAAGAAATAATAAAAGAAATCTTATACTTTAAAATTATTTTAGTAAATATAAGAAATTAGGGTCACTCTACACCTGATGGAAGTGGTTCCATAGCTCTAATAGTTATAATCTAGAAGATAGTTTTTCAAAATCCAATCTACAAGATTGTACTTGCTCATTTTCAATATTTCAACAAAGGACCTAAAACTTTCAGGGCATATATATTGTAGTCGGTCTTTGTTTTGGGAAAGCATATAGTCATTTTAAAAGTTTTTTTACCTTCTAAAACGGATTTTGGCCCTACCACTACTTGAATTGGTGCCAATTTTTAAATTTGGTCCATGATTAACTTTAGTGATCATGAATTAACTCTATGATGCTTGTCTACTTCTTAGTAAAAAGATATCCTCACTTTGTAGATAGAATATTGTTCCCTAATAGAATTCATGTCCTATGGCCAAAATGAAGTAATTGTAATGTGCCTCCTCCTTAAGGTGTGATAACACTACTAGGTGTTGAATGCATTGTTGTGAATAGTACAAGTGAATTGCATCAAGTGAACTTATATGAATGTTTATTCTTAGAAACATGGTGCTCCATATAAAGATCATCCCCTCACCTTTCCTAGCTCTAAAAACATCCTTTCATGGAATCAAATTCATGATTCTCATACATGTTTTTGCTCATATGTCTCTTATGGAAAAATGATGCCTTAATACTTCATAAATAATGGTCCTTGATAGCTCGGTGACATGGCTAGTTTATTTTCACTTGTTTTGAAGGGTGTTAATTAACTCTGAGAATGGCCAAATTTTCCTTTTAGACCTTCATTTTAAGTAGTCTCTCATCAAAACTAAATGATTCGATCGATCACATTAGACACTATTCCCTACACATTGAAACACATTGAATGGTCTTATTAGGACTTTCCTTTGGTGAGGGTTTATGATTTAAGGTTTAGGGTTTAGGGCTCAAGATTTAGGGTTTAGGGTTTAGGGCTCATGGCTTAGGGTTCATGGTTTATGGTTTATGGTTATGGTTTAGAGTTTAGGGTTTATGTTTTAGGGTTAAGGGTTGAGGTTTAGAATTTAGGGTTTAGGATTTAGGGTTTAGGGCTCAAGGTTTAGGTTTAGGATTTAGGGATCAAGGTTGAGGGTTTAGGGTGTATGGCTCAAGGTTCGGGGTTTACGGTTAAGGGATCGGGGTTGAGGGTTTAGGGATCGGGGTTCGAGTTTAGGCTTCGGGATTAGGGCTTAAGGTTTAGTTTTTAAGGTTTATGGTTGAGGGTTTATGTTTGAGGTTTCAAGGTATAGGGTTTTGGCTTAGGGCTTAGGGATTAAGGCCTAGGGTTCAGGGTGTAGGGGTTTAGGGCTCAAGGTTTAGGTTTTAGGGTTTAGAATTTAGGGTTTAGGGTTTAGCAGTTTAGGGATTAGATCTTAGGGCTTAGGGCTCGGGGTTTATGGTATAGGGTTTAGGGCTCATAATTTAAGGTTTAGGGTTGAGGATTTATGGTTTACAGTTTAGGGTTTAGGAGTTAGGGTTTAAGGTTTAAAGGTTAGGGTTCAAGGTTTAGGGAAAAGGGTTTAAGTTTTAGGGTTTAAGGCTCAAGGTTTAGGGTTTATGGGTTAGGGGTTAGGGCTTAGGGTTTAAGGTTAATGGATTATGCTCACCCATTTAGTCACTGTAATGTTATATGTCTTACCCATTATTATAAGTATTGACAAAGAGTATTCAACTAAAAAGGGTTCATCTACTTCATAGGAAGAACATTCAAGGGAGTCATCATAATTTGATGCCTTTCATCTATTGATATTTTAAAGGAGGGAAATGCCCATTGCATGTGAACTATTTCACTCATTGTAATGTTTTGTGTCTTACCCATTCTTATTAGTATTGACAAAGAGTATTTAACTGAAAATGGTTCATCGACTTCTATGAAAAAATTCAAAGAGATTCATCAAAATTTGATGTCTTTCATCTGTTGATATTTTGAAGGAGGGAAATTCCCACCTCTCATAAACAAGGTAGTTATAAAAGTAGACTTAATGATGGTTCTAGGCACAAGAATAGGAAATATGGTCCTAAGATATTCAAAAAATGAACTCACTCATGAGACTTCTGAAATATATGAGGTTTAGGGGTTAGAGCTTAGGGTTCTAGATTTAGTGTTTAGGGTTTATGGCTCAGGCTGGGGCTCAGGGTTCAAGGTTTAGGGTTTAGGGTTAAGGATTTAGGGTTTAGGTTTTAGGGTTTAGGATTTAGTGTTTAGGGTTTAAGGTTTATTATTTTGTTTTAGGGTTTAGGGTTTAGGTCTCGGGGTTAAGGGTTTAGGTCACAGAGTTCAGGGTTTAGGGTTTAGTGTTTAGGGCTTAGGGTTTAGGGTTTTAAGGTTTAGGGTTTTTAGTTTAGGGTTTAGGGTTTAGGATTTATTGCGTAGGGTTTAGATTTTAGGGTTTAGGGGTCAGTTTTAGGGTAAATATGATTTAGTGTTTAGATTTTAGAGTTTATGGTTTATGGACCTTTAGGATTTAACAATTAGGGTTTAGGGTTTAGGGTTTAGGGCTCGGGACTCAGACTGGGATTAGGGTGCATAGTTTAGGTTTATGGCTCAAGGTTTGAGGTTTGGAGTAATGGGTTTAAGTTGTTTAGGGGTTAGAGCTCAAGGCTCTAGATTTAGGGTTTAGGGATCAAGGATCGGGGTTCAAGGTTTAGGATTTATGGCTCAAGGATTATGGTGTAGGGTTCAAGGCTTAAGGTTTAGGGTTTATGGTTTATCGTTTAGGTATTAGGGTTTAGGGTTTAGGGTTCATGGTTCATGGTTCATGGTTTATGGCTTAAGGTTCAGGGTTCAGAGTTACTAGTTTAAGGTTTAGAGGTTAGAACTCGGGGCTCTAGATTTAGTGTTTATGTTTTAGGCTTAGGGCTCGGGGTTTAGGGCTCAGGGTTTAGGGTTTAGTTTTTAGGGTTTAGGATTTAGTGTTTAAGGTTTAAGATTTATTATTTTAGTTTTAGGGTTTATGGTTTATAGTTTAGGGTTTATGTCTCATAGGGTTGAGGGTTAAGGGTTTAGGTCATAGATTTCATGGTTTAGGGTTTAGTGTTTAGGATCTAGGGCTTATGGTTTAGGGTTTAAGGCTTAGGATTTAGGGTTTGGGATTCAGTGTTTGGGTTTTATGGGTTAGGGTTTAGGGTTTAGGATTTTTATCAGGGTTTAGGGTTTAGGGTTTAACATTTAAGGCTCATGGTTCATGGTTTAGGGTTTAGGGCTTAAGGCTCAAGGTTTAGGGTTTAGGGCTCATGGGTAAGGGTTGAATATTTAAGGATTAGGGTTTAGGGCTTAGGATTTAGGGTTTAAGGTTTATGGTTTAGGTTTTAGGGTTTAGGGATCATGGTTTAGGGTTTAGGGTTTAGGTTTAGGGCCTCGAGTTTAGGGTTTAGGGTTTTGATTGTAGAATTTAAATGCTAAAATATTTAGGTTGAATGCTAAAAGCCTGAAAATTACCTATGTACTGACCAGATTATACTATAAAAAACTATCTCCTAAACCGTGACTAATAGAATGTGAGACAAGTTTCCATATGGTGCAGAGTGGCCCTAATTTCTTATATTTACATAACAAATTTAAAGTATAAGAAATAATAAAATATAAATAATAATAAATGAAAAAAAAAAATTGTAAATAGAAGCATGTCAAAAGCATATACAATATTTATACTATACGTAATCGCGCGACGCGTTTGTGTTTTCTCTTTTTCCAAGTCATGCCTTAGGCTTGGGGAGGCTTGGGATTTGGTTTGGATCCCAAGCCTGAGGCATGGACTTGCACAAACACGAGAAAACAATGTGTTTTTGTAGGAAAATGTAAAATGCCACTTCCTTTATGATAAATCAAAGTAAAACAATTGATCCATTTAAAAAAATTATACCACAACATAGAGCAGAGTTTCTTCATTCTAAAAATATAATTTTTCAAATTTTCTTGACTAATATAAGGTTTCCATATTATTTATTTTCTAACTATGCATTTTTATAGCTATTTTTTGAAGTTTAAATATGTCTATCTTTCATCGTGTATCTTTTTTTTGGGTGATCAAAATTGAAAAAATATATACTAGCACAAACTAGGCATAATTCTATACATATTCAAAAACAAATTTCTAAATTTTGATATTTTTGCGGTAGTTAAGGGGGCAATTGTCGAGCTCCGCTATTTTTCAAAACATAAAATTTATATACTAGAAAAATCATACATAAAAAAATATTCGCTAAAAAAATATAAAAAAATCTAACACAAACTAGATGCTCCTAGCTATCTTTCTACCAAAGGGTTTTCAAAAATACTAAATGGTGCTCAAAAAATGGTGGGGGCACAAAATTCACTATATTATGTTTATTTAACAAAAAAAGGAGCACTTTTTGGTATTTTAGTTGTTTTATCCACTTAAAGTTATCCGTTTTCAATAAAAATTAGTAGCTTAGAAACTAGACTCAAAATGCTACAATTCATATTTCTACAACATCTTCCAATTTTGAGTGTAACTATTTTGAAAAACTCATACAAGTTGAAGCTTTTTATTTTTCAGAAAAATGTGTCCACTTAAGACCCTCTTTTCCCCCAACTTGGTGCACTTACCCAAAACAAAACAAAAAAAGAAATCATTTCGTTATCATATCATCATTTGTAACATGCATTCAAAAATCATGTAAAACAACGGAAATGAAAGGAATGATAAGTACTAAGCCAAGAACATAGATACTAATCAAACACCACGATCAATAAGATGAAAGTAATTCACCAGAATAACTTTACATAAACCTTTGTAAACAAATGAGTAGCAATATCATATATTATTATGGAACTCAATGCAATACATTGAGAATGGGCCTTGCTTAAATAGGCAAGGAATAACAATCTAAGAACCAGTCAAGGTCATAGATCAAGCCATAAATCAAGGAAATAACTAGTCATCAAAGAACTAGTCAAGACCATAGATTTAGGAGAGAACTAGACATCAAGGATCTAGTCAATACCATAGATCAAGGAAAGAACTAGTCAATACCATAGATCAAGGAAATAACTATACCTAACAACTAGATAATATCTCCTAATATCTAAATAAGATAAAAGAAATATCCACACACATAAGTGGGTGAGGATAAATACAATAAAGGTAAATAAAGTACCTAGGTGAACATGAGCTAAGGTAAATACCTACTCTAACAACCCCCCTCAAGTGAAGCTAGGGGCCAAAATAGAAGTGGCATGTCCACAATATGAGTCCCAAAACTAGGCCTAATGAGGTACTCATGTACAATAACTGGGAAAAAGAGACACCGCAAAGTACCCAAAACTAGTAACAACAAAGTAAAGAGAGTAAAAACCCACTCCAAGGCATCCCAAGAAGCTCACTCAAAAAAATCGTACAATGTTAAAGAAGTTTGGTGTGCACTATGGTTTGAATCCATTGCTCAATCACAAAACTCAAAAAAAACTAACATTGGGTTTCACCATAATAGCTCCATACAAGGAGACTGTCAACGAAGTGATGTCGAAAGTGTAAAAAAAGAAACACCAAACATAATTTGATCAACTACTGCAAATAGGTGTGCCATGATCCAAGAATAAAAACCAAAGCAACAAGGCAAGGACACAAAATCTAAAGTGTCACGATCCAAGAAAAGCCAAGGTAACAAGGCAAGGACACGAAACCCGAAGAAGTAGGATCAACACCACACCCTCCCATACTGTTGAATGGGTGGAGTGATGCTACAAATCTGTATGAGTTGCCCAAAACAACTACTTGAACACTGAAAAACTAACACTGGAATGCACCAGAATAGATCCCCCATAAGAGATACTGTCAACATGCCAAAAGTGTCGAAAATACAAATACAAAATCTCTCAACAAACAAGAGAGATACACTACACCTACTAAATAAAAATGCTCAAAACAAGAAGCATCACAATGCATAAGGTATAGAAAGTGGAGCAAGAGGCTGAATGGTGGAGGAGCCATGCCTGTAGAGTCCTCTCAATAAATTCCTATGTCGCCTCCATGAGTGATCATATATCCACCCCAAATCAACATGGATGGATGAAGAAGATGCCTGCATATGACTTGGTGTAAAATGCATAATGGGTGCATGTAAAAGAACATCAGAATGTGTGTCAGGTTGATCATGTCTGATAGTTGAAATCTCAGGTTTCTCAATCCTGAGTGAAGGTGTAGAACTCATGTGTTGCTCATGATCCTTAGAAAGAGTCGAGTGAACAAAAAAGGAGCTCTATCAATGTGTGATCCCAATGAAGTATCTACTCGAAAACTAATGTCATGACAATAATTCCACTTAACATGTGGAATAGAGGAAACAATACCCTATGAATGTCTTCCAATGACTCCTCTAGTGAGACCCATAGAACGGAGCATGCGAGAACTGAATGCAATGGTATGCTTCTTAAAAAAGTCATGCAGCTGAGCAGAAGTAGGATACACAACATGTGTATGTAATAGGCACGAGATGTGGAAGAGCATACAAGAACAAGCCTCACGGGTTTAGAAGCATCAAAATCAAGTTCAAGCTCAAACTACAAGTGGACTAGGAGCATGGATATGGTTGTCCACAATATGATGGTGATGATGTAGGCTAGCAAGTTTATTCTACAGGAAGTGTATTATTGTATCCTTATCGTGAATGAGTGATTGTAGAAGAGAATTTCACTTCTTGAGCGATCTATTTTCTTCCACAAATTTTAAAATATCCTCTTGAAGTCCACATACTTCAAAGAAAAACATATCATTCTCAGAATCCATGATAGGTACAAACTGCAACTCCCAAAAATTTAGGACGTCGGGCTCAGCCAAAATTGCATCCACAATTGATTACAACACTCCTCCATATTTGGAACTTTATAATTATAGTGTAAGTCTCAAAATAAATAACTCCAATGGAAAGAGCATGAAAAAACAAGCACTTTTGTAAAAAAGGAACTCAAAACCGAGTTACCGATCAAAAGATACAAGCTTTTTAATATTTTGTTCTGTTATTTATTTTAGTTGCCACTGAAACAAAATAAATTCTTGTTGCCTTCACCACACAAATAAAATTAAAGGGGGCTGAAGTTAAGCACCTACTAGTAGAATCACAAAAGCTTTAAGCCCTCATATGACCATGCCATATGACAAAGGGCTAAGGATTTTAATGGGTCCGAAATAGTAAAAACCATGCACAACATTCATGGACCCCTGCCAAAAACGGAAAGAGCCGAAAACCTTCTTGTGCGCAAACCGAGATACATATGCTACAACAGAAAAATTCCCCTGTGCATATCTTGAGAAATTCAACAAACCTGAATACATAAAATCATGTTTTTTTCCCTTGGCTCGAATCCCAAGGCACATCGTGTGCTTTCTTTGTCAAAAAATTAAAAAACCACAAAAATGACTGCCTCCAAAATTGGCCGAGTTTACAGTCGATCTTAGGGTTTTCACACCTTTTGGATCCAATGGAAGCCTTTTTTTACATAAAAATTCATGCAGCAAAAAAATATGACCAAATCCCAAATATATGAATACACAAATAATTTATTTGCAAAATAAAACTTACAGATGGATGTCAATAGCAATCTCTACTCTAATACCATGAAAGGAATGATAACCAGATCGTACCAAGCCAAGAACATATATGCTAATCAAACACCACAATCAATAATATGAAATTAATTCACCAGAATAACTTTACATAAACCTTTGCAAACAAATGAGCAAAAATATCATATATTATTATGGAACTCAATGCAATACATCGAGAATGGGCCACGGCTTAAATAGGCAAGGAATAACAATCTAAGAACTAGTCAAGGTCATAGATCAAGCCATAAATCAAGGAAATAATTAGTCATCAAAGAACTAGTCAAGACCATAGATTTAGGAGAGAACTAGACATCAAGGATCTAGTCAATACTATAGATCAAGGAAAGAACTATACCTAACAAATAGATAATATCTCCTAATATCTAAATAAGATAAAAGAAATATCCACACACTAGGTGGGTGAGGATAAATACAATAAAGGTAAATAAAGTACCTAGGTGAACATGATCTAAGGTAAATACCTACTCTAACAGAAATTATGAACATTTAAGAGTACACAAGTGAAGCAAGACATCAATGAGATAAAATCTTAAACAAGACATTCAAGTCAAAAGAAATCATATATATATATATATATATATATATATATATATATATATGTGATTGTAGATAATTGAGTTTGTCTACAATGCCATCACACTCTAGGTGTGCTCAAACACTGGAATGAGCACAAAATCCCAAAAAAATGGTATATACAATAAAAACGATCCAACACAATAAAGGCCTATGGATTATCCCTCTCTACGGGATCTAGATGAAGGTGCACGGTTGGGGCTCCTACTATGGCTCCTATGGTGGAAGTGAGAGCCTTCTTGCCCAGATCTATGAGAATGACCATGAGATGATGAATCAGATGATCTTCCAATGGTGGCCTCATGGCGAGAATGTTCTTGCCGTTGCCTCCTATTAGCTATTTGATATCCAGAAAGATCGGTCCTCATCTCAATCACAGCTCCTTCTACAATCCATGCTAGAGAAATTAAATCAGTGTGCCACCCCGATAGGCTGCACTGAGACCATGAGTAACTCATATTGTGTCATGCCCATGGGGTGTGCAAAAGTATCAACAAGGATGTTTCGAATAAGATATCGCCAATTGTTAGCGGTGGTCAGTAAAACAAAAGAAAAAAATGGCGAGTTAGAAAATTTGTAAATGTGTGTGTGTGTGTGTGTGTGTGTGTGTGTGTGTGTGTGTGTGTGTAGTGCATAATTAACTAACACTTATAGCCTAAGTAGTCTATTCAAGATATTAATGTCCACTTACTCGATCTCTTGGATGTCGGGATGGATCTACTAGGGATAGTGGTGGTGGTGGTGGTGCCACTACACGAACTTGCTCAACCTGTTATCTCCTCGAAGCCACTTATCACCCAAAAATATCCTTCTTGGGTCAAAAGGGTTGCGAAACCTATAGCATTTTAAAGCCAAGATAATATTTGTTTTCCTACAATCGACACCTCATTCCATTTCCATTCATGGACCGATCTAATGACATGTAGATGTAAATTTTATATGTAAAGGTTTTGTTGAAAACCAATAAGCCCTTGTACATGTGCGGCAAGGAAAGTGATCAAATCTAAATAAACGGGTGTGCTTATCCATTTCAAATTGATATGTTTTCAACTCTCATTCCATTGGGTTTGTCATTGTCTAACCATTTTGTCATGTAATATGCCAATGAGGGAATGTATTTAGTTGAGGTAGCTATTTCTAGTGACATAGAAGAGGTGGGATTGAACAATGGATTGAGGTTGATGTATGTCCGGAGGGAACTATGTAAATCCTTGGCAACCTCTTCCTCATTTTTCATTATCACTAGGTTAAAGGGGCTACGTTGTAGCCAATTTTAATGGGTTTGTTCATAAAGAGAAGACCAAAAATAAAGTTCCATGATGTACTAGTGTTTCGTGTAGGCATGGGTCTTGTACAAGTATCCAAGGGCCTATTTCTAGAAGTTGGCTCCCATGGTGGAGAAACCATAGCTGCCATGAAGCTACAACAATATCATGGTGTTTGATATTTTTTGAGTGGATTTGATAGTTGTATAGTATGCATAAAACATCATTTCTCCAAGCTTCTCAATGATGTTCAAGTAGTCTAATATTTCTATTGGCATCGCCTCCTCGGTAAGAGAAATGGGAAATTTAGTATCCAAAGCTTCGATTTTGATGTTTTATTGGATTTTTAGGGAAATATCAACTATATTAAATTGAATGATTATAGTAGATTGAGACATGAGAAAAGAGAATCATCGCTTTTTTCCTCAATTATGGGCATAGAGGAGAGAAAGAACCAACCCATATAACCTCCAAATGGGTTGAGGATCACTATGAAAACCTAAGGGGTGGCTTGATAATTTAAGTGATGATAACTATTAGGAGAAAAGAGAAATATATTTGACAAGCAATATAAGCTTTCAAAAGTGGTAGAACTAAGAATTTAAAAGGAAAAAATGAATAAGACTTAATCAACGGTGGTGTATGATTCACAACAAGTTCACTAGAAAGTTTGTAAGCTAAGATGGAAAATATAATTACAGGCTCTCTATAATATATAGGATATAAATAAGATATAACAAAATGGACACACACACACACATGCATGTGTGTGCGCATGGACTCACACACATACACACACACACTTCTACATGCACAAAAAAATGCATATGAACATACACACATGCGCATACATTCAAATGAGTTAATACATGTGTGTGTGCACCCAAACACACACATAAAGGTCTTAGATGGATCTACAAGAGAGTAATCAACACTCAATATCAGATATAAGGTTTTAAATCCTATACCAAGGATATGGGATACGCTCCTAACTAAAATCTTAGGGGTTGTAAGTAAGATCTATTGTAATAAGCAAGAGCTAATCATAAACTAAGTGTTACAATCCAATAGGTAGCATTGATCCTAGTATAATACATAGATAACTTACATTATCCGAGTCTAATACATGGTAAAAAAAAAAATCAATTCAATATAAAGGAAATAGTTTAAGGCAAAGGTACTTACCTTTGAGTGGACATTATCACCACATTAATCCCCGTCCTTTGTTTATAACACCTTATGAGAGATTGTTGTGAGTGGATGATAAGAGGGATAGGAAAACACCTATATTAGTGTACATGTCTTAAAAGTTAAGAACATTTTTGAATAAGTAGTTATATTAAAGAAAAAAATACTTTGGGTTTTAATCATGTGGTTGCAACATAAAATTTGGAACCTTGTCTAAAATCCTCCTAAGTTTTTCCACAAGGTTTTCTATTTAAGTTTGTGCTAATTTTCACAAGAGTTCCCAATGTTAGCATACCACCAAAAAAATTATTACGGTTATGCCATGTAATCATGTGTTTGTTAGGATCAATGTTATGTGATCTTGTCATGGACATCATTTTTTAGATTTCTTAGTTACTCAAGGAGAGGGGATGTAGGTTATCATGAGTTCTATTTTAACTACTCTAATTTGAATTGTTTGAAGGAAATGAAAAATTGATTTACCGTTTGGAAGGGGTTATTCTTGAGATGAATTGATAGTGTTGGTTGTAATTACTTTAAAGGTATATTTATGATTTTTATGTTGATTTTTTTATTTTTAGGGATAGTGTTGGTTGTAACTTTGAAGGTATACTTAGGTACACTTGACTTTACCTTGTTTAATGAATTCCTCCAAAGTATTGGGATAAAAGAACTATACTCTATATTACACCCTAGGGTTTAAGTCTATATTTAAGAGTTAAATATATTTTTATCATGTATGTTAATTTCAATTTTGTGCATAAGGTATTTCCATCTCTTTATGAAATCTAGGTTGGAATCATTGACTAGTTATATATTCATTACTATATTTTTCTAAAGAGTTCTCAAGAAGATCATTTTATCGAAATTTTTAACTAGGGCATTAACTAAAACCTCAAATTTAATGATTAAATGAAAGGAAAATTGATTATACAATTATAAAGCCTCACTGCTAGTGTTTTTACAACCATTGTTCATTTTTATTCACTCTTTCTAGAGTTTTTAAATTTTTTTAAGATGAATGGTAGGATTAATAAATCTATCACAAGAGATGGTTGGAAACATCCCTCAATGTCCATAAAATATATGTAAGAAGTGAAAGGTTTATTTTGTAATGTTTTGAGAACCTAGTTATGTATTAGAGGTTGAGGGATTGGGTTCCCATTAGTATCCAAAATAAATGGAGGAGAAGGAAACTTGTTGGAAGATCCTACAATTATTTTTTCAGGTTATCTTTCCATTTTAAATTTTTGTTTTCATTTGGGTCATGTGATTAATTATAGCTACTTTCATAGGATCCATTTGATTGAACACTTTGATCAACACTTGGGTGTTATCCAATGGGTAAATTTGACTAGTAGTGTTAGGGGAAGTGTTAAGAGAGGGAACATTATTTTGGGGAGAGTTGGACAAATGATCCATCCTTGGTAAGAGAAATGAATAATATAGTATCTCAAGCTTTTCTTTTGATGTTTTATTGGGATTTACGTGGGTGGTCTCAACTATATTACATTGAATGATTGGAGATTGATACATGGAAAAAGTACATCATGAGTTATTTTCCTCAATTGTACGCATAAAGGGGATAAAGGAACAACCCATACAAAATATAAATTGGTTGATGATCACTATGAAAACCTTAGGGATGACTTGATAATAAGTGATGATAAATACTAGGAGATAAAGATAAATAAATTTGACAAGCAAGGTAAGCTTGGAAAATTAATAACATTAACAATTTAAAAGGAAAAATATGAATAAGACTCAATTAATGATGAAGTATGATTCATAAAGGGTTCACTAGAAATTTTGTAAAATAAGATGGTGAATGTAATGACCCTCTCTCTATATTATAGAATATAAGTAGAAAACCATACTAAAGCCAACACACAAACAAGATATAACAAAAGGGGAAAACACATGCACACATGCACGCACGCACACACACACACACACACACACACACACACACACACACACACACACACACACACACGTTCGTGTGTGCACACGTGCATGCGCGTGTTCGCACGCACATGTGCACCACACACGCATATGCATATAATAAACATGCACATACACACACATACAAGCACACACGCAGGTGTGCACAAGCACACACACATGCACACACACACAATGGTCTTAAAGTAAATATACAAGAGAATAATCTACACTCAATATTAGATATAAGGTTCCAAATCCTATATCAAGGATATGGGTTTAACTATAATCTTAGTGGATATAAGTAAGATCTATTGTAATAAGCAAGAGATAATCATAAACTAAGGGTTGTAATTCACAAGGTGATAACCATCCTAGTCTAATACATATATATGTGACATTATCCTAGTATAATATATGTAGGTACATAAACTAATTAATTCAACATAAATGAAAGAGTTTAGGATTATGGATACTTACCTTTGAGTGGACATTATCACCACATTAATCCCCACCTTGGTTTATAACAACTTATGAGATTTTTTGTGGGTGAATGATAGGAGACATATGAAGAAGACCTAAGTTAACATTAACATATGCCTTCTACACCTCTTTCATAGTGCATTGGTTGAGAAAAATGGAATCTATTGAGTGTCATTTTAAGAGGCGTCGGAGGAAAATTTCCTCCTCATGTCCAAAAGGGTTGTGAGACCAATATTATTTTAAAGCTAGGTTAATATGTGTTTTCTTACAACAAGTGCCTCATTTTATTTCCATTCATGGACCAGAAAAGAACATATTGCTACAAATTTTTCAAGTACAACTTTTTTGAAAATCAATAAGCCCTTGTACATGTGCGGTAGGGGAAAATAACCAAATCAGTATAATAAGATGTACCGATCCATTACAAATCAATATGTCCTCGACTCAAAATCAATTGAGTTCACTATTTTCTAACCATTTTTCCATGTAATACATTATCGAGGAATGTTTTTGTTTGATGTAAGCTCTTTAGTGACATTAAAGAGGAAAGATTGGAATAGGGGATCGAGGTCATAGTATGCCTAGAGGGAATTGTGTAAATTCTTTTTGCAGCCTCTTCTTCAATCTGTTATATGGCTAAGTTGGAGAGGCCTTTTTGAATCCACTTCAATGGGGTTGTCTATAAAGAGAAAACCAAAAATAAGGTTCCATGAAGCATAGGTTCTAAATTTTTTTAAAATGAATGGTATGATAGGGAATTAGAATGCGATAAGATTTAGAATGGAATAATATTTTGAAAACATAAGTAGTAATAATCTTTGCATGATGAGTTTCACAAATACAATTTTGACCTTATTAAATTATGGTGCAAATAGTGTGGGACTTTCATGCACCAATCGAGGTTATAGGAGACTCACCTTATAATTTAGAGTCGAGTTCAAAAGAATGTGTGTGTGTGTGTGTGTATGTATATGTATATTATATGCATATGTTTATAAATATACATACATATATATATATATATATATATATATATATATATACATACACATACATATACATATGTTTTATACCCTTAACCTATTGCTTGCATTAGGATATGAGCAGCCAACTTGTGGCTTACCATATCATTTTATTATATCATTTATAATTTCTCGTACTTAGTAGGTTGGCCTTGGTGATGGCCATAACATATGAATAGTATATATAGGGGATTTTAGGTAGTAGTTCATCATCATTGGAGCATTTGAGTCTTATTTTATGGCCTCGAAGTGGCGAAGATATTATAATTGCATATTGAGATCATTATTCTAAAATATTATGTTATTTGGTATTTTATTGCTGCTCATAATCTGAATTATACAAGTAATTTCATTACAAGTGGTATCAGAGATACGATCCCGGGCCAAAATTAGGGCAAAAACCCTAATTTTTTGTTCCTGCTATATCTTGTAAACCACATTGAATTTGTGGGATATTTTTCACTATAGTTGTGAATCATTTCAAGTAAATATATTTGAAACTTTCAGAATTTTTTTATATCTTTTGCAAACATTATTGCAAATTTAGGTTTTTTGATAAAAATGCTCCCTAGACCGAAATTTGTGGAATGTTTCGAAGTTCTTTACATTTTCAAAAATCTGGTCACTTTGGGTAAAACCCTAGATAAAGATGGGGTAGTGATTGAATATTTGGAGTCAAAAGGGGTAAATACAAATTCCTCAGCACTAGGGTTTACCTCAGTTGATCATAAGGTGAGCCATCTCGAGTATGAGTGTGAAATATACAATGAACGAGATGTCCTCTAAAGGAGACATAGACCAAATCAATCGGTGGTTGGATGATATCATGCAACATATAAAGGGTAAAGAGTATGCCCCAAATCAGCCCCATATCAACCAAGGAGGATCTTTACTTCAAAATAATGGACAAAATAACCATGTTGGATCTTTTCCAGTAGAATCAAAATCCCACTTATTTGTAACCATAGAACATGATGCCAAAATTTGATATGCGCAAATATGATGGGAATGATCCACTAAATTGGATAGATCAGATGGAGAACTTATTTGAGTTACATCAAACATGATCAGGACAAAATGTGACCTTGGCATCCCTGTATCTTGAACCAGACCAATTCATTTGGTATCGATGGTTATGTGCTCAAAGGCAAAAGAATGGTCTCGGTGTCACTTGGATAGTTTTTACCAAGGAGTTGCAATTACACTATAGTTCCAGTGTTTCAGAGAACTACTTTAGTCACTTGGCAAAGTTATGACAAATAAGATCAGTCAAATATTATGTGCATCAATTCCGAACCTGTCTTTAAGGGTGGAGAATATTCTATAAGGGAATCGAATGACCCGTTTCTTTGGGGTCTTAAGGACCACATCGAGCATGAGGTACGTATGTTTAATCCACTCAAGCTTTCGATTCTATTATCATGACACATTGAGTAGAGGAAAACATTCTTTTTATTAGGAGGCAACCTTTCATTAACACCAAAAATCGTAGTATTTCTTCCCCTTCATTCGCTCAACCAATTAGACTGACTCCTCAACAAATGGAAGAAAAGAGAACAAAGGGATTATGTTTTAACTATGACACCAAATATGGACCGGGACACAAATGTGTTGAAAACAAGTTTTTCTATATTGAAGGAGGAAATGAGGATGACAAGGAAGCTGAAATTATAGGAGATGTTGAGGAACCAATAAAAGATGAAGTAGGGGATCACCAACCTACAATTTATTGTCACGTGTTGTCGGTATTATTAATCCTCAAACACTCAAGGTTATTGGCTATCTCAAAAAATAGAAGGTGACAATGTTGATTGGCTTGGGAGTACTCATAACTTCATAAATAGTAAGTTAGTTACCCGCCTCAATTGTTTTATTTACCCAAATTTAGAAATACAAGTTATGATTATGGATGGTGGGACATTCAAGTGTACATGAAAGTGCCATAGTATCAATATTTCCATGGGAAACTACATGTTAGACTCACCTATGTTTTCTATTTCTATGGGAGGAGAAGATATTGTTTTGGGTGTCTAATGGCTCACAACCTTGGGTACTATAGAGATGAATTTCCAAGAATTGTTCATGTGATTTCATTTATATGGAAGGAAAATAAAATTGAAAGGGATGGTAGCTAAGTCTCTACATATTATTATCTCTCATCAGATGTAGAAGGTTCTCAGAAAAGGAGTATATGGATTTATAGAAAATTTATTTTCCATAGAAGTAGAAAATATAGAGTCTTCAAGGCCACCCGATCTTCAAAAGATTTTCGATGCTCACTCATCTATTTTTAATGCAATTCCAAAGGAAATACCACCGAGTTAGGGATCATGATCATGTCATTCATTTGATTCAGGGAATCAAACATCTAACATCAGACCATATAGATACCCATATTCCCATAAAATTGAGATCAAGAAAATGGTACATTAAATGTTGAAGGCAAAGGTGTCATCAAGCATATCTAGAGTGCATATTCTTCACCAGTGGTCATGGTACGTAAGAAGGATGAAACATGGAAGATTTGTGTATATTATCAAGAACTCAAAAACTACACCATCAAAGATAAGTTTCCTATTCCAATAATTGATTATTTACTTGATGAATTGCATGGTGTTATTTATTTCACAAAATTAGATCTTCGTTCGGGGTGTTGGTGCTCAAAATAGTCTCGCCCCATTTTTCTTGTGGCATCCATCGATTTACTGACCTCTGTCACATTTTATCCCCATGTGTTATGGCCGAAAGGTCTCTGCCTTCCTTTTGTTTCCATAATTAATTTGTTCCTAGGTTGAAGTTCACGTATGGGTCCATTTATGTCTCCTCATTTCTCTTTTCCTCTGAAGGGGTCTGTAATTTGGGTCTCTTGTTCTCTATTCATCTAAAACTCAAGCTCTCCCATTATTTATTTTTTCCATAGTCGAAATTTGTTGTCCTTATCATTTTTTCCCTGAATACTTGAAGAAAAATGAATGGATGTAGCTCAGGAAGAACGTATTTAAGCCTTGTAACATCTTTGAATTCTCCGTCCTTGGAGAAAATTTCATCTCCGGATCAAATGGTCATTTTTCTATATTTTACAATTTGACGGGCATTTCTCCTGGTCAAATTTACATCCTTGCATTAACAAGGAACATGGCCTCTTTTGGTTAGATGTGGCTTGGCAAGATACTTCAAAAATTCTATGAATCACCTCAACTCAAAATTTTTCCACGTGGAGGAACGACACTCATTTGAAGATTTACTTTTGGTTTGGCCTTAGAGTAGCACTAGGAGGACATATGGAGGTTTCCGCTACTTTTCCCAAACTTAGATAAATTTTTATGTAGCTAAAAACAGTTTGGCGGGACAGGGACACATGGCGAGCCCGCGCTCATTCAAGGTCTCAATCTTGGGCACCATTTTGAAATTGTGCCATGGAGACACGTGGAGGCTTCCGCCGGGTCTTCCCATACTTAGTCTTTTTCAAAATATTTTGGGGTCTAGGACACGTGGAGGAACCACACATGTTTGGGGACCTGGCCCTTATGTTTCATTTTAAAGAAGCATCAGGAGGACACTTGGAGGCCTCCGCTCACTTTGCACTTTACTTAGACTTTTCAACGGCCAAAGGAGATTACCTTGGGCCCATGACACATGGCACCTTCCACTGAGCTTCAAGCCTTCAAACAAATTTTTCGAGCCAAGACACATGATGAGCCCGCACTTATCCAAAGTCTTAACTTTTGGGAACCATCTCAAGGTGTGCCATTATGACGCGTGGTTGTTTGAAAAGTCAAAAGTGGCGGGAAACATACCATCAGCCGGTAACTTAGAATTTTTGCCTCTTATTCTCAAAAGGGTTAAAATATCAAAATGGCCTGCAAGCCCGAAAAAGGATCATCAAAGTTTGTTTTAAAGTCAACAACGGAGCTGCAGATTCTTGGGGAAATTTGGAAAATTTTCCTTTTGGGAGAAAGGAGCTAAAAGCATAAAAGGAAGTGTGGTTCCGTTAGGACCCACATTAGAGGCATTTCTCAAGGGCGTAGCTATGGGAAAACTTTGAAAATTTTCCTTTTTCCCAAAAAGGGGTCAAGTGGCAGAATTTATTCGTGGTTCCTTTGGGACCCACCTTAGCACACGTGTAAGGCTCATTTCTCAAGGGTGGAGGTGCGGAGAAAAATGTGAAATTTTTACATTTTTTCAAAGGGTCGTAAAAAGTCAAAAGGAAGCCCCAAGCCCATTTTAAATTGAATCTTCCACATGGACGGCCCAAATTCAAAGTAAAGATCAATGGGTAAGCTGTGTGTCTAAATCGATTCCCCCATTTTTCTAAAGGCTCCTAGAAGTGCAATTCTTCATGATTTCTTCATATTTCCTACACACCAAATAGAGAGGAGAGTTAATTTTGATATCTAAGTTTGGTGGGGAGATCTGGAGACGTATTTTGCCATTAAAATGGTCTGACTATCGAGCTCGATCTGATTTTCCATTTTTCTTCTCTCGAGCACGCAAGGAACCAGATTTGATAGATTAGGGGTGGAAGTGGTTGGTGAATAGAAGGAAGAGTGATTTTCTAGAGGAAGGAGTTGAATGTGGGAGATATTTGAAGAGATCTACCCCCTGAGCACCTGATGACTTTTTGCAAATCTGATTTTGGGAATCACGATCGTGATCATGGAAAGCACTGGTGGCACTCAATGTATGGATTTTTGGGGGAAAAGAGGCTCTGTTGTAAATTTTATAAATGGCACAAATTTATTGTGTAAATGGTTGGAGTGTTAGGGGTCGGGACTGATTTTTCTAATAGAAAAATCTTGATAGAGCCCATCTTTTTGAGAAGTCGTTTGAGAAGCTTGTATATCTCTTTTGTATTGAATCGATCATGTCAAGGTGGTTGTGAATGTACAAACCATTGATAGGCTTTGGAATTGTTCTAGAAACTTTCCCCTACTTGATAGATTTAATCAAATTTGAGTTATTCTGCATTATCTTGAGAAAAATGTGTTTGTTTTATTTACGAATGTTTGTAGATAGTTTTCTTTTTCTGTTGAATCTTGTATCAAAATCTATCTCAATCACACAGTCTCAATCCTTGTGACAATTTAGTGGAATCTACGGTTTCATTTCTTAGAAGATCTTTCATATCTGGGGAGTGAAATAAATGATTTAAAATCACTTTTCTTTCATTCGTTGTGAGAGATTATTTGTAATCCTGCAGGTGTACACGAGGTGTGATTGGGCTTAGATCTTGATGCTTTGTTGGGTTTTCTAACTCGATCCTTCGTGCTAGAATCTCGTAGATTGTGTGAAAAACTGCTAATTTAGGCCTTCATTGAAGCACATATTCTGGTTAAAGAAACATTTTAGTTGTTCTGTGGCATTCTATTGGTTTAACCTTCCATTTTGTAAGATTTCTCAAGGATCTGGAGAATCAAGTTCATTCTGCCTCACCTCCCACCAAAAAATTTATTTAAAAACAACCAATTCTACCCATACTACCCCTATTTGTCCTATGTGTGTACAAAAGCATAATTTCCATCACCAAAACATGTAGAAATAATCAAGATTCCGGATGTTTTTAATTACGAACCTTGTTTAGAAAATATATCCACTATCTAGAGTAACAACTCGTGAGAGTTAGATTTTTTTACATTGATCATATTTTTTCTAAGGTCTTATTCATAACCTCATAGAGAAAGATATCTCCATCTCCTCCATAAACAATAGGCTACAGAAGGGTCCTCTCACCTTGGTTGAAAGGCACAACCATAAAGTAGTGAGGATAGATCAAATCCTCTTGATGGTGTTATCCATTTCTTCACATCTGAGTGAAAAAGACCCGGTTAGATCCCAATCATGGGCTACAAAATGACCCACCATAATCTATCTATCCCTAAGATTCTGTCAATACTTATGATGCTACTAGAATTTGAGGGAGAATCAATTTGGGTACCAACACCCGAGTGGCACCATTACTGGGAGTGTTTTAAGTCGGCTGGGAATTGGTTTGCGTTCGAGACTAATTTGTTGATTCATTGTCAGTTCATATCTATTTATCCCGTCAACAACCCGAGTGGCACCATTTTCGGGGACATTGTGATTGCAGTTCATATTTAGATCCTAGTAATCATCTCTTATATGCTCCAAGTGCTAATACATTGTCTCAAAAATCATCTTTTTATGCGGGCTTTTGTATGAAGTGTTCGAAGTTGCAATCTTGTGTCCAACTCTTCCGATTCTTGCTATTACACTATTTTATATTGATAAATCTTGGTAAAGAAAAGTTAGGTCTTATCATTTCAGCTTCTACAGAAAGTGACAAACATTTTACGAGATCATATTATAGCGCATTTTCACAACTAAGGTGGAAATCATTAGTGGCGACTCCCTGTTGAATTGGTTTTGATAAGGACTAGTGTCTTAAAACTCTGTCAAAGTAAGATTTGTTACTATTCTTTGTAAATCTAGAAGGAAAAAGATATTTCTTTGCTAGGGATCTTGCTAGGACATTTTTTCCAGACTTAGGAAAAGCAAAGTCAGAAGGAACAAGAGAATGGAGAGTTTTGGGAGATCAGTAGTCAAGAAGAGAGATCCCTATTCATGAAAGTGATAGGCCTATCATTGAAGATTGTCATTCAAGCGCTTCTGAATCAGGTAGCCTATTTGTGGAATTGAATTCTCCAACTGGAGAAGGGCCTTCATTTGATTTTGAAAAGTTTACTTCCCATTCTTCCCTATCTTTTCAATATTTAATAGGAATTTCCAAGAAAGAAGGCCTTTATAGGGTATCCATTTTAAAATATATACTCCTATAATCAAAGTTGTTGTTGTGGAAGAAACAAAGGTCATTGATTGGTGTGATAAATGTTTCATTCCCCATGCTCCATGTGAGGAAGATCAGCCAAAAGAAGAAGAATTTGATGATGATAATGATGATGATGTCTGCGCATGATGGGTTTCTCCATGAGGTCACAATCGGGGAAAATTCAACCGAGGTGATAAGTGCTAGAACTACTACTACTTTTTGGGACTGCATTCATAGGGTACCACTTCTTCCTCCCTCTCATGCTTTAGAAGTAGATACTGTACAAGATTTTGAATTGCTCAATAATGACTTTGAATATTTAAGGGCTTTAATGATAAATAAGTATGATGGAGGAATCCCATCTAAGGAGGATAGGTAGCTATTGATGAATGTTGTTGTGGCTCAAGAAAAGGAGTACAATGCAAGAAGTAGGGTTAGCAAAGGTACAGGGCCTCAAGCCAAGCCAAAAGCTCCCTTACTTTCAAACATTCCTAAAGAGGCTCCTAATAAAGATGCATCCGCCAAAATCCTCGTGTGGTTCCAAAAAAAGTCATCCCCGCCTCATGCCCAAGTTGTCAAAAATTCTGTACCACCTAATGAGTGTGTTAGCTTTCCTTCCAATACTGCCTTGCCAAGGAATGTCTCATATGACATTGCCCAAGTTTTAAGTCAAATCAAAGTCTTTGTTCCAATTGTTGAGTTGCTTAGGATTCCTAAGCATAAAAGGAGAGCATTTGAATACTTGGGATTGAATGAAGAAAAGATTGCCCTAGGAAGAAATGTAAACATTATGGAGACTCCTCCAGTCATTGAAGAGTTAGAGACACCACCAGTGTTGGAGGAACTAGGTGAACCACCTGAGGTCTATTTGGGGACATCCTTAGTGGACTCTTAGCTTGAATGTGGATCCATTCTTCACCACTTTGATCATAAAGGATAGATTGCTCCACAACTGTATGTTTGACTCAGGGGCATCATGCAATGTCATGCCTTTGGAAGTCATGAATGAGCTGAATATCAAAGTAACAACAACATATGGGAAGTGCATTGCCATGGACTCTAGAGAAGTGCCAGTAGTGGGATGTGTGAAAGGTTTGGTGGTGCAGCTTGCAGCTTACCCAAGTAAAAATTTAAAACCTGATGTTGTCATTGTTGACTACCCTGCCAAGTGGGGGATGTTGTTGTCAAGAAAGTGGATAGCAAGTGTTAGTGGTAGTGTGCAAATGGACATGTCTTATGCCACTATCCCCATTGAAGGAAACTTGGTGAAATTATATGGAGAGAATAAGATGTTGTACTTGATTGAAGACCCAAGTAATGCATCTTATGAAGTTTTGCAAGTAGATGTTGATCTTAACAATTTTGTGAGTTTTGTGGATTTCAAGGAGTATGAAAGTGTTGAAAATAGAGCTCCTAAGTATGTTGTTTTTTTGGGAATTTGGTCTATGATTCAGCCTTGAAAAATGTTAAAGAATTTGACTTAAACACAATGGAGGAGCTTCAGAGAAAATGGATGGTTTACAAACTAAACAAAGAAGAAAAAGAGGTATATTTCAGTTGATGAAGACATATCAAGATTGCTTAGCATGGTCATATCCAAGATGGTAGGCACTTGAAGATTTTCCTTGATTTTTTCTTTGAATCAGGATTAAATATCTATTGTACAATGTATATTTTGTTGTTTGTTTCCTATTTTCTTTGTTTTTACCCGTTCTAGTCCTTGATGACCTTTTTTTTACTAGTTTCTCTATTCATTTTTGGGAGATGGATCTATTTCACTGCTCTGCAAGATGACTCCATTGCCTAATGGATATTTTGGCACTTGGTCTACCTTTGATCTTGTTGCACTCACTCGGAGTGCCCATCCCCAAGTCGGAGCCAATGTTGGTGCTCAAAATAGTCTCACCCCATTTTACTGTGGCATCCATCGATTTATAGCCTCTGTCACATTTTATCACTGTGTTATGCCCAAAAGGTCTCTGCCTTCCTTTTGTTTCCATAATTAATCTATTCATGGGTCGAAGATCACGTATGGGTCCATAATTGTCTCCTTGTTTCTTTATTCCTCTAAACGGGTCTGTAATTTGGGTCTCTTGTTCTCTGTTCATCTAAAACTTAGGATCTCCCATTATTTCTATTTTCCACAATTGAGATTTTCTTTCCTTTTCATTTTTTCCCTAAATACTTGAAGAAAAATGAATGGATGTAGCTCTGAAGAACGTATTTGAGCCTTGTAACATCTTGAATTCTCTATCCTTGGAGAAAATTTCATCTCGGGCTCAAATGGTCATTTTTCTATTATTTATGATTTGATGGGTGTTTCTCCTAGTCAAATTTGCATCCTTGCATCGATAGGGAACATGGCCTCTTTTGGTTGGACGTGGTTCGACAAGATACTTCAAAAATTCTATGAATCACCTCGAGTCAAAAATTTTCACGTGGAGGAACATTGCTCATTTGAAGATTTACTTTTGGTTTGGCCTTGGAGTAGCATTAGGAGGACACGTGGAGGTTTCCGCTACTTCACCTAGACTTAGATAAATTTTTATGCAACTAAAAATAGTTTGGTGGGACAGGGGGCATATGGCGAGCCCACGCTCATTCACGGTCTCAATCTTGGGCACCAATTTGAAATTGCGCTATGGGGACACGTGGAGGAACCACGCATGTTTGGGACTGGCCCTTAAGTTTCATTTTAAAGAAGTGCTAGGAGGACACTTGGAGGCCTCCGCTCACTTTGCACTTTGCTTAGAATTTTCAACGGCCAAAGGAGATTGCCTTGGGCCCTAACACATGGCGCCTTCCACTGAGCTTCAAGCCTTCAAATAATTTTTTTCAGGCAAGACACATGGTGAGCCCATGCTTATTCAAAGTCTCAACTTTTGGGAACCATCTCAAGGTGCGCCATTATGACGTGTGGCAATTTGAAAAGTCAAAAGGGTGGGGAAGTGGACCATCGGGGTAACTTATAATTTTTTCCTCTTATTCTCAAAAGGGTTAAAATATCAAAAATGGCCTGTAAGCCCGACAAAGGATTAGTCAAAGTTTTTTTCAAAGTCAACGACAGAGGTGCGGACTCTCGGGGGAAATTTCGAAAAAAATTCTTTTGGGAGAAAGGAGCTAAAAGCATAAAAGGAAGCATGGTTCCACTGGGACCCACATCAGAGGCATTTCTCAAGGGTGGAGCTACGGGAAAACTTGGAAAAATTCCTTTTTCCAAAAAAGGGGTCAAATGGCATAATTTATCCATGGTTCCTTTGGGACCCACCTTAGGACACGTGTCAGGCTCATTTCTCAAGGGCGGAGGTGCGGAGAAAAATGTGAAATTTTTACATTTTTTCAAAGGGTTGTAAAAAGTCAAAAGGAAGCCCCCGAGCTTGTTTTAAATTGAATCTTCCACATGGACGACCCAAATTCAAAGTAAAGATCAAGGCGAGATGTGTGTCTAAATCTAATTTCCCGCCCCGATTTTTGCTAAAGGCTCTTGGAAGTTGAGTATTCATGATTTCTTGGTATTTCCTACACGCCAAAAGAGACGAGAGTTAATTTTGATATCTAAGTTTGGTGGGGAGATCTGGAGACATATTTTGCCATTAAAATGGTCTGACTATCGAACTCAATATGATTTTCCATTTTTCTTCTCCTAAGCATGCAAGGAACCAGATTTGACAGATTAGGGGCAGAAGTGGTTGGCAAATAGAAGGAAGAGTGATTTTCTAGAGGAAGGAGTTGAATGCGGGAGATATTCGAAGAGATCTACCCCCGAGCACCTGATGACTTTTTACAGATCTGATTTTGGGAATCGCGATCGTGATCATGAAAGCACTGGTGGCACTCAATGTATGGATTTTTGGGGGAAAAGAGGCTTTGTTGTAAATTTTATAAATGGCACAAATTTATCGTGCAAATGGTTGGAGTGTTAGGGGTCAAACTGATTTTTCTAATAGAAAAATCTTGATAGAGCCCATCTTTTTGAGAAGCCATTTGAGAAGCTTGTATATCTCTTTTGTATTAAATCTAATCATGTCAAGGTGGTTGCGAATGTATAGCCATTGACAAGCTTTGAGATTGTTCTAGAAAATTTCCCTTGCTGATAGATTTAATCAAATTTGAGTTATTCTGTGTTTTCTTGAGCAAAATGTGTTTGTTTTATTTCGAATGTTTTGCAGATAGTTTTTCTTCTTGTTGTTGCAATCTTGTATCAAAATCTATCTCAATCACATAAGTCTCAATCTGTGTGACATTTAGTGGCATCTTGTATTTCATTTCTTAGAAGAGCTTTCATCCGGGAGTGAAATAAATGATTTAAAATCACTTTTCTTTCATCGTTGATAGAGATTGTCTATATTCCTCTGGGTGTACCTCAGGTGTGATTTGGCTTAGATCTTGATGCTTTTTTGGGTTTTCTAACTCGATCCTTCGTGCTAGAATCTCGTAGGTTGTGTGAAAAACTGCTAATTTGGGCCTCCATTGAAGCA
The DNA here is from genome assembly GCA_018340775.1 of Taxus wallichiana var. yunnanensis. NCBI lineage: Eukaryota > Viridiplantae > Streptophyta > Pinopsida > Cupressales > Taxaceae > Taxus > Taxus wallichiana. Next base: position 10,223,467 of record CM031235.1, on the reverse strand, counting down.
CATATTCTAGTTAAAGAAACATTTTAGCTGTTCTGTGGCATTCTATTGGTTTAACCTTCCATTTTGTAAGATTTCTCAAGGATCTAGTGAATCATGTTCATCCTGCCTCACCTCCCACCAAAAAATTTACTTTAAAACATCAAATTCTACCCATACTACCCCTATTTGTCCTATGTGTGTACAAAAGCATAATTTCCATCACCAAAACATGTAGAAATAATCAAGATTCCAGATGTTTTTAATTACCTGAACCTTGTTTAGAAAATATATCCACTATCTAGAGTGACAACTCGTGAGAGTTAGATTTTGTTGCATTGATCATATTTTTCCAAGGTCTCATTCATAACCTCATAGAGCAAGATATCTCCATCTCCTCTATAAACAACAGGCTATAGAAGGGTCCTCTCACCTTGGTTGAAAGGCACAACCATAAAGTAGTGAGGATAGATCAAATCCTCTTGATGGTGTTATCCATTTCTTCACATCTGAGTGACAAAAGACCAGTTAGATCCCAATCATGGGCTACAAAATGAACCACCATAATCTATCTATCCCTAAGATTCCTGTCAATACTTGTGATGCTACTCAGACTTTGAGGGAGAATCAATTTGGGTACCAACACCCGAGTGGCACCTTTGCTGGGGAGTGTTTTAAGTCACTGGGAATTGGTTTGTGTTCTTTGAGACTAATTTGTTGATTCACTGCCAGTTCATATCTATTTATCCGTCAACGACTTTGAGTGGCACCGTTGTCGGGACATTGTGATTGCAGTTCATATTTAGATCCTAGTAAGCATCTCTTATATGCTCCAAGTGCTAATACATTGTCTCAAAAATCATCTTTTGTCCGGGCTCCGTATGAAGTGTTGAAGTTACATGTACTATGTCCAACTCTTCCGATTGTTATTGCACTAGTTTTTATTGATAAACTGGGTAAAGAAAAGTTAGGTCTTACAATCCAACTTCTAGCAAAGTGACAGACATTTGACATATCATATTATAGCGCATTTTCACAACTAAGGTGGAAATCATTAGTGGCGACTCCCTGTTGAATTGGTTTTGATAAGGACTAGTGTCTTAAAACTCTATCAAAGTAAGATTTGTTACTATTCTTCGTAAAGTTGGAAGGAAGAAGATCTTTCTTTGCTAGGGATCCTGCTAGGACATTATTTCCAGAGTTAGGAAAAGCAAAGTCAGAAGGAAGAAGATCTTGGAGAGTTGTGGGAGATCAGCAGTCAAGAAGAGAGATCCCCATTCATGAAAGTGACCAGCCTATCATTGAAGATTGCCATTCAAGTGCTTCTGAATTAGGTAGCCTCTTTGTGGAATTGAATTCTCCAACTGGAGAAGGGCCTTCATTTGATTTTGAAAAGTTTACTTCCCATTCTGCCCTATCTTTTCAAAATTTGATAGGGATTTCCAAGAAACAAGGCCTTTAGAGGGTATCCATTTTGAAAGCTATACTCCTGTATTTCAAAGACCCCCTGCCCCTTATCAATTTGTTTCTCCCCCAAGATCACCTCCTCGAATCAATATGGCTCATCCCCCACCTAGACCTCCATTTTTTGTAAACACCTTTGGACCTATAAATTTTGTGGGAATGGTTGGTTATCCAAATGCAGTACCTCAAGATGTAAGGAACTAGAATACCAAAGTTCTAAGGAAACAATGTTATAACTTGTTATCAGCATTTAAAGCTTTTTATCAACATGATGGAATAATTTGAGATTGAACATGAAGATGTATACATCAAATTGTTTGTTCACACTTTGGAAGAGGATGCAAGGGATTGGTATAAAGATTTTCTAGATAACTCTATTGATTCTTGGACTGAGATGAACAATGCCTTTAGACTAGTTTTGTGATATAACCTGACCTTAGGTTTCTTCTATCAAAATTTTAAAATATCAAGAAGAATCCTAATGAGTCAGTACATGATTTCAAAACAAGGTTCAACAAGACTTTGAGAAGATTTCCTGTTAACTTGAGACCATGTGATGAGTCATGTTTGATCAAATATTCTAATGCATTTGATAAAAAAGTTGCATACTACTTGAGGGACAAGAACCCTACCAATTTGAGGTAGGCCTTCACTATGGCTTTGCAAATTGAAAACAACATCAAGGAAATTGGAAAACCTCCTAAGAGGGATGGTGTGAAGCTAGTTAACCCAAAAAGCCTCAAACAAGTAAAGTTGCTGATCTAGAGGAAGTTGTGAAGACTTTGGCAGGGGCTGTCAAAGAAATTTCCTACAAAATAGCCCATGTAGAAAAGGGGATTGGGCGAGTTCACAAGGTCAACACAAGAAACAAAGCCAAGATAGGTTTACAAATCACCAAAGATCTGATGACAGAGCCAAGGGACCTGTTGGATTTGGAAATAAGCAGCCCTAGGCCGGGAAAATAGAATGGTGCCGAGATCATTTCACTGTCAGAGTTGTTTTTGTGGAAGAAACAAAGGTCATTGATTGGTATGACAAATGTTTCATTCCCCATGCTCCATCTGAGGAAGATCAGCCAAAAGAAGTAGAAGTTGATGATGATAATGATGATGATGTTTGCATGATGGGTTTCTCCATGAGCTCACAATCAGGGTCAACTTCAATTGAGCTGATAAGTGCTAGAACTGCTACTACTTTTTGAGATTGCATTCATAGGGTACCACTTCTTCCTCCCTCTCATGCTTTAGAAGTAGATACTGTACAAGATTTTGAATTGCTCAATAATGAATTTTAATATTTAAGGGATTTAATTATAAAGAAGTATGATGGAGAAATCCCATCTGAGGAGGATAGCAAGCTATTGATGAATGTTGTTGTGGCTCAAGAAAAGGAGTACAACACAAGAAGTAGGGTTGCCAAAGGGACAGGGCCTCAAGCCAAGCCAAAAGCTCCCTTACTTTCAAACATTCCTAAAGAGGCTCCTAAGAAAGAGGCATCTGCCAAAATCCTTGTTGTTCCAAACAAAAATCATCCCCCCTCATGCCCAAGCTATTAAAAATTCCATACCACCTAATGAGTGTGTTAGCTTTCCTTCCAATACTACCTTGCCAATGAATGTCTCATATGACATTGTCCTAAGTTTTAAGTCAAATCAAAGTCTCTATTCCAATTGTTTAGTTGTTTAGGATTCTGAGCACAAAAGGAGAGCATTTGAATACTTTGGATTGAATGAAGAAAAGATCGCCCAAGGTAGAAATGTAAACATTATTGAGACTCCTCCATACATTGAAGAGTTAGAGACACCACCAGTGTTAGAGGAACTAGGTGAACCACTTGAGGTCTATTTTGGGGCATCCTTGGTGGACTCTCAGCTGAATGTGGATCCATTCTTCACCACTTTGATCATAAAGGATAGATTGCTCCATAATTGTATGTTTGACTCAGGGGCATCATGCAATGTCATGCCTTTGGAAGTCATGAATGAGCTGAATATCAAAGTAACAAAGCAGCATATGGGAAGTGCACTGCCATGGACTCTAGAGAAGTGCCAATAGTGGGATGTGTGAAAGGTTTGGTGGTGCAGCTTGCAGCTTACCCAAGTAAAAATTTAAAACTTGATGTTGTCATTATTGATTGCCCAGCCAAGTGGGGGATGTTGTTGTCAAGAAAATGGGTAGCAAGTGTTGGTGGTAGTGTGTAAATGGACATGTCTTATGCCACTATCCCCATTGAAGGCAACTTGGTGAAATTATATGGAGAGAATAAGATGTTGTACTTGATTGAAGACCCAAGTAATGCATCTTATGAAGTTTTTGCAAGAAGATGCGATCTTAACAATTTTGTGAGTTTTGTGGATTTTAGGGAGTATGAAAGTGTTGAAAATAGAGCTCCTAAGTATGTTGTTTTTTTGGGAATTTGGTCTATGATTCAGCCTTGAAAAATGTTAAAGAATTTGACTTAAACACAATGGAGGAGCTTCAGAGAAAATGGATGGTTTACAAACTGAACAAAGAAGAAAAAGAGGTATATTTCCAGTTGATGAAGACATATCAGGATTGCTTAGCATGGTCATATCCAGGATGGCAGGCACTTGAAGATTTTCCTTGATTGTTTTCTTTGAATCGGATTAAATATCTCTTGTATAGTGTATAGTTTGTTGTTTGTTTCCTATTTTCTTTGTTTTTATCCTTTTTGGTCCTTGGTGACCTAGTTTTTGCTGGTTTCTCTGTTCATTTTTGAACATGGCTCTGTTTCACTTTGCTCTACAAGCTGACTCCATTGGTGATGGATATTTTGGCACTTGGTCTACTTTTGTTCTTATGGCACTCGCTAGGAGTGCCCATCCCCAAGTCAGAGCCAATGTTGGTGCTCAAAATAGTCTCGCCCCATTTTTCCTATGGCATCCATCGATTTACAGCCTCTATCACATTTTATCCCCATGTGTTATGCTTGAAAGGTCTCTTCCTTCCTTTTGTTTCCATAATTAATATGTTCCTGGGTCAAAGATCACGTATGGTTCCATATTTGTCTCCTCGTTTCTCTATTCCTCTGGAAAGGGTCTGTAATTTGGGTCTCTTGTTCTCTATTCATCTAAAACTCGGGCTCTCCCATTATTTCTATTTTCCACAGTCGAGATTTTCTATCCTTGTCATTTTTTTCTTGAATACTTAAAGAAAAATGAATGGATGTAGCTCGGAAGAACGTATTTGAGCCTTGTAACATCTCTTATTTCTCTATCATTGGAGAAAATTTCATCTCTAGGCTCAAATGGTCATTTTCTATTATTTACGATTTGACGGGTGTTTCTCCTGGTCAAATTTGCATCCTTGCATCGACAGGGAACATGGCCTCTTTTGGTTGGGACGCGGCTCAACAAGATACTTTAAAAATTCTATCAATTGCCTCGGCCTCGACTCAAATATTTTCCACGTGGAGGAACGACGCTCATTTGAATATTTACTTTTTGGTTTGGCCTTAGAGTAGCATCGGGAGGACAAATGGAGGTTTCCACTGCTTTACCAAGACTTAGATAATTTTTTATGAAACTACAAATAGTTTGGTGTGACAGGGACACGTGGCGAGCCCACGCTCATTCACGGTCTCAATCTTGGGCACCATTTTGAAATTGCACTATGGAGACACGTGGAGGCTTCCCAGGTCTTCCCATACTTAGTCTTTTTTCAAAATATTTTTGGGGGTTTAGACACGTGGAGAAACCATGCATGTTTGGGGACTGCCCTTAAGTTTCATTTTAAAGAAGTGCCAGGAGGACACTTGGAGGCCTCGCTCACTTTGCACTTTGCTTAGACTTTTCAATGGCCAAAGGAGATTGTCTTGGGCCCTAACACATGGTCCCTTCTGCTGAGCTTCAAGCCTTCAAAAAAATTTTTTTCCGAGCCAAGACATGTGGTGAGCCCATGCTTATTCAAAGTCTCAACTTTTGGGAACCATCTAAAGGTGCGCCATTGTGACATGTGGTTGTTTGAAAAGTCAAAAGGGGCGGGAAATGGACCATCGGGGTAACTCAGAATTGTTGCCACTTATTCTCAAAAGGGTTAAAATATCAAAATGGCCCGCAAGCCCAAAAAGGATGAATCAAAGTTTGTTTCAAAGTCAATGACGGAGCGGTGGACTCTCGGGGGAAATTTGGAAACATTTCCTTTTGGGAGAAAGGAGCTAAATGCATAAAAGGAAGTGTGGTTCTATTAAGACCCACATCGAGGCATTTCTCAAGGGCGAAGTTGCGGGAAAACTTGGAAATTTTCCTTTTTCCTTAAAAAGGGTTCAAGTGGCAGAATTTATTTGCGGTGCCTTTGGGACCCACCTTAAGACACGTGTAAGGTTCATTTCTCAAGGGCGGAAGTGCGGAGCAAAATGTGAAATTTTTTTACATTTTTTCAAAGATTCATAAAAAGTCAAAAGGAAGCCCCCGAGCCTATTTTAAATTGAATCTTCGACATGGAAGACCCAAATTCAAAGTAAAAATCAACGAAAGTTGTGTGTCTAAATTTGATTGCGCCCCCTACCCCCCATTTTTTCTAAAGGCTACTTTGGAAGTGTGAGTCTTCATGATTTCTTGGTATTTCCTACATGCCAAATAGAGAGGAGAGTTAATTTTGATATCTAAGTTTGTGTGGGGAGATCTAGAGACGTCTTTCACCATTAAAATGGTCTAACTATCGAATCGATTTCATTTTCCGTCTTTCTTCTCCCGAGCACGCAAGGAGCCAGATTTGATAGATTAGGGGTAGAAGTGGTTGGTGAATAGAAGGAAGAGTGATTTTCCAGAGGAAGGAGTTGAATGCGGGAGATATTCGAAGAGATCTACCCCGAGCACCTGGTGACTTTTTACAGATCTGATTATGGGAATCGTGATCGTGATCATGGCAAGCACTGGTGGCACTCAATGTCTAGATTTTTGGGGGAAAGAGGCTCTGTTGTAAATGTTATAAATGGCACAAATTTATCGTGTAAATGGTTGGAGTGTTAGGGGTCGGGATTGATTTTTCTAATAGAAAAAAGCTTGATAGAGCCCATCTTTTTGAGAATCCGTTTGAGAAACTTGTATATCTCTTTTTTATTGAATCTGATCATGTCAAGGTGGTTGCAAGTGTATAGCCATTGACAAGCTCTGAGATTGTTCTAGAAACTTTCCCCTGTTGATAGATTTAATCAAATTCGAGTTATTCTGTGTTGTCTTGAGAAAAATGTGTTTATTTTATTTCTGAATGTTTACGAGTAGTTTTTCTTCTTCTTGTTGCAATCTTGTATCAAAATATGTCTCAATCACACAGTCTCAATCTGTGTGACAATTTAGTGGCATCTGCAGTTTCATTTCTTAGAAGAGCTTTCCTGGGAGTGAAATAAATGATTTATAATCACTTTTCTTTCATCGGTTGACAGAGATTGTATGTATTCCTCTGGGTTTACCTAAGGTGTGATTAGGCTTAGATCATGATGCTTTGTTGGGTTTTATAACTCGAGCCTTCATGCTAGAATCTCATAGATTGTGTGAAAAAGTGCTAATATGGGCCTCCATCGAAGCACATATTCTGGTTAAAGAAACATTTTAGCTATTCTATGGCATTCTGTTGGTTTAACCTTCCATTTAGTAAGATTTCTCAAGGATCTGGCGAATCAAGTTCATCCTACCTCACCTCCCACCAAAATAATTATTTAAAAACAACCAATCCTACCCATACTACCCCTGTTTGTTCTGTTTGTGTACAAACACATAATTTCCATCACCAAAACATGTAGAAACAATCAAGATTCTAGATGTCTTTAATAGCTTGAACCTTGTTTAGAAAATATCTCCATTGTCTAGAGTGATAACTCGTGAGAGTTATATTTTGTTGCATTGATCATATTTTCTCCAAGGTCTCATTCATAACCTCACATAGCAGGATATCTCCATCTCCTTTATAAACAATAGACTACAGAAGGGTCCTCTCACCTGGTTGAAAGTCACAACCATAAAGTAGTGAGGATAGATCAAATCCTCTTGAGGGTGCTATCCATTTCTCTACATCTGAGTGACAAAAGGCCATTTAGATCCCATCCCTAGCTAGAAAATGACCCACCATGATCTATCTGTCCCTAAGCTTCCTGTCAATACTTGTGATGTTGCTCAGACTTTGAGGGAGAATCAATTTGGGTACCAACAGGGGGTACCATAAAATTATAATAAGAGATGAATATGTTCATAATACGGCTTTTAGGACTCATGAGGGCCATTATGAGTTTTGGTAATGCTTTTGTTCTTACAAATGCTCCCTCAACCTTTCAAATCTTGATGAACACTGTTTTAGGCCATTTTTAAGGAAATTTGTATTAGTTTTCTTTGATGACATATTTATTTATAGTAAGACATGGGAAGAACACTTTACAACATGTAAATAAAGTGTTGGAAGTGTTGGAGAAACATAATATTTATGCAAATCCATCCAAAAGTTCTTGGTGTACAAGAGGTCAAGTACTTGGGTCACATTGTATCCCATGAAGGTGTCAAAGTTGATCCTCAGAAGATCAAAGCTATGGTGGAATGGCCAAGGCCCAAAATCTCAAAAACTTCGTGGGTTCCTAGGACTAATAGAGTAATACATAATATTTGTGAGAGGATAATGGTAGAATAACAACCCCACTCACCGCATTGCTAACGAAGGATGCCTTCCATTGGAAAAATGTAGCCACTAAATCCTTTGAGCGGTGAAGGAAGCCATGTGCGGTACCCCAATATTGGCTACTCCCAACTTCTCAAAAACCTTCATTGTTGAATATGACGCTTTAGGATCAGGATTGGGATCAATTCTAATGTAGGAAGGAATACCAATTACATTTTAGAGTCACCAATTCAAAGGAAAAGATCTACTCAAAACATGTCATGAGAAAGAAATTATGGCTATTCTTCATGTGGTCAAAGAATGGAGGCCCTATCTCATGTGTAGACACTTTAAGGTAAAAGCTGATCATGATAGTCTCAAATACTTTTTGGAGAAAAGGTCATCATCTAAGGAACAAAAAAATGGGTAACAAAATTTTGGGTTATGATTTTGAAATCATATACAAAAAGGGTAAAGAAAATGTAGTAACAAGTGCGTTTTCCAAAAGGGATACATCCATGATTCCTTACTATGTGGAATGTCCATGTTGAAGGCCGATTAGGTGGATGAAGCAAGAATGGAATGGGATTAGGACAAGGATACACGATCTCTAATAAAAATATCAATCAAGGATCTATAACATCTAACAAATTTGAGTGGAAAGGTAATGTGTTATCGTACAAGGATAGGTTATACTTGAGTAAAGATCTTGAGTTGAAGCATAAGATTCTTGTAGATCTACAAGCATCACCTGTTGGAGGAAACTCTGGGTTTTTGAAGACATATCATAGAATAAAAATAGAATTCTTTTGGGAAGGACTCAAGGGGTGTGTACAAAATTTTGTATCATAGTGTTTGGTGTGCCAACAAAACAAAGGGGAAACAATTAAGATACCATGTCTGTTGGAACCCTTACCAATTCGTAGCCAAAGATGGGAGGAGGTCTCCATGGATTTCATCACAAGATTTCCTTTTCGAGAGGGTAAGAAGGTTATTTTGGTGATTGTGGATAAGCTCACAAAATATGCCCATTTTTGTTCCCTATCACATCCATTTGCAACCAATACTGATCCACAGCTATTTTTTTGGAGATAGTTCAAAGGCTACATGGAACCCCAAAGATAATTGTAAGTGATCGTGATCCTATTTTCATAAGTAATTTTTGGACGGAATTATTTTCATGTTTGGGTACTCAGCTAGCTCACAATTCATCTTATCATCCTTAAACTGATGGGAAAATGGATGTGGTTAAAAAATTCTTAGAGGGGTATCTATGTTGTTTTGTATCGGATAAACATGAAAGGTGGATTAAATGGCTACCACTTGCAGAATGGTGGTATAACACATCTTTTCATACCTCTTCTCAAATGCCCCAATTTTTAGCATTACATGGTTATTGTCCACCTTCTATCACTTCTTCCTTAAGGGTGCAAACTAAGGTTAGAGATGTTGAGGAGCGAATTCAACATCGACAACATGTTTTGGATAGTTTAAAGGAGAATTTTGCATTGGCACAAAACAAGATTAAACATCAAGCATATCAACACCATAGTGAAAGACATTTTGAAATTGGTGACTACATTTTTACATCTCTAGCCTTACAAGCGAGATGTCCCTGAAGCAATGAGAAAAAGGACAACAAACTTGCTCCTAAATATTATGGCCCTTATCGGGTTCTAAAAAAATTGGCAATGTTGTTTATAAACTAGAGTTGCCTCAATCTTCACGCATACACCCAGTATTCCATGTTTTCTTCCTAAAGAAGGTTATTGGAAAGAAATTTGAAACCCAGACAAAGTTACTAAAACTTGATGAGGAAGGAAGAATCATTTTGGAGCAGAGAATATTTTGTAAACACGTACTAAAAGTCGAGAACCAAAGACATTAAGGAATATCTAATCAAGTGGAAGAATCTGAGCATAGAAGATGCGACCTGGGAGGATGAAGGTTTTCTGTAGCAACATCCAGATTATTCAACATTGAGGACAATGTTGGTTTGAAGGGGAAGGGCATGTTACTCCCTTAACCTATTGCTTGTATTAGGATATGAGTAGCTGACTTGTGGCTTACCATATCATTTTATTATATCATTTATACTTTCTCATGCTTAGTAGGTCATCCTTGGTGATGGCCATAACATATGAATACTATATCTAGGGGATTGTAGGTAGTAGTTCATCATCATTAGAGCATTTGAGTCTTATTTTATGGTTTGGAGGTTGTCCCCTCGAAGTGTGAAGCTATTCTAATTGTATATTGAGATCATTATTCTGAAATATTGTGTTATTTGGTGTTTTATTGCTACTCATAATCTGAATTATACAAGTAATTTCAGTACATATGTATATACATATACATATGTATATGTATATGTATATGTATATGTAAATGTATATGTACATATACATATACATATACATATACGTATACGTATACATACATGTACATGTACATGTATATGTATGTACACACACACATTTGTGTGCATGCACGCTCGTATGTGTGAAAATCGTTCTAAATTAGAATGGTTATTAGAATGATTTATTACAAGGAAACATTTGGAAATGTTTAAAATTTATAATAAGGGTTAAGATGATTGTGTATACTCCTTTTATTATATCATATTTGTGTGTTGGCTCTAGTATGGTCTTCTATTGTGAATCATGCTCCACCATTAATTGAGTCTTATTCATGATTTTTTTACTTCTCAATGTTACCAATTTTTCAAGCTCATCTTACTTGTCAAATATGTTTCTCTTTACATCCTAATGTTTATCGTTACTTATAATTATCAAGTCACCTTTTTAGTTTTCATAGTGATTTTTAATCCAATTACATTCTATATATACTAGAGAAAAATAATTCATAATATACTTTTTCCACATGTGTATTGGATTTATGTTATCATATGAAATGTAAATATCTATAATACTTTTATGAAAGGGTGGTTATATGCATGTCCTCAAAAATAAAATTGTGAAAAAGATAGCTGAATATATGCCCCCATTGCAGTGAAATTTTTAATGGCCCTTATAACTTGGTATGTGGTGGATATGTCATATGAAGTGTAAACATGTATAATCTTTGGAAGGGTGGTGAGTGTATGTCTCTTTCACCAGCCCTTCAAATTTGAATAGTGGATTGGATATCACATTAATACAACTTTAATGCACTTCTCTAAAAGAAAATATGGTGCTTATGTAAACTTCTTCCTATATTAAATTAGATGAGGATGCGTGGATGGCCCATTCTCACTTTTTTTTTTTTCTTCGTAATTTGTTTTTCCTACTATTTAAAGTCGTAAAGAATTCTTTTGACCTATGTGTTTTGGATCAAAATGAGGAAGTCCGGTAAGAAATTTCAAATGACAGTCATTCTATTGGTGGTAAGTTTGTTTTCGGTGGGCAATACTTTCCCAAGGAAGCATTGCCAATAGAATCGTAAAGTACCGAACATAGTTGAGAAGCCCGGTGCGGTGATTTTTATGTGTACTACGAAGCCATCAATTCCACTCTACAAATTTTAAACACCCCAATATTGTTGTGGCTTCTTGCGCTTAGGGCTACTCTTCCGTGGTAGCCAACTTCTATGAAATAGGCCCCTAGATAATCAATGAAGACCTCATCCGCACAAAACCCCACTTCATGGAACCGTATTTTTGACCGCTCTTTATAGACAACCCAATCGGAAGTGGCTTCAACATAGCCCCTTCCAACCTATCCTTACCGCGGACCGACGAAGAGGTCGCTCAAGATTTATACAAAGGTGCCCTCCAGAATTCTTCACCCTTAATCCCCTCTTCATTGTCACCGGTGAGAGCTACGGTGAAAAAATAAGTTTCCTCGTTGGCGTATTTCATGGTGAAACAAGCTCGACAACGGTGAACCCAACACATTGTAATTTGTGAGTCGATGGCATATCAATCGGTGATGGATGGGTAGATCTAGTTACTCAAATCCAGTCATTTTCCCCTACCATGCATGCACGGGGGCTTATTGATTTTCAACAAAATCTTTACTGGAAAAATTACGAGTTGGTTCTCTCGTTTCACAAAGCAAGGATTCTCGATGTAATAAGAATTTGAGTATCAATAAAATTTGCAAGTTTCTATTTGAGTTTCTGTCTTGAAGATTTATTCCATGTTCTTCTTTATTTCATCTGCGAATCAAGTTCATACCTCATAAGTCAGGCAAAGAGGTGAGCCTCCCATCTTGTAAGTCGAAGTGGATGTGCGCAATTTTAGGTTGAAGGTCGATACCATAAGCCCTGCTGAAGAGTTGCTTGATAGTACCAGCTATGGATTTTGAAGATCGTGCTAGTTTTTCTGGTGGAGATTTAGATCAAGATCTTGTAAGTTTATTTGACGTATTTCCTGTTAATTCTACTATTGATGTTAGCAAGAATCAGATCCTTTTCGGCATGGAAGTTGCGTAAGATTCCTTACAATCAAGTGTATGATAAGTTAAATGATTTCCAATTAATTGCTGCTACTACATTAAAAACTAGAGAGTCTATAATCCAAGTTTCCCAGACATCTTCTCATGAGTATGATATTCCATTAATAGATCCTGCTGATATTCAATCTTTACAAAAGCAAAAATATTTTAAGTTTGCCCATATAGGATGTGTTCAAATAGGTATTACTCCTTTGTTTTGTCAAGGTCTTAATGCCTCTATCTTATGTTGTCTTATGGATTTAAGATTTGAAAGTTTTAAAGATTCATTGTTAGCTACTATTCAAACTGGTCTACATAATGGCCCTATTTCTTTTGAAGTTTATCCAAACTATCCAATCAGTTTGCAAAAAGAAGACTTTCTCAAACAAGTCCTACGCTTACATCTTGCCACTACTAGTCTGCACATGAAGCCCGGTGCTTGTCCTCTTGCTATCCATTATAAAATCATTTATAGGCTTGTCAATACCATGCACCCAGCTGTTAAACATGGTATTTCCAAAGGCAATAGCGTGGTGAGTCATGCCAGTTTGGAAAGTCAAAAGATAGAACCTGAGCTAATTTCTTGGTCACAAATCAAAGTCCCAAAGGAATGGACTCTGTCAAAAAAGTCTTGATAAAATTCAGCCCAAGTTGGAAAATACCATCGCATTTAATGAGTCAAAATCTAATGTTACTCTATCTTTTAGATCTAAAATTTCTCTGTCTAATTTGCCTAGATCTAGCTCATTCAGATCTGATTCATCTGTCTTCTCGTTGGGAGAGCCCTCGAGAAAATCTATAAAAGAACAGACATATATTTGTAGTCACAACAGTCTAGTCCATGACCCAAATACTGATTATTTGTGGTGTAAAGATTGTGAATAACTTATTAAGTAGAAATATGTTCCCTCTAATGGTCTAACCATTAGTATGGCCTCAAAAGCATCTCATGTTTCCTCCTCTTTCCTGTCTCTTGATAGTACAAAAGTCTTGTCCCAGACGAGTCTGAGAAAGTTGTTTTTGGTATCAAAGGTCTGTTGACAGGCATATAGATCCATCTGAGTCCTCTAAAATGCTTAACTAGACTAATAAGGTTGTCAAAAATGTCCATGATAGACTTCAATCTCAAGATTCTATCCTTGCCGAAATGGAGAAAACACTAAAAGCTATTGAACTAAATTAGAAAGGAGATGTACTTGCTACTTTAAAGTTGTTAAATACCAAAATAGATGATGTCAGTACATATGTAAGAAAGGTAGATAGGAATGTTGAAAATACTTCTGCATATGTGTCAACATGTCTTGATATTCCCAAGGTTATAACCAGAAATGATGTAGATATTGTTCAACCCCTTATTGATTAAAATGATGAAGTCAAAAAGATATTTCCTCTAAGTTAGGAACAACCCATAAGCTTGTACAAAATAGTCTCGCATCGATTAAATGAGTCTACCATTGATATAGGTCACAAGATAGATCTTGTCCAAGAAACTCTGTTAATCCTATACCCGTCATGCTTCCTCAAATAGAGCAAATCCTAGAAAATACTAAGAAGCCCAAGAAGATTTTGAACCGGATTGGTCTCAAAAGTATTCTGGAACGAAGTTGCAAAACTTTTAGGAACTTCTTCTCAAGATAAAGTTGTTTTGTCACAACAGTCCTCTTTTTCTTTTAGAAAAAAAGATGAAAGTAAAAGAGCAATCAACATGGTAAAAACCATGCCCGAGGAAGCCGAGAGCATGTTTTTAGGAGAATCATCTGGTGCATCAGCTGAACCATTGCATAATACTACAAGAACTCAGACATTACAGCCTAACTGGTATAAGTTAGATTGTCATACTACAACTCAAGTCAAAGAGATGATTCATGGAATGTTTGGTGGTCAAATTCTCGCACATTTTTGTATAGTAAATATCCACATCAAATTACTAAAAAGCTAGCCAATGGTTTTGTTGGCATAGTTAGAGAATGGTGGGATGCTCACCCACACAAAGAAGATATTTTAAGTGGAGGATATCGCATTGACTTCGCTTTAATCAAAAATTATTAAGATGTAGACAAGTGATAAACTTAAGAATACTTCTTTATTCTTAAGAGTAAGGTTATGTGATATGAGTAGAGTTAAAGAGTACCAATGATATATGTAAATGTTGTATTATAATTCGCAATATCAATGATGCTACAATGAGATTAAGATACATAGAATATTTTCCCGCTTACTTTGCCATAGAATACAAAAATCTATACATGGAATGAATCCTCAAGAGTTAATTATAGGAGCTATCAATCGAGATAATTGATGAGACAAATGCTAGACTTTGCTAGAGAAAAAATGATTGCAAAGAAGCAACTAAGGCTTAAAAAGCCTTAGGCACTAAGTTTTTCCAGTTGATAGATATTGACCCTTTTAATTGTAATCCCCCACATTCTTCTCACAAAAATAAGATATGTCATGATTGCTCATCTTTTTCAAAGGGAAGGGTCAGGTAATATAGAAAATACAATAGGATCAAGAAAATAAATAAAGATTCATATGAGAAAACAATCCCATATAGGAAATCATATTTTAGAAAAAAGAAATACATGGGTAAAATGAAAAGTTTATTCCTACATGCTTTATTTTCAAAGGGAAGAACTATGCAAATGAGTGCCCGCAAAAAGATATAGATAAAGGAAAGGCCAAGATAAATACTCTTGTTGCACAAGGCATAACAAATAAAGAGTATATTGTTTAGTCGTGATACTGATAATTCGTATTCTTCATACATCTCTTATAAGTCTTTTGGTGAAGAATTCCAAGTAAATGCTATTGAGCATTCGATACGATCTGATAAGACTGATTTAGGATATGATACTCTCGCCATCATTTGTAAATATGATTGCATGTTTTCCTCATCGAATGATGCCCTTATCTTCCGAACTTCTTCTCAAGCAATCTGAAGATAAGACAGAGTGAGTTTCAAGACCTGCCCCCTCGGGACATGGCAAAGAAGATATTTCTTTCCCAAAAATTTAGAGAATTGGAAAGAAAGTATGCTCAACAAGTAAGATCCGACCAAGGGTTTAGAGAAAGAAAGAAGAAGAAGAAGAAGATAATAAAAATGGTAATCTCAGAATGATCATTAAATCCTTCAAGACCTCCAATACAAGGACGTGTTGGGAAAAGACAAACTCCTTAGAGAGGAAGAGGTCATGGAAGAGGAGGTAGATATTCTCCTCCAAGGAGAAGCTTCCCATTTCTGTTTCTTGAAGAAAATCAAGAAGAAGAGCTTCAGGTACCTATTTCTAGCCCTGATGTTATAATCCTCAATCCTAAAACTATGAAAATACGGAGAAGAGACAGGATAGAGTTTCTTCGGAAGGTTATTGCAAAATCTGAAAATGAATACAAGTGTCTCATCAAGAAGAGAATAGAGACAAGAAAGAAGTCAAGGTGAAGGTGATTTTGAAGAAGCCTACTAGTAGATTTTGCACCAAGATGCGAAACATCAGTCTTAGTCAAGAACCTAACACGAGGTATGTACCATAAAAGGAGCATAAAATCCTTTTATTTCAATCACATTTCTGCATCCCCAATATCAAGCCATATTCCATTGATGCTATGATTGATACTGGAGCTGATATAAGTTTTTAAGGTCCAGAGCTATACCTCTTAACTGTTGGACTGAGACATATCTCAAAATAAATTTTGATAAAAAGAAGTCATTTCTAGGTTCACAGCCTATGTCCCTATTAGAATAGAAGGATATGAGAGAACATTACAGTTCTACCAACATGATATGCTCTCATATGACTGTCTAATAGGAGTTGATGCCTTACAGAATGTGGTACTTTTAGTCTTAATAAATATTTCATATCTTTATTTAATCCAAGATGTCCAAATCCCAAGAAAGTACTCATTCAAGAATCATCCCTCTACCAGAGTCTAGGAAAGAATCCAACCATGAATGGATTCATAAGTCAATAGCTCTATGTAAAAGTAATATAGATGATATTATAACAAAGATTAAAAAGGATCTTTGTTCTGATAATCCTCATGCTTTCATTTCTAGAAGAAAGCATGTCTGTTCACTTGACTTGCAGCTTATAAAAGATGATAAAGGAAATGAAGTTGTTCCAAAGTTCAAAGCTCATCACAGAGGAATGATTCCCTCTAAAAGAAAAGAATGCCAAGAAGAGATCAAGAAATTACTTCAAGGAGGATTCATAAAAGAATCTAACTCTCCTTGGGCATGTGCTGCATTTTATGTAAATAAAAGAAGTGAGTAGTTAAGACAGAAGAAAAGGCTTGTTGTTGATTATAAGCCTTTGAACAAGTTTGTCATGAGAGTTTAACATCCAATCCTCGCCAAAGATATTTTTTTAGCTTAGAATCAAAGGTTCTAAAGTATATAGTAAATTTGATTTGAAAAGTGGATTTTGGCAGATATTTCTAAAGCCTGAAGACACATTCAAGACAACATTTGTTGTACCAGGAGGACAATATGAATGGCAAGTCCTTCCTTTTGGGTTGAAAACTGCACCTTCCATCTTCCAGAAGAAAATGGATTCAATCTTTGGTGAGTTGTCTAAATTTTTGATAGTATATATTGATGATATACTAATCTTCTCTAAGTCACCAAAAGATCACATAGATCACCTTGAAAAGTTTTATGAGACAATCTATCAGAATGGTTTATGTTTGTCTCCCACTAAAATGGAAATTTTCAAGGATGAAATGAATTTTCTAGGGATTAAGATCAAAGATGGATCTATAGAAATGCAAGGTCATATTGTGTCCAAAATTCAGGAATTCCCAGACCAAATTTCAGAGAAAGAACAATTACAGAGGTTTTTGGGATGTGTTAATTATGTTGTTGGTTTTACAAAGATATAGTTGTTGACAGAATTCTTCTCAATAAGAGATTGAAGAAGAATGCACCTGCTTGGTCTGAAGAAATGACTCAGGCCGTAAAAAGAATAAAGAGACAAGTTTTGAATCTTCCTGCTATGTCCTTGCCTGGTCAAGGATTAAAGATAATTGAAACAGATGCCAGTGAGCATTACTAGGGAGTTGTCTTAAAAGAAAAGACAGACAATGATAAAGAGAAAATTTGCAGGTATGCATCTGGTTCCTTCCAAGGTTCAAAATTAAAATATCATTCTACTCATAAGGATATTTTAGCTACTAAGAAAGCCATCAAAGCTTTCTTATTTTTCATTCAAAATGAACATTTCATTCTTCGCTCCGACTTGAAAGATTTTAAAGCTAGATTGAGTAATGGTGACCCTGCAAATAAGACTACATTTAATAGACTACAGCGTTGGGGTATGTGGTTCGAAAATTTCAGCTTTGAAATCAAAAACATAAAAGGAAAGGAAATTTCTCTTGCTGATTTTGCCAGCAGAGAACTGAATCAAACAAAGAAAGTAAATATTACTCAAGTATCTCATGAATTTGTTAAAAGTATCTAGAATACTTCTACATGCTGAATTATCTTGGATCACTTAAAAGAAAACATAACGAAATGTCTTATGAAGCACAAAATTTGCTTCTCTCTTAGGGAATCATTTTAGTTTCTCCTTATCGACTCGGACTACAGTAGCTGTAGATTCATTGATCCAGAAATTCCAACTATGTAATTCCACTCCGCATAAGATCCTATAGTATTTTGTACTCTACAATGGTAGTGGATACATTCAAGATATGTAGAGCCACATGCTAATGATATTCTGCCAAGGGCGTCAATTAAGGCAATTGGTCCCAAGACCAAATGTGCTTTGAGGTTTGAATTTTCCAGACTTTGGCCTAAAGGACGCGTCCTCTAGAAAACGATGCATGGAATCGCCCAAGATTCTCGGAGATAGGCAAGACATCGCAAATCACTTTAAGTATTTCTTTTTTAGATTCTCGCCTACAAATATTTTTAAAGTCCATTCTTGAATATAGATCCACACATTAGAAATATTTTGATAAATTGTAAAATACCGTGGTATGTAAAAGTTTGTTATTATGTTAATTCTAATCTCGAACAAGGACATCATGCCCATCCTAATGGACAACTTTAGAGAAAGGTCTTCCATCATCACATAATGAATGTGCAACCTCTTACACTTGGTTAACTCCTAAGGATTCCGACCACTATCTTTTTCGACAAGAAGACACCTCAATCGAGATAATGATGGAACAACATCCATATCCAGATTATGGTATGAAAGAAATACTTGAGATATCTACTTTGCGGAAAGACAAGATTGGGAAGAATCTTCCAGCTCATCTGACGATGATGATGGTCCCAGTGTCCTCTATAGTCCGTAAAAGCCATGATGATAGGCTTGTTGTCATCTTTAATAAAGTGAGATATGACTTTTCTTTAAGTCATGTCGAAAGCATGGTGGACCTCCCCACTATCTAAAGGTGTTATGTTGAGTGGTGTGTACTCAATTGTCTTTTCCTACTTTTCCTTAGTAGGAATATTTTGTTCACTTAGGTTACCGGTTTTGGTTTCTAGGTTGCCCTTTGATCCAGCTTTTGGTTTCTAGGTTGCCCTTTGGTTTCTAGGTTGTAACTGAAATGTTGTAGATAAATTTCTACCCCTTACTGATCAAAATGATGAAGTCAAAAAAGATATTTCCTCTAAGTTAGGAACAACCCATAAGCTTGTATAAAATAGTCGCATCGCTTAAATGAGTCTACCATTGATATAGGTCACAAGATAGATCTTGTCCAAGAAACTATTAATCTTATAGCTGTCATGGTTCCTCAAATAGAGAAAATCCTAGAAAATACTAAGAAGCCCAAAGATTTTGAACCAAATCGGTCTCAAAAAGTATCCTCGGAAGGAAGTTGCAGTAACTTTTAGAACTTCTTCTCAAAGATAAAGGTGTTTTGTCGCAACACAGTCCTCTTTTTCTTTTAGAAAAAAAAAGATGAAAGTAAAAGAGAAATCAACATGGTAAAAATCATGCCCGAGGAAGCCGAGAACATGTATTTAGGAGAATCATCTAGCGCTTCGGTTGAACCATTGCATAATACTACAAGAACTCGACATTACAACCTAACTAGTATAAGTTAGTATCTCGATTATTTCTTTCATACCACAATCTGGATATGGATGTTGTTCCATCATTATCTCGATTGAGGTGTCTTCTTGTCGGAAAAAGATAGTGGTCAGGAATCCTTAGGAATTGACCAGGTGCAGGAGGTTGCACATTCATTGTGTGATGGAGGAAGATCTTTCTCCAAAGTTGTCCATTAGGATGAGCATGATGTCCCTATTCAGGATTAGTCCTAACATAATAACAAACTTTTACATACCATGGTATTTTACAATTTATCAAAATATTTCTAACAATGTCAGGATCTATATTCAACAATGGACTGTTAGAAAGCTTTGTAGGCAGAAATCTAGAAAGGAAATACTTAAAGTGATTTGCGATGTACTGCCTATCTCCAGGAATACTGGGCCGGTTCCATGCATCGTTTTCTAGAGGATGTCCTTCAGGCCAAAGTCTAGAAAATTCAATCCTCCAAAGCGCATTTGGTCTTGGGACCAATTGCCTTAACCGACGCCCTTCAACAGGAATATCATTAGCATGTGGCTCTACATATCTTGAATGTCTCCACTGCCATTGCAGAGTACAAAATACTATAGGATCTTGTCTGGAGTGGAATTTTGTAGTTGGAATTTCTAGATCAATGAATCTACAGGCTACTTCTATAGTCTGATAAGGAGAAACTGAAATGATTCCCGAGAGAGAAGCAAATGTTGTGCTTCATAAGACATTTCATTATCATTTCTTTTAAGTGATCCCAGATAATTTTGGCAAGTAGAAGTATTCAGATACTTTCAACAAATTCATGAGATACCTGAGTAATATTTACCTTCTTTGATTGATTCAGTTCTCTGCTGGCAAAATCAGCAAGAGAATTTTCCTTTCCTTTAATGTGTTCGATTTCAAAGCTGAAATTGTCGAACCACATACCCCAACGCTGCAACCTATTAAATGCAGTCTTATTTGCAGGGTCACCATTACTCAATCTGGCTTTAAAATCTTTCAAGTCAAAGCAGAGAATGAAATGTTCATTTTGAATGAAAAATAAGAAAGCTTTGATGGCTTTCTTAGCAGCTAAAATCTCCTTATGAGTAGAATGATATTTTAATTCAGAACCTTGGAATGAACCAGATGCATACCTGCAAATTTTCTCTTTACCACTGTCTATCTTTTCTTTTAAGACAACTCCCCAATAATGCTCACTAGCATCTGTTTCAATTATCTTTAATCCTTGACCAGGCAAGGACATAGTAGGAAGATTCAAAACTTGTTTCTTTATTCTTTTAACGGCCTGAGTCATTTCTTCAGACCAGGAAGGTGCATTCTTCTTCAATCTCTTATTGAGAAGAATTTTGATCAGTAGCTATATCTTTGTAAAAACCAGCAACATAATTAACACATCCCAAAACCTTTGTAGTTATTATATTTTTGAAATTTGGTCCTGGGAATTCCTGAATTTTGGACATAATATGACCTCACATTTCTATAGATCCATCTTTGATTTTAATCCCTAGAAAATTCATTTCATCCTTGAAAATTTCTATTTTAGTGGGAGACAAACATAAACCATTCTAATAGACTGTTTGATAAAACTTTTCAAGGTGATCTATGTGATCTTTTGGTGACTTAGAGAAGATTAGTATATCATCAATATATACTATCAAAAATTCAGACAACTCACCAAAGATTGAATCCATTTTCTTTTGGAAGATGGAAGGTGTAGTTTTCAACCCGAACAGAAGGACTTGCCATTCATACTGTCCTCTTGGTACAACAAATGTTGTCTTGAATGTGTCTTCAGGCTTTAGAAATATCTGCCAAAAACCACTTTTCAAATCAAATTTACTATATACTTTAGAACCTTTGATTCTGGCTAACAAATCATCTTTGGTAGGGATTGGATCTTTGAACACGTGAAAACTTGTTCAAAGACTTATAATCCAAAACAACCCTTTTCTTTTGTCTTAACTGCTCACTTCTTTTATTTACATAAAATGTAGCACAAGCCCAAGGAGAGTTAGATTATTTTATAAATCCTCCTTAAAGTAATTTCTTTATCTCTTCGTGGCATTCTTTCCTTTCGGAGGAATCATTCCTCCGTGATGAGCTTTGAACTTTGGAATGATTTCATTTCCCTTATCATCCTTAATAAGATGCAAGTCAAGTGAACAAACATGCTTTCTTTTTGGTTATGAAAGCATGAGGATTATCAGAACAAAGATCCTCTTTGATCTTTGTAACAATATCATCTATATTACTTTTACACAGAGCTATGGACTTATGGATCCATTCATCATTGGATTCTTTCCTAGACTTGAGGGATGATGGTCTTGAATGAGTACTTTCTTTGGATTTGGATAGTTGGATTAAATAAAGATATGAAATCTTTATTAAGACTAAAAGTACCACATTCCTGTAAGGCATCAACTCCTATTAGACGACTTCCTATGAGATTATATCATGCCTTTGGTAGAATCGTAATGTTCTCTCATAGCCTTCTATTTTAATAGGGACATAGGATGTGAACCTAAACATGACTTCTTTTTTATCAAAATTAATTTTGAGATATGTCTTAGTCCAATAGTTAGGAGGTATAGCTCTGGACCTTAGCAAACTTATATCGGCTCCAGTATCAATCACAACATCAATGGAATATGGCTTGATATTGTGGATGCAGAAAGTGATTGAAATAAAAGGATTTTGTGCTCCTTTTATGGTGCATACCTCAGTGTTAGGTTCTTCAATCGAGACCGATGCTTTCGCATCTTGGTGCGAATCTATTAATAGGCTTCTTCAAAATCTTCTTCACCTTCAGCTTCTTTCTTGCCTCTGTTCTCTTCTTCAATGAGACGCTTGTATTCATTGGTAGCTTTTGCAATAACCTTCTAAAGAAACTCTATCCTGTTTCTTCTCCATGTTTTCATAGTTTCGTGATTGGGGATTATAACATCAAGACTAGAAATAGGTACATGAAGTTCTTCTTCTTGATTTTCTTCAGAAATAGGAATGGGAAGCTTCTCCTTCGAGGAGAATATCTACCTCCTCTTCAATGACCTCTTCCTCTCTAAGGAGTCTGTCTCTGCCCGACATGTCTTTGTATTGGAGGTCTTGAAGGATTTAATGATCATTCCTAAGAATACCATTTTTTCTTCTCTTCTTCTTCTTCCTTTCTTTCTCCGAACCCTTGTTCAAATCTTACTTGCTTGAGCATACTTTCTTTCCAGCTTTCTCTAAATTTTTGGGAAAGAAATATCTTCTTTGGTGTGTCCTGTGGGGACGGTCTTCAAACTCACTCTTAGTTTCTTGAGAAGAAGTTAGAAGATAAGGGCATCATTCGATGAGGAAAACTTGCAATCATATTTACAAATGATGGCAGAGTATCATATCTTGAATCAAGATCTTCTCGAATCAATATCGGATTGTTGAATAGCATTTACTTGGAATTCTTCACCGAAGACTTATTAGAGATGTCTCAAGAATAAGAATCAAGTATCACCGACTAAACAATACTCTTTATCTGTTATGCCTTTTGCAACAAGAGTATTTATCTTGGCCTTTCCTTTATCTGTATCTTTTTGTGGGCACTCATTTGCATAGTGCTTCCCTTTGCAGATAAAGCATGTAGGAATAAAACTTTTTCTTTTTACCCATGTATTTCTTTTTTCCGAAATATGATTTCCTATATGGGATTGTTTTCTCATATGAATCTTTATTTCTTTTCTTGATCCTGTTGTATTTTCTATATTTACCCTGACCCTTCCCCTTTGAAAAAGATGAGCAATCATGACATACCTTCTTTTTGTGAGAAGAATGTGGGGGCTTACAACCAAAAGGGTCAATATCTATCATCTGGAAAAACTTAGTGCCTAAGGATTTTTGGGCCTTAGCTGCTTCCTTGCGATCCTTTTTCTCCTGGCAAAGTCGAGCATTTGTCTCATCAATTATCTGATTGATAGCTCCTAGACTTAATTCTTCAGGATGCATTCCATGCATAGATTTTTGTATTTTGTAGCAAAGTAAGCATGAAAAAGATTCTATGTATCTTAATCTCATAGTACCATCATTGATATTGCCATAATTATAATACAAATTTTGCATATAGCATTGGTACTCTTTAAGTCTACTCATATCACATAACCTTGCTCTTAAGAATAAAGAAGTATTCTTAAGTTTATCATGTCTATAGTACCAATAAATTCTTTGATTAAAGTAGAAGTCAATGCGAATATCCTCCATTCAAAATATCTTCTTTGTGTGGGTGAGCATCCCACCATTCTCTAACTATTCCAACAAAACCATTGGCTAGCATTTCAGCAATTTGATGTGGATCTTTTCTATACAAAAGTAACTGAGAATTTGACCAGCCAATCATTCCATGAATCATCTCTTTTACTTGAGTAGTAGTATGACAATCTAACTTATACCAGTTAGGCTATAATGTCTGAGTTCTTGCAGTATTATGCAATGGTTCAACTGATGCACTAGATGATTATCCTAAAAAATGCTCTCGGCTTCCTCAGGCATGATTTTTACCATGTTGATTGCTCTTTTACTTTCATTTTTTCTAAAAGAAAAAGAGGACTGTGTTGTGACAAAACAACTTTATGCTGAGAAGAAGTTCCTGAAAGTTCTAAAACTTTGTTCCATGATACTTTTTGAGACCATTCTCGGTTCAAAACCTTCAAGCTTCTTAGTATTTTCTAGGATTTGCTCTATTTGAGGAACCATGACAGGTATAGGATTAACAGTTTCTTGGACAAGATCTATCTTGTGACCTATTTCAATGGTAGACTCATTTAACTGATGTAAACTACTTTGTACAAGCTTATGGGTTGTTCCTAACTTAGAGGAAATATCTTTTTTGACTTCATCATTTTGAACAATAAGGGGTTGGACAATATCTACAACATTTTTGGTTACAACCTTGGGAATATCAGGACATGTTGACACATATGCAGAAGTATTTTCAAGATTCTTATCTACCTTTTTCACATAAGTATTGACATCATCTATTTTAGTATTTAACAACTTCAAAGCAGCAAATACATCTCCTTTCGATTTAGTTCAAAATCTTTTAGTGTTTTCTCCATTTTGGCAAGGATAGACTCTTGAGACTGAAGTCTATCATGGACATTTTTGATAGCCTTATTAGTCCAGTTAAGCATTTTAAAGGACTCAGATGGATCTATATGCCCGTGAACAAACCTTTGATACCAAAAAACAACTTTCTAGGACTCATGGGGATAAGACTTCTGTATTGTCAAGAGACGATAAAGAGGAGGAAACATGAGATGCTTTTGAGGCCATACTAACGATTGGACCATTAGAGGGAACATATTTCTACTTACTAAGTTGTTCACAGTATTTACACCACAAATAATCAGTATTTTGGTCATGGACTAGACTATTGTGACTACAAATACATGTCTATTCTTTTACAGATTTTCTTGAGGGCTCTCCCAATGAGAAGACAGATGAATCAGATATGAATGAGCTAGATCTATGCAGATTAGATAGAGAACTTTTAGATCTAAAAGATAGAGTAACATTAGATTTTGACTCATTAATTGCGGTGGCATTTTCCAACTTGGGCTGAATTTTATCAAGAATTTTTTTGACAAGAGTCCATTCCTTTGGGACTTTGATTTGTGACCAAGAAATCAGCTTAGGTTCTATCTTTTGACTTTCCAAATTGGCATGACTCACCACTTTACTGCCTTTAGAAATACCATGTTTAACGAGATAGGTTCATGGTATTGACAAGCCTATAAATGATTTTATAGTGGATAGCAAGAGGACAAGCACCAGGCTTCATGTGCAGACTCAAGAGTGGTAAGATGTAAGTGTAGGACTTGTTTGAAAGTCTTCTTTTGCAAACTGACTGGATAGTTTGGATATACTTCAAAAGAAATTGGGCCATTATGTAGACCGGTTTGAATAGCAGCTAACAATGAATCTTTAAAACTTTCAAATCTTAAATCCATAAGATAGAGGCATTAAGACCTCGATGGAACAAAGGAGTAATACCTATTTGAACACATCCTATATGGGTAAACTTAAAAGTTTTTTGCTTTTGTAAAGATTTAATATCAACAGATCTATTAAGGGTATATCATACTCATGAGAAGATGTATGGGAAACTTGGATTACGAGACTCTCTAGTTTTTAACATAGTAGCAGCAATTAAATGGAAAGTAGTTAACTTATCATACACTTGATTGTAAGGAATTTTAGTAAACTTCCATGCCGGGAAAGGATCAATTATTGTTGAACATCTATAGCAAAATTAACAAAAAATATGTTAGATAAAATTACAAGATCTTGATCTAAATCTCCACCAGAAAGACTAGCACGATCTTCAAACTCCATAGCTGGTACTATCAAGCAACTCTTCAACAGGGCTTACGATATCGGCCTTCAACCTAAAACTACACACATCCACGGAAACTTACAAGACAGAGGCTCGCCTCTTTTCCTAGCTTACAAGGTATGAACTTGATTTACAGATGAAATAAAGAAGAACAAGCAATAGATCTTCGAGACAGAAACTCAAATAGAAACTTACAAATTTTATTGATCTCAAATTCTTATTACATCAGAATCCTTAAGGATTTAGAGCTATTAGTCCGGTCCACCAAATGAAATGGAACGAGGTAGCCATTGAAGAAATTGTGTATTCACTAGGGTTGAAAATGCCACGGGTCTCACATCCATTTTGGAAGCGAGGAGGACATTTTCCTATGACACCTCTAAAAATGGCATCGACTACTTATCCATTTTTCTTAACCAACGCACAATAAAAAGGGCATTGAAAGCAGAAGTTAATGTGAGTTGGAAGCGTTGCAAAAAGTCGTGGAAAACAGAATGTGCGTGGATTCCATGAAGAGCATGAAATGGTTAGTGGAAATGCTTCTCAAGAAAATGTTAGTGTTGTTGTATCAGGGACAGTTTGATCTAGGCCTCGATGTTTCAACGGAAGAATGGAAGCGCAAAGTGTGGATTGGAGTGGATTGAGTGAATTTTGGAGTGCGTAAAGAAGGGTGTGGAGGGTATGGCCTGTTCTTGCAAGGGGTACATAAGATCACATTCAAATATGAAACATGTGGTAGTGGCGAGAGTAGGGCATGAGGCCCCTATTGATCAAAGGGTTCATTCCAGATGATGATTGAATCCTAGGTTAAAAACCATGTCTGCTTTACTACATCACTTTTTCTAGCATAGAGCTGAAATAAAATGGTTAATTTGGCCAACCTTGCTAATATATGGAATAAAAAATAAATTTAGAGCAAATTAGGTCTGCATTCTCTTTGCTTATGTGGCCCTCAACCTATACTTATTGATTAATTATTATAATTGGCAATTGTGCTTGAGGTGTAAAAAGTCCTTCGAATGTAATGTTTTTTTAAAATTTATTTAAAAGGGAAATGTATTATAATGGAGTTGGTGACATGAAATTTTATAGATAGTATTGTCCTATGTTAGTTCTTTTGATGGGGTTGAATGAAGATAAATGAGAATGGAAGGATGCAACAAAGTTACAAAAATTATAAGAAGCTCAATATATGCATGCTTGATAATGAATACAATTTTTACATTCAACCTTATTTTGATAATCACTTAACATGAAAGATAAGTCTAAAAATCCACACACACACACACACATATAATACATTCAATCACCTCATATATAACAATAACATTCTCACTCCAATCAAAACATCATAGTGATGTATAAATACTCTTTTCTAAAAGCAGTTATTACGATACCAATTTTAATGGAACCAAGAAGGGTCATGATTGTTGTAAGGGATAACCAAGTTAAATACTTCATTAATGCCCGAATTTGCATGCTCACAAATGTTAGCATTTTCTACCTCATCACCTGTCTCATTCAACATATTCACAAATGCTAGTACTCAATTATAATGATGATAATAACTTTTAATATTATTGGCTTAGAGCATGACTAGACAGAAACTCATGGACATTACTAAACACACAAATCACTATGCCCATAATTTCAAATTGGTTGTAAGCACACTTATTGTCTACATTCTCCATTTTGATAAGTAATAAATTTGTTCCAATGAAACCACAAGACAAGGGCATAAAATCAATCCAATCCTTTAATGAGGAAAGATGTGATTATAGAGTACTCACCCAATGTCCATGTCGCGACAAAAATGATGGAGACAAGTTTGGCATTGCAAAGAAGGAAAAATTTACTTATTTCATTATATTAGATATGTAAAACTTTTTGTTACATTTTTCTTGTATTATTTGAACACTACTAATTAATCTCATTTTCAATAAAAACCACATGTATCCAAATTATTGATTTGAAAATAGAAAAACAAAAGGTGGAGACAACATAAATAATTATAGATATGAAACTTGAAAGGCACAGAGATTTTTTTAGAGGATCAAAACCTATTGTTAAGTGTTACAAAATTATTTGGAAGGGTAACATGTCAACATAGGAATAAACATTAAATATTGCCATATCAAGTCATGTTTTCTTAAAATAAATCAATTTTAGTGATTGATAAAAATTTATTTTTATTATAATGAATGAAATAAGGGAAAACCTATAAGGGAATTCAAAATCAAGCGACAATAATACGTTGAAAAATATTGATAATCTAAACCTTTGATTATATTTATAATAAATCTTGCATGTGTGGTATAAAGCATGCACAACATGAGTGAATTTGAAGGAGTTCTAGTAGGCAAAGTTAGTGGAGATGGTCAGCCAAGTTGAAAGCCCTCAAAATCTTCAATCCCTCCTCTTCCATCTCTCAAAGACCACGCAACACATAATCCTGAAGAGAATACATTAATACGACCCTGTATACACCACTTTTTGATACATTTGTCCCCCATCCCCTGTTTGATCCCCTTTGTCGTCATCTCACACATTCGTCCCTCCCTTCCTATTCAAATATCTACTTCTCTCCTAAATACTTATGTCCCTCTCAAACCCCATTACTCCTCTTAATTCCTATTATCATACCTTAATCCCATTTTTATTTATCCCCCTTAATCTTATCTTACTCATATTTAACTACTGTCAATTTATTTATTATTTTGATCACCCCAATCCCATCCTACTATTATTATTATTATTTACCCCTAATTATATTTAATCTCCCTAAAACCCATTTGTCATCCTAGGATTCTACCCATGAATATCCCTATTTATGACCCCTAGGATTCCCACCACCCATTTTAATTACTCCTTATCCTCCCATCACCATTTACTTCCCCATGCATCATTAACTTTTTTGAAACGGCTAAAAGCCTAAATTTAGCCCGTTTAAGGCCTTCACCTTCGAGTCAAACCCCACCTTAAACTCCCAAGCATTCAATCTGCTACATTCACCATCAACTCATGTGGGTCACCATTGAGCCTGTATATTCACCTCTACCCCTCCTCTTAAAAGGCTAAAAATTTGGATTTCTCATTATATTGCTAATCTAATTTGATCCCTCTTCTTCTTGTGATCAACAAATACCATCTTGGAGAAACTTTGATACTCTTTGTGCTCTATCATTAGATCTTGAATGTTTTGAAGTTTACTTACATATCTTATTTTGCTTTCGTCACTTCTATTTTTATAGGTTTACAGTGTCTCCCTAGAGATCTCTTCCCATTCATCATCCATCTCTGATCTTCTAAATGTCCCTCCATCTATCCATATGACCTATCAAAATCTAAAATATTGCCCCGATTGTAAATGCCGACCCTATCCATTCGTCAACCCTATTATTGGTCGTTGCCAACCGATCCATATCCCATCGATATTTCATCCTCCACATCCTTTTGTCTTCCCATCATCCCGACATCAAATCCAACATCTCATAACAACTTCAAACTATGTTTATGCTTATCTTCTTCTCAACTCTATAGTAGTTGTCATCAACCATATCGGGGCTCTCGGGTTGTCCTCAAACCGCTCGGGTTTGATTTTGTTTATCAACATTCATATTATCATATCCTTTTTTATGCATCACTTAGCATATCTTAGATCTTTATTATCCATATCCTTTTATCAATTATCATTTATCTATTTTATTTATTAAAATTGCGTTAACATCCATCCTAGGAAGTTATCACTTTTTGGGACTGACCTTGTCAAGAAACCCACCATCTTATTTGCTAATTTTTTTGTGTTAGTTTCTCTTTGTTTTGTAGGTCATCAATATCACAATAGAAAGGATATTTTGTGCATGTGTTTCCATCTTCATCTTTGTCATCCACATATGGAGGTAGCCTTAAACCCTCCCATAGTTTTGAGTTTCTTGATTTCTTGCATTCCTTTCCATTAACTTGAAACTGGAGCAAGAAAGCTCATCTAACATTCTGGCATGTCTGGTGGGACCCACCCTTTCTCTTTGGTGAGTTATTTCATTATTTCATTTTCATTGTTTTATTTTCCTTCTTTCTTTCCATTAACCCATGCAGTAGGAGCTTCACTTGTTTACATGCGTGGTGGATTACTTTCTTGGATCAAGAATAAAATAAGAGAAAAGTGTTTATCTAGGTATTCTTCATTTTGTTCTTTATTTTCTCCTCTATGTATCTTTCTTAATTCTCTTGTTTGTTTGATCTCATCGAAGACAAAATTTCATTTTGGGACTTGAAAATGAACACCTTCATACTTACTTTTTCATCTAGTCTAAGTAGGAGGTAATCTATTGCATCCACTTCTTTCACACACATCCAAACTCACAAACCAACTTACATATCAAAACATCTTCTACTAGTTGGAACTATTGGTATTTCATCACTCAATAGGAAATTCACCATGGTGTTCTTGTGGCATTATAATTTTTTTGAATATCAGTATATTGGTCAAGCGCCTGACACCCTTATCGTTGCGGTGTGTGAAGTGCGGGGTTAGGTGATCCGAAGGATTTTTCACTATGTAGATCTTCCCTAAAATTCCCTAAATCTAGACCATGCTGAAGAGCTTCTCGGTACCTTTTTGATGGTATGTTTAACTTTAGAATCGGATTTTGTATGCAAATTCTATTGCCGGTCAAAGTTAAGGTCGTAAATGGGTCAACCTTGGTCAACATGTCAACAAGTGGACCAATGGCAAGGTGACACGTGGCAGTTGGTGAAAAAGAAAAATTTATGGTCTTGTAATGTTTAAAAGCTAGTAGCATGGTATAGATCTCATCACAAGCTTTCCAACGCATTTTGAATAGACCAAATATGAGTTCGTATGCGAAAGATATGCATAGTCAAAGTTATGGTCAAATGATGACGTGGCACACTCTGACATGGACAAATGACATATTATGGGCGTGACACTTGGTAGGTTTGTAGTGGATTTGGATTAATAATAATAATAATAATCTATTTAATCCATTCCATGTGAATAAGCCTAAATCCCATGGGATAAGGAGGATTTTGTGGCCAAAAAGTTATTTAAAGGCTTATCCTATCCCTTTCCCACCAAATGTGGGGTCAATGGCTAAATTGGGCACCTAAACCTATGGAAGGGGATTTGAACCCTTGACCTATGCCAAAATAATTATCATCCTTACCAACCCACCATTTTTAGCAAGTGATAGAACATGAGATCACTTCTATTTAAAGGGACCTTTTGGTAGGTTTGTAGATGGACAACGAAGGACTAGTTTGCAGAGATCACCATTTTCGAGGCACTTACATACCTGAATTTTGCAATGGTGTAAAAATAAAAGTTGTTCATAATTTTAAGAGATTTCTAAAAAGTAAATTTTTTTATATTAAGTGCTATATATTTTCCTGTGTAGGCATTTTTCCATCACATTTTCACAGATCAAGAACGAGGAGCAAGCAGAGATCTACATTTTCTAATCACTTCTGGTTTGAATAAGGCCACGGAGTAAAAAGGGAAGTTTTTCATAATTTCCTCTAGTTTCCAGAAATTTAAATCTCTTTTATGTAGGTGTTGTATATTTAAAGTTGTAGACGTTTTTTGAACGTAATTTTACATAAAACTATCAATGAAAATATTGTAGGGGCCACGAGATGGACTTGGGAACGTTTATGGTAAATTGCAGAGTTCCAAGAGTCTTGAATCAACTCATTTGCAGGTATAAAGGTCTATTAAGTCAATAGTGAAGGGATATTGTACTTCATTGGGAAATAATAGATCGATTCACTTTCTATGAATCCAGAGACGTAGCCTTCGGGTGAACTCCATTATCAAGTTCTTGTGTTGTGGATTTGATTTCAGTTTTTAGAAGCTTTTGATTAGATAAAAACATTCAAGTTAGTTTATTTGATTAATTATTAAAGCAAGCACAAAATTGGAGTAAATGGATTGAATGGAAATTTAGTATCCATAACCCACAACAAGATCTGAATACACTTATTAACTTGGATTTAAATATCAGATTGAGTGCATTCTAAATCAACTGTGATTATTTTATTTGGATTTGTGATAGATTCAAATATTTCACTTAAGTTGAAAATTAAGGATTAATTTGATCTTTTGGAAGAGTTTAAGTTTGGGGCTTTCAAGAACACCCATAATTGATTAAAAAAGGAACTCTTGATCAAGTTGAAATCTTTTAAAGTTAAGAATCTGAGAATTTTCTAAGTACTGGAAAAATTTCAAGTACCATTTTCAGATCATTAGGGCCCTATATCAAGCCATGTACTAAAATTAATCATGATTTTTGTCTCACACACCTTTAGGTATATAAAGGATGTCATCCAAAATAATTTGAAACCATCCTTAAATTGGCCACTTCTTTAGGTTCTCTTTAAACCTCTTTCCTTTCTCTTTCACACTTATCTAAATAATGAAGATGATCAAAATTTTGTTACTTGATTCATTTATTAATAAATTTTATAGGTTTTTCTTTTTCTTTTTCATGTCTATTATCACCCGGTCTCAAGTCAAGAAAATAGACCAATCTACCTAATCCAACAAAATCCCCACTTCTAACAATATTTCCCAAAAACCTTATGCATTTTCCATTGTTTCTTCTACACCTATGATCACCATGCCTTTGATCTCCCAACCCAAGTATTTTTATGTTTTATTTTCACAAGACCCATGTCATCGAAAATGATCACCATCCTAAAACCAATCCTTTTGTTTCTCTTCAGTCCATTCCCTCTAGACCAACTATGCTTCCCTATATTATTTCTTTAGATACACTTGGACCCCCTACTATCCCTCATGGATGTGTGGAGTTTCAGAACTCCTTGATGATAATCATGTTTCCTTAACGACTATATTCTTCATAGATCCACCAATCTCCCCATTGATGGACCTCCCATTCAACAACTTTATGCTTATCCCTCACATTCTAAATCCACCAAGATTCCCACTTCTTAATTAGTGGTCCCTGCTCCACCCAAGTTACCTCACATCAACACCATCCTCACTTCTTTTATCCCCATCTCATCTTCATCCGCTCCAACTCATCAAGAATCTCATATACTTCTTCCACCACCCAGCAAAGACACTCCAACCTTAGTTTACCTTCTCACATCCCAAGTTCATGCTCACATGGTTACCTCACATTCCCACCCTTCATAATCTATCCGAGCTCATCAACCTCCACTTTGTATCATCTTTAAACAAATGTTTCACAATTAACCCATCCAAACATCTCAAGCATCCCACATGCTTATCCCAACTCATCCTATAAAAATCCAATCTAATATCCCCATCTTTCAACAATAATCATCATCATAAATCTACCCATACAATTATATCCCCTCATTACCTATACCCTAACTCTCTGAAGATAATTAAGGCGTGGGAGGGCCCGAGATATAAAGACTACCTTAGGATGAATTTTGGGTCGCTTATGGAGCCGAAGGATCCACCTAATGATAATTTCGGAATATCGTCCGCCATAAGAAGTCCAAGCTGAGGTGATTTTTAGTTTTTGTTTTGTTTTGTGGTCACATTTGGGTTGTTATGTGTTTCTTCTCTTGTTCTTCATTGTTATACTTTGGCATTTTAGACCTTTTAAACTCGGGTAGGGTCCGCTCAAAAAACCTTTATCCTTAATAAAAATATATCCCCCCACAACATCCTATCTTCCAACCTATCCAATCGCAAGAATTCAACTATCTTCCTCCTCATCAGCCACCTCCTATAGACTCCCACTCATCCTCAACAATACCAATCTCATCCGCAACCCAACCCATCCACTTCTTATAATTTTCAACATCATCAATCAGTTGGGCTCATCCTCATACATCCAATGAACCTATGCAAGCCTTGTTAAGTAGGTGGATAATCTTAAAGTTGCTACTTTGGGGTCTAAAACTACCTTCTCGTATGAACAAATTTGTAATGAGACCATCAATCCATCTCTGTCCCTATAAAACCTTATCCTCCATACCGAGAACTCCCTAAGTTATCTAATTTCAATGGTAAGGACCCTCAACAACACCTTTGTTCTTTTAGGCACGAATGTTATCTCATTGCACATGATCAAGATCGCATGCTCCGCACCTTCCCCATGTCGTTGGTCGGCCTCACTTTGTATTGGTACAATGAAATTCCTTACCATTCTCTCTTCTTTTTCTCCCAACTTGCATATCTCTTCTTAGAACACTTTACCATCAATATTACATCGTAAAATCACTATCACCAACATTTATGCCATTAAACAATTCAATGATGCATCTATCACATATTTTTTCACTAGGTGGCATCATCTCATTAATTACTTATCCTTTTTCCTTCCCCAAACCGAGCTCATTGAGTTATTTTCCCAATCATGTGCTAAGTATATCTTTTCAACCCTTCAAATTCAATATTTTCAAATCTTCAAGGAATTTTTCACCATGGATCGCAAACTATAACTCGCACCCTTGAGCAAGGCCATGTCAAACTTTGATCCAACAAACTGAAAACTAAATTCGCTCGTTGTTTTATCCATAACAACAAATATAAAAATGTATCCAATACCATTATAGTCAAATCATCTTCTACATCTTCGATGATCAAGGAACGAATACCAAGTAACCAACAGAATCAACAATGAAACTCTTGTGACACAAGAAATAAATCCTGATCATTTACATAGTCACCAACACCCAAAATTAGACACCAACATCTAAACACCTTTGTCCTTCTATGGGAATCCCTATTCAGCCTCATTGCAAAGTTCTAGAATCCTCGGCAAACTTCTCAAACATCATTTCTAGCCAGATCCAATATATACACAATCTTGACTACCTACAAATTGCAGAGGAAACAACTAAGTCATTTATCTCTCTCATTTTATTATATCCTTGCATCTCTTGAGTGCTTAGAATTTGTATCTTACTCTATTTTATTATATTAGTTACTTTGAAATATAGATTTAATTCAGATTTAATTAAATCATTTGGTGAACCCACTTTTATTCAAACCCCTTGCCATAGGATCCTAAAACCCTCATTGCTAAAAATAGGTTACCATTTCCCAAGTACGATATGCCTTATACACATATACAACCAAGTATTTCATGATGTCATTCAGAGAAGTTGAATTTCATTACCTCATGCAAAATCCCCAATATGATCCCATTATCTTCTAACAACTAAAAACCATTTCCTTTTAGCTACAAAATCCATGATTTTTTGCATATTCTCCCTAATCAAACCCTTGCGTCATGTTCTCCCTCATCCACCATAATCACTAATGTTGTTTCATCCTCTTCTCCTCCTCTTATAGTAAATGATAATATTAATACATATTCTTTTCATGATGAGGTTCTTTCTTGTGAAAACATAGATGCTAATAATTCTACTTCTAATAATGACAATGTAAATGTGCATAATGATGTTCCTACTTGTAGTCAAGATGAATGTAAATATCTATCTCCTACTCTTCCTACTTCTAAAATTATTTCCAATGATTGCAATGATAAATTTGATGCTAGTACTCCTACAAGTTCTTTATATGTTGATGATACTCTTGATGAAATCCTTTCTTGTGAAAATATGATTGATAGTGATTGTGATTATGCTTTTGATCATGAACATGTTAGTGATGATGTTTCTTCTATTAATACTTGTTGAATGTGAATTTACTACTCCTCTTTATTCTACTTCTGAAGTTATTGTTACCCATGATGATTCCAATTTTACCCTTAATGCACCTCTTATTTTGTCTCATAAGCCTACACTTAGCATCCCTATAGAGCCCCCATGTTCTTCTCCTCCTATCAAACCTCCTTTTCCTCCTTCCACATCCACTCCTCCTTATCAAGTTCCCATGCTCACTCACAATGGCAAGATCCAACACCTAAATGTACCTCTCACTTCACCAACCATTCCTTCACATGATATCCTCTCCCTCATGCATGTTGTTGGTAATTTGCAATCTCAAGTTCATACCCTTACCCTCAAAATTAAATCCTATTATGCTTCCATTGATAATAATTCCCTTCATGGCAACCCTATTCCTAAAAATATTCACAATTCCTCTTTCCCAAGGACTTCATCATGCCTACTTTCTCTTGTTTCGATGGTACTGGAAATCCTTATTTACATCTCAAGCATTACCATTTAGCCATGGCTTCTTATTCCAATGATCACTTGTTACTCAAAGCATTTCATCATAGCCTTGTTGATCATGCTCTCTAATGGTATACTCATTTTCCTTATGGATCCATTAGTACTTATTATGATATGGAGGATGTTTTTCTTAGGAATTTTATTTCTAACAATGGTCCTAAAGTTACATATGAACATTTTCCTTCTTTGCATCAAGGAAAGAATGAACCAATTTTATATTACATTTTATATTTCAATTCTTGCATGCATAAGTTATTATTTCAGCCTATTGATTTAGAAATGCAATTTATCTTCTGTCATGGCTTAATTCCTCCTTTAAAAGAAAAGCTATTATATGATACATGTGAATAATTTACTCTTTTGTGTTATAAAGTTATTGATTTAGAAAAATACCTCATTGTGGATCATGTCTTAACACCTTTTATACTTATTCTATTCCTCTTATGCCTACTAAGTCTTCCCCTCCTCCATCTATTGACCCTCCTGCATGATCCCCATCTTTGCCTTCGTGCAAGCATCTTCCTTCCCCTCCACTACATCGACATTCACCTAAGTATCTTCCATCTCCCACTAGTTAACCATTGCACTTATCACATAATTCTAAACCAGATGATGTATTTTCAACCTTACTTTAATAAGTGTATCATTTGTCTACCATCTAACCAACATCATCCACCACATCACTTGCACCACCATCGTGACCATCCTTTCTATAATTTTCACTACATTAATGGCCACCATGATAATGACTATTATGCTCTCCATGATCGCCTATAAAAATTAGAAGAAAAAGGTGTCATTGTTTTCCTCTCTCTCTCTCTCGTGAACACTCTCTCTCCCATACCACATAAGCGAGCTTTTACCATTGTTAACGTGTCTCCTTCACCTTTGTCTAAGGTCTTCATTTGCCCACCTCTTAAGGTCATCATCCATCCTCATCCTCTAGCTAATCCACCTATAGTTATGTCCTCTCATCCCTCACACATTTCTACCACATCTCATTGGCTTCCTAAGCCTCTTGCTTTCACACTTCCTATCACCACACCTACCATTATTAACACCATTCCCTCTGATATCCAATTCGACACGTATCCTCACACAAATCTTGCTTCACATGATCCCTCCATGCCTCGCAGGACTCTTCATCTCTGGTAGTTGACATCCATTTTTCATCTCATTACCCTATGATGCACTCGTCATATGGTTCACACTTGAATATTGAGGGAAACATGCATCAATGAACCTCCCTTTCTCTACTTCTAGCTTTGTGTTTCATGACATATCTTTTATATCCACTCCTTGCACACAATATAGCCATTTTATGATGATGCACTCTTGTTCTATGCTTCATTCCTAAGCTGTTGAGGGGTATTTATAAATGAGCTTAATTCTCACACTAGGGGGATTACTCTTATTCTCCCCATTCATCCACATCACATGAAATTCCAAATTTTCATTTACATTTCCTAATTATAAAAGTATCCATACAATATTACCTCATTTTCTTATTCTAGATCACATCACCATTTACATACTACATTTCATCACATATATAAATTATTATTCATCATATGTTATACTATTTAATATTTTTCATATACTATTACTATTTACTCTATTACTTAGCAATTCTTTCCACATTATAACAAATTCCAATAATAAAAAATATCTATTACACCAATCATTCCAACCATGCATATCAAATCCAACAAACCAAGAAATCAATACCAAGTACGACTCATAATCATCACATCATATACAAAAGACATCAATAACCAATACAACAACATGTATATATACCTCATCAAAATTATGTTACAATATACAATCACTAAGGGCAAGCCCCTATGCATCTTGTACATCATATAAACTACATCAACTATCATCCTTGCTATCACTATCTACAATCATGGGAGCTCTACAACTAGAGACTTCAATGCTCACTCTACGCCGCTAGTCTTAGCCTCTATAGGTCTATCAAGATGACTCCAGTAACACAAAAAGTTCTATTTTTTTCTCCACATATCAACCTTGTAGCTCAGTGTAAATTACAATTATATTTTTAGTTAGGCCTCCTCCTCCTACGACTTCTCTCGCTTGCTTCTCCTTTGCACGGGCCTCATTGCGCTCACTCAACAAAATCATGCATGTTTCACTTTTATAGCCACTTTCTCGAATAAATGGGCATGCTCACCTACAATAACATCCTCTCGTTTTAGCATACCTCCTCCCATGAGAACATCGGTGGCACATTTTGAGTTAACATGTATATGGAGGTGTCCACAATCAGCCACTAATATGCATCCTCTCGCAATACCATAACAAATATTATCTATTATACATCTTTGCAATCAAGAAACCATCAACAAATAACATACAACACTACTTAATATTTACGCTCCACTCTCACCCTTGTTACATTGTCTACCTAGGGGCAGGCACCTATCCCTATACGCCTCCAACTGTTGAGCCACCGACTATATCCACCACTACCGGAAATAGTAATACCCACCAAAGTGTGTCACCCACCATTGATTATACGCCGCATTGTAACTTGCATCATCAACATGTGTAGGCCCATGGCGAGATCTATCTCTTCTTCTCCCTGGATGAATGAGTTGTGCTCCAATCGGGCCTAGCCATGACCCTAGTCTCCTATTAATCCTAGTAGATCAACACCATATATATGACTCTAGGGAAACATCCTAGGCCATTTTGAACTAACTAGACACCCACTCACCACCTGGAACAACTTGTTATCCAAAATTCACCCCTAAGGTAATTTTGATAACTTGTACAATTTATTCAGGATTGACCAAGTAGAATGGTTCGAGGCACAAAATCAAGTTTTGAGGGATCCCTTAGATTTTCTCTAACTTCCCTATCAAAGAAAAATCCAAGGATTTGGTAAAAATTTGAAAAATGAAGTTAAGGGCCTATTTTAGTGCAAATCAGGTTTGGGGGCTACGGATGGAACCAATGTGGGTCATACCAAGATTTTTCATACCAAGTTCAAAGCAGAAATGCTAAGGTAATAGTGGTTTGTGGTAAAATCAAATCGACACATCCCAGGCCGCACAAGAACACGTGGAACAATCGGGCCCGAAATCACCAATTTCTCCACATGAGAAAGAAACTTAGTGTATTTTGGAGATGGAAAAAAATGTGTTTGGGACGTTTAGGGCCCCAAAAATCTAAAATAGCCACAAGCAAGGGAAATGTGGAAAAGGTGGAAGTTTTTTTCCCATGTGGTCCATATGACAATTGGGACAAAAGAATGTGGGCTCTAAAAATCTAAAATCGCCAAACTCAAAGCAAAGTGGGTGGAGTGGAAGTCAATAGCCCTCATGTCTTGGTCAACGGAAGATGTGTAGGACAAAAATCTAGAATTAGGCGATACGGAAGAAGGAGGCTCGAACGGTCCAAGCATCTGTGGGGACGTGAGTTCCCCACGAGGCGAAATTGTCACATGCCAAAGGAAACATGGATGGATGTAGATAAGGTGGACTTTGGAGGCCTAGATAGTCTAAGTATCACAAGGACATGAGTTCCCTGAAAACCCATAATACCCACAATACAAAGGAAAATTCAACGCCCGACCATCGGACTTCAAACATTTATAACTTTTGACCCGGAGCTTCATTTTTTTACAAAATTTGACTTTTCAGAAAGGGTGCGACATCCTTTACACCATAAAAACTAGATTTCTTAATTTTAATGAGGGTATATATGTGAAAATAAATGAAACATCTCCAGATCCAATAAATTAAATTCCCAGTCCTCGTAAAATGCAAGGAATCCCTGGCAAACTCAAAACATACTCACACTCAGAAGGCCACAACTTTTGCATTTCTCAACAAAATCACACAAAATTGGTACCATTGGAATCATGGCTCGAGAGCCCGATGCACAAAAATCAATAAATTAGTAATTTAATGAATAACTAATGGTTTTTTTCTGAAATCGTGGCCAATGTCAAAACAATGATTTTATTGGTGGTTGGGAGAACATTAAATAAGCATGGGCAGACATTTTTCACTGCTACAAGTTATGGGACAGTATGGGGAGCCTTTTGTAAGAAACATACCATCATTCCACTTCATTTATTACCTCTTGCAAGTTGTGGGAAGTAAAATTTTGGGATTTTCATTTTTCCTCTCTTTCTCTCTCCTCTTAGAACTCTATAAATAAGAGTGTTGGGCTCATTGTAAAAGGAGGTAGTTTTGTGTAGAAAAACTCTGTCAAAATTGGTTTTGTGAAGCCAATGTGTTGCAGGCTCTTGTAGTGGAATCCTTGCATGGTGATCCGTGTCATCACTTTTTAATAGATTTAACTACGCATATTAATGAAGTAATAGATACAATTGTGTGAATGTATCTTACCCTGTTGTGTTTGTTTGCATTCTTCTTTCCTCTTCAACCTCATTACAAATATATTGTGTTTATTTTATGCTCTTGTAGGATTCATTATCATTGTGTGTGTATGAAATATTATTGTGAATGCAGTTCTAGAATGTGGAGAATTGTTATCACCCTCTCTAGTATGTGCTTTTCTTCCATTTTTCACACATTAGAAAGCTATTCTCATTCCCTCCTTTTCTAGTGTATCACCTCTTTAGTGTAGGTTTTGTTTTCATTCACTCTCTCTCCCTGGTCTCTTAGAAGTTAGATTAGGACAAGATAGTTTTTCCTGCATTACAATATATTGTGGCAGGTAGTTTAGGAGAAAGAGCCAACTTTCTCTATAGGTCTATCTCAAGTAGCAATTCCCACACTTGGAGATAGTACCCATGTTATCCAATCACGTCGCATGAGCTCAAGAACACACACATGTGTAAATCGGATGGTGTTGTGATTCATCGATAACACAACTTTGTTGTCCCTGGGAATTGATCCTCTGACCACATGGTGTGTCGAATGCACCGTAACTCCACACCATCCTCCACCCATCTATCATAATCTCTATACGCTCTCTATATAATGGCCCCAGGGCCTATCTAATCTAGCATCGACCTATATGCAGTCATACCCATCCTCCTACTATGGGTGCCTACCCATCTCGTTGTGAATATCTCAAGTCAAGCCCAATCAGCTCGTGGCCCACTAAGTGGCCTCAATATAGAAATATGTTGATATGCCCACACATGTAACAAAGTAGTGGCTCCTATCCCACCACCATGATCCTTTTATGTAAATTGATACAAGTACCTGTACAAATGGGACAATAAACATGATGCCCAGTCATATCTAGTACCATACTCCTCGATGTTGTGGAAAATATCATGCATCATGTACATAATCCCAACTCCATCACCCACTAATACTATTGATGAAGCTATCACTACTGCAATAAATTTCCGCAATCACAGAACCCCAGATCTCAAAATAACATCCAAACTAATATGTGTATTTCACGTAGCCATGTGCACCGTAAAATACATCGTGTCACCCTCAACTAACTACATGAATCCAATATGGCCATAATTTTCACTCTCTCTCTCCACTATCGGAAATCAAAATATCATGTATACATCCACTAAGGTCATCGTCATCTCACAAGTAAGTAACCAAAATGTACAGTATCTCCACACCCTTGCTTACACAAAGCATTCAACATAGGCATATTATGGGGTATCTCCCCAATCTAGCAATGTGTCATAGGATGTCATGGTCCAACATATCCTACTCCATATTTTAAAACCCCAACGTAAGCAATGTACTCAAGTGATGACCCACACGAAACTCTCTGGAGTGTATGTCCCTCTACACAACACAAAACACAAAAAAATCTTACATTAGTACACCATACATACTATAAAATCACTCATCATAACATCAAATTCATCAGAATACACATATTTCACATAATATTTCCAAATCCCTTCCTAGGATGCTTCTTCCTAGAGCAAGTCTTTGGTGTTTAGAAGAAGGTCACTAGCATCGAGTAATGGGGCACTAGTGTCCCCAAAGATAGGAATGCCCTATCCGCTTCCGTCCTAGTTAGAAACACTCAAAACTAAAAAACTTTAAATTTTACTAAATTGACTACAAAAGACATATTTAACAAAAAAATTATTAAATAATCACACAGTTTATTAGTTTCGACTCATTGTCTTAGTCTTGAAGCCACACTGCCGCTAATCCTCAAATCTTATTAAACATATAACATTCTCATAGCTCGTAGAGATCAATTTCACACACTCTCAATACAATGGACATTACCATTCAAATATCTACTATTAATATATATTTAAATTTCTATTTACTATATATGATAGTTACTATTTTCCACTATTACTACAACTAATACACGTCACATAGTTTCTCTCATTTCTTTAACCTTGTAAATCCGTTTGTCTTTCCGTCTACTTCAAATGGATCATAATCTCCTCTAGCACCATAACATACAAATTTCAACACCTCATATTCAAATCCGACACATATACTACTTAATATCTACTCATACCTTGACAATACTATCCCATATTATTTCTCATTTATTATTACAACATCTTATGTGTCTTGTTTTCGGCTTAGTGCTCATTTCTCTACCCTTCACCCTTTCACCGAAAGGGGGACATATAATTGAGATCATCTTATAATCCCTCTCAGGATACAATACAATCAATGACACTCTTAATAAATTACTATCACAATTTTTTTCGATATCATTTAAACAAAGGTACAATCATTCTACACGATCAATACTTTCTACTATTTCAAATATATTCCCCCAAATGACCTAATCTGGGGGTAAAACAAAAACCTCTCCGTGAGTAAATTCCTAAGTAGATATTATTTCAAACAATATTTTGACACTAAAATCAAATCAATCAATTGGTACAATAAGCACATTTACAATATTTCCCGATGACCTAACTTGGGAGCTACATTACATTACTATTGCTTCCAGATGACCTAACTTGGAAGCCATCCAACACTATTCAAATCAGAACACCCGTTATTGTAGGAGTGGGGAAATGAGACGTCATTTCCTTTCCTATACTTATCCTATGTGGGTTCTTAATCACAACTAATCG
Organism: Taxus wallichiana var. yunnanensis; assembly: GCA_018340775.1. NCBI lineage: Eukaryota > Viridiplantae > Streptophyta > Pinopsida > Cupressales > Taxaceae > Taxus > Taxus wallichiana. Next base: position 10,180,382 of record CM031235.1, on the reverse strand, counting down.
AAATGAAATCGGAACTAAATTTGGTCTATATCCATCTGCAGCGGTTGGACATTTTGGGGATGTAGTCATGGATGGAGAGTAAAACTAGACCTCTCTCCCCACACTCTTCCTTTGGTGACAGGATGCCTAAATCCTCCCATTTTCAAACAAATCAAGTTGGGAATTGATCACTCCCTACCTCTTCTATCACCTCTAATAACAATTCAAAATCTCCAAAGTATCCAAATCATTTCAACTATTTCTCCAAGTGCTCCTTACGATAGTTTTCTATCTCCACTTATGCCACATGGGTCAAAGCATTGATCCATGGTTTACCACGCTACAAGTTTCTACATTCTACATGCACTTTGCAACATGGCTTCTTCAAACTTTATACAGGTATGTTCCTTACTTCCTTTACACTACTTGAATTTCATTCAAATAGCATAAAGGTGGAGAAAATGTAGACACAAAATCACACACATATTACTATTTTTCTATGTCGTTAATATATTGTTATATGCATGGATTTGAAGTAAGAAAAGTATTCACTGGTGACACAATCCTTTGTCCATCCATACTCTTTAAATGATTTTTATCATGATTCTCTCTTACAATTTTCATTTTTGTATCTACTTCTAGTCAAGTCATAGGGATCCTGTCTGTCTGTCTTTTCACATATATCATCATTTATCCTAGGACACAATTACCCATTCTAGACACTAACACCTGTGTTCCCGTGTCCATTTTGGGTGATCATGTCTCGTTTCATATTTTTTTACATATTTTGACATTTTTGGTCGGCCTTTTTAGTTTTCTTATCCTTATCCCATGTGCATAGTTGACCTTTTGTGTCACTAGTGTCAAAATTCAAACAAGAGATCCATATATACACATAACATACACACTATTATTCTAGATGGAAATTATATGGGGCAATCACATCTACATATTATCACTACCATCAAAGGGACTGCATTTTTGGGCTGCATACATTACATAGCAAGGGGAAGTGTTAAATTCCATACCACAAATTTGCATCTATCCTTCTATAGCCCACTATCTTGGCATAATTTCCACAAGGGAAACATAAGGACACTATTTCACATACAAGCACACACAACTACATGGATTCTGAAATGTAGTGCAACACTCTATAATAATTCCACTCTTTGGGTGACCGTCACGGTCTATCGACTTCACATTTTGCATATTTCATTCAGATTGTATATGTTTGTGACATTGTGAAGGTAGTTAGGGTTTTGTTTATAGATTACAAGTATCTTGACTTTCAAGGAGTGAATATTGAGTGACCAATAGGAATTAACGATGAAACTCTTGTGATACTGAAAGAAAGTATATCCGATTATTTGCATAGTCACAAGCACCCAAAATCAAACACAAGCATCTAGGTGCCTCTTTCCTTCTTGTGGGTACCCTATCCAACCTCGGTGAAGAGTTTTAAAATCCTCAATGAGCTTACGTGACATCATTTCCATCCATATTCGGTATATACATAGTCCACGATTACCACATTACACAAGAATCACCTAAGTCATTTATCTCTCTTATTTACTTATAGCCTTACATCGCTTGACTTCTTAACATTTGTTTCTTATTGTATTTTACCATATTAGTTACTCTTAAATATAGATTTAATTAAGATTAATTAAATAACGGGTAAAATTCTATTGTTATCTCATTTGTATTATATGTTGCAAACGAGGAAGAATATGGTGTTGATTTTGTTTAATAAATTGTATTGGCACTAATCTTATGACTTACATGTTAGAAAGAAAAATGTAAAATATGTGTACTATTAGTATGGAATTGAAAAGATGTATTGTATTAGTATGGAAATCATTACTATTATTATTATTATATTACTGAGATCAAATTTTGTAAATGAGGAATGTTGGCTTAGATTTTTAATTTATTGGGTGGAGTGTAGAATTTGACCCAAGGTACATTTATAAAAACAAAAACTTGCCTTTTGATATGAATATTTTTTTAATTCAAAGTAGATAGTCACCTAACATTTCACTAGTGTTATCGAAAGGGGTTATCCTTCTTGTTAAATACAAAAAAAAAATGAAATTAGTTTTGATTTCATAGAGTTAACCTTATTGGTTGGTAAAAATATCATTGTTAGGAATTTGTGAATATTGTAAACAAGTCTATTAGATGGATTTGTTATACTTTGTTTAATGAAAAGGAACAAATTAGGTAATTAGTGTTGTAGCTTAATGATTGTACAGGGCATCTCATTTCCGCTTATCATTCCCTCAACCTTGCTTCATTATTTGTATTCTTCCGAAATAGGAATGGCCCTTAACCTATCCAAGTGGCTTATCTTTTATTTATGTGGTCATAAATATATACATTCTTATCCTCGGTCATTTTCTTATAAAAAAGTCTTTGTGTCATTTAAGACAAGGATTTTATATCTCTCCTGGTACATTACATATACAAATATATGGGTGTTTTCTCAAATTTGTATTTATAAAATTATTCATAGATAATTGTTACAAATCCCAATCGAGATTGATGTGAATACTAATGTATTAGAATAAATTAATATTGGTTTAAATAATAAAAGGACGCACACACCTGCACGCACCCACACACACACACACACACACACACACACACACACACAGTTAGTAAATAAAATTGTTTAAAAAATTATTGAGGTATTAGTTATGCCCCTCCATGTGACCCTTATACCTTGCCCATGTGCACCTGCACAGTCATAAGGCTCAATATTTCCCACATTAGGGCATGGGCACATGTTTTTTCCTTCTCCAAATAGTCTTACTTGCAAACTCTTATGACCATGCCACTTTTTGTCGTGTAAATGTGCAACAAGGAAATTGACAATTTATGAGCATGACAATTATATCCATCTCGCCAACATTTTCATGTTTTATCATTCCTAGGTACCCCAGGTCAAATCCATCAGTTTGGTAACCCCTATTTGATGTCAAATTGGTCCCCTAGGTGATTTAGGAAATTCAATTTAATCCCCAAGTGATTTTAGGAAGTTTTGAAAAGATGTTATCTTCTGGCAGTATTGGGAAGGGCTATCGTTGGCCTTCCCAGGACTAGATCAACCCCTCGGAGTGGAAAAAAAGGAAAAATTCAACATGGAGGTGAATTGAAGACCTTATAACATCATGTAAATTATTTTGGAAGGTTTGGGGAAGTTTTGAAAGACTTGGAGCAGTCTGAATAAAAAATAGGGTTCACAAGCCTAGGTAGTACATAGGCCTAAAACAACTGTTGAGCTTCAGAAGAAGATTCTAGGAGCTCCAGATGGAGTTAGGAGTAAAAAAAAACATCTATGGAAATAGGATTCCAATCCCTACATTATGGTGAAATCATATTTTTCACAACACTTTGGCGCATCAGGTCTGCAGGCAAGTTTTTCTTAGGCATAGGTGGAGTACCAAATCAAAATTCTGATTTTTCAAGGATCAAATGGATGAATCAAGACATGATAACCCACCATTGGATTAAAAATTCCATTTCCAATTAGGATCATATAAAATTTCACCAATAAATTCCATCGGGAGCTCAAGTTATCATCATTTCAAGTTACCCTCTTGGAGACAATTTAGGAGTTAGTCAATTTTTGGGAGGACATGTGTCAACACCAGGAGCCTGGTGGGATTTTATGTCCCGAAGTCCCTGAGGTCAAGTACACAAACCTTGAAAAATTCACCCAGCCCCCATGTGACCTCGGGACCCTCATGTGACCTTCAGACTTGACAGTTCAGCCCCCCGTGTGCATTTTTGGAGCTCAAATTCCCTGTCGTCGGATCGAAGACACATGTCAGCTCCAGGACCACCGTGGAATTTGATGTCCCTCACGTCCCTGAGGTTAGGGAAATAAGACATGGAAAAATGTTCCCAGCCCCTATGGGGAGTCCTTTGGTCATCCACATGACCGGCTTTCAGCCCCTAGTGCTTCTAGTGTTTTTTCAAGCAAATCCCTTGTCGTCGGATCGAGGACATGTCATCCTCTTGCTCACCGTGGAATTTGATGTCCCTCATGTCCCTGAGGTTAGGGACATCAGACATGAAAAAAAATGTCCCCACCCTTGCATGAGCATTTTTTGAATATTCAAATCGGCACTTAGTCATTTCTTCCCCCTCATTTCTCCTTCACAACTTCTCACCATGCCATGGCCTTGTTCTTGCTTTTCCAAACACCCGGTCCACCATTACTAATCCAAACCAGCTCCACCATGGCCAAAAATCTCACACCATGAAAACACAGTAATATCAAAGAAAAAAGTGCTAAAGAAATGAAGAATGGGAAGAAAATGAAGGTTTTTTTTGCCAGATAACCATGAAGTCACCCGATCGAGAAATATTCATATCTCACAAGATACAAGTCGGATCGAGGTGTCGTCTTCTGTAGAATTCCACATTTTTCAATATGATCATGATGCAACAAATGGGAGGTCAAATGGTGCTCTAAATTATTTTTTCCAACAAAATCCTCACTTCGTGCACTAACTCACATTCATCAGATTTCCCATCATTCTGGCAATGGAAATGAGCTAAAAACTTACACACAAGCTCCAAATGAAAAACCTATCACAATGGAGTTTTTTTCATCACAAATGGAGACAAAAACTAGACCTACAAATTTTGAGCTCCATTAATGGCTGCCATGGCAGCTCCGTGCTCGAAGCCACTGCCAGGTGAAAATTTTAAATTTTATTTCCCAACATTCTAGTGGGAAAAATTATGTGAAATTTAGAGGATGTGGTCATGATAATGAGATGAGTCTAAAAAAATATGTTCCATACAAATTACAAAAGCACTAGAAACACACTTTCTAAAAATAGTAAGTTTTCCTATACATACTTGTTATGTTTGGAAAGTCATCATCAAAAGTAGTTGTGGTGAAAGTAGTGTGTACCCAAGGTCACCAAGAAGCCTAGAATGATTGTCTAGAGTAGAAAATAGTTAAAATGACCACTTACTAAAAATAGTAAGTTCCCTATATGGGTGCTTACTAAAAATAGTAGGTCAACCCAAAAAGTGGTCAAAGGCAAGGTAGTGTGCACAAGATCGAATGAGGGAGTTCATCACATCACGATGGTCGAGAAGAGGAAAAATCACCTCTCACTAAAAATAGTAAGCCTTCCATCTAGACACTTACTATTAATAGTAGGTTATTCTCAAAGGGAAAGTTTGGCACAATGAGACATAGAGGGATGATCATCTCAGGGAACTAGACAATGTTTTTGACACTCACTACATATTTTGGGTCAGGGTATCGGTATCATACAGCTAGGAGTCAGTCATCAATTCACTCAACTTGGCAAGCGTTCATGAGCTGATTTAATTTGAAGGATTTTCACATAGTGTGCAAGGAGTTGAAGATTTAGAGTTTCACTGCATTTGGAGCTTTCCATCAACGAGGATCAACATACTTCATCGGGAATGACATCTCCTCTTCTTCTTCTCTCTCTCTCTCTCTCTCTCTCCCCCAACTTTCTCTCACTTTCCAATATTCTAATTTTGTCATTGGGGTTGCACTTTTTCATATGTCCTAATGTTCCTAATGTAATAAGTCACCTTTATGTTATAAAAAGGGACTTAATATTCTCCTAGGAAGTTGAAAAGTTTTAAGTTACATAAAGGACATATGAAAATCCATTGGGGGTAGATGATAAGTCACCTCTCATTCTATAAATTGTAAATCCATTCCCATTTCAAAGGGTTGGGTAATTGATCTTGTAAACTCAAGAGTGCATTGTACTTAGAGAAAGCAAAGGAGATAGCCATTTTATTCTACTTTCCTCCACTCTCAAATTTCTTCCATTCCCACACTATGTACAACTTATGTTTAAAAATCAATACAAGAAGGAGTTTTCTAGATTTCTTTGACTAAGGGATTTCATGATACTTTGTGATCAATAAATTTATTTGGTCTTGTTGTTATTTGTAGGTTGTTTCTCTCTAATTTTAATGCATGTGATGAAGTTTCTAACTAGTGTGTATGTAGGAATTTGATTTTCTACCTGCAACATTAGTTCTCCTACCTCTTTTCTCACTCCTTTCCCTCTCTCTAGAAAAAATTCTCCCTAGCAAGAGATTTACTAAGCTTTTCCGTAGGGTAATGGAGTGCCCCTGTTGGATCCCCGGCCACAAGGCCACCACAAAAATCCACCTTTTCATGCATGCATATATGAAAGTTGCACCGGTTAAGTAGAGGGACTTAGATTCCCAGAGCATTGGAAAGAAATCCACAAGTTTTCCACCCAAAAAATTTTCTTCCGCCAACAGTTTAAGGTGCCCACCTGGGGCAGATTTAGCAGCATCTGCACCCAAAATATGACCGCAAGGTCCAAAAATTTAAAAAAAAAACAAATATTGAAAAAACAAAAAAAAAAAGAATTCATGAAAATCCATTATTGAAAGATACACTATCAATTCCTACACATGACCTTTCATATTCCATAGTGTCTTTTCATATTCCCACTTCAAGAATTTCCAAAAGTTGGCTGAAGGAAGATACACCAAGTTGAACAAGTCGAGAGAGGTGTTGTTTCCAATTTGAGGCTTTGCAAAATCAGCAAGAATGAATTAGAGATAATCCATACTTCTTCTCTCAAGCCTCCTCTCCATTTGGCTCTTCAAGAAGTTCACCTGGAAATCCTATCCAAACTCTTATTGATACTCCCCTTCAAATTCTCTCATTTTTCATCACCCATTGAGCATTGAGTTCCCAAAAGAAGAAGAATTTGAAGAAGAATTTGTAGAAGCAAGAGTTGAAAAGAAAGTAAAAAAAAATGGAAGATGAAGTAGAAATACCTCAACCCATTGTTCCATGGGGAAGAAATACATGCTCCCGCTTCTTAAACCCCTCTTCATGATCTACCAACAAGTTCCCACAAGAACTTTCCAAATTTCAAAGGTGACAAAACACAACATCCTAAAGAACACATCATTGCTTTCATGACATCATGTGGAATTCTTGGTGTCCAACATGAAGATGTTGTTATAAGATTGTTCATGGAGTCCCTCCAAGAAAAAGTAGCAGAATGGTTCTACCTCCTGCCTTCCCGATCCATCATTGGTTGGAATGACATCAAGATGCCTTTGAGGAAATATTTAAATCAACTGAAGACTGTCAGACCTCTTGGTGTAGTTGGCTCAAATGAAGAAAGGAGAAAGTGAAACTATGAGAGACTTCATGGCTCATTTTGAATGGTTGCTTTGTAGATACCAGAAGAAGATTCACCATCTGAAAACAATATCAAGAGATTCTTCATCAATGCTCAATCATCAGAAGTAGGATTTTTTTTATGAAGAGCCCAACCAAGGAACATTGTAGAAGCACAAAGGATGGCCATTAAACTTGATGATGATCTCATCCTCTCTAGAAAGATCAAGAATCCATCAAAGGGCAAAGGCCCAACATCCTGGAGATGAGAGAACCAATCCATCGCTGCAAAAATTGGAAAATGAGATGGCATATTTGAAGAGGGAATTATTTGAATGAGTATCTTCTCAAAGAAGCAACACAAAATCAGATTGCAGGAGCACCCCAAAGGCTCACCTTAGAGGCCCCACTGAATGTAAATTGTAGATTTCAAGAAAGTGAAGAAGAGCTTGAACAAGAAAGTGAAGGTGGAAACTTCCTAGAGATGATGAACTTGAGAATGATAGACAAATCAGATTTTGTGAGTATTCAGAGGTGATGAAGAAGATGAAGAAGATGCACCTGGTTTCTCATGTGTGGTATTCACTCATTCTCAGTCCAAGAAAAGAGCATCTCCTCCACTGCTATAAAAGAAAATAAGGTTGATGATCCTCCTGTGGTGACTCGCAAAACAAAATAATTAGTCGAGGATCCCCACTTCCATCTTCCATGAAGTCTACATTGTTGGATCCGATCCCGTAGCAAGTAAGAAGGCTCCCTGCAATCCCAAGTAAGTCTTTTGATGTCTCTTCCAAGTCTAAATCTAAATCTGATCCTGTAAAATCTAGTACTTTGAAAGCTCCTAGTGTACCTTTCAAAATACCCTCCATTCCCCAAAAATCAAATCCTACTCCCAAGCCTATCCTAGAATCCAAAATCAGTCCCTTCACCCCCCTTGTCCACATCTCTCCCTTTGACTTCATAGAATATGCAAACAAATCCAAAGTGCAGATTACGAAACCAAATATTTGTGGACTCATCCTGAACAATTTGAGAGGTTTGTCCGATATATCAGGAGTGGTAGTCTAACACCCAATGTTGTAACTTCTAGTTCCAAAGGCATGTTTCCAAACCCACCTACACCTCCCTCACAGAACATGATTTCTTTGAGTGCATCAAAGACTGATAAGGTTGAACCTTTTTATGTCTCCCTTCTTGTTGGAGAATATGTATTGAACAATTACATAATAGATTTGGGTGCCTCGAGATAATGTCATGCCCGTGAAGGTTTCAAAGCTCTCAAACTTACCATGACTCCACCGGTGGCTCTTGTTACTCTTTGGAGTCAAAATAAGTCCCACTTGTAGGGAAGGTCAAAGATGCACATGTGGCTCTTACCATATTTCCAGACAAGAAAGTTTCAACAATGATTTTGGTAGTAGACGTCCCAAGCCTCATTCAGAATGTTGTTGAGTAGAAGTTTTTTACCGAGACTTGGGAGGGAAAATTCAGATGAATTGGTCATCCACAACCATACCAGTGAAGGGAGACATGGAGAAATTTCTTCCCGAGAAGAAGATGAGGTACACGGTATAAATTCTGGAATCCCTGGAAGCTAACATCTTGTATCAAGGTAGCAGGAAGATGAATCACTTTGTGGCAACCAAGGAGGAAGAGGATATCCCCATCTTGATAGGTCCAAACATGCCTTCCCTGGAGAGATTTGGATTTTGAAGAAGCATTGAGGAGATTTGAGTTACAAGAGGGAAGCCCTGAATTACCGGATGATGCAAACCATGAAGAAGAGGAATGGTTCTTGATGATTTTCAAAAAGAAAAATCAGCTTATGTGCTTATTTGTGATGAAGATTTTTTCTCATTCCCATTTGAAGATGAGGACTTCTTGATCATGTCACCTAGGAAGAGACCAAAATCTACAATGATCCCTCGAAATGGGAAAGAACTATCTATACAAGGACTACTAAGAGCCATGGAAGAAATAGAAGACCCTGAGATCAGTCTTGAACTTTTAATGCAAGCCATGAATCTAGAAGACAAGCGTGAAGCTGACTTGGAAACCTCAACCAATGTGAAGATGGGCTATGTTGAAATAAATCTAGATGAGAAATATGATGTCCCTCTTGAGCCAATGGTTGGTGGATACAATGATGAAATTGAGGTATTTTCTTTCCCATTTGAAGAGGAAGAATCTTTCCATGATGAAAAAATTAAAGCAAGAAGTTTTGAGGCCTTTGAAGCTGAAGCTCCTCTAGACAAAGGAGTGATAAAATGTAGTGATTCCCAAGATGATGAGGTAATCCCTCTAGATAGTTTCCTTGAGCTACAAAATAAAGATTCTTCAAAGGCGTACAAAGAGGAGCTACAGGAAATGATGAAGCATAACTCATGTGCAAGAAATATTGGATGTAGTAGAAGTTGTGGAAGACCCCGAGCTGATTCTTGATCTCTTCACTCATGCCATGGACATACAAGACAAGTATGAGGTCATGTCCAATCCTTCCATCAGTACTCAAGCACCTCACAGTGGAGTAAAGGAAAAGGATAAGTTTGAGGTTTCTCATGGAAAAGAGGTCAATGAGCATAGACCTGGGAAAGAAAAGAATCCAAAATGTTCAAGTAATTTGAACAAAAATCAGCTTTGGGGCAGCGATGAGATGCTCGATGAAGAATCATCTATGTGGATAAATGGAATGCAACTAGCACTATGAAACCAATTTCAAAGAGGATGAAGGCAATGGAATTTCTAAGTGAAGGCTGAGCATCAAGAAGCTCATGTAGAATCACTCCTACCAAGTACATAGAAAATTGTGAAAGCACTTGGATTTCATAACAACTGAGGAGAGGAGGCTACTTTCTGGAACCAGTCAATGGCTTTGTTGAACAACATCATTCAGTGTTTCCCACTCATGGGTAACTTTTAAGGAATGAAAAGAGCTTCAATGAAAGTGGGTTGTCCCCACCTTGTACCATAGGTGATTTTTAGGTGTTTCCCTTTTTATTGCATGTGTTTCCCTTCCTTTTGTGTGTTTCATTTCCTTTTTGTGTGTGTGTGTGTTTTTTCTTCTTCTCTCTCTCTCTCTTGTTGTAAGTTGTACATGACTCTGCAAGGCCCAATGGATAAGGCACTAGTCAATGAACTATATGGTCTAAAATTGAGATTCTAGATTCTCATGTCATGTCTTCACTATGCTCATTCCATGCCATGTCCCCAAGCTAGAGCTAGTTGTTGTCGTGTAAATGTGCAACAGGAAATTGACAATTTCCGAGCATGAAAACTATACCCCTGTGCCAAAATTTTCATGTTTTATCATTCCAAGACACCCCGGTCTAGTCAAATCAGTCCAATGACCTCCCCCTATTTGATTTCAAATTGGTCCCCTAGGTGATTTAGGAAATTCAATTTAATCCCCTAGGTGATTTTAGGAAGTTCTGAAAAGATGCTATCTTCTGGCAGTATTGGGAAGGGCTATTGTTGGCCTTCCCAGACTAGATCAACCCCCCTGGAGTGGAACAGAAGGGCCAAATTCAACATGGAGGTGAATTGAATACCTTATAACATCATGGAAATTATTTTGGAAGGTTTGGGGAAGTTTTGAAATACTTAGATCAGTCAAAATAAAAATAGGGTTCACAAGCCTAGGCAGTACATAGGCCTAAAACAACTGTTGAGCTTCAGAAGAAGATTTTGGGAGCTCCTGGATGGAGTTAGGAGAAAAAAAAAATCATATCAAAAATAGGATTCCAAGCCCTACATATGGTGAAATCATATTTTTCACAACACTTTGGCGCATCAGATATGTAGGTAGTTTTTCTCAAGCACAAGTGGAGTACCAAATCACAATTCAGATTTTTTTAGGGATCAAATGGATGAATAAAGACATGAGACCCCAACCATTGGATTAAAAAGGCCATTTCTAGTAGTTAGGATCATATAAAATTTCACCAATAAATTCCACCGGGAGCTCAAGTTATCATCATTCCAAGTTACCCTCTTGGAGACAGTTCGGGAGTTAGTCAATTTTTGGGAGGACACGTGTCAGCACCAGGAGCCTGGTGGGATTTTATGTCCCCAATGTCCCTAAGGTCAAGTACACCAACCTTGGAAAATTTCCCATCCCCCATGTGACCTCTGGGACCCTCATGTGACCTTTAGACTTGATAGTTCAGCCCCCAGGTGCATTTTTGGAGCTCAAATTCCCTCTGTCGTCGGATCGAAGACACAGTGTCAGCTCCAGGACCACTGTGGAATTTGATGTCCCTCATGTCCCTGAGGTCAGGGATAAGACATGAAAAATGTACCCAAGCCCCTATGGGGATTCCTTTGGTCATCCATGTGACCGACTTTCAGCCCCCAGTGCTTCTAGTGTTTTTTCAAGCAAATCCCCTGCCGTCGGATCGAGGACACGTGTCGTCCTCTTGCTCACCATGGAATTTGATGTCCCTCACATCCCTGAGGTCAAGGACATCAGACATGAAAAAATGTGCCCCACCCTTGCATGAGCATTTTTTGAATATTCAAATCCAAAGCACTTAGTCATTTCTTCCCCTCATTTCTCCTTCACAACTTCTCACCATGCCATGGCCTTGTTCTTGCTTGTCCAGACACCCGGTCCACCATTACTGATCCAAACCAGCTCCATCATGGTCACAAAACTCTCCACACCATGAAAACACAACAATATCAGAGAAAAAAGTGCTAAAGAAATGAAGAACAAGAAGAAAATGAAGGTTTTTTTCCAGATAACCGTGAAGTCACCCGATCGAGAAATATTCATATCTCACAAGATACAAGTCGGATCGAGGTGCCATCTTCTGCAGACTTCCACATTTTTCAAGATGATCATGATGCAAAAAATGGGAGGTCAAATGGTGCCTAAATTATTTTTTCCAACAAAATCCTCACTTTGTGCACCAACTCACATTCGTTGGATTTCCCATCATTCGGCAATGGAAACGAGCTAAAAACTTGCACACGAGCTCCAAATGAAAAACCTATCGCAATGGGAGTTTTTTCATGCAAATGGAGACAAAAACCAGACCTACAAATTTTGAGCTCCATTAATGGCCACCATGGTAGCTCCATGCTCGAAGCCACTGCCAGGTGAATTTTTTTAAATTTTATTTCCTAGCATTCTAGTGGGAAAATTATGTGAAATTTGGAGGATGTGGTCATGATGACAAGACGAGTCTAAAAAATATGTTCCATCACAAATTGAGCACTAGAAACACACTTTCTAAAAATAGTAAGTTTTCCTATACATGACTTGCTATGTTTGGAAAGTCATCATCAAAAGTTGTGGCAAAAGTAGTGTGTACCCAAGGTCACCAGGAAGCCAAAATGATTTTCTAGAGTAGAAAATAGTTAAAATGACCACTTACTAAAAATAGTAAGTTCCCTATATGGGTGCTTACTAAAATAGTAGGTCAACCCAAAAAGTGGCCAAGGAAAGGGTAGTGTGCATAGGATCGAATGAGGGAGTTCATCACATCACGATGGTCGAGAAGAGGCAAAAATCACCTCTCACTAAAAATAGTAAGCCTTCCATCTGGACACTTACTATTAATAGCAGGTTATTCTCAAAGGGAAAGTTTGGCACAATGAGGCATAGAGGGATGATCATCTCAGGGAACTGGACAATGTTTTTCGACACTCACTACATAGTTCGGGTCACAGGTATATCATACGTAGGATAGGAGTTGCAGTCATCAACGGAAAAATTCACTCAACTTGGCGAGCATTCATGAGCTAATTTGAAAGAGTTTCACAGTGTGCAAGGAGTTCAAAGATTCATAGAGTTTCACTGCATTTGGAGCTTTCCATCAACAAAGATCAACGAACTTCATCGGGAATGAAATCTCCTCTTCTTCTCTCTCTCTCTCTCTCTCTCTCCTCTCTTCCCCCAACTTTCTCTCACTTTCCAATATTCTAATTTTCGTTGGGGTTGCACTTTTTCATATGTCCTAATGTTCCTAATGTAATAAGTCACCTTTATGTTATAAAAAGGGACTTAATATTCTCCTAGGAAGTTGAAAAGTTTTAAGTTACATAAGGACATATGAAAAGCCATTGGGGGTAGATGATAAGTCACCTCTCATTCTATAAATTATAAATCCATTCCCATTTCAAAGGGTTGGCGATTGATCTTGTAAACTCAAGAGTGCATTGTACTTAGAGAAAGCAAAGGAGATAGCCATTTTATTCTACTTTCCTCCACTCTCAAATTTCTTCCATTCCCACACTATGTACAACTTTTGTTTAAGCATCAATACAAGGAGTTTATAACTTTCTTTGACTAAGAGATTTCATGTTACTTTGTGATCAATAAATTCTATTTGGTCTTGTTGCCATTTATAGGGGTTGTTTCCTCTTAATTTAGTGCATGTGATGAATTTTCTAACTAGTGTGTATGTAGGAATCGATTTTATACCCTCTGCAACATTAGTTCTCCTACCTCTTTTCTCACTCCCCTTTCCCACTCTTCAGACAAAGTCTTCCCTAGCAAGATATTTCTAGTTTTTCCACAAGGTCAATGGAGTGCCCCTGTTGGATCCCCGAACACCAGGAAAATCCACCTTTACGTGCGCATGAATATATGACAATGCATCGATTAAGTAGAGGGACTTATATTCCTAGAGCGTTAGCAAGAAATCCACAAGTTTGTCCACCCGACAAATTTTCTCGTCAACACCACTTTAATTGTGTAGTGTACTATTACACACACACACACACACACACACACACACACACACACACACACACACACACACACACACACACACACACACACACACACACACACACACACACACACACACCAATTTCGGTTTTAGTCAAATGGAAAAATCTTTTTGAAAAAATGATGCTAAAATAAAAAGAAAATATATAGGTTCACATTTAGAGATATACTCCGAAAATATGAAATTTGACTCTTGCTTATGCATTCTTTTGTATCTTTATATCCTTTCCTCCTCCAATCCTATTAAAGTTAACCAAAAAGAAAAAGGGGAAAATCAATTGTATATAAAATTGTAGGATGAGATTAGGGGTTTTTAAATCCCTAAGATCAATGGTTTAAGAAACTTCAATCGTGGGATCTTTATTTAATTCTATGTTTTTCTTCAAATCATTCTCGTATGTGGTCTTATTAGTCACCTTGGAGGATAACTATAGTCATTCTTTTGTTATTACTTAATTTTTTTAACCAATCACAATCAATTATTTTTGTTTCATATGGTCTATGCAATAATTTTAAATAATATATATTTTTATTCATTTACAAATACTAATTTTCATGTATGTGATTGGTTGATATATTTTTCTTATTTACGTACAACAAAATAATGTTATAAATAGTTAACACTTCCCTATTTTCATGGATGACATCCCTATTTTCATGAATTTTTAAAAACTTTTTCAAACCTTTAAAAAATATTATATAAGCTAAAACCTAACCTTATTTCCCTAACCTATAAACCCCTCCTAACACATATACATTATTTAAAACAAATTAACACATGCCAAGTCAGAAATTCCTCCTTTGACTTGGTCATGGACCCCAAGAATTTGTATTGGAATGTGGCAATGCCACCACTTCGTAAATGCACCTAAGTTTGGAGTTTGTTTTTATTCTCCATAAACTTATCCCCCTTTAAATGTTTAACCACCCTCATCTTTATGTGCATCTGGTAAATGCCACGTATTTTTCAAAGAAACTTTACATTAATTAAAAATCTTAATTCATGGCATGTTTGGCGGGTGTCAATAAACTTCTACTAAAAACCACCTCATGCTACAAACATATGTTATCACTAAACTGCTGAAATCATTTTACAATGCTGGAAACCATTGGATGAAAAATATTAGGAATAAATTGCCAGGAAAATTGGAGTATTTGTATTTCCTAACTTTTCTAACAAATTAGTTTTCCGAATTAAAAACAATTATAAAAGACATAGTTTAAAAGACATACATTTACAAATCCCCCTCCACTTAATCCTAAGGAAACCTTACGTTTTCTTTGTTATCCTATCTTTCTTGAGAAGGACGCTTGTTGGTTTAACTTGTTCATGCATGCATGCAATGACGTGATAAAATTTGAAGGCCAGGTATTCAATTTTCCCTTCTAAGACTTGTTTTCATATCTGAATTCTGGTAGTTTATGCGTGAATGTAAGCCTCCTCACCACTCTTCTGAACTGTGTCCATTTTTATTATTTATTTTCATTGTTTTCTTGATCTTTTATCAGTGAAATGGGATAAAATTTATGTTTCCAAGTTCTTTTCGTATATTTTTTTCTATGCCACTATATTTGGTAAATATGTTCAAGACTCTAGAGCTATCATATTTTTTCTTGGCCGTATTATGAATATTTGTATACATATTTTAGAGACCCGCATCTTTTTCTTCTTTGGAAATTTTAAATAAAAAAGGGAACAATCATCAAAGTTGGCTGAAGACAGGAGCAAGACGTCATCAACTTTCCATGGAAATAAGGAAAAGATGGTACTAATAGGTTGATACCCAAAAAAATGAATGGGTTGGCGTGCATTTGTTGCATGCTTATTCCTTCTGTTAAATGCAAGGAATTCACAAATATATCTTCTCATATTTTATCTCACACACATTCAACTATGAACTTAGGTTATCTATCTTAATCGAGCATATTGAAAAGCACAACAGACAAATTTGGAAGACCTTTTTGGAGGATATTATTTTGCATAAAGTAAGGCATATTAAAAAGCACAAAGAGAAAATTTTGGAGTGCTTAATGAATGTTTTGCATAGGATCTCATCAAATCATGAATACGATATTTTCATAGAGAAAAAGAAAGATTGTAGACAAAACCATGCTGAATGCGTGACAGAATCTTGCAATCAAAATTTAGACTAGATCTTATTCCAATATTCTCAGTGAAAACTAGAGAATAGACACAAAAAAAAAAAAGTGAATATGAATATGTTTCAAGGGAAGCTAATAAGCAATTTTAAATCAGTATCATTCAAAGCAATAGAACAATAAGGATATGATTATATATAATCACTTGAATGCAATTAAAAAATTATTCGCAATACCAAAAACATGGTACACCTCAATATAATAAATCCCTGTCTACTTTGAGAGGAAAGGGTATAAGTGTTATGGAAAATATCCCACATTGTGAAAAATAAAAACAAAATGCTTTTCTCAACATTGAACAATGTATTTGGTTACCAACATCAATGATAGTTGCCTCGAAGGAAAAACTACATTGCAAAAGACCGTATCAATGAGCCTAACTCTTAGTAGTATTTTCCTTAGACTTTGAATCTTCAACACCTTCTTAACAATATTTTGCACTTATTCTATCACAATTATGGGTCTTAATTGATACTTTTATTGCCCACAATTTCAGTTAAACTTGAGTCATCACATTTCAAATTGTAACATTGTTTGTTATTGGTGGCCTTTTTTATTTCACACATTTTAAAATTCATCTGCATTGGATAAAATACAGTTTTGAAGAATAATACGTTGTCAAATTGACATTGTCTTTTGCATTGTGTAGGTACCTCTAGTAAAGGAATAAAAAACAAATTCAAATATTATAACACACAACAAAAGGTGTGTACAAAGATGAATATTTTATGACTTTGTATTTTTTCTATGCATCTAAAAGTGTAAAATTCTGAATGGATAATCGCAAAAGAAAGCACAATTAACCATGTCCACAAACTGTAATCGTAGAACAATACCAGAAAATAAATAGACCGTACTATAATACAATCGATGACGCTCTAGCAAAACATGATCTTCTTCGAGCTCAATCATACTACTATAGAATGGGGGATTTCCTATTTGACACATTTCAAGTGCTACTCCATTTTTGATACACATCTTTAGAATTAAGAAATGGACTTATTGACCATTTCTTGATTTTCTTAGAAAAGGGTGACCCAAATGCGCTTCAATCATACCAACTTGAACTAGATACAAATGAGTTGTTCAAATTGCATGGTGTAAATGACATTGACACATATTTCCAAAAAATGTGACTCTCAGCATCACCAGAATCAATTGAGCAAGAGCATGGACTTTGGGTGACAATTTTTGTATAAATTGGCTATCACAATGGCTAAACATAGAAAATACATTTGGTCATTGACAAGAAGAACTAAGTACCTTCAATTCAATCAAAGAACCAAACATTATTCCGTATTCCATTTTATTCAACAACAACAATCCAATATTTGGGCATTACGAACCTTTATTTTTCAAAAACACCACCACACTGATACTCCACTTTTAAGTCTTATCCTATTGACAACTTGCAACAACTTGAACTACATTGGCAATGCATCATACCTGCAATACACGCATGTGGACTATATAGAATAAATACACGTACATTTGATTATAGTGATAACCTATTTTCTTTAGTCTGTGAATTGTTGCATAAGGAGTTTGATGTGCAATGCATAAGGCGATATTTAGCACAATCTCTTTGCAATGTGATTTTTTCAAGAAACACAAAGGTGCTTACATGGATGCATACATATTTAGATTACAATTTGATAAAAAAATACAGAAAAAGTCACCAATTGGCAAGCATATATAGTGAACTTGGCCCTTCCTTATGGAGTAGGCAATATTGAGGGGAACAATTTATGCTTTGAATGGTTTTCCACATTACTTAATGTAGAAATACAAATATGGTCTTCACAAAACATTCACATTTCTAATGTGTAATCTAAAATGTGCAACCATCATCAACATATAACATTATGTACTTTGACATGAACACAAATCATGTTCACTATGAGGCACTAGGTGAACAAAAAAATACATCTATACACACAAATCAAATACAAAACAACATGGCTTCCACTAATAAACCAACAATAAACATTTGAAAAATAAAACACATCATACGAAACCATAATAAACCCAACCACAAACCATATTAAACATGAACCAACACCTTAGAAAAAATCAAATCCAATACAACCTCCCAAATCTGACCAAGAACATGCCCTTACAAACAAATCCAAATTATCAGTGTGAAAATTGAAACAAGTCATGCGCACCAAGAACAAACCAACAAATATAGTAATACAAACATATATGACAAAGATTGAAGACACTCCTACTTATCCTTGCCCAATTTGCAGCCAATTACATTTTAAATACAACATGTCAACCTTCAAACAAGTAGAAATACAAACATATATGAATTTAGTACAAGACACCAAACCAACTATTGCAAACACTATATGTACAAAGTGCAATAATGCATTGAAAAATGGACATCTTCCAAAATATGCTACACCATACATCCACTTTAATACACCCTTGTCTTATGTGGCTCAACTTACAGACTTGGAAGAACATCTTGTGTCCCTAAGAATTGCATTTGCACAAATACGACATTTGGGATATAAAAAACCACAACTTGGAATGACCGGAGAAATTATAAATGTGCCATCAAACATTGACATCATACAAAAAGCACTCCCATGAAGCATTAACAAAAAACAACTATCATTGTATCACTTAAGAGGTGGCTGCAATATAAAAATGCATATCAAGAGGGTAGGGTCCACCCAAACATAATTATGCATGCTTTAAAGAAACTATGCAAGAGAAGACTATACAAAATGAATAATGTCAAGATAAAAAACAATTGGAAACAAGTGATTGCTAATGCGGAAATGAAAAGTCAAGAAGAAGATAATTCGACTAATGAAAGCAACACTAGTAGTGGCGATGAATATGAATTAGAGACGAACACTATTGTGCATGCATTTACATATTTTGCATCTATCTGTGACCTTCAAGACAAGATGATAAAAATTGCACCTGTAGAAGGAAAACAACCACTTGGCATATTTAAAGACAAGTATGTTGAGGAAATGAACTTCCCATCACTTTTTTTGGAGACCCTCGTAGTGACTACATCATAAAAACACACTCCTACCAAAAAATAGCACAATGGGAAGTACAAAATACTAATCGCATGTTTGCATACCACATAACGAACCTCTTCTTCAAAGCCATGTGAATTATCATAAACCAAGTGACTTCTACTATCTGGATAAGAATTAGAAAAGCTCAACTAAAAGGGTGAAAGTTGCTGGCAAAAGATGTCAAGTACAAGCCAAACCTAGAAAAATACTAAAATCTGACATTGGTTATGTCGACTTCAAACACATACATATTTCTCCTGATTACTTGCATCAATTATGGAGAAATGCATTTGTAATGATACAAAAATTAGGGCCTCCAACACTATTCATAACTTTCACAAGCGTTGAACATTGTTGGACGCCTTTAACAAAAGCATTGGTTGTGTTGCATGAAAATCATAATAGAACACATAAGTTGTATGCCTTTCAATGCTTTGACACAACAAACATAGAATCCTTAGTAAGAAAAGACCCTGTGACATGTTCTCATTATTACAAGCATAAAATTGAAGCCCTAATACAAATGATTTACCAAGATGAATCCTTCTTTGGAAAAGTACAAGATCACTTCCATGTCACAAAATTTCAAAATCGAGGAAACCAACATACCCACTTCATGTTATGGATAAAAATGCACCAATATATGGAAAATACAAAAATTCAAGCATCGAACAATTTGTAGACAAACACATAACTTGTAACACCGACATGCTCCCTCTACAAATAGCTAACATGCATCAACACCACCATACCAAAAGTTGCAAAAAAACAAATGCAGATACAAATTCCAAAAGCCACCTATGAAAAGAACATTGTTACTAGAACCATCTATTGACAATGATGAGCTTGCAATCACAAATGCAAAAAAAATATATGCAACACTAGAAGCAAACAACTATGAAAATCATTAACATTCCAGATGTTTTTACAACTGCAACTAAGTGAAAATGACTACATAGAGGCAATAAAAACTACAATTAAACAACCAACAATTTTCTTGAAACAAAATCCATCGCAAATATGGACAAATACCTTCTCAAGAAAAATTCCACATTTGTGGAAAGCAAATACAGATGCTCAATTTATCATCAACGCTTATGCAGCAACATCTTATTATACGTCTTACATGACAAAGATAGATCGATCAATGAAAAATGATTTCAAAACAATACACAAAGAGCATGCCGAGACAAACATTGATGTCATTCAAATGCTTCGTAGACTTGGAAACTCATTACTCAATTCACAACAAATGTCAGCGCAACAATATGTTTACATAATTTTTTCTATACCTTTGAATGGAAGCTCTAGAAAATGCATATTCATAAATACATCTCCACTAGACCAAAGAACTTTCATTCTAAAACCTCCAAGTCTGCTAACCCGTGAACCCGACAAATTAGAAAACATAATGTGTCATTCACTAATAGATCACTATATTGCAAGAGATATCACACTCGAAGACATTTGCCTTGCTGAATTTGCTTGAATATAGTAGAAAGGGCACAAAATTTTTGAAAATAAAAACCACGTATTATTAGATTTGTCAAATACAATAAACATATAGATTTAGACAACTATTACGAGAAAGCATTGTTGTTGTATGTTCCCTTCACAAAAAGTGAGGAGACCCTGAAACAAGGTTGCTCCACATGGAGACATGCATATACAATTCATGAAAAAATAGTTAATATTAATATGCCAAAATACAACTACAACATCAATGCATTATGGGGAGACCTCGATCAAATACAACTAGAATTTGAAAATTTGAATGACCTCACAAATAAACCATCCACGAATCCAAAATTGTTGAATATTTGTTTGAAAACTATGACCTCAAATCATATTTTCCTTTTTGCAACATCCTCATGAAAATCAATCTCATTGCAAGTCATTTGAAATAGGAAAACATTTGTTCATGGTTGATAATAACGAATACTACAAAACAAGGAGAATGTTAAATAGAGAGCAACAAGCCATTGTAAAGGACATAACAATGAAGAAATGAAACAATCCTACAATACCAATACATATATTCTTAATAGGTGGTGCAAGAACATGGAAGACATTGACTGCGAGAGCCATATATGAGTCTCTAATTTGAATCTACAATGACTTCATTGAAAGTGAACTACTCAAAACAAAGGGTCTAATACTATCATTCACAGGAAAAGTTGCATACAATGTAGGTGGAGTAACATTACAATCGACATTTATCCTACCCTTCAACAAATCATACCCCACTCCATTGAGTGTTGACACTCTAGAAAAAATATTAAAGCAATATGATCAACTACAAGTAGTCCTAATAGACAAGATATCATTAGTGGGAGGACACATGTTGTACTGCATTGATAGTAGAATGAGAAATATAATGCATACCCGCAAAAAACACTTTGGGAATGTGGACATGATACGAAGACTTGTACCAATCATAGATAGTCCACATGATTGCATGTTATTCGAACACTCGACAATTGATTGATGATGAGACAATACCATACAATTTCTAGAAAGAGAACATTAAAGTATATGAATTGCAAACAACTATGTGGCAAGAAGACAATATATTTATAGCAATCCTCAACAAGAATGAGAACAAGATCTCAAATAGAACTAGACTTAAATTATATTAACAACTACATACGGCCACCCCCTAATGATGCAAAATTTCCATACCTATTTTTCAAGAACAAAGATGTTGAAGCACACAATCAAATAATGTTGTTGAATGTTCCCGAAAACATCATTATCCTGAATGCAATTGATGAAGAGGACAACACATATGCAGAAACAAAAATATATACTCAATCGGAAACACTCCCTCAACAAATCTACTTGAAACCTAAGATGTTAGAAATCTATGCTGGAAATTATGACATACAAGATGACATAGTAAATGGATCAGACGGAACATTCAAAGCATACACCAATAAACACGGAACAAACATATTATGGATCAAATTCAATGATCCAAGAATTAAATGTTCCCAAGCAAGAAAAAATTCCAACTTCTTTGACAATGACATTCTGCAAGATTGGGTTCCTATTCTGTGAGTTGCAAAGCTAATACAAACTATGAAAATAAAAGGAACCCTAACAATAAGAAAACAATTTCTGTTAAAATTTCATGTGCACTAACAATACATAGGTCATAAGACTAAAAATGGATAGACTTTCATTTTCTCAATCTATAGTATAAAAACATGGACTCACATATACAACATTGTCGCGGAAAAAAAAACATGGACTCATTATTATTCATGTCCCCTATTTGATGCATGAGCATTCTAGGGCATGTGTAAGGATGGAAACATCCAAAGATTTTATCAAGGTATGTTAGTACAGTCTAGAGGTAATTTTGTGTTGTTTAGGCATGTCAATGGGGTTCTAGGCCTTTCAAAAATTCAAATTTCTCATTTTCCCTCCAAGAGTGCAAGTAGAGTCTTAAAGGCCTATTTTGGTTTGGTTGAATAAGTTGGCATATTCTAGTGTTGTATGATGGTGCTAAGACACCTCTTTATGTTTTTATTAGCCTTATAAGAGATTCAATAGGTGGTAGGAGCTTTAAGATCATGATTTTATGTTATTTTGTAAATGTGAAGCAAGAATAACTGTCTAATTTACTAAATGGGAAGGTAAAAGTCACAACTCGAGTGTAATTTCCCTATAAGGGTATAAATATCATTGTGTAACTAAATTCAAACCATTCCCATTCAAATGGAAATCAAAAAAGACTTTAGGAAAGGAAAATACAATGTTTGTGTATGATTTTGTAACTTTGCAATCTGTGCAAATACTTTTGTTGTGGTTGAGTATTCATAAATAACTAGTGCTTGTTTGAAAGAAAGTTATATCTAGTTTGTGAAGTGCATTTGTGACAAGTTTTCAAATGATAGTGTGGTGTGGTAATACCTATTATGTAAACTATGGACTCTACCCACAATGGTGTAAACCCTCAATAGATTAGTAAGCCTGCATAAAGAAGTATCACATGCTCTTTAAAAGGAGAGAACAATAGTTTGGAGTCTCTATTGGTTCTTGAGAAATTTCATTCCCTGTGAGAAGGTTTTACTTGAGGAAATTTCCACTATAGCAATATACCCTACAACACGATCTCGAGTATTTAAGGGAGTATTCACAAGAAGAATATGAAGAACTAGAATGTTGAATATTTGAGAAGGTTCAATAATGGAACAAGATCCCTAATGGAAATTTAGAAACATTCTTTAAGGAAGAAGGATACTTTTAAGTAGGAAACATATTTGTAACCCAATATGCCTTAATATTTTGTGTCTCAGTCATGTATGGATAAAATTAATGAAAAATTGAATTATTGAAGCCTATTGGATTTAAAGGAAATGGTGAATGATAGTGATAGAATATGAGGAGGAATGAAAAGTCACTCCATAAAAGAAGGAAGACAAGGGTTCATTTTCAAGCCTAAATACATGCTCGAATTTGGACACACAGTAGCAAATTGGAAAAAAAAAAAAAAAGTTTGGAGATAGAAAGGAGAATCTCAAATTTCTGGTAAGGTGGTCTCCTTTGCATTGTCAAAATATTCATACTTGGTAAGTTTATAGATTTGAATTGAAATCTGATAAAATTTATTTCCAAAATAAGCACCTAGGGCTCACCGTGAAAATATCTAGGGTTTGGAAGGAAAATGTGGGATTAAAATCTTTAGAGATGGAATTTTCTTCTAAAATTTCATAGAAATGATCTTGATAGTGTCCCTAAGGGGTTTCAAGAATAATTTTAGTATTTCATTGGAGGAATTAGTAGTTTTTAATGACATTTTCCAAGAGAAAAAAATGTACAGTCTAGGGACTAATATAAAGGGTATGATTATCAAAGGAACTAAGGTTTATGAGTGAGGTATCTTCTTAGAAGTTGGAACTTATAAGGAGGATGATAGTGGGTTTCTAAAACAATCCCAATTTCATTCCGAAAATGCTCACACTAAAAATTATCCTTGACAGTCTACTTGCAAAAACCTAGTAAGGGTTTATAAAGCAAAATGCAAAAGGGGGAATTGAGAGAGTTATACAAAGAGATAGAACCCCAAATTTTGGGCACTCTTTAAAGTTGATATGAGGATGTTAATGGAGTTGACAAGGTCTTACAAAAACTTCTATAATTTCATACACACCAATGAAGCAAGCATCATTTGTCTTGAGTAGAAGAAAGGACGGTTTATACTAAGAGCATAATGTTGTAAGATTGATGATTTGAAAATATTTTTAGTGATTCACTAGACTTGTTTTGAGGTGTATGTATAAGGTGCAAGGTGCTAGAAGGAGGGATAATCCTAGAAAAAGATAATTTGGATTATTTTAATGGTGAACCAATGAAGAGGAATGATGAATATGATGTTAGAAAAGTGAGAAGGACAAATACATGACTTAAGAGCAGTCTAGTAGATGAAATATCATTACTCTTAGAATAAGAGGTAGAGTATGAAGGAATATATAAAACCTTTCAAGAGGTAATTAACTCATTTCTTGTATCACAACCCAAATTGAGAACTTCGTGATCCTGTATGGTCTTGCACATGCAAAGTAGGGTGAATCGGTTGTTGTAAGCCTTGTGTTAGTGGTTTTGAAGGTTGTTGTTGTTGTGTGAATGGTTTTGTTCAACTAAGTTAAGGAAATTAAAACTAACACCTAGTAGTCTTAATTAACAAAGCTAAATCAAAATCTAAAACACCATCAAGATAAGAGTTAAACAAGGTTAGACAATAACATTATTGCATTAGAACTTCAAAGCATAAATCAAACTAACATGCTAATTGTCAAGAACCTCTACTCTTTTGATTGACAACAAAATCAAATGGACCTATGTAGACTCCATGGCAATCAAATTGGTTGTTTTTGATATCCAAGAACCTAGGAATGGGAGCTCATCAAAGCTTGGCTACAAGACCCTTTGACTATCCCCATATGACCCAAGCACTTGGCAAGAAAGGAGGCTTAGCTCTTCAAATGGTGAATTCTCAAGAATAACAAAGGAAATATTTTAGTCTATTTGCTATGTGCTTTGCTTTTGTCTTCTCAAGGAATTTAGGTGTAAGTGTAAAGGTAGGAGGAGGGATCTTTATATAGCCCAATGGATAAAGGAACCACTACATCCCTTTGCATGTGGGATAATAGAGATGTTGAGTTAGTTGTGGATAAGGGGGGTTTAGATAGGGTTGAGTTAACTTTAGGAGGGTTTAGCTTGTCCTCTAATGACTCATGTGGATAAAGGGGGTTTATTAATTGATCAAGATGATTAATTAATAGATATGTAAGATTTTATAAACTTTTTAGAGGAATATTAGATTGATTTACACTATAGAAGGGGATTAAATCAATTAAATATTGATTTATTGGTTTAATGAAAGGGGAAGCTAATTAATTAATAATAATTGAGTCTAGATAGAAGGAAGGATTAATTAACGAAAGGTCATTAATTGGGTATTTGTTGGATAGGTGACTTAATTAATTACTTATTGTAATCAATTAACGAGATAGAAGAGAAGATGAACATTATTGATGATATGTCACCAACTTGTGGAAAGGGGATAATTAGCGCAATTCAAGTATTTAAATTGCTCAAAGCTAAATTATAGGTGTCTACATTTGCCCCTCTTTGGGGTGGCGTAAGAAACACCACTTCAAAGATAATGATGCAGATACAATTTTGAAGGGGTAGAAGTAAAATTAGTAGAAGTGAGAGAGATTCCTCCTCAAGTGTTGATGGGGTGATGAAGGAAGACGATCGATGATCAAAAAGGTGAGAGACAGAAGAAAAATGGCCTCGGGAAAAAATCCCTGTGAACGAAAAGTAGGGGTGAGAGAAAAGTGATGTAGAAGAAATATGGAGAATTGGAGAAAAGAACTTAGCCTCAAAGCCTTTGTATAAGAACAAATTTAGTGTCATGATATTAACAAAAGATCTATGTCATCGGTCCTTATGAAAAATACAAGCATACAACAAAATTAGAATGACATGAAAAGCCATACTACGAACAATTGTCCATTTTGAAAACACAAACTCCATGCAACATATAAAATGCAATGCAAAACGAGAAGGAAATGAGCTTACTTAACAAGGAAAACAAGTACGAATGCACATATTGGACCCAACAAGATAGTTGTACAAAATTTTTTTATCAAGATGAAGAGA
Source organism: Taxus wallichiana var. yunnanensis (assembly GCA_018340775.1). Classification (NCBI taxonomy): domain Eukaryota; kingdom Viridiplantae; phylum Streptophyta; class Pinopsida; order Cupressales; family Taxaceae; genus Taxus; species Taxus wallichiana. The sequence continues at coordinate 10,154,098 of CM031235.1, read as the reverse complement.
TCCACATGTTCGTGAGTGACGACAAGGGTTAAAAATGATGCCCCAAGAAAGGATACATGCAAGGTAAAAATGATGATGGACAATGGGTCCAAGTAGAAAGCTTCGTGCGCAATGAAACAACACAGGCAATGAGATGTGCCCCAAAGTACAGACGAAGCAAGCAGCTAGCTTTGAAAATGGTTGTGAATCCGGTGATCTGTGAGTTGTGTTGAACAAAGAAGATGTGAAACAAAATAGTATGATATGGAAAGAATACCATGAGCAAGACACAAGTTTGAGCCATAATAAACAGGATACCTATTTTTGTAGGTTTTTTACTTTTTTAGGATTTTGTGAAGAATTTTCCTGCTTTTTGGATTTTGAAATGATATATACATATATTTTTGCTTTGTGTTTTATGTTTTCTAAAATGTGGTGGATAGTACAAGAAAGTAGCATAAATACAATGAAGCGCCTAGATGCAAAAGAGAATGCCCCAGGTGGAAGAAAGGCGAGACAAGCGACAAATAATGTCCCTGTATAATGGAAAAATTAATAAAATAATTATTTTATGAGAGTGTGGATAAGAAGAAAAATCACTTAGAAGAAATAAAAATTGTCCTAGGGAGAATAAAGTGGTACCGGATGGCAAAAATGCCCCTTTCTCGGTGAAAAATAAGAGAAAAATAATTATTTAATTAAAATAATTATTCAATGGTGAATAGAGGAGAAAACGGTGGTCAAAACAAGCCTCCAGGTATCACGAGCGGTGAAAAATAGCTTGATATACCCCACCTGGGGGTAAATCACCATGACCAATTCATTTGTTACTAACCACTGCTGAGTTTTTACCATGAGGCTCAACAACAACAAGAATGATGATGGTGAGAGCACAAGACCGATTGAGATGGGCAGACATAGTCTGAGGGTACGAGCGGCACGTAGACGATGGCATCTTTTTGAGTACCCTAACCCTTCTTGTCAATTTTTGTAATTAATGCCCCTAGAAGTAGGAATTAGGGTTAGAGGTTGTGTCGGTGTGTGCGCGTGCGCATAGGCGCAAACGCATTAAAGGGGGCGTAGGCTTCCAAATGGGGGCGTAGGCGCCCAGGTGGGTGTGCATGCATGCACATGTACACACAATGACACCCACATGCATGCGCATATGCCACACATGTGCACGTATGCGCACACGTGGCAAGGTAGCACACACGCCTAGGGTCCATGCACGCGCGTACACGTAAGCACCCAAGTGATGGCGCAGCGCCCATAGTGGTGCGCATGCATGTGTATGTGCAACAACAGGATTGTGCACACACCAAAATGGCATGCACGTACCCAAAAGGGCACATAGGTATGCTTGGAAGACAGAGGAAAAATAGAAAAATGCCAAAAGGGTTGACATTTAGAAGAAAATTTTAGGGTTTTTAGTTAACTCTAAAATGAGAGCTTAACTTAGAAGAAATGTTAAAGCGATGTGGTCTTATTTTGTAGAGACGCTTACCAAGTACATCGACGCGTGAGTGTCATTCACATATTACGAGCTAGAGAGGAGTATGTGTCGCCGAGACCCGGCATGCGATGGCCATACTCCTTGAGGTAATGGGCCTAGGCCTCATAGCCCATATGGCATCTATCATCCTAGATCATGGATTGCTTACTACATTGGCAGAGTGGTGGCATAGTGAGAGCCAGTGCTTCAGGCTCCCCACTGGAGAGATGACCGTGACCTTAGAGGACATGTGGTGGATTCTATGCATGCCAATTATGGGTTCATTGATCGAGTATACCTTCGACCTAGGGTAGACCATGGAAGTTGTTAGGGATTTGTTTGACAAAGATGACATACCGCATGATGGTATGACTGTTGCATTGTATGATTGTATCGCTGACCCAAAACGCACCGGGGGCCTCTATATATTATGTCACTTATCAGTGGGTTTTTGCTCACTGATAAGACTAGGACATCCTTTCCGAGAGGGTTGATGACACTAGTACATGGGATTTTCAGTGGTGAGCATTATTGCTGGGGTCAGTGCATACTAGCGCATCTTTACTGGGACCTTCATCTTATTACCTACCACCATCAGAAGACGGTGGGGCCTACCTCGCTACTGCAGATTTGGTCATGGGACCATATAGCCATCGAGATCCCCATAGGCACTCTACATGTTCAAGCCCAGAGGAGGCATCCTATATGGCGTGGGTGTCAGTAGGTGAAAACATACGAGGTCACCTAGGTAGTTTATATAGATACCACCGGAGTTTGATGAGCTACTAGATAAGGATATCACATGGAGACCCTACGGTGCAAATACAATGGCCGAGGATGCAATAGAGCTCGTTGTCTATATAGGAGCATTTCCTTCTTAGCAATCATAGTTACATCATTGAGCTATACAAGGTAGACAGATGTCAGCGACAACTAGGCATGGTACAGGGGGTTCCATAGCTTGACATGTGGTATGCCCATCGAGACTCGAGAGGCAGACCATGGGGCATGCATACAGTGACCCGAGATAGGGCCAACTTCTTATAGGTGGTTCTATAAGTATGGGACCCATGCATGACAGTTAGAGATCCAAGCATTACCGCATATTACATGGACTTGGTATGCTACTATTGTACCATGGTGCTTGACTATCCCGAGAAGAATCCTGGGTAGTAGGCACTCGACCACAGAGATATATTTGGCATGGTGATGATATGAGGGAGGGTGCAACATCCCGTGACCCAAAGGATCCATTTGATGGGCTACCACATGACGAGCAGGGTGTAACATAGGTGCGGGGCCAAGGTCACAGAGACCGTGATAGGCACTTGAATAGTTTCCCACTTATATTACAAGAACAAGGAGAGTCATCCCAGAGCAATGTAGGGATAGGCCCCGATGGCACACCCTAAGGCACAGACGACCACTCTACAAAGAGCATTAACATCAGCTCTAGCAGAGTGAGACTAGGTCACAACAGAGAGAGACCAAGCCCAAGCTCAAATTTTAGTAGTGACAAATGAGCGGATCGAGCTCGGGCTCAAGCTACCTAGGGAGGTTATAGTTTAGTTCACTTTTAGCATATATGAGAGATGGCTACATAGATGGCTCAAGTGACAAGCCTATATCAGCAGACACAAGCCCAACTACATCCTGTGATACTAGAGAGAGATAGGATGAGAGTATAGCATCTAGTGGGTTAGGTCGAGCTTTGCCCGACCCTCGAGAGAGATAACATCCTTCCGATGCATAGACGGCATAGTGGTGACAGCCCAAACTCACAAATATCTAGCTACAACAGAGGGTAGAACATCCTACTATAGGTCTTTATACTTTGAGGTAGTTTCAGCTAAGCGGCGTGCACCTTCCTATAAAGCTAGCAATGAGTAGAGGGACCAGTCGAGAGACCTCAAGCGTTAGTGGAGCATCCACGAGGATAGGAGGGAGACCGAGTGATGTTCATGCTATGCCACCACCACGAGACAGACCAGCCACCCCATCTGAGGGCTCGAGTCAACCTTGATGATTGTATTTTTACATACGCCTCTTGATGAAGGCTATGAGCAGATTGTGCTTGATGTACACCATTCTTTATTTGTATAGCAGTTTTGACACATGCCTCTTGTTGGTACCCAAATTTAATCTCCTTCAAAGAATGAGCAGCATCATGGATTTTACAGACACTCGAGGTAAATAGATAATTATGTATGTTGTTTTGTAGCTAGGGAAAGTAATCTATTTGACTCTTTAGCACTTAGGCTTTGAAAGGAGTGGGTAGCACCTTAAAAGGGTGCGATATGATCCTAACTATTTTAGGTGATGCATTTCAAATTAGGTAAAAGAACCTATTTTGTAACATTTATTATTGAAGAATACCGGTAAATCCTTCTTTTACATAAATTTTATAGAGAATACCTATTAGTACAAAATCACAGCACACCCAAATGAGTTCTACAGGTATGATTTTCTAAGGCAGGGTCATTTGGTGTGATTGCATAACATTGAACTTTTCCTAAGGCGTGGGACCTTACAAAAATGGAAAATTTCTCTAGATTTAAAGGTTGGTTCCTTATTCCTTTATTTAGGTGCATACGTGAGGATTTATAGAGGATCTATTTCTATACCTAATCTAAAACTTGCCAAGGAGACAAGGATAAAAGAGTACAAGAAATATGAAATAACTAAACTACCAGGTGATGCACCAAAGGAATGATGAACACTTAGTTTACCTTTGACACAAACCAATAAAATGTATACAATAAACAAGCATAGATAGCCAGATCTATAATGAAAGACCAAATGGAAGCAAAAGAAACAAGAAAGGATCTAGGATCGATCACAGACATATTTTTATTGCTCTATGAAGTGATACAATTCATTACAAAATAGCCTAAAGGTAGAAACGTATTACAATTTTAATGGAAGGCCTGAACCCCACAAATATTTTTACTAGAAGGAGAAGGGAGCCTGTAAAACTAAGAATATCCAACCCTTTACAATGAATCCTACCCCCATATTTATAGATTTGATCAAAGAGAAGAAAGAGAGAGAGAGAGAGAAGTGGGAACGCAGCCTAAGCTCTATCACCGCTTTTAATGCCCCTAATAAATTTTCCCCAAATCCATCCCATTTTGCATCGATCCTTGGTTCGACACCTTGAAGGAAGAGGAAACGACGAAAATAGATCAAATCTGATTTGGTTGTTGAGACTGATGATCCTACATTGAAAGCTTGAAGATGTTTCTCCATTTTTCTCCCACCTAACCTCCTAAAAATTAAATTTTTAGACTCCCATGGTGTAGATGAGATCGAGATCTTTCCAATGGTGTCAGATTTGTAATATTTTGAGCCCTGGGTCGAAAGATATGCCCCTTTGAAGTTTGCATCGATTCCGTACAAATGGTGGGGAAAAAAATTGAAAAATGGGTCCCCCTTTTGGATTGGGACACGTGGCAGCTAGATTGGAACAAAAATTTGGGTCCATGGGCCCGCAATTTACCTTTTTTCCTTTTGCACAAAAAAACACAAAACTTAAAAACTCCTACAGCCCCGAAGCTCCACCTGACACGTGGCTCCTTTTGGTTGGATGGGAAATGTGCTTCCATTTTTACCTTTATGCCTTTTGGATGAAAGGCAAACTTTCACTTTTTTCCCCGACTCCGCCTTGGCTTTGACTCGGGTCTAAATGTTGACTTTTCCTTGGCGGAATTGTGGGTCATTTTATAAGTTTTACCCCTTTGAGATAACAAGGGGAAAAGAATCAACCTTTTCTAAGACTCTCTTCTTTCCCTTGGGACACACATCAATCTAGCACTTGATCGTAACCCTTTTCTCCATTTAACCCTTGAAAACATCACCATTAAGACACTTGGCAGCTCCGCTGACCTGGCTCATGCATTAACTATTCAACTAACTCTTCCCCTTTTAGGACACGTGGAGGCACCGCGCTTGTTTGCAAACCCAACCCAAAGTTTGCCTTTGGAGGAGCATCAAGTTGACACTTGTCGGCCTCCGTTGCTTTATGGAATTTTCAACGGTCCCTCTTACTTTTTAGACTTTGGGCTTACATGGCGAGCTCACACTCATTTGGGCCTCTACCTTGGGACCAACCTTTGGAGATGTGCTATGCTGACACTTTGCACTCTCCACTTACACTTTTATACTTAGCCAATTTTGAAGCTTTCCTCTCCACCCCTTGACTCTTTTTGACCATTTTCTATGTGGAGGGCTAGCATAAGTTTTGAGCTCCCTTTTTGGATTTACTTTTGGAGAAGCATCGTTAGGACATGTGGTCTCTTCCGCTACCTCCTCCATACTTATTCTTTTTTGACCTTTTCCTGAACCATTTTGAGCATGAGGACTTTGGATCTTCATTTTTTCTTCTTCTTCCAGTTTCTAGTTCCTCTACAACATCTCCCCTTCTTTCGACCCTGTTATCCCATTATTGATTCTCGCCTGGACTTCAAGAATGGATTTAAGATGTGGAAATGGCCCGAAAGAGTAATTTTATTTTGTACAATATCCTTTGATCTCTCTTAGCCTCTCGCCACTTTATTGTTGAATCTTTTTACAACCAATTTTTAGGATTTAAATGAGTTTTCTTAGGTTCCTTCTATGCGGGGTTGTGATTCAATCCAATATTTAGCTCGGGGTGAAATATGGATAACAACTTGGTGACTCACGGGGACATATTCCTACTAGATGAAAAGACCAGCTGACTTGTTCTATTTGTTGGCTATGGAGTCAAGAATGAAAGTTTGATACTAATTCTTCCTCCGATTCACGAACCCCAAACTACTTGCACTCTCAAATGTTATGAGAAAACCTCAAAATGAATGTTTCTAAGAGTAGAAAAAAAATTTATTACTAGCGCTTCCTCTATCTCTCTAAATGAACTGCATAAGAGCAACAAAGATTACCACGAATATATTTAAAATTTGAAATCATACATGCTCTAAATGGAACAGGTAAAGTGCAAAGCACTTAGGAGAAAAGAAATCTACACTACAACAAGACAATGTGCAGAAGCACTTAGAGGAAAGAGAAACTAAACTAATATGTACAGGTGAGACTCCCCTTTTAGTAGCAGTGCTTAAGATAGATCTCGTTCACTGGAATCTACAACTCTTTACCCTCCAATGTAGACAATTGGAAAGCATTACTACTTTTGCATCTTGTTATCATATAGGGGCCACTCCAGATGGCATCAAACTTAGAATGTCTCCCTGGTTTTGCTCGATCTGCATCCCATTTCAAAACTAGGTCTCCTTCCTAGAAGGTCCTTGCTTTTGCTTTCTTATCAAAGCATTTCTTGATTAAGCTTTGATTCTTCTCCAATGCTTGGAGAGCATTCTCTTTGGTTTCTTCTAATTCTATCAGCTCCACATACCTGGCCTCCATTGGTCCAAATTCAGACATCTCTAGTTGCTTCACAAGCTCTAATGCTGGTAACTCAAGTGATATAGGAAACACTGCCTCTTTCCCATAGACAAGCTTGAATGGAGAGCTACCTATAGATCTCTTGGGTGTTATTCTATCAGCCCATAAGGCCGTTTTGAGCTTTGTGTGCCAAGTCCTTTGATTCTCATCAAGAGTTCTTCTGATGATCTTTAGCAGGTTCTTGTTTGTAGACTCATACCTGACCATTACCTTGAGGGTAATAGTTTGATGAAGTACTCAAATAAGTTCCATTTTTAACAACCCATCCTGTGATCTTGGAACCTATAAATGCTAATGCATTGTCTGAGATGATGGTGGCTAGTACTACAAATCTGGTCACTATCCCTTCATAGAAATATAAGATACTAGACTCGTTTGCTTCCTTAAGTGCCACTAGCTTGGTCCATTTGGTAAAGTAATCTATTCTTTGTTAGGATCCATTTGTGACCTTGGCTTGAATTTGGATTGATTACTCCAACGAAGTCCAATCCCCATTACGTGAAAGGTTGGTCGACTGAGATTAGGTGCAATGGAAGTGCTGCTAGCTTCTCTTTTCCCTTGAATAATCCACAACTCTTGCACCTTTTGATCCATGTGTAATAGTCACTAAACACTCTGGGCCAGTAATAACCTGCTTTCATGATTTTGAGTGTTGTCACTCTTGGAGCAAAATGACCTCCAACTGCTTTAACATGGAATTATTGTAGCACCTTCTCGACCTGGCTTGTCCTAATGCATCTCTGTAAAATGCCATTGATGTCTATTTTAAACAAGAAACCATCAATAAGGACATATGGAATGGCCTGTAGCCTAAAATGTCTTCGTTTTGCTTTACTCATCCCATGAGGACACAAACTTGTTTGAAGGAAGTGCATCATATCCTGGGTCCAATAAATAGAAGGTGCATCATCTCTCCCTTCTTCTTGATCATCTTGTAAGATAAGAACATCCTCCTTCTCATTGTTTATTTCATCTTGTAGAGAAAAGGCTAGTTGCTCACACAAGCCCCTCCCAAGGACCAGCTTGGTGACCTTGATCTCAATGTCATATTCCATGACACGAGTGATCCATCTACTCTTTTTTCATTTAGGTCCCTGCTGAGAAGGAATTCCTTCACTCCTGCATGGGAGACCAATAGTTGGATTTTGTTATTTGAAACCAAATTCTTAAACTTCTTCAGTCCCTTGATCACTTCCAAGACCTTCTTCTCAATGAAGGAATACGTCACCTCATAGTCTTCCAGACTCTGACTGAAGAAATCAATTGGTTGTTCTAAACTTTCTTTGTTCTCTTTGAAACAGATTGCGAAATAGTATCACGCCACCAAAGGCATACAATATGAAATCCTTAGAGAAATCTAGATTCACAAGAGTTGGGGCTTGTGATATAGCTTCTTTGATAGCTTCAAATATTGCCTTTCCTTCAATCTGTCCATCTGAATGCTAAGCTCTTCTTCAACATTAGTGTTATTGGCTTAACAGAGTAGAAAAGTTTGGGACAAACCTTCAAACAAAGTTGATCTTCCCCAAGAATCTTTGAAGAGCCTTCTTGTGGCTTGGCAATGGTAGTGCTTTTATTGCTTCAACTCTCTCTAGGTCAATTTCTAGACCCTCTTTAGACACAATATGGCCTAAAATCCTACCCTCATGGGCCAAGAATATGCATTTTTAGGGTTCAAAGATACCCCAAATCTCCTACATCTTTGAAACACTTGCCTTAGGTGAAAAAGGTGGTCTGCTACATTTTGGAGAACACAATGATGTCATCCAGATAGATCAGCACTATTTTTTTGATTAGCCCTTTGAATGCCATATCCATGGCTCTTTGGAAAGTAGCACCAGCATTAGACAGTCCAAATGGCATTTTTTTGTATGCATAGGTGCCCCATTTGGTGGTGAAAGTAGTTTTGAACTAATCATCTTCTTTCACCATGATTTGATTGTATCCGAGTAGCCATCTAAGAGAGAGAATCTCTCTAACCCAGACACCACTTGCAAGATCTGCTCCATTAAAGGGAGTGGGTAGTGATCTTTGAGAGAGGCTCTATTCAAATCCCTAAAGTCAACACACAACCTGATTTCTCCATTTTTATTCCTGACTAGGACCAAGTTTGCAACCCAACTTGAATGCTTGATTGGGAATATGATACTTGCCTCTATTAGTTTGTTCAGCTCCTTCTTCATCAGAGGCTCAATATGTGGGTTGAATGGTCTCTGTTTCTACCTGATAGGCTGAGCAGATGGATCCAATTTAATTATGTGTTGTGCTAGTTTTGGATTGAAACCCCTTAGGTCTTCATAACTCCAAGCAAACACATCAGGAAATTATTGGCAAAGTTGTATGAATTCATACCTTTCTTGCTTGGTGGCCACCTTGCCAATTTGAAGTGTTTTTTCTTCTCCAACTGGGATTGACTCTGAATCTTCTCCTTTGATATGCATGTTAGCCTTCTCTTTTCTAAACTAATCATTAGGATTGAAAATGAATTCCAATGTCACTAAGCCTTTGGGAAGCTTATTTGTATGTAGTTGTACTATCTGATTCCCGTATTGCTACTCTAATTTTCTCTGGTTTCTAGCTGAGAATTCAGCTTCTTCTTGTAAAAAGTTAATGATCTACTGATCATTCTCAAACACTGCCAACATGTATTATTATCTGGTACTACTAGCCTCACAACCACATGGATATGTGGTTGTTCTTTGTCTCTTTTGATGTTGTCCACCACATCAAAGGTTGCTCCAACTATTGCAAGTCTATCAACAGCTTCATTTTCTTTTTGGGTATGGACATAATGCTGAAGGCTTCAAAATCCTCCATGAGGTCCCATACTCTATTCTTATAGTTCTTGAGTAGGTCATTCTTGATAGCATTAAGTCCTCTGACTTGATTAGAAACAGTTCACTATCACCAAACACTTGCAAATTCTTGATTCCTAGCTTCCTTGCCCAATGAAGACCTTGGACTAAAGCCTCATATTCAGCAGTGTTATTTGAGCAAGCAAACTGAAATCTAAAGGCTGAATAATATTTCATACCTTTGGGAGACACAATCATAGCTCCTCCTCCAACTCCTTGTCTACTCCTTGAGCCATCAAAGAATAATTTCCATACCTCATTGTCATCTTTATGTTCTGGCTTAATTAGGTCAAGAAGAGGATGATTCTCTTCATGTAGAGTAGACACCCAACTCAAATTCTTCCATCTCCTTATAGGGGTCAAAATCATGTCTTTTTTTGGCCCACTCATCTAGAGTCAAGTCAGGATACATCCCAACTTGGTATTTGCTTCATTAGTGCTTAGGAGGTCTTCTTGATCAAAAACTAGAGTAGTTGGCATTGATTGGGCTAGGCACATAGGATTCAATATGATAGTTTGTAATGGGTTCAGATCGATTGTGGCCTTTGCCCCATACCTTGTCCTAAAGAGCATATGTGACCAATCAGCAGACAAGTAGCCTCCAATTTTGGCAGTGAAGTCCCTAGATAGACACAAAGCAAAATGTGGTGGAAAATCTATGATGGACACATTTTGCAAGATAGTTACATTGGGGCAGGCATGTAGAGTGAGACTCAGATCTTTGATGATTCCATAGTGGTCATTGTTGTCCCATCTAATTGAACTACTCCTCTAGAGATGAATTCATATTGGAGACCCAACTAATCAGCTATTTGTTTGGGCATCATAGAACTACTAGCCCCATAATCAATCATATAATTGTGCACTAATTTGTCTCCAATAATTAATGAGACATAAAATGGAGGAGGTCTCAAGTTCTTACCTTGTTGTTCTCCTTGGTTCCCTCAAAGTTGAACCTGCATTGGCAAGTACTCTCTCTTGTTGGTTAGGGGGTCAATTTAAACTTGACCAACCTCGGATGGTAGTCTATAACATATCCTCTTCCCTAGAATGGCCAATGACTCCCATAGTGAAATGTTCACACTTGTCTCGCTTCATTTGCTCAATGATATTGAATGAGATATATTTTTGCTACCCCTTCCCTGGCACATTTCTTTCTTACACAAGGTTGTTACAATCGGTGCCTATTTGGATATGGAAGGTGGCTTGGATTGGTTTTTGCATGTTGGGGTTGCACTTGGAACATCAAGACCTTATGGAGTGGTGGAGGTTAAGGGTTACCTAAATTTAGTGGTTTGCCTTCTCCAATACCTCTCTTTTTGGACCTTGTATTGGTAACCACACTTTGAGGAGGGACTGATTCATCCCACAAAATTCTTCAGCCTTCCAATTGACAACCATAGTCTCTCTTGGAGGTTCACCTTGTTGAGATTCTTACCTATTGATCTCCCTCTTGGCTAGGTTCTTGTGGCACCATACTGGTTTGCACCATTAGAGCTTGATTTAGAGCACCATTAAAACACATTGATTGGTTATGTGGTTGATTGCATGGAAAACACCAATCATATTCATGTGCCATATTGTTCTATGCAAGAACCAATGCCTTTGATGTTGAGGTTGTATTTGGATCATAAGACCTGAAAGGTCTAGCAGCTTGAGGTTGTCCTTGGTTTTGGCTCGATTCACATTTTGAGATGGTGGTCTATTTTGTTGATATTGAGGTCTAGCCTGTACTGAGTCTGAGGCTGATATGGCCTAGAGCTCTAAACTTGTTGTCTTTTGATGGTCACTAGCTCATTTCCTAGGTTTTGTAATTGCTTCATCACTTCTGAAGCTCTTTAGAGGTGTTAGATGATGAAGTGGAAGCTTCAGCTGAGCTTTGACTCCTGGGGGTGGGTATAGGAGCTAATGTAGGCATTTGGCTAGTATCTGGGTTTCCTAACTCGGGGTATAGAGGCATGGATGGCCTAGGAGATATTTTTCCAGCCTAAATCAAACGGTTCTCAGCCCCTATGGAAAGGCTATAGGCTGCTGGAAATGTAGTGCCCCCATTGACTGAATCATCCAGAGAAATATCAGAATTTAAATCCCTAAGAAAGTATAAGAAGGCACCTTCATTTATAGGCTTTACTGTTGTTGGAATCTGTCCCAAGTCCACTAGAATCTAAGGTTGAAGTCTGTCAGCTGCTCGTTCGGGGATCTCTTGATTGTTGTTAGTTACTCTAACAAAAAAAATTGTCACCTTTCTCTCCAAACTAGTTGTGAAGAGCTGTGCATAGCTGATTCCAATTTTGAATAGAGCCTGCCTCAAGACTCTTGAACCATTGTGAAGCTTTCCCTTTGAGTGAAGAGGTGAGCAGCTTGACTACAATGTCCATTTCATGAATCTCATGGATTGTACAGACATTTGCAATATCTTGGACATGATCACTAGGAGAAGTTTGGTTTTCCCTAGTGAAATATGGGATACTCTTTAATGTTGCAATAGGAACTGGATTTTTTGCATTCAAGGCAAGTGGACTACTGCCAGTGAAGTTAACATAAGGATTTGGCTAAGCCATTCTGATCGGTCTAAGCACCCCTCTTGATTGAATGAATGGTCTACTGGGAGGAGGTGTTGATAAAGCTCTGCTTGGTGGAGATAGAGACCTCTGGACTCTTCTTCTTCCTCTCCCTCTATCTGGGGATAAGTCTAAATAGAAAAATAGTCCCTCTTCTCTGGTTCTTGACCATGTTTGTATTCTTCTCATGAACTTACTTGGACTGCTAAAACTAGTAGATTTGTTTCTTTTGGAGTCACTAGATGTATAGTTTTAAGCTTCTTAAAAGCCAAAATCACAATAGGTATACATAAATTCCTACTGTAATAAGATAGAGACTTCTTTGTCCCATCGGGCATGCCAAAACTGTTAGTGTAAAATCACAACACCCCCAAATGAGTTCTACAGTCTGCTTTTCTAAGGCAGGGTCATTTGGTGTGATTGTATAACATTGAACTTTTCCTAAGGCGTGGGACCTTACAAAATGGAAAATATCTCCATATTTAAAGGTTGGTTCCTTATTCCTCTATTTAGGTGCATACGTGAGGATTTTCAGAGGATCTATTTCTATACCTAATCTAAAACTTTCCAAGGAGACAGGGATAAAAGAGTACAAGAAATAAGAAATAACTAAACTACCAGGTGATGCACCAAAGGAATGATGAACACTTAGTTTTCCTTTGACACAAACCAATAAAATGCATACAATAAATAAGCACAGATAGCCAGATCTATAATGAAAGACTAAATGGAAGCAAAAGAAACAAGAAAGGATCTAAGATCGATCATAGACATATTTTTATTGCTCTGTAGATTGATACAGTTCATTACAAAATAGCCAAAAGGCAGAAATGTATTACAATTTTAATGGAAGGCCTGAACCCCAAAAATATTTTTGTAGAAGGAGAAGGGAGCCTGCAAAACTAAGAATATCCAACCCTTTACAATGAATCCTGCCCCCATATTTATAGATTTGATCAGAGAGAAGAGAGAGAGAGAGAGAGAGAGAGAGAGAGAGAGAGAGAGAGAGAGAGAGAGAGAGAGAGAGAGAGAGAAGTGGGAAGGTAGGACCAAGCTCAACCACTATTTTTAATGCTCTTGATAAATACTTTCCCCAAATCCATCCCATTTTGCATCGATCCTTGGTTCGGCACCTTGAAGGAAGAGGAACAAAGAAACAAATCAAATCTGATTTGGTTGTTGAGACTGATGATCCTGCATTAAAAGCTCAAAGATGTTTCTCCATTTTTCTCCCACCTAACCTCCTCAAAATTAAAGTTTTAGACTCCCATGGTGTAGATGAGATTGAGATCTTTCCAATGGTGTCAAATTTGTAATATTTCGAGCCTTGGGTCAAAAGATATGCCCCTTTGAAGTTTGCATCGATTCCGTACAAATGGGTAGGAAAACAATTTGAAAAATGGGTCCCCCTTTTGGTTTGGGACATGTGGCAGCCAGATTGGAACAAAAATTTGGGTCCACGGGCCCATAATTTACCTTTTGTCCTTTTGTGCAAAAACACAAAACTTAAAAACTCCCACAGTCCTCGAAGCTCCGCCTAGACACATGGCTCCTTTTGGTTGGCTGGGAAATGCGCTTCCATTTTTACCTTTATGCCTTTTGAACGAAAGGAAAATTTTCACTTTTTTCCACGACTCCACACTTTGGCTTTGCCTCGAGTCCAAATGTTTACTTTTTCCTTGGGCGAATTGCAAGTCACTTTATAACTTTACCCCCTTTGAGATAACAAGGGGCAAAGAATCAACCTTTTCCCCAACTCCCCACTTTCCCCTGACATGCATTAGTCTGACACTTGCTTGGGACCCTTTTCTCCATTTAACCCTTGAAACAACGCCATTAAGACACTTAGCAGCTTCCACCAACTTGGCTCATGCATTAATTATTCAACTAACTCTACCCCCTTTTAGGACATGTGGAGGCACCGCACTTGTTTGTAAACCCAACCCAAAGTTTACCTTTGGAGGAGCATCGAGTTGACACTTGTTCGGCCTCTACTGCTATGTGGAATTTTCAATGGTCCCTCTTACTTTTTAGACTTTGGGCTTATGTGGTGAGCTCGTGCTCATTTGTGCCTCTCGCCTTGGGACTAACCTTTGGAGATGCGGTATCGACATTTGGCACTCTCCGCTTACACTTTTATACTTAGCTAATTTTGAAGCTTTCCTCTCCACCCCTTGACTCTTTTTGACCATTTTCTATGTGGAGGGCTAGCGCAAGTTTGAGCTCCTTTTTGGATTTACTTTTGGAGAAACACCGTCGGGACACATGGTCTCTTTCGCTTCTTCCTTTATACTTAGTCATTTTTTGACCTTTTCCTGAACCATTTTGAGCCCGAGGACTTCAAATCTTTTCACCGTTTATTCTTCTTCCAGGTTTCTAGTTCCTCTCAAAGCATCTCCCCTTTTTTCTAACACTTATATCCCATTATCGAGTCTTCCTAGACTTGGAGAATGGATTTAAGATGTAGAAACGGCCCGACAGAGTCGTTTTCTTTTGTACATGATCCTTTGATCTCTCTTGGCCTCCACCACTTTATTGCTGAATCTTTTTACAACCAATTTGTAGGATTTGAATGAGTTTTCTTGGGTTCCTTCTATGTAGGGTCATGATTCGATCCAATATTTAGCTCGGGGGAAAAATATGGATAACAAGACCTTGGGAAAATATGATCAACTCACCAAATCTGACTCTCATGAGTTGTCACTTTCAAATTATGGAGATATTTTCACAACAAGGCAAAGGTTACTAAAGACATTTGGGATCCTAATTGTTTCTACATGTTTTGGTAATGAGATTATACATTTGTATACACATGGGACAAACAAGAGTAGTATGAGATAAGATTGGTTGTTTTTGAATAAATTTTTTGGTGGGAGGTGAGGCAAGATGAAATTGACTCGCCTTGAGATCTTGAGGAATCTTACAAAATGGAAGGTCAAACCAATAGAATGCCACAGAACAACTAAAATGCTTCTTTAAATAGAATATGTGCTTCAAAGGAGGCCCAATTAGCACTTTTTCACACAATCCTTGAGATTCTATCACAAAGGATCGAGTTAGAAAACCCAACAAAGCATCAAGATATAAGCCAAACCATGCCTAAGGTACACCGAGAGGCTTACAATCTCTATCAACAGATGAAAGAAAAGTGATTTTAAATCATTTATTCTACACCCAGATGAAAGCTCTTTTGAGAAATGAAATTGCAAATGCCACTAAACTGTCAAGGATTGAGGCATGTGTGATTGGATCATATTTTAATACAAGATCACAATAGAAACAAGAAAAACAACTCACATACATTCGGATATAAAATGCATACATTTTGCTCAAGATAACACATAATAACATTAATTTGATTTAATCTATCAATAGTGGAAAGTTTATAAAATAATATCGAGCTTGTTAATGGTCAGTACACTCACAACCACCTTTATACGATTAGATTCAATACAAAAAGAGATATACAAGCTTCTCAAACGGCTTCTCAAAAAGGATGGGCTCTATCAAGATTTTTCTATTAGAAAACTCAGTCCCGACCCCTAACACTCCAACCATTTACACGATAAATTTGTTCCATTTATAACATTTACAATAGAGCCTCTTTTCCCCAAAAATCTAGACATTGAATTCACCAGTGTTTGCCATGATCACGATTGCGATTCCCAGAATCAGATCTGCAAAAAGTCACCAAGTGCTCAGGGGGAAGATCTCTTTGAATACCTCCCGCATTCAACTCCTTCCTCTAGCAAATCACTCTTCCTTCCATTCGCCAACCACTTCTACCCCTAATCTGTCAAATCTTGCTCCTTGCGTGCTTGGGAGAAGAAAATAGAAAATCAGATCAAGCCCGATAGTCAGACCATTTTAATGGCAAAAGACATCTCTAGATCCTCCCCACCAAACTTAGATATAAAATTTAACTTGCCTCTCTATTTGGCGTGTAGAAAATACCAAGAAATCATGAAGACTCGCACTTCCAGGATATTTTAGAAAAATGGGGGAAAATCAAATTTAGACACACAGTTGTTGTTGATCTCTACTTTGAATTTGGGCCATCCATGTGGAAGATTCAATTTAAAATGGGCTCGGGGGCTTCCTTATGACTTTTACAACCCTTTGAAAAAATGGAAACAATTCCCATTTTTTTCTCAACACCTCCACTCTCGAAAAATGGGCCCGACATGTCCGAGGTGGGTCCCAAAGGAACCGCGGCCAAATTTTACCATTTCACCTCTTTTTTGGAAAAGAGAAAAATTTCCAAGTTTTCCCCGCAGCTCCACCCTTGAGAAATACCTCTAATGTGGGTCCCAAAGCATAACCATGCTCCCTTCTTCACTTTTAAGTCATTTTCCCTCAAAGGAAATTTCCCTCGAGGATCTACACCTCCACCGTTGACTGGAGAAATATTTGACCCTTCTTTTATCAAGGTTGATGGTCATTTTGATTATTTTAATCATTTGAATATCAAGGGGCAAAAAATCCAAGTTGACCCTGATGGTCCGCCTCCCCACCCTTTTGACTTGAAACAAACTTTGATCCGATCCCTTATCAAGTTTCGGGCCATTTTTAATATTTTAACCCTTTTGAGAATGAGAGGAAAAAAATCCAAGTTACCCCGATGGTCCGCTTCCCCACCCTTTAGACTTTTCAAAATGCCACACGTCATAATGCCGCACCTTGGGATGGCTCCCAAAATTTGAGACCTTAAAAGAGCGGGGGCTCACCATGTGTCCTGGCCTGAAAAAAATTGTTTTAAGGCTTAAAGATTCAGCCGAAGGTGCCATGTGTCAGGGTCTGAGGCCATCTCTTTGGTCATTGAAAAGTCCAAGCAAAATGTGAAGTGAGCGGAGGCCTCCAAGTGTCCTCCTGGCGCTTCTTCAAAATGAAACTTAAGGGCCGGTCCCCAAACATGCACAGTTCCTCCACATGTCCCAGACCTCCCAAATTTTTTTTTGAAAAAGACTAAGTATGGGAAGACCCGGTGGAATCCTCCACGTGTCTATGTCCCGCCAAACCTCCATGTGTCCTCTCGGTGCTACTCCAAGGCCAAACCAAAAAGTAAATCTTCAAACGAGCATCGTTCCTCCACATGGACATATTTTAAGTTGAGGCTATTCATAGAATTTTTGAAGTACCCCACTAAGCCACATCCAACCAAAAGAGGCCACGTTTCCTGTAGATGTGAAGATGCAAATTTGACATGAAGAAATGCCCGTCTAACCATAAAATACAGAAAAATGACCATTTGAACCCGAAAATGAAATTTTCTCCAAGGAAAGAGAATTTAGAAGTTGTCATTACTTCAGGTGGGATGCGGAGAATAGAACCCACTATGGCCATAGCATCTGCAGATCTGTTTTGCACTCTTGGGATTTGTTCAAATGTGATGCGCACAAAATACTCTTTCAGAGTTTCTACCAGACTTCTTATAAGGTATGATTTTTTCATCCTTAACCTTGTATTTATCATTAACTTACTTGATAATTAACTGAAAATCACCCACAATATTAACATGGTGAATATCCCATTTAATGACAAGCTTCATCCCTGCGATAAGTGCCTCATACTCTGCGATGTTGTTTGTGCAAGGAAAACCCAGACAAAAATCCTATGGTATGAGGTCACCAAAAGGAGTAATGAGGACTACACCTAACCCCGAACCATAAAAAGTAAAGGACCCACAAAGTGTATCTGCCACACAAAAAATTCTTCAATGTATAAAGAATGAGGCATCTAGCAAATCTAGATTCAAAGGTTCAGTGCCTTGCAAAGGTGCTTTGCTAATTGATCAGAGTACTTGTCCCTTAACCGACTTCTAATGCACAAACTCTATGTCAAATTCACTTAGTAGAATGATCCAATTAGCCATTCTTCCTATGAGGGTGGGTTTAGATAGCAAGTACTTGAGTAGGTCAACTTTGGATATAAGCTTGGTTTTGGTATTCAATAGATAATGGCAAAGTTTTTGAAAAGTAAAAATGACAGCCAAACAAGCTTTTTCAATTTGGGGATAGTTGAGCTCATAAGTGATGAGAGTGTGACTGAGGTAGTACACCACTTTTTCTTTGTGACCAAGGTCGTATTAGGTGAGCAACGCACCAATAGCAAATTGAGTAAAGAGATATATAAAGTAGGAGTGGCTCACCAGAGTTGGAGGCATGAGGACAGGTGGATTGGCTAGGTATTATTTAAGCAAAGTGAAGGCTTTCTTTTCTTGGTCCCCAAATGAAGGTGACATCCTTTTTAAGCAGGTGGGTGAATGAATGACACTTATCAACAAGTTGGGAGATGAAGCGGTCAATAGCCTCGCATTTTTCCTTGTAAGCTCGCATAATTGCTTAATGTTATTAGGAGGAGGCATCTCAAGAATAGCAGAGACACTTTAGCAGGGTCTACCTCAATTCCCCTTCTTGATATAATGAAACCCAACAATTTTCCTGATAGCATGCCAAACACACATTTCTTTGGATTCAGCTAGACTTTGTACTCTCATAGGCGCTCAAAGATACGCCACAAAATAACAAGGTGATCTTCCTTGTCTTAGATTTTATGAGGATGTCATCCACATAGTCTTCCATGATATCATGGATCATATCATGGAAAATTACCATCATTTCCCTCTGATAAGTAGCTCCTGCATTTTTAAGACCAAACAACATTACTTGATAATAGAAGGTACCCCAAGGAGTTGTAAAATCCATTTTGTGTTGATCTTCATCAGCTATCTTGATTTGGTTGTATCCTGAAAAGCCATCCATAAGAGATAGCATCTCATATCCTGTTGTTGAATCCACAATCATATCAATATTTGGTAGTGGAAAATCATCCTTAGGGAAAGCTTTATTAATGTCTCTAAAATCCATGCAGATTTTGATACCGACAGGATTTTCCGGACAGGGATGATGTTGGATATCCATTTAGAGTAATCAATGGGCTGAATGAATCCTTTTGCAAGAAATATTTATAATTCCTTTTTAATCAAGAGAGCCACCTCTGTGCATCTTCTAGAGCTTTTACTTAATAGGCTTAGCGTCTGCATGCACAACTAGGTTGTGTATGACCAAAGTTGGATCTAAGCCTGACATGTCTTTATAGGACCATGCGAACACATCTATAAACTCCCGTAATGTGCATGGTGAACATTTTTTATTCCCTAACCGAGAGTGAAGCTCCCAATTTTACTATTTTTGGGTTCTCTTTGGTGCCAATATTCACATCGATAGTTTCCTCTACTAATAACTTTGACAGGTCCTCCATACGCGTAGGATCGGGAGGAAGGTCGAGATCCTCATCCAAGGATGTCTCCATGAGATTTTCATCCTTAGCATGGTCACTTTTATTGTCCTTTGATTTTTACACTTGTTTATCGGCCAGTGCCTCAAAGAGGTTTTCACTGTGCGACTTAGACTTTGATTTTTGCTGAGGCTTTGCTTTGGAACTCTTGCCCTCGTTTTTTCTTAAGTTTTGTTGACCACGAAGCTCAGCCTCCTCTCTGAAGTAGGCACAAGTATCCAAGTCAATAGAGAAACCCTTTTTGTGGTCTCCAATGGGAATTGTATCCCGAATGCCCATGAATTTTGCGATAGCTTCATCATTCTCAAAAAGATCTAGTGACATATGACATTGTTGGTCCCATTCAACAAGGGCGGAGTTCCATAAGGGTTATGGTTAGGATAGCGGTATCCATGAATAGGTTTGTGGAGGAAAGATCCTCACATTGGCTATAATGGGAATCAGTATCATTATCTAGGTAGTAGAGTTATCCTCCCATTTAGAGCAAGTGGCATCTTGATCATTGGGGTGTGCTCAATAAGGACAAATTCTAATGTCATATCTTTTGTTTATAAATGTGGGAGAGGCACTAGTTCTTGTTGTCCTTGCTCATTTCATCCACATCCTAGGCCCTTATAGCCCATGGAGTACATCATTCTACTATATTTCTTGTATTCGGGGTTTGATAATAGGTGGTTGAGTATCCTCTGGAACCCAGGTTGTAGGTGGATCCAACAATTTTTCTTCAGCCAACAAGCCTCCAGGTAAAAATGACCCAATAGTTTGCTCATTTCTAGGTCATCTAAAATGATAATTGGGCCGACCTCTAGTCTTAGGTGACAATGAGAGGTTTGAAACTAGGAGGGCTTGTTGCACATTATATTCTCCACAACCGTATTTGACTTTCATCTCCCATGAATCAAAAGGAGAAGTTGATGCAAAGGCACCATGGGCACAAGAACTGAGAGAATCTGAATCTACCGAGACTCCATAGTTTCAAATTGGAGAGGAACAACTATATCAGCAGAGGGACACACATATGTACCCTTACATGCAAAACTATTGAGAGCTCTACAGTGAGCGAATGGATCTGAATCTCCTTGTATTGTAATAGTGTGTCCCTCATGATTCATTTTTATGCATTAATAGAATATCAATGGCATGACCTGCTTGACATGAATCCATGGTCGGCCTAGAAGCATATTATACGAAAGTACCAAGTCCAAGACATGGAATTTTATTTGATGACAAGTGGGACCAACTTCTTTAGGCAACGTGGTTGTGCCCACGACTCCCTTTCCACGTTGTCGTAAGTGGTGATAGTGATGATGTTTGACTCAAGATCTACTTCAGTATGTCCTAGCTACTTAACCAACTTCAACGTGCATATGTTCAACCCTGATCCATTGTCCACAAGCACCCATTTGATCTTCTTACGGGTAAAAATACCTCAATGTACAAAGGAAGATTATGTGTTGGATTTTCAAAGTGGGGATTTCTCTATGATCAAAGGCAATGTGTTCAGTGGGCACAATGTTTGCTACTGCAACCTGAAGATGTGTAGGATCTACCTCTAATGGCACTCCTGACCCCTAAAGAGTTTGGTATAGAATGTCTTTGTGTACATTTGATATCTTAAGAAGATCCAAGATCAAAATCTTGGTAGATGTTTTCTCAAGTTGTTCTAAGAGGTCATACCTACCACTTGGCAGGTTGATGGAGAGGGTTCAAGAATCATGAGGTGGGAATGCCTTGTTACCATGGCATAATCCTTTCCCTTGATTTGGATGGTGTTGACATGGTCAGTAGGAGAGAAAATACATCCAATAAGTGAATCATAATGATTGTTGTCTCTTTTGGTATATAAATAATTCACTACTTTATAACTCTAGGATGACTCTCCCGATCCACTTTGACTCTTCTGATTTACCATGTTTGGGGAATGGTTCTTTATATATCCCCATCTTTTCATTGGGTGTCTGAGTTTTCTCTAGGTTTTCCACCTCTATCTCCCCATTTTCGATGGGGTCTTTGATGTAATGACAAATTTGCGAGACATTTGTCTGTTTTATGTCCCTTGACATGATGTAATTCACAATAGTCATGCTCCTTGTACCATGATGGTTTTGGAGCACTATCATCAAAGGGTTGTGTCATAGGGTACATCACCATGTGAGCACATCCAATTTTTTTAATATAACCGACAAAGGTTCATTGAGAGGAGTGAACATTCTCTGCTTGGGTGGTGGTTGAATAGGTCCTTTGGTCAGTTTAAAAGGTTGACCAATTTGAACCATTTGTACACGTTTGGAATCAGTGATCCGTCTCCCACCACATTTTTTTAAATACCTTCGGCTTCTCCGTAGGCTTAACACTTTGATTATCCTTAGATTGTGACTTGAGAGTTCCTTTGGCAATAAGATCTTTCTCTATTTGAACCCCTTTTTCAATGACCTCCTCAAAAGTGTGAACACAATGCATTTGAAGGTGGAAAGCAATGTCTGGATTTAGGTTGGGCACAAAAATACTTACCAGCTATTTTTCAGGGAAAGCGCAAGGGAAGCGGCTAGCTATCCCTCTCCACCATTGTAGGAAGTTGGTGAAAGTCTCATTAGGGTGTTGTTTGGTACCACATAAATCTGCCATGGTGATATCACTCTCTATATTGTATGAAAAGTGAAGCACAAATCTTTCGCAATTCGGCTAGGTGAAAATTGATCCCCGAGGTAAACGAGTAAACCATTCCAAGGCTTGACCTCCTAGACTTTTGGGAAAGAGCCGTATGAGATATTTATTACTATAGGACACCTCTTGACATGCCATATAGAAGTCCTTGACATGATCCCATGGATCTCCCTTCCCTTTATATTTGTCAAATTTCTTAGGGAAAGGTTGAAGTGTCATAGCTTTGTCAAAAGGATGGGGACATAATTCTTAATATTGATACTTTATAATGCTCCCCACATTGCTCTCTTGAAGGCTTGCAATCGTTTCTTTCATAGATTGGACCTCTTGTGTGAACAATTTTCTTTAGTGGGAGAAGCGGGGATATATACTCCATGATACTCCGCATTGTCTTCTCCTTGATTTTCTCTATGGAGTTCACTGATTTTGACCTTAGGCCTTGGTTTTGAACATTTTTTCTTGCTTCCTTTTGTACATGAGAGGTTAGCAAGGCTAATTTTTGGCTAAGGTTACTAATTTTTTGTTGAATGGTGATCTCTTCTTCTAAAGGTTCCTCCTCTTCCTCATATTGTGGAGGTTCTTCAACATTCTCATGTCCTGACCTGATTTTATGTGGCACTTTGATAAAGGGTATTCTATGTCCCTCTACATTATCATTTCTGTGTTGGAGGTGGAAGCATGTTCGTGTGTTAAAATATCCTCCATATTGATAAGAGGTCGCTCCTCCTCATTAGCGTTGTTTGTAGGTGGGATTGTTTCATTTTCGGTGGGCATTTTGGCCCCCAATTCTATAACTCGTGCTAGCACCCTATCCTTATTTCTAAAAAGAAACTCCTCTAATAAGGTGGGGTCAAAGTCAAACTCCACACGTGGGGATTCCAATTCATCACCGCTATGATCAATCATGTCTTTTATCTCTTTTCTGTAGAAAATAGAGGCCCTAGATCATGTCCAATAAAAGGGTTTGACCCTTGTCCATTTGAGGCTTCCCAAGCTTGCATTTTTGTGCCTCGTATGTTTGCCTCTTAAGTCCTAATCATGTTTTATGAGCCATTGACTTGCAACGGTTTCACTAAGGTAAGTTGTAAATGTGTTCAAAACTTTGCGACCACACCTAAGTGAAATGCAAGATGAATGTCAAGAATATGAATGAGTATAAATGTTAGAATACCAATGTGAAAGAGTGATAAATCAATGATGACACAAATTTTGGTACTAAGCCTATCAAATGAATGAAGTACTTCCTAGATTATGTTTCAAAAAAGTAGTTAATGTTGCAAGATTTTTAACAAGATGCCCTCACTTATGCCAAGTTGGAGGGAATGAACAAGACGTAAGTAAATACAAGAAGTTAATGTGACCTCCTAACAAGGTATACTAGAAGAAAGATCAAATTCAATTAACACCTATATCCTAAAAAGTGCCAGTTACACCTTGTGAGTGACACAACAATGTCACCAAGATATGTTAACCAAACTTTGTGAGAAAGTAAGGTATTGATATCAAGATGATATTGATATAACATGCAAAAATGGTAACACGTAGCACTTTTCAAAATCGAGGTAACAATAGAATCAAACCAAAAGCTTAAAGTATAAATAATAATTATTAAAATGTGTATAGTGTAACCTTACAATATAGACATTTAAGTCAAATTTACAAGAAATAAGATTTAAATACCAAAATTGTAGTGATACAATACAAACAAAGCAACCCTTCTAAGGAAGTTCAAGATGATTAACCATGCCTAACTAGGATGATGATCTTGACATGGGTATCAAAATCACAAAGGCCACCAATGATATGAATACACCTCCGCACACTTTAGACGTTTAACTACCCAGCCGCAAACATGGATGGGCGTAAATGGACAAAAAAGTGGTAGAAACAATCGATTGGTAACACAAAGGTAGTCACCCTTCTTCTGATCAATAAAGTGTCAAAAGAATGTGAAGGAAGTAGATCTAAATGGGGATAAAAAGTGTTGGCTTCACTTCGACAGAGTTTCACCTCACCCTAAGGCAAGTGAAAAACTAAACAAAAGTAACGCTTCCACGCCCGTGATGAAAGATGGCTCACAACTCAAACATTGTTTTGGAATAGTCAAAGTGGGCTCTAGCCAAAGAATATCCTCTTAGGTGGTTCTCTCTTCCTAGGTGTTACAAATTTTTCTTAAGCGAGCACGATTTACCCAAATAGTCCCAACTATCTTGGGAGTATCTCAACTTTACTTTACCACCTTCAAGCATAATAGGAAACGAGTGTGCCTATGTGTACTATCACTGGGGTCTCCATACTGACAATCGGTAACACTATCTCACAAGGTAATACTAGTCAAGGTAGTGCAAAGCACTTCCTGTTTAAATCCACAAGGTTCCCTCTTGCATGGACTACTTTGGGGTTCCTGGTACCACCCCCATTGTTGTAGCTTAAGGCGTTATGCCAAAGGGGTTATGTTCTAGTTGAGTGGATAGGACGTACCCTTTATCAAACGCAATACAAAGTGTTTTGAATATGTTGTTCTTTTTATCTTGTTTAATTTAGATGTGGTTTACTTGAACATTTTTTTCTTAGTAACTGTATGACAACCGTATTAGTAGTTTTGGATCCATTTTGATTTCACCTTTCTTTGACAAGCGTGTGTTTTGGTCCCGCACTCAGATGAGTTTTATTAGTTTTCCATAAAAAGAGTAAACATCATTTCTAATTCTCAAAATCATCCAAGGATGCAAGAGAAGAGCATATGTGACGTTTCCAAAATCCAAGAAGATATCAAATGGAAAAACACTTAATTTAAAACTAACCAAATTAGCCCATTCCAATTTAGATATTTCCTAACAAATTTCAAAGCATCAAAAAGACTTAAGAATTGTTTTTGATTCCCAAGATCGCCCTAAGGGACACGATGGAAGTGTATATACAACCTTGTTCTTTTAAGAAAAATGCAAAGGTTTATCTTATCTAGCAAAAGCATGTAAACATACCCTGCAAAAATAAGCATTAATTAGATAAAAACTTGCAAAGAAGTTAGCACCCTAGCACCCTAATTTTAAGAACATAGAAAGATACCTGCGCCCTATTTGGGCATGTGTGCGTGGGTTAGGGTGGATGCACCACTCTGTATTTTTTGACTTATAGTGCACATGTGCACAAAAAGGGAGTGCACTAGGATTAGGGCATGTGCACACAACGGAGGTAAACGACAATATGAGGATCCGATAGACCACCTACGCTACCAGAGAGGTTCCTGCACCACGATAAGTGTGTGTGCACCACAAACCGATTTTTAAAATGACAGCTTTCGATAGAGCGTCTACGCCACCAAAAATTACTTGCGTAACTGAGAGAGACACTTGCGCCTGGGTTAGTGTGTATGCACCTTTGTCTGCAGTAAGTTTTTGTGTTGCAGTGAAGGTACAATATGAAATGGCATCTGTGCGGTTAGAGCGCATGCGCCCTAGTTAGGGTATGTGCACCGGGGTTAGTGCATGTGCACTAGGGTCAACAAACAGAGATTTAGACTCTGACAATGCGCTTACACCACCCGAGAGGTGCCTGCGTGCTGAATAAGTGTACTTATGCTCCTGTTAGTGCACTTGTGCCACTCCTGCAACCAAAATATGGCAAAAACAAAAAAGCTCACAATACTTCAAATTTTAGCAAGTTAGTTTGAAAATGGCAACAACCCATTAAAATGATGACTATGAATGAGAACCTACACATATAATATTAGCAAAATCCCAAGAAAATGGACATTAATTACTATATGTGCATATCAAAAGTTAGCCAAAACAATAGAATTCAAACTAAAATGCCAAGGGACTAGGTCCCACCGGTGTGCCAAATGTGTGCATGGTTTTGTTTAACTAAGTTAAGGAAATTAAAACTAACACCTAGTAGTCTTAATTAACAAAGCTAAATCTAAATCTAAAACACCATCAAGATAAGAGTTAAACAAGGTTAGACAATAACATTATTGCATTAGAACTATGAAAAATAAAAGGAACCATAACAATAAGAAAAGAATTTCCTGTTAAACTTTCATGTGCACTAACAATACATAGGTCATAAGGACTAACAATGGACATACTTTCATTTTCTCAATCTAGAGTATAAAAACATGGACTCACATATACAACATTGTCGCGGAAAAATAACATGGACTCATTGTTATTCATGTCCCCTATTTGATGCATGAGCATTCTAG
The DNA here is from genome assembly GCA_018340775.1 of Taxus wallichiana var. yunnanensis. NCBI lineage: Eukaryota > Viridiplantae > Streptophyta > Pinopsida > Cupressales > Taxaceae > Taxus > Taxus wallichiana. The sequence continues at coordinate 10,127,605 of CM031235.1, read as the reverse complement.
GGCATGTATAAGGATGGAAACATCCAAATTTTGGATTGAAGGTATGTTAGTGCAGTCTAGAGGTCATTTTGTGTTGTTTAGGTATGTCAATGGGGTTCTAGGCCTTTCAAAATTCAAATTTCTCATTTTCCCTCCAAGAGCACAAGTAGAGTCTTAAAGGCCTATTTTAGTTTGGTTGAATAAGTTGGCATATTCTAGTGTTGTATGATGGTGCTAAGACACCTCTTTATGTTTTTATTAGCCTTATAAGAGATTCAATAGGTGGTAGGAGCTTTAAGCTCATGTTTTTATGTTATTTTGTAAATGTGAAGCAAAATAAATGTCTAATTTACTAAATGGGAAGGTAAAAGTCACAACTTGAGTGTAACTACCCTATAAGGGTATAAATATCATTATGTAACTAAATTCAAACCATTCCCATTCGAATGGAAATCAAAAAAGGCTTCAAGAAAGGAAAATACAATGTTTGTGTATTTTTGTAACTTTGTAACCATGCAAATACTTTTGTTGTGGTTAGGTATTCATAAAAACTAATACTTGTTTGAAAGAAATTTATATCTAGTTTGTGAAGTGCATTTGTGACAAGTTTTCAAATGATAGTGTGGTGTGGTAATACCTATTATGTAAACTATGGACTCGCCCACTATGGTGTAAACCCTAAATAGATTAGTAAGCCTCGCATAAAGAAGTATTGCATGCTCTTTAAAAGGAGAGAAACAATAGTTTGGAGTCTCTATTGGTTCTTGAGAAATTTCATTCCCTGTGAGAAGGTTTTACTTGAGGAAAGTTCCACTGCAGCAATATACCCCGCAACACGATCTAAGTATTTAAGGGAGTATTCACAAGAAGAGTATGAAGAACTATAATGTTGAAGATTTAAGAAGGTTCAATAATGGAACAAGATCCCTAATGGAACTTAAGAAACATTCTTTAAGGAAGAAGGATACTTTTAAGTAGGAAACATATTTCAGAACCCAATATGCCTTAATATTTTGTGTCTCGAGTCATGTATGGGTAGAATTAATGAAAACTTGAATTATTGAAACCTATTGGATTTAAAGGAGATGGTGAATGATAGTGATAGAATCTGAGGAGGAATGAAAATTCACTCCATAAATAAGGAAGACAATGGTTCATTTTCAAGCCTAAATACATGCTCAAAATTTGGACACACAAAGTAGAACTTGGAAAAAAAATATAAGTTGGGAGATAGAAAGGAGAATCTCAAATTTCTGGTAAGGTGATCTCCTTTGCATTGTCAATATATTCATACTTGGTAAGTTTATAGATTTGAATCGAAATCTGATAAAATTTATTGCCAAAATAAGCCCCTAGGGCTCACCGTGAAAATATCTAGGGTTTGGAAGGAAAATGTGAGATTAAAATATTTAGAGATGGAATTTTTTTCTAAAATTTCATAGAAATGATCTTGATAGTGTCCCTAAGAAGTTTCAAGAATAATTTTAGTATTTCATTAGAAGAATTAGTAGTTTTTAATGATAGTTTCCAAGAGAAAAGCGATTATACAGTCAGAGGACTAATATAAAGGGTATGATTATCAAAGGAACTAAGGTTTATGAGTGAGTTATCTTCTTAGAAGTTGGAACTTAGAAGGAGGATGATAGTGGGTTTCTAAAACAATCCTCATTTCATCTTGAAAATTCTCACACTAAAAATTATCCTGATAGTCTACTTGCAAAAACCTAGTAAGGGTTTATAAAGCAAAACGCAAAAGGGGGAATTGAGAGAGTTATAATGGGAGATAGAACCCCAAATGTTGGGCACACTTTAAAGTTGATATGAGGATGTTAATGGAGTTGACAAGGTCTTAGAAACACTTCTATAATTTCATACCCACCAATGAAGCAAGCATGTTTTGTCTTGAGTAGAAGAAAGGATAGTTTATACTAAGAGCATAATGTTAAGCTTGATGATTTGAAAATATTTTTAGTGATTCACTAGACTTGTTTTTAGGTGTATGTACAAGGTGTGGTGCTAAAAGGAGGGATAATCCTAGAAAAAGATAAGTTGGATTACTTCAATGGTGAACCAATGAAGAGGAATGATGGATATGATGTTGGAAAAGTGAGAAGGACAAATACATGACTTAAGAGAAGTCTAGTAGATGAAATATCATCACTCTCAGAAAAAGAGGCAGAGTATGAAGGAACATATAGAACCTTTCAAGAGGTAATTAACTCATTTCTTGTATCACAACCCAAGTTGAGAACTTTGTGATCCTTGTATGGTCTTTCACATGCAAAGTAGGGTTAATCGGTTGTTATAAGCCTTGTGTTAGTGGTTTTGAAGGTTGTTGTTGTTGTTGTTTGTTGTGTGCATGGTTTTGTTCAACTAAGTTAAAGAAATTAAAACTAACACCTAGTAGTATTAATTAACAAAGATAAATCAAAATATAAAACACCATCAAGATAAGAGTTAAACAAGGTTAGACAATAGCATTATTGCATTAGAACTTCAAAGCATAAATCAAACTAACATGAAAATTGTCAAGAACCTCTACTCTTTTGATTGACAACAAAATCAAACAGACCTATGTAGACTCCATGGCAATCAAATTGGTTGTTTTAGATATCCAAGAACCTAGGAATGGGATCTCATCAAAGCTTGGCTACAAGACCCTTTGACTATCCCCATATGACCCAAGCACTTGGCAAGAAAGGAGGCTTAGCTCTTCAAATGGTGAATTCTCAAGAATAACAAAGGAAAGCTTTTAGTCTATTTTCTATGTGCTTTGCTTTTATCTTCTCAAGGAATTTAGGTATAATTGTTAAGGTATGAGGAGGGCTCTTTATATAGCCCAATGGATAAAGTAACCACTACATCCCTTTACATGTGGGATAATAGAGATGTTGAGTTAGTTGTGGATAAGGGGGGTTTAGATAGGGTTGAGTTAACTTTAGGAGGGTTTAACTTGTCCTCTAGTGACTCATGTGGATAAAGGGGGTTTATTAATTGATCAAGATGATTAATTAATAGATGTGCAAGCTTTATAAGCTTTTTAGAGGAATATTAGCATGATTTAGACTATAGAAGGGGATTAAATCAATTAAATATTGATTTATTGGTTTAATGAAAGGGGAAGCTAATTAATTAATAATAATTAATTAGTCTAGATAGAAGGAAGGATTAATTAACGAAAGGTCGCTAATTAGGTATTTGTTGGATAAGCGACTTAATTAATTACTTATTGTAATCAATTAATGAGATAGAAGAGAAGATGAGCATTATTGATGATATGTCACCAACTTGCGGGAAAGGGGATAATTAGCGCAATTTAAGTATTTACATTGCTCAGGCTAAATTATAGGTCTCTACAGTTGTTCTTGGATTACATCACTATCACAATGAAAAAGTTTACGATTAGAAAAAGTTTACGATTAAAAAAGGTTTCCATTGAGATGGCACGCCTCAAAACAATGGCAATGTGGAAATTAGATTTTGATCTCAACGTGGCTATTACAAGCAACCATATCATAATTTCTACATTGAACACAAGGAGACAAACATGCACTTGCAAGAAGTACTCAATGACCATGACTTAATGTCTTCAGACATATTTTCTTTCCGAAAACACACATGCCAGATTTCAGGGAACAAAATTTGTTTAAAGACAAAAATTGTTTTGCCATGTACCAAATACATGGACTGTTGACTTCTATAAACAAAAACATCCATGTATCTACCACAAAACATTACAAAGAAAACAATGTAAAGGCAATTATAACCATTCTTACAATCGAAAAGTGACAAACAACACTTATAAATATATATGTTACGCCAAACACAAAAATCAAAGACATCATAGCCATCATTGATGCAGCTCTTGCAGATGCAATTATTGAGGACATATACATAGTTGGTGACTTCAATATAAACATGGAAAAACATAGTTCAAAAGTGCACGCACTTGAAAATCATATGAATAACAACAACATCTACTTCATAATGCAAAAGCATAATTCACTACAAGCAACCACTATTGATCACATATGGTCCAATAGATCAACCAATCAATACCAAAATTTTAGAACTGATGCGTATTGGACTGATCATGATATTATTACCTTCATCACATCTAAAGAAACTAACACATTTCACCAACAACCAATCACGTTTAATAAAAACATACAAACAACTACGACATACCCAAACCAACACATTATCAACTCTCCATCAACACAATAACAAAACAAAAACAAAATGCACTCATGTTATCCTCCAGCATCCAACATTAACTTCTTCATACATTCTTGAAATATTGACATAAATGCCATCCCAAAAACCACATATAGCATACAAAGTATATTGCTTATGTTTTTTAATACCAAAACATCAAATTCTTGCAGCATAATCAAAATGAAAAGGTCACTTGAGATAGACAAAGCACATGAGGAGAAGCAGAATCAAGCTAAAAGGTACACAAATTAAATAGAATCAATTATCATACTTAACACAACAAGCTCCACATTTTAATATCATCTCAACTGATATTCGCAGGAGACACACATCACCTTGCACCTTGACATCAATTGATGATTTGAATAGCTACAAAATTGGAGATGTGTTCAAAGGTGATGTGATTGTCACATACAAAACAACACTTCACAAAGAGCTCAATAGATAACTCTTGCGTGCAGACTTAACAGACAAGGAAGGTGAAATGACAGTGACATTGAATGTGACCAGCCAATATATTGAATAACATCAGCACAAACTTATACCATCAAGGGGAGTGTGCATCAGAAAGTTCAACACAACACCAAAAACTAGCTACGATCGAGGAGATTGTGACTGCATACTACTAGTGAATGATAGCACCAACATAGAGAACATACCCCAAATATGCACAGAGTACAAATTCATAACAATCACAACAATAAAACAACTACTAGTTAGTAAATGCATCTTTGCAACAGAGACAATTGTATCTATTGTAATTGCAACCAAAAGAATAGGGACACAATTTATGTTTGAAATTAAAGATGGGCACTGTCCATACGACAAAGGAATGGTAATGATTACTACCTCTACACTCTCTAACATTTCTATTATTTTTTCCTTCTTTCCGCAAAGATAAACTGATCATTACCACATTCTATACAACCACAAATCTACTTGTTTGAGACATTTGCAACTCTGTTCATGCAAGTTGAACAATAGTTCCACAAAAATGAATTCCCCATCTACTTGTTCAAGAATGTGGTCAAGGGTAACTGGTCATGATAAAGCATTGAGAACATGTCAGTCTACCTTTATAAACACTCTGAAGATAGAACAAACACTCAAAGAGCTGCAAGCACTACTCAATGAAATGACTGAGGTAAGAAAAATGTCAACTCCATCACTTTCCATATTCAATTTATAACTTGCATTCACTTTCCATTCTCTATCTCTTACCATGCACTTACTCTTCATATTTTGGCCCATCAGGTACAAGGGAAATTGTCAATTCCAAATGTATATTCCAAGCCATTCGAGGTTGTATGCAACAAATGCAATTCCAAAATTGAAACTCCTCTTTGCCAAAAACAAATGACAATCAATTGCGCAAACTGCAATCAAGAATCTGCCCTTCATTACGCACATCAGATAGTGTGCAATATAACAACAAATAATTTAAATATCAAATGCATACTTTGTGGTCCTCCATTGGCTAAATACTTGCCCTTCACACAAAAACTCATGAAGAATACCTACAAAACAAAAGTGCAATTGTATATCTACTTCAACAATTCACGCTGCAAGGTGTCTTCACACTCAATCAAAGCAATGTCATTCTCAACATCAAAACTGCCCTCCACCAGTAAGGTATGTAAACATCTTTATACAACAGTTCCTACTCTCCTTAAAATTACACTCTACAAAACTCATATATAATTAACATTAAGTTTTTTGTCTTCTATGTACGTACATTGACACAGACATCTATAATCCTATAATGCAAATGTTTTTTTGTTGTTCACCCTTCTTTGTACATGCCATCTACAGTCACCTCTTTTACAGAAATAGTCGTACACAGGCAGAAACCTCTGCAACAACGAGTTGTATGCTCTTTTTGTTGTTTGTAAATTCAAAGTTCACTTGTGAACTGCAATTCCAGTTTGTATTAGATTAAGCTATGTATATAAATTCCATGTACATTACAAACAGTTAATGCACCTCATTATAGAACTTGCTATTCCATCCGCCTTTACCTGATTCAATTGTGGTTTTTGATATTATAAATATTTTACTGCTAATTTCAACATTGTAAACTCAGCATTTTGTGCCTTTACTGTCATTGTGTTCTTCATGGTTTGTGCTGTTTACACAGCTCCTACAAATTTCTCTTATATTTCAACTGTAATAATCATAGGTAACATCATCAGGACATGAAACTGTTTGATGTATTTTACACATGAAGTTGCTCACTTTTGGCAGGTTACCTTTCTTACAATGGGCCTGAAGAACACAATTCCAAGCATCAATATTGGGACAGATTCTCCTTTTCTGCATTTCTGTGAAGATTTTAAATACCAAGTCTGGAAACTGCATTTTACGGCATGCAATGACTAATAGGATTCCTTGATACATCTTACTTTTGCTTGCTGTAGTTCTCTGGTATTGTGCCATCCCGCTGAGTAAATTGTTCCATCTTCTCTTGAATTTTTTGGATGTTGGCTTCCATGGCTTCAGATACAGCTATTTGCTCTGCTTCTTCCAGACAATCTATTGCATGGTCACAATATTCTTCATTATGATTATCTTCCTATGTTTGTGTCTTAAACTGTTCACTTTCTTCACTACAGTTTTCTTTCCCAGCCATGTTTTCATTTTCATTGTAGCAGTTTTTCGTCTTTCATCGACAATTCAGAGGAAACTACAATTTCATTGTTCATAACCTACACCTCCAACAAAGAAAATATCTAAACAAGTATTCAATTTCAACAAGAAAAAGAGAGTGGACTCTCTTCATGTCCTACAACACAACATTCAAATAAGTCGGATAGAAATTTTAACGAACTTCTTTTTTTGGCCCAAGTTTGAAACCAAAATGGAAATGTTGTTGGAAAATCATGTCCTCTAGTATAACTGTTTTGGAGTATCACAGGCTGTCCGAAATTCAAAGGGAGTTTTGTATGTCTATCAGTTCTTTCTCGTATTGGTTCTTCCCATCAGTAGCAAAATGGTGACAGTACTATATGTGTTCTCTGTGCAAATGGCTTATGGTCCTCTCCGTACATATCTTTTTACTTACCCTGATGCGAGTCAAGCTGGTTAGATTGGTGACCACAGAACACTGATCACCACGACCGTTTGCCCCAGGCATGGTCCGCCCAGTGTAGTGCAATAGACCGATGCTGAATTAGATGAGAAACTTTGTTGAAGAAAGGCATATTGCACTTGGAAAAGACTAAGTACTAGGATTTTACAATACAAGGTGGTGAAATCCAGATTAACTTTGGAGTTTGGACATGATTAACAGAAAGCTCTCTGTTGGTTTGTTTTACAAAATTTGTATTTTTATTTTGTCACTTTTATTTATTTTAGGCTCCCCATATGTGATGTTTAGTCACTCACTCTGCTGTCAATTAAACATGTGAATTAACCATGCAACTCAGAACATTGAATGTTGTCCGACTTATAAGCCATATGGGAGCAGGTGATTGTGCTCTGCCAAAATCTGCGTAGGATTTATGGCCAGCTTTTTCTAGGTGTGTCCTGCTTTATTTTAACTGTTCATATGTAGGAAACATATTCAAATGGCTTGCATCCATGTCATTTTCATCCATTTTCTCTTCTTTAGCATTAAACAGTGACTTATTTTTGATTGCACAGTCGTATTTTCTGTCATTAGGCAAGACTGGACATGGCTTCTGGGCTCTGACATCTATAGCATGCACAACTGGCTTGTACCCTATTTTGTGTGAGATCCTATTTAACCTAAATATTATTAATAATTATTTATTTACTAAACTTAACATCTAAACTTAATCATTTCAATCACTCGGGTCATTTAACTTGTCAATGTAGGTCTACACCAAAACATGAAAATAGAGTCCAGACTTACCCTCACCGAACTCTCAAGCACCTCTGCCACAACACTGATTGGGAGAGCTTTAAAACAATAAACAATTCACTGTAAATGCAGAGACTAGATGCATTGCGACTCTTGTTTGTTTTTTGTTTTTAAAATTGGGATGTTATCTTTTAATCCTTGTTTAATACTTGATGTATTTGGGCCATGAGGTAATGGTAAGTGTGGATTCCCCATAATAAAATCTAAATAAGTTTATAGAATATACTCATGGAGTAGTATAAACAAACACAAAAAAATAAACATAAAAAATAAATAAAATAAAATAAACGGTAATTTGTTTCCTTTCTCATTAAATTTGCGAGGGGCATAATCACCTTCCCTCTCCTATCAAGTAGGACGTCATGGTTAAATTAGAGGCAGGGGAAACTATAGCATGTTATTTCTATTTTTTTTTTAATCGAGGGTTACTTTATATATTATCGATTAAATAGGGCAGCTGTGGGTTAGCTGTATTTTAGTTAATTAGATGGATGGACCCTCTTATTGTAAGACTCTTACCTAATTAATGTTGCCTAAACTTCTAGTAATCCTAGAAATCGAGATAACTCATTATGTTAAAAAGGATTGTAAGAAGATATTTTTTACACATTTGAGTAAACCCCTAGGTGTTGTGTTCACCTTCTAACCACGGGGAACAAAACGTAAATCATTTGTCTTGGATAATGTTAGAGATTTAATCACAACCCTTTTAATTAACTAAGTTTCATGATTAAGTAACAACCATTTGGGCGAGTTATGATAAATTTATGTTACTATCGACGTCTTTGTGTATTAATACTTTAGCTTGAACCTATAACCACATTTACCAATTGGGTTTTTAATTCTCAATTGACCATACAAAGTGGAGATATATCATGGACATATTATTTAAAATTGATCGAAGAAGGTTTGGATCATAGTACTCCCTCAAAATAAATATCCCCCAAAATTTTCGAAGTTCTTGAGAAGACTAATATTTGTTCTTGGGTCCAAAATTTTGGGCACGACATGAACAAGGTTTGTCTCTAGCTGTGAGGCACGTAGTTTTTCTAGGTGTGGATGATGTAGGTGAAGTACACAAGGAAATGTGAAGGGTGATGCAATGTGCTTGTGGCCAGGAGGATGCTTGCAATTGGGAGGGAGGTCTCTGAGATTGCAACCCGACAACTGGCATTAATTCCTTTAGATCATGTAGCAAGGATGCGTAAAAGCAATGTTCAAGGAAGGAAAAAACATGGATTGAAGATTAAAAATAAAAGCACATTATGTGATCCATTTTTTTCTCTATCTGACACACATTATGCACATGAATGCAATTTATGTTTAAAGGGACGAAAATGTTAAAAAAGAGGAAAACCCAATAAATGTATATTTTCAGTTTCAATCTTGAGTATTTGTAGGGGAATAGGTGATGCTTGAATGATCATTGATAATCGAGCCACTCTAGTGGTTGGCCACTTTATACACTATTTTGATTAGGGTTTCATAAAAAAATGAGATTAGGGGTTTCATACATAATTGTGAATAGGGTTTCTTTATATCCATCAGGGAAAAGAATAGGGTTTGTCTCAAGTCATGAGGCATGTAGTTTTTCTAGGTGTAGACGATGTAGGTGAAACCTTGGAAGTGTGAAAGATGATGCAATGTGATTTAGGTGAGCAAGATGTTTGGGAGGGAGGTATGTTGAGATGACAACTCGGTAACTAAAATTACTCCCAAGGGATTAGGTAGTTAGGATGTGTAAAAGGAATGTTCAAGGAAGACGAATACATGAATTGAAGGTTAGAAATAAAAAAGTGAGAATGTATGTTTTAATTTAATAAAAATTAAGTTTTATTAAACCCTAATTCTAGAGTAACTAAATGTAAACCATCAAATATAACTGCTAAATATAATACGATGCAAGTAATAAAGCATACAAAGTGAAAACCCTAAGCAAGAGACATAGGAAAGAGGACTTAGCTGATTTGCACTTGATCTTGAAGTGTTTTGAACTGGGAAAACTATTGAACAAGAGGTGAACAGTTTCGTGAATGTTTAGGATAAATTTTGGGGCTCATGGACAATGCTAGACGTGGGTCCCTGGATTGGGGGAAAGGGTGTCCAAGGTTACAGAGACCACTACTGGCGCCCTTGACCGTGTGAAAAATGGTCAGAACCTAATTTTTACAGTGTCGTACAAGTGTTACAAATAGTCCCTATTGATTGCCTATATGTTACTCCTTGATCACTACTTGGTTACCTATAACCTGTGAAATAGAAGCTCACCTCCAAAACCCAAAACCACATCAAATCCAAAAAATAAAGATGCAATATGCGGAGTCAAACCGACCTCGGTGGTCACCCAAAAAGTGAACTTACGACCAGAGCATTGCATTACATCTCGTAATCCATGTAGTTCTTGTGAGTGTGTGTAAGAATAGTTCCTTGAAAGCCCTTGTGCGAGTGCACTAGATAGAGGGCTAGATTTGCTATATAATGCAAATGTGTGTATGAAATATAATGAAACTCCCCTTCATATGCAAAGTGTATGCATAAAATGCAAACCCTTGTCCTTTGAATGAATGCTAAATAGATTCTTTGAAGTGCTTTAAGTGTCTGTTGAGTGCAAACTTAGGTGATAGTAATAACATTGAGCTTAGTCCTTTATTTTTAACACAACTATGTATTTACATGATTCCATTGTTTTAATTTCATAATTGACAACTTGAAGGCTGACCCATAAGTATAAAATATTCCCAAAAGATAAAAGAGACCCTAAAGAAGTGATTAAGATAGAAAAGAGTCATGAGGGCCCAAAGGGGACAGGAGCACTGGGTGATGTTTTCTTGGTTGGGCGCGCATTTGTGTCTATAGCCATAAAAAATAAATTAGTAAAGTCCCAATTGGTTTGTAGAGGGTGTGTAAGAGCAAAGAGAAAACAAGAAACAAATAAAAAGGCTAAAGATAGTTGTCAATTAAGTACTAGTTTTCTTGATTAGGAATCATGTTAATCCTAGAATGTTTTTAGGACTTAGAAATGTACTCAAGTGCATGGTTTTGTGTCTACATTTTGTAGTTAAAAAATCACGCACTTTAGACACTATATATTCCCGGTCTCATACTATTATTCATATGGTTTTTAAGTGAAGAAAGTACTAATTAACCCATGTCATTTGGCCATTTTACTTTGTGTTTTTGTCGTCATTGTTGACCTTTGATCGTGGGATCATTTTTTATTTCAAAATTTCCCTAAACATACCTAAATTGTGTCAATGTAGAAGATCATTTTGAGAGCTTTCCATCAAATGTGAGAACACGACAAAGCAGACATCGGGAGCTCTAGATATATATACGGTCAAAGTTCAGTCAACGAGAAAGTCAACTATCGTCAACTAGTCAATATTTGACCAATGGCACTGCGACACGTGGCGAAAAGGAAAAAGGGAGTTCTTTGTTGGTTTTGATCACCGATCTTCGACGAGCGTAAAAATGGTGCACAGGAAAAGGAGGCTCAACTTTTGTTATGGAGGGGAGCCCACCGCCGTGTGGACTATGGTATTATCGCCGACGTGGTGGATCCACAAGCCACCATCCGGCTTGCCACCACTCATTGAATTCACTTGATTTTCCTATTGAGAGACGAAAAGTGACCTACATGCTATGGACCGAATTAATTATTTCGTACCACATTACATGGGTTGAAATTATATTATCTTGGTAAGTCCACTTATAACCAATTTCCAAATGCCACGCATTATTCCCAAATGCAACATACCACGCATATACATATTAATGTTAAACATTAGTATTAAAGCCCACATAATCCTCTAAACCATATACCCGCCAAACCGCCAAACATGCCAAGGATCCATGTAGTGGATAAGCGGTGGAAGCTTCCACGTGAAGGAGATGAAGCGGTTGTGGGGGGGTGCATATGCCATGCATGGAAATCCACATGGAGAGGAGTGGAAAGTGGGGCGTTTATGCTCCAAGTGGTCCTTTGACCACTTCATACAATGCGTGGAAAGGCTTTAATAAGCCTAAAATCTTATCATTCCACAAAATGTGGAATATACCCACTAAAACAATGCAAACCGCCCAAATGGAGATAAGCCTATCCCATCAACTATGGTACGGGCTATGATATTTTTAGCCTTAGGATAAATGGTAATTGCATTTTTTAAGGGCCCTAAAATTGTATAAATAGGGAACCCATGCATGCTATTGTAACAACACACACACACAGAGACAAACTCATTCCTAGAGCTTGGGAGGTGAATATCAAGCCAAGAGGATGATGAGAAATTGTAATTATGTGAAGACCTATTTATTTAAATAGGCATTATTGTGGCTAGGAGTTATTAATACTACCTAGTCATCCCATAGCGCCACACCAATTATTGTGAATCCTGGAATATCGACCGGAGTGCCATAGGGCATTACGAAGCGTCTGGAAGGCCAATCAAGAACCGGAGGATTCAAAAGTGGAGCCGGTGCCATCAAGCTTCTTGAATAAGCCGGGAAGGTGGAAGTCGAGTGCTATCTTTCAACCTTGTTGTTTGAAGGTCGGTTATTCTTCTAAGCAAGTTTAAATAGTTTCCATTAGGTTTTCTTGTGAAAGTACTATTGTAACTTACAAGTTTTGACTAGTGGAATGGTTCAACCATGAACCCGGAGACGTAGGCAATTGCTAAACTCCGTAATCAATCATTGTGCAATTGTCTTATTGTCTTGCATTTATTTTAAATTGATTACTTAAAAGGAGTAAATTGTCGAGAAAATAATTAAAGCCTACAAGGGTCCAAGATCAGGTAGTAATAACTTGATTATTTTTAGATCAAGTTTGGTATTAGAGCTGGTTATCGGCTTGCAAAGTTGCTAATCTCCAAGCAAGTTTGGTATAAGAGCTGGTAAATTTGATTAACAGAGTGATTGCTTCAAGTTGGTGCAATTGGTTCAGTTTGTGTGAACAGGGTACAAGTGCACTATGGGAAAGATGTCTAAATAGGCAAAGCTTGAGGAAATTGAAGCTTATAATCACTAAATCCAAGAAGAGAATTCTCTCTTGCGATCAATGTATAACTCCTGGAAGAGGAGAATGCTCGTTTGAAATCGAACTACAAACCAAGGATGAGCTCTTGGCAAGGTTGCAGTGTGGTGATCAGAGAAAGGAAATACCTTCAACTTCAGATGCAGTGACCATGGCAAATGACCTGCATTGTTTGGGTTATCCTACCGTGGAATGGAAATCGAGAATGCTCTCCAAGAATGCCGACAGGAGACAAGCTTCTGAAAGTAAAGTGAATACCCCACTAGTCCTGTAAGAAGATTCTAAGCATGAAAGTTGTGCTTCGTCATCACAGGCAGGATGTGGTAAGAGAAATCAGCGAAGAGGTAATGAGATTCCACCTCTAGTTTCTTACCATAATCATAAGCATAGTAAAACTTCTGATCCACTTTTTTATCTTAAGTATGGTTATGATTTTCCAAAGATATGGAATTCCTTTCCATGTACTTTTTGTGGATTGCATAATCATTCAGTGGCCAGATGCTGGAAGAGAAGGATACGATGAAGAAGTTGATGTCATTCGTCAAGAACAAGGCAAATCAGAAAGACCAATCTCGTCATGCAAAGTCGAGAAATGGTAGAAAGAGTTCCTCATCCCAGAAGAAGGATATTAAGAGGAATTTTTGTGCTCATTTCCAGAGGAATGGGCATCGGGTGGAAAATTGCTAGAAACTGCATCCATCTCGCCATCAGAGTAATGGCAAGCCAAAGATGGAATGGAGGCCTATTGCAAAGGTAGAAGAAGTTTCTACTCCACCACCAGTTGACAAGTCAACCCAGGACCAAGTAATACCTGAAAGTGAAAGTCCTTTAAAATGGGTAAGTCAAAAAAATTCAATTATATATTGCATAATTCAGATTGATGAATAGTATGTAGTATTTGTTTGGAGATCAGATTTTGTGAGAAAATGCTAAGAGAAAGGTTTACAATACTCAGTGGATTTTCTTACTTAGAAAATTTGATTAATGCTCCAAACATATCTCCTAATCAGCTAGTAAGTACCTATTATAGCTTGGATACGGGAATTAGCTCATATAAAGCTTGGAGATTGATGTGCCATTTGTGCAGAAAGAGAGTTTGTAGAGTCACTTCGAGAACTTCCTTATGTGTAGAGGCATTGTGATCGTGCAGCAAAATGGTAGTTGAATCATCATTAGCATTGACGTCGGGTCGAACTTCATTCCGTGTAGAGGCATTGTGAGCATGCAATGAGTGGTACCGATATAATTGTCAACAAAAGGAGCTCTCAAAAGATCATCTCGAACTTCATTATGTGTAGAGGCATTGTGACCGTGTAATAGAATGGTAGTTGAATCACCGTTGGCATGGACATCGGGTCGGAACTTCGTTCTGTGGAGAAGCCATCATGGGCATCTAGCATAATGGTACATGATATTGTTTTTCAAACAAGAGGAGCTCTAAAAGGATCAACTCAGAACGTCATTTAGTGTCAAGGCATTGCGACCGCACATATGAATGATAGTTGATCAACAAACTTAGCATCATGCATTAGAGGCTCAAGGTCTTGAAAGAGGCTTAACATCATGTATTGGAGGCGTTGAGGTCTCAGAATGACTTAGCATCGTTCATTGGAGGCTCAAGGTTTTGAAAGAAGCTTAGCATCATGCATCAGAGGTGTTGAGGTATACAGAGACTTAGAACGTGCATTGGAGGCTCGAGGTCTCAAAAAGGCTTAGCATCGTGCATCAAAGGCGTTGAGGTCTGAAAGAGACTTAGCATCATGCATTGGAGGCTCAATGTCTTGAAAGAGGTTTAACATCGTGCATCGTAGGCATTGAGGTCTACAGAGACTTAGCATCATGCATTGGAGGCATTGAGGTCTTGAAAAAGGCTTAGCATCATGCATCGGAGGTGTTGAGGTTTGAAAAGGGACAAGTCATTATCCATCATCGACATCGGATCAAGCATAAGCTCTACGTAACATGGATTTTCTTCAAACTAGTTTGGATTCTATGGAATCAAATCAGAGCCAAGACATCTGCGTTATAGAGTCAAAGAAGATCCTTTTTCTCGATATCAAAATCTTAGCACCGCATAAAAGGAGCGTTGAGGTTTCATGCGAAACTTAGCACCATACAAAGAAAGTGTGGAGGCCTTCTTCGGATATCGAGTGGTGTAGCGGAAGCATCGTGGGCCCATAGCCCACAAGTCTAGGATAAGAGAAATGTTGGCAAAGAGAGAAGGTTGCATAGGAAGAGACCCAAGAGTCTACTACGGTACAAGAGCACTTCCGAGGTGGCAACAGAGTTCCAGATTCAGGATAGTATAGAAGCTTTTTGGGACAAAAAGCCTTCTCATTGGGGAGGTGTGATCAAGGGATTATTTTTATTTCAAAAGTTCCCTAAACATATCTAAATGGTTTCATGTGGAAGATCGTTTGAGAGCTTTCCATTAAGCGTGAGAATACGAAAAACGGACATCGGGAGCTCTAGATATGTCCGATCAAAGTTCGGTTAACGGAAAGTCAACTATGGTCAACTGGTCAATATTGGAACAATGGCACTGCGACATGTGGCGAAAAGGAAAAAGGGAGTTCTTTGTTGGTTTTGATCACCTATCTTTGACAAGTGTAAAAATGGTGCACGGGAACAAGAGGCTCAACTTTTGTTACGGAGGGGAGCCTGGCCGCCGTGTGGACTATGGTATTATCGCTGATGTGGTGGGTCCACAAGCCACCACGTGGCTTGCCACCACTCATCAAATTCACTCAATTTTCCTATTGAGAGATGAAAATTGGACTACATGCTATTGACTAAGTTAATTATTTCTATACCACATTACATGGGTCGAAATTATATTATCTTGGTAAGTCCACTTATAACCAATTTCCAAATGCCACGCATTATTCCCAAATGCAACATACCACGCATATACATATTAATGTTAAACATTAGTATTAAATCCCACATAATCCTCCAAACCATACATACCCACCATACCGCCAAACATGCCAAGGATCCATGTAGTGGAGAAGCGGTGGAAGCTTCCATGTGAAGGAGATGAAGTGGTTGTAGGGGGGTGCATATGCCATGCGTGGAAATCCGTGTGGAGAGGAGTGGGAAGTGGGGCGGTTATGCTCCAAGTGGTCCTTTGACCACTTCATACAATGTGTGGAAGGCTTTAATAAGCCTAAAATATTATCATTCCACAAAATGTGGGATATACCCACTAAAACAATGCAAACCACCCAAATGGAGATAAGCCTATCCCATCAACTATGTTACGGGTTATGATATGTTTAGCCTTAGGATAAATGGTAATAGCATTTTTAATATAAATAGGGAACCCATGCTATCAGTAACAACACACACACACAATGGAGACAAGCTCATTCCTAGAGCTTGGGAGGCGAAGATCGAGCCAAGAGGAGGATGAGAAATTGTAATTGTGTGAAGACCTATTTATTTAAATAGGCATTATTGTGGCTAGGAGTTATTAATACTACCTAGTCGGCCCATAGCACCACACCAATTATTGTGAATCCTGGAATATCGACCAGAGTGCCATAGGGCGTTACAAAGTGTCTGGAAGGCCGATTGAGAACCGGAGGATTCTCGAAAAGTGGAGCTGGTGCCATCAAGCTTGCCGAATACGCCAGGAAGGTGGAAGTCGGGTGTTATCTTTCACCCTTGTCGTCCGAAGGTCTGGTTATTCTTCTAAGCAAGTTTAAATAGTTTCCATTAGGTTTTCTTGTGAAATTACTATTGTAACTTACAAGTTTTGACTAGTGGAATGGTTCGACCATGAACCCGAGACGTAGGCAATTGCCGAACTCCGTAATCAATCATTGTGCAATTGTCTTATTGTCTTGCATTTATTTTAAATTGATTACTTAAAAGGAGCAAATTGTCAGCAAATAATTAAATCCTACAAGGGTCCAAGATCATGTAGTAATAACTTGATTATTTTGGATCAACCTCCCACATCTACTCACCCTAGTCGGTTCTTCCATTTGACATCATTTTATCTCTTACTAGGGATCCAGGATAGTATTGGGGTGCTCATAGGTGCCCTGGTCCTAGTCGAGGTGCCCTGAGTCATTTTACACTTCCCGCCACTTTTTGGGAACTTTCTAGCCATTTGAGCTTTCTATATTTTTAGTGGTATTCCTTTTCTAGGGTTAATTACGAAATTAGAACAAGAGAACCATATAAATATAAATTTATGAGACCATAATTAGGGACCAAGCACTAAGCATTAATATCATCACTTAAGGTTGCATCCATCAAAGGATTCATTTGCATCCATCTAGCTCCATCACAAGGCATAAGGTTGGTTCATCTGCATCACACTTCATAAGAGGGAATTTTATTCTATTCCATCCACCATTTTGCTACATTTCTACACATAGTTATTGCTCATTACTTTAACAAAGTGTGACTAACACAAGAGCTCATAGGGAATGATTGCACACACAATCACATAGAACTACATCGGGTCTAAGATGTAGTGTAGTGCTCAAGGTAAGTCCACCATTGTGGTAGCCGAGGTTAGTGACCCCTTCATATACATCTTTATTTTTATAGGTTTGATGATTGTCTTGGGGTTTTCATGAGGTCTCTTCTTCATCGTCGATTACCAATGAATTATAGCCGAGTACGGTGAAGCTAGTGCGATATGTAGACAAGGCAAGAAACCATCAAGTGACACCTTAGAGGAAGTTTAAAGAGATTTTTCACAGACTAGTGCGCCCATATCTCGGCCTAGGTGCACCTATCCAAGTGTCCCATCCACTCAGATTTCCCATATCTATATTTTTGGAATTTGGAACATTATTTTTCTCCTCTTGTTTCTCCAGCCATCTCTGCAACACAGTCCAACAAGCTCGTCGAATCAACTAAGTTCTTTCTAACCCTACTTGTTAATTAGGGTTTCACATTTTCATTTAATTAATTGTTTGGTGTTGAGCATATAGAATGTTGCTCTAAGGAGTAGACACATAAAGGATGCACGTGTGGGAACAAGTTGCATTTAAGGCATGGAAGGATAGGGAAGGAAAGCGCACTGAGAACACTTTGGCTCAGGACTTAGCCATTTTTATGGATAAAGGCTATTTTTGGAGATAGCATGTTGAGCACACATAGGGATGAAGTGTTGAGTTGCGGAGCTCAATTAAGTTAGATTAGCATGCAATAAGAAACTTGTTATAAAATACAATAACCGACATCAGTTATAGAGGGATCGCATCGGTCACCTATGACCAGCATCGGTCAAGCAAGGAGGAACCGACATCGGTTAGGGCTAACCAAAGCATTGGTTACCTATGTGTGGGTGTTTTAATTAACTCATGGGAATTAGATCTATTTTTAGTATTTAAGCAGATCTATTTATTGTAATTGCATGGCTAAGTTCCCTAAGTTTGTATATGCCTATATAAGCATGAAAGATAGGGTTTAGAAGTAAGAATTAAGAAGAACTTGCAAAATTTGATGATTATTGTGAGAATAATTGTGAGAGAGAGAATTCTTGGAGAAGAAGTAAAAGCTTGAGTGAAAGAAAGTAATGTACATTTGAGAGGTGTGGAAGATTGTAAATATTCATTAAATATCTTGTCAAAGATTTGGATAATAGATTGACTTGTTTCTTGGTGGACATAGCCCACATTGGGTGAACCATGTTAAATTTGGCATTGATTTATATTTCTTGTTTTGTATATTCTTCTAGTAAAATATCCACTTTTATTTGCATGTATGCTTAGACCACGATATATTATCTCGTACAACCTGGTGTGCTAACCCCAACGTGAAGACTTTCTCTACACGTAATGATATGTTGGGAATGAGCGGTGATAAGTGTCATGCATGGTTTAAGCTAATAATAGGATTGCTTCTTCCAGTTAACTATAGGACATATATTATTAGAACACTTACATGTATGCATGCTATTGTAAAGGTGCATGAATATTATCAAAGCATGTGACCTATTTTGAGAAGTGCATAGGCGGTGAAGGGCAAGTCCCCACCTCTATAAATATGTATTGAACTGTGTAGTTTAGGGGGACTGAATTATTGTAGAGTTATGTTGTTGGATCTGATGCGCACATGACTTATGGATATACCTTATAATGTAAGAAGCTTCGTGTTTTACAATGTTTAATGTAATGGAGTATATTGGCTAGATAATGGTGTTGAACATAACTGAATCTGGTTCATGTATGGTTAATCTTATTATAGTTATTGTTTAATTCATGATTCTCTAAGATCTAGATCTGGATTATGCACTGTGGAATTTTTATGTTTAATTATGGATCGAATATGTTTTGTCATCATCACACTAACACCCCGCATAAGAAACTCTAAAGAGGGCCTGGTACCTTTGTACACTTTGAGTGAGCGCTCATCTCAGGCTGAGTGATGTGCCAACGCACCTGGGTTATTCACAGTAGATTCTAGCCTGCATCATTGGTTCTGTTGTCAGGACCTCTTTTTCATTGTTTTCAGGATGTTTCATGATGAATACATACCGGTTGACCCTAGCAAGTGTTGAGGAGTGGATAAAAGATTTGGAAGAAGAGTACGCTTGGAGGTTCAACATTGTATCTGAGTTTGACGCATGCGCATGGGTGGAGCAGAATTTGTATGACTATTTATATGAGAGATTATTTGTTATCTTTCCGCTAGAGTTATGCAGTGGCTAGTTTTTTTATACGTCTAAAAGGAATTGGAGGTATCACACACTTTTCTAGACACATGAAGAATTTTAGGCCCTCTATGATGCTGATCTAATTTGGATGTGTGTTGTGGATACTTGGTTCCGTGGTGTTCTGAATAGCTATATTTTGGAGTACTCAATTTCCACTTACTCTTTCCTGGAGAAGCATATTTCGATTTTACAAAGTATCCCAGGGGAACAATTTTTAAGGCATTCCACTAGCAATCAAAATTTTGATGGTAACCAAATTTGGAAGAAAATTCGATGGCTAGCTAAACCCCACCACAAGCAGGGGTAGGAGCACGTTTGGTGAAGGATGATGGACCTAGCGGGTGAGAGGCAAAGGAAGAAAGCTAGCTTAAGTACAATGAGGTACGTGAGAGAGAGATAGAGAAGTAGCATGATATTACAAAATGGATGGCATTGAGGAGAGAGATGGCTCGTGAAGGATTTGGAGCTCACGCAGAAGGTGTGAAGCCAAAGCATCTAGAACTCCCCATTTGGGCAAGCATGAAAGGAAACCCTCCTCGACCTCATATGGGAGCGTGGCGAGAGACGACATGGGCCATAGGCTTCACATCGAATCTACCTGGAAACCTAGCCCTTGCGCTTGGTTTTCCAAATTATCTAAGTACAACCAATAGTTAGAAAGATAGTGTGGGTAGTAAAAGAACACGAGTAAGTCAAATAGCAAGTACATCTATGGTCGAGAAAATGTCTTCTTTTTTATTTGGAGGTACCTTTTTAGGTGCATTGAAAATACTGAAGCCGACACATAATTTTGGACTCACTTGGAGTAG
This sequence comes from Taxus wallichiana var. yunnanensis, assembly GCA_018340775.1. NCBI lineage: Eukaryota > Viridiplantae > Streptophyta > Pinopsida > Cupressales > Taxaceae > Taxus > Taxus wallichiana. Next base: position 10,107,002 of record CM031235.1, on the reverse strand, counting down.
TACCACCTTCACCAGACCGTAGAAGTTCGGGATTTAGTACCTTTGTTGGGACACAGGAAGTACATCCTCTAGTTCAATTCCGGCTATAGGTGGAGGATCAGGGGGCATAGTTGGTTCTGGTTCTAGTGGATATGGTGGTTGTGGAGGCAGAGGTAACACATGAGGTTCTGGATCGGTGGACATGGTCCTCACCAACCCCAAAATATTTACATGGAGATGTCACTTCATCTTCCAGAGTATAGGGGAATAGAAGATATTATTGAGCCTATGCACATGTGTGAGATATTATGGCACGCAAAAGGAATCATGACTTATGAGCGTAAGGCAAGTCATTTTGGAACTACATTACGAGGGATGCGCACATAGCTGGTATAGAAATTTTGACCCCGATGAGACTTATGTAGATTATGCGGCGTTATAAGATTCTTTCCTTAAAGAGTTATATATCCTTGAGTTCAAGCATAAGAGTATAAGCGTGCTCAAGGATATTAAGTAGGGAACTACTGAGAGTGTTCGGGAATATGATGCCCATTTCAAAACACTCTTGTCTAAAATTTCATATGATATTCATGCAAGGCAGGATGCACAATGGTTCATAGGGGGTTGATCACACCTTTTATGAGGGTGTTGTCACATAAGACATATACAGACCCACGTGAAGCACTTGAAGCAGCGTTGCGTGCTGAGGCAGTCGCAAGTATAGACATTGGGGTGAGCCCATTCCTAGAAGCATAAATTACAGCTATGGAAAAGTAGTTGGAGAAACTATCGACCAATTCAGCACATGAGACGCACACTGGGATTTGGTGTATAGATTATGAAGTGGAAGGGCACACTAAGGATAGTTGTGCCCGTAGGTTAGTGTGTTAATTATTGCTAGACTACAAGATATGCCATTTAGACCATGATGCAAGTCATTGTCCATTATTATAATGCATGATAAGAAAGAATGTATCTTGCTATTGTAAGATTTTCTGGTCTACGAATCACAATACGAGATGATTGCAGTTGATTGGTCGGATCCATGATGCCATTGATATTGGTGTATGCCGGACGGGAGTATTGGATAACTCTAAAAGTAAAATTGAGCACCATTATCATGATCACACTCAATGGTACTACGATTAGAACGAAGGGCGCTATGAAGGAATTCATGGCAGAGGTCAAGGATACCATGGTGAATTTGGGGGCCAAGGCCGTGGTAGTGGGCGAGGCAAGTTTCTTGGTGGGACATGTTATACATGCATATCTCCTGACAACTACAAGTGTGAATGCCCTCAGAATATTACTTGTTCCTTTTTGGGAAGAATCATAACTATGAGGAATTCCCAAACTTATATGAGCATCTTAGCAAGTAGCATAAATAGGAAAACAAGGGCACAGGGATGGTTAGGATACAACGTGCCATAGAAAATTAGTGGATGCCAAAGTTGGCATCGGAACTGAGGTAGTACCTATGAAGATTACTACATGTGTTGAAGCTACGCGCTAGAGAGACCTTACAAAAACCCTACCATTACTAAAGAGGAGGTTTTACATGCAAGATATCCAAATCCTACACATCAAAAGGAGGTTTATCAGGAAACCATGGAGGTACTCAGAAATCTTCAGGGTGAAATATCATGTTTAAAGGAACAGTCCAAGAATTTGCAACAAAAGAAGGCAGCAGAGACGGTCTAGTTAGATGTTGATGATTTGAAAGAGGTATGCAAGATGTTGCGCCAGGAGAATATAATTCCATTACTAGGGAATTGGTTCAATGGAAACACTCTGCGCACAGGTATTAAGAATGGACGGTAAATCCTGCATGCTAATCTTCCCCGTCATTTCTTGGATTATGACAAGGAGATCACTCTGAATGTTGTTATGGATGGATGGATTTTTATCAATATATTGATTGACATAGGCACATAAGTGAATGTGCTTACTTTAGATGTGTGGGTATAGATGGGAAGACCTCCATTATAGCCATCCTCTAATGTATTGTTTATGTCTAATCAAACTAAGGCCACTCCAATCAGATTTTTAAAGGATTCATCCATTATTATACAAGGGGCCAAGTTCATTTGGGACTTTGAGGTCTTACCACTTACAGAATAAGACAACTTCCCAACTCTACCTGGGTGCCCTTGGTGTTATGCAAAAATTGTTGACCTACAGTTCAACAAGGGGTATATAGGTTTTGAGAACAAGGAAGAACAAGTTATCATCCCTTTGACATATGGGAAATCTGCACCTTATGTGGAGCCTTTAAGTGAGGAATACCTGAATAGAATTTATGTGAGCGCCATTCGAGATCCGAAGTACTTGAGCCATCTAAGGAAGGAATCCTCCAGTGGAAAGATGCACAATCTATTAGTGATACTACAAGTATTTCTTGTGAAAATTTGGTGCATGGAACCTATGAGATGGTTAGGCGCGAGGTAAGAAGTGCATTTGCATGGAGGAGTAAACCTTGGTGTATTAGGAGGATAGGTAGCAACTCTTTACCCGGTACACTAGAGAAGGAGATCCTATGGTATTCTTGTGTACCATGGAGGAGTAGTGGACATATCAATTGGAGAGAATAAATATGTTAGTATATACCCTATGAGGGACGGAAACACGTTGTTGGATGGTTCACAGGGATAATCTCATAGAATGGAATGAATTCAGAATTGCTCTAACAATTCGGTTTTTCAGGAGCAATGCACCTACTCAAATCTATATCTATCATGGTAATCAACCTACCTAGCACCACGTTCAAAGAGTGTGAGAGACTCGGACAAAGGGTAGGAAGCTTTACCACCTTTACTTTGGGTACACAAACTTTATTCTACTTTTCAATGTTGTACGCGCTTGGTATGTTTATTCAAAACTAAATTGGGATCTTTGGAAATTGGTAAGACTTGATTACAAGCGAGCCAGGATTTTGACTACTTCTCTACTAAAATTCTAGTGAGAGAGGCATTATGGGTTATGGAGCGCTTGACTATGGGAGATAGTGAAAAGGCTAAAGAACTCATACATGAGTTATTTGGTGAGGAAGAACAAGGAGAAAATTTTGAGGAAGTAGATGATACAGATATAAAACTATTTAAATGTGCTTGCCTTGAGAAGGAGAAAGGAAATATGGTCTACATAGTGGATGATGAAGAAGTATAAGATTTAGACATAGATCATTCAGCAGGTATGCGAGGTCTTAGACAGTGCGAATAAAAATGCATGCACCTATCATGAACCTATGAAGACCAAGAAAGTGAACATTGACACGGATGTTGAACCCAAGAAGGCCATAATTGGGGATTATTGGTCTAATTTTGAAGTAGCAAAGATAATTGAGTTACTACGTGATTTCCATGACTTATTCCCTAGGGGATACCATGAGTTAAATGGGGTGTATGAGTTATTAGGTTAGATGAATATTAAGATAAAGGAAGGTGTGCACACAGTCGGGGAAAAGACCTTAGGATGAACCCTAACCTACACGTGAAAGTTAACAAAGAATTTGACAAAATGTTGAAATTTGACATCATTAAGCCCCTTGAAGAATCGAGTGGGTTATCCCCTTGGGTAATCAATATAAAGAAATATGGTTGGATTAGGATTTGTGTGGATTACAGGGAGCTGAATGTTGCATGTGTGATTGATCCTTTTCCTATGCCTTTCACCAAGGAAATATTAGAAGGTGTTGTAGGGCACGAAGTTTACTCTTTCACAAATGGATTCTCAAGGTATCACCAAGTTAGAATTGCACAAGAGGATCAAGAGAAAATGACTTTCACCACTGAATGGGGAAGTTTTGCATATACTATGATGCCCTTTGGTTTGAAGAATGTGCCTATTGTATTTTCACACATAGTTGTTCAAGCATTCCAAGATTTTATTCACAAATTCTTGCAAGTTTACTTGGATGATTGGACGATATATGGGCTTGTTAAGGATCATTGTGACAACTTGTGCTTAATGTTTGAAAGATGCAAATAATTAATCATCTCTTTAAACATCAAGAAGTGCGTATTTGCTACACCTTTTGGAACTTTGTTATGGCATATCATTTGCAAGGAAGGATTGCTAGTAGATCTAGCTAAGGTTGTAGTCATCGTAGGCTTAGAGGAGCCTACCGGTCATAGAGGGTGAGTAGATTTTGGGCCACATAGGGTATTACAGAAAATTCATCAAAGGATATGTGAAGATTTTCGTACCCTTGGAAGAGTTACTCAAAGGAAAAGGGACATTCTATTGGGGAAAAGCTGCAGCATTGCAAATTTGAGGCATTGAAGGAGAGACTTACTACGGCGTCTATTACTTGTTTTCCCTCATGGAACCAATCGTTTCACATACATGTGGATGCCTCGACATGGCCATTGGCACAAGTGTTAGCTTAGCCTAGAGAAGGTATTATAGATCATCCTATTTGTTTTGCTAGTATAAATTTGATTCATGTAGAATAGAAAATGCAACTACATAGTGTGAGGCCTTGTCGATGATCTACATGCTACATAATTTGAGACAAGTAATTTCTAGCAACAACCCTTGTATTTTATACGAGATCACATGGAATTAAAATAATTGGTACATAATACCATTTTACGGGGGTGCATATGTCGATGGGTTCTCTTATTCCAATAATTTGACTTTACAGTCATGGTAAAACTAGGTAAAATTAATTTTGTCCTGGACCACTTATCAAGAATTCAATCAAGAGGACACGCGCAGACAATTGAAGATACAATGCCAGATGCATAGTTGTACATGTTACATTGTGCGCCTTCAAAATTGGAGGATATTGTTGTCTTTTTACGCACAGGTATGGCACCAGAAGGAATGAAAGCCTTAGAGAATAAACAACTTGCAATTTGTGTAGCACCCTTCATGTTGTTCAGTGGTGACTTATACAAAATAGGACGAGATGAAGTATTGCACCGGTGTGTACTTGAATATGAGTGCATAGATATCATGGAAGAGGCTCATGGGGGGGTATTACGGTGGGCACTATGTAGGTGACACAACCATGCAAAATATTCTACTCACTGGATTATGGTGGGAGACCCTGTACAAGGATTATAAAGAGTATTGTAAGGCATGTGATCACTATCAATGCCTTGGAAAACCTAGGAAAAGAGATGAAATGATTTTGAGGCCTATTCCTAGTGCAGATCCATTTGAAAAATGGGCAATAGAATTTTGGGTCTTATTTCCCTAGCCACGCATAGAAATGGATCATGCTACATCATCACTTGTATAGATTATCTTACAATGTGGGAAAAAGTAGCACTTACAAAGGATTATACAAAGCAGCTACAATAACAAGGTTCTTATGGAAAAATATTATTACTAGGTATGGATGTCCGTTGAGTTTGACAAGTGACATGGGCATACACTTCTTGAATGAGACAATCGGGATATTATTGGATCGGTTTAGTTACGCACCACAAGACTACACCTTATCACCCTCAAGAAAATGGGACTACTAAGTCTTTCAACAAGATATTGAGCGACCTTAACAAAAATTTGTGATGTTGTAAGGAAGGACGGGGATGATAAAGCTTTTTTTGTAGTTTGGGCATATAGAACAACCTACAAAAGGTTGAATAAGACCACACCCTTTCAATTGGTGTTTGGCATAGAAGCAGTTCTTCCCATGAAATTCATGTTACCTTCTTTATGTATTGTGTGTGCGGGAGGTCTAGTTGATGAGAAAGCATTAGAAGAGAGAATTGACAAGTTAATATGACTAGATGAGAGGCGTGCCATAGTACATTGGATTCAAAAGTAGGAAAAGGCCAAGTAGAAGGCATGACATGACAGACACATCAGGACAAGAAGCTTGAGGTTGGAAAGATGGTACTTCTTTATGATTCAAAGTTTTTACACTATCCAGGAAAACTTAAGGTGCATTGGTTGGGACCATATGTTATCACGCACATACTCAAATCAGGCGCTTTTCGGTTAGAGGCGCTTGATGGAACATGATAACCTAGTTACTTTAATGGGATTAGGTTAAAGCCCTACTATAAATAAGTCTTCTTGGTGGTTGTAATAAGGCAATGTTGCCATTTAGTATAGATTTATCTTTCTATATTTCTTTTAATGTATTTCCTTCTCTATCGCTATGCTTTGACAATTTAGTTTTGTGTTTTGTGTAATAAGCACGTTTGCACATTGGAAGCTAATTCCAATCTGAAGTATTTATATGCGTAGAGGACTGCACATACCATTGGTGTGGGATGGTTGTTATTTTTATTCAAAAATAGGTACGCATAAGAACAAACTCATTACAAGTCTATTCAAGTATATAAAGTAGCTTCTAGAAAGAATATTGCTCCTAGAGAAGACCATAGCTGGAAATAAATGAATGAATAGTATAACGCAAGGTAAGTTGCATCTGTAAAAAAATACTATAGGAAGGAATAGTAACGAGGTAATTTGGTGCATGGAAGTGCGTAGAAGGAGGTCTGTAGCTAGAAGGTAGAAAGGCGTGTTAGAAGGTTATAGCTAGAGCACGTAGGTGTGCCATGCGAGAATTTGGGAAAATGGTCAATTAATGAGAGGATCGATGGTAGGAAAAGGATCAATAAATGTAATAACTTTTCAAAAATCTATATAAGGACATGATGCGGGTTCATTTTTACCTTTACGATCACAAGTATTCGAGTGAGCTAGTTCAACCGAGCCAAGCAAAATGTGTTAAGGTGTGGAGAGTTGTGAAACTAGATGTGGAGAACAGATTTATGCATAGAAGTGGCTTGTATCCCCATTGAAGAAGAGTTTTAGTGAAGTAGAAACACCGAGAAGGAGCTAGGGTCGCGGTTTAAAGTTAGGGCACGAGGTTTCGAGCTAGGGCATGAAATCTTACTCGAAATAAGACAAAAGATGAGTTTTTATAATGGCACCGAGGAAGGCACCTACAACAGGTACGAAGGGGAAGAAGAAGGTGGAAGTCGAGGTTGAAGTTTCTCCCGAGAGAAATTTTCTTAGAGATGCAGTATCTAGAAGGAGTGATCATCGGGTGGGATTGGGATTCCCATATCCATGCAGATGCAAAGTAAGTGATTACAACCACCACACCACTAACAATAAGGGGGAGTTAGATGCTTTGCTAAATAAGAATACCAATAAGTGCACGGTGGATGACATGCCAGTATATGACGATGCTAGGGAGAAGTTTCTCAAGAAGGTAGGGGTGTATCAACTGTATGAACTCCCATATTTTGGAAAACCAAAAACTTTATACCAATGGCTTATGAGCAAATTCCATGAGGACTTCTTCTATTTTTTTGGACGAAGGGTAAGGATCACATCGGCCTTAATTTCTACATGACTAGATTGAAAGGCATAGGGACAGATATTATTAGTGATCTTACTGATAAAGAAGCTATTATAGCAACCAACAAGGAGTTGAGATACTCCAAGGGTCCACGTGGAATGGACATCTACAAATTAAGGAAGTACCATGTGGTGCAAGTAGACATGCATTTGCTCACTAAGTTGAATGATCAAGAGAGATGGTCGCAAGTAGATACCATGTGGCTACATATTGTGAAGAAAATGTCACAAGGAGAATTCTACAACTTATTTGGCTTCATGACAGAAATAATTATTCAGGAAGCATGCAAGGTGAAAAGATAAGTTTTGGCGCTATCGTACTATCTCTTGTGTTTGTAGAAATTAGAGTACTTGATGGGCCAAGGAACAAAATTTGGGATACCCCGTGGAGAAGAAGTCCCTCACGGAGAGGTTTGAGAAGTATTTATGTGAAGGAACAATGAGTGGCCCATTCAAAAAAATGTTATAACTATGGTATGATCGACTGCATGCAACCTTTGAAGAGAAATTGTGCATTCTAAAGGATTTACCCTCAGTAGTGAGTAAGGTGGTGTAGTTCGTGGTGTATCAAAATTTTCGCATTGTTTGGTTTGCAATGAAGGATGGGACATGAATTCCCCTGTTATAAACTTTCATACGCCTTCACGGCATGCTATTTTCAAGAAACAATACATAGGTTTATTGATGCGCATCAGTTCAGTTTTAATGCAAACAAGGTAGATTGTGACTACCATACTCTCAGAAAAACTTTTTTTTATCCAGGTCATTCTACCTACATTGAGAGGTTCATTTCAGATGTTATAAGTATGAATCCAATAAGTTTGGATATTGGGGACAGTGGAGTCACGTTTTTCTATCTCTAGCTTAATCCAAGGTTGGAAAATAAAAAGTACATGGATAATGAGTTCATGCTCCCAGGGCCACCTAAGGGAAAACACTAGTTGAAAATGTGGCATCTCCAAATCCTGCCTCGACCATAGAGATAGAAAAAGATGAAGAGCACGAGGATAGTGGAGGCTTGGACCATAGAGGCCAGAGGCATCCCACAAACAAATTGAAAAGTGAGCATGCAGATACTCCCCCACAGGCACAAGGAGAGGAAAATTGGACATAGATACAGTCCATGAGGAGCGCTAATTTAATAAGGTGTTTAGAAGAACTAGGACCAAAGGCACAGGAACATCACAACTTTTATGAAGGTAACCTCAAATATCCCCTTAGAAATAATCACTAGAGAAAAGAGAACAACAAATCTGAAGCTTAATGAGGAGGCAGAGGATTCTAAAGAGAGCGCGCCTAGTACCTTGGTTCAACCGGAAGATGTGGAGTAACACCGGGAAGAAGAAATGAGAGATGATGAGGAAGGGGTAAAATAAGCAAAGAAGTTTTGTGTGAATAATCCGGTGCACCATTATGACTCGGGTAAGAGAAGGGCCAACATCATACCTTGGCACCCAGGTTCTTAAGGGGCAAAAGACAAAGAGAAGTGAAGAATATGGTGTCCCTAGTATGGGCTATCTTTGAGGACGTAAGCAAAATCATCCACACCCAGTTTCAAAGCACTTTGTGGGCCTTAAGGATTTATACAAGTGGGTGATGATGGACCTAGATATGGCCACTATGTGCATAAGGAAGCAATTATCTTGGTCCATGTAGACTCATATGGATGAATCAGACTTTGATGTATGTGAAGAATCTTGTGTCTCGTGAAGAGTGAAGAAGGCACCCCAAAGTAGGCACATGACAATAAAACCTACTCTAATGTCTAATGAGTAGGTCAATAATGCCTTGGTCAAGGTATCTGTTGAGGTGGCGCAGAGAAATATTGATAAGGTTGCTACCATTCGAGTGTTGATGGAGGATAACAAAGATAAAACTACAGAGATAGTGCGTTTAAAGGAAGAGAAGGAATGAGAATGGAAAAAGAATGAGGCCTTTGTTAGCATGGAGGAGGAAATTGGTGATCACATCCTCAAAGTAAGGCCACATCTAGAACCTAAGGTACCTGAAAAGTTTCCTTCTGCTATGCATTATGTGTGCACTTTGGTTGATTTGGTGTTAGAGGACAGACCAATTCAAATGCCCGCACCAAAATATGCTAAACAAGAAGTAGAGAGAGCATGAGCCTCTATGCTTAGAAAAATTCAACTTACGAGGCATTGCTCCAAAATTTAAAGGATGAATCGAAGAAAGAAAGCAGACCAAGCTCTTAATTTGTGTGCGGCACCAGAGGCAATAATAAGGACCAGAAATCTAGTTGAAGATAATGAAGTTCTGACAATGATGAAAGATGAGACTTTAGGCCGCACAAAAATATTGGCATTGGTGAAACAAAAGCGTGAAGCCCTCACAGTAGCCCAGGATCCACATAAAGAGAGGATTGATGAGATTGGGAAGCTCATAGCATAGAAGATGGATCTCCTGGAAGGAATGATGTCAGGTATGGCCAATGTTGTCTAAGTACTACAGAATGAGAAAGAGAAGATTACTCAGGATGAGTTGGATGCCATAGCCATGGATATTCCAGAGAAAACAAAGAATGCGCTAGATGAATGATAGACATTGGAGGCTAAGATCAAGAATGAATATCCAGAGCTAATCCTCCCAATTGAAGAAGAGGGAGCTGTAGAGTAAATATTCATTATTTTATACAGTGATTCTTTAATTATTTCAATACTTATTCTTTATTATTTGGGAACATCAGAAAGAATTGCTATTTCAGGATGGAAATGTACTTTAGTGTGAGGTAATGTTGAGCAGATAGAATTTTTCTCTAAGGAGTAGACACACAAAGGGTGCGCACACGGGAACAAATCATGGAAGGATAGGGAAGGAAAGCGAGCACCCGAACACTTCTTCTTAGGACTTAGCTATTTTTATGGATAAGGGCTATTTTTGGAGATAGCGTGCTGAGCACACATAGAGATGAAGACTTGCGCTGCACGTAATGATATTTTGGGAACGAGCGGTGATAAGCGCCATGCATGGTTTGAGATAATAATAGGATTGCTTCTTCCAGTTAACTATAGGACATCTATTATTAGAACACTTGTATGTATGCATGTTATTGTAAAGGCGCATGGCTATTATTAGCATGCGACCTATTTTGAGAAGTGCATAGGTGGTGAAGGGAAATTCCCCACCTCTATAAATATGTATTGAATTGTGTAGTTTTGGGGGACTAAATTATTGAGAGTTATGTTGTTGGATATGATGTGCGCATGACTTATGGATATACCTTATAATGTAAGAAGCTTCTATGTTTTACAGTGTTTAATGTAATGGAGTATATTGGCTGGATAATGGTGTTGAACATAACTGAATCTGGTTCATGTATGGTTAATCTTATTATAGTTATTGTTTAATTCATGATTCTCTAAGATCTAGATCTGGATTATGCATTGTGGAATGTTTATGTTTAATTATGGATCTGAATATGTTTTTCCATCATCACACTAACATCCTACACAAAAAAATCTAAAGAGGGGCATGGTACCTTTGCGCTCTCGGGTGAGCACTCGGCTCAGGATGAGTGATGTGTCAAAGCACATCTAGGTTATTCATGAGTAGATTCTAGGTTGCATCACTTGTTTCATATTCCTTTATACATTACTTTTGTACTTCTTAGGTTAACTTTTAAAATACCACATTTTAATTAATCATTTTGGTGAACCTAACGCTTTCATGCTTTTAGAATCCTCATTATTGTTATCCTAGAGTCTAGTCATCATGAATATCTCAATCACTGATTATTTTCTTGCACACCCCGAGGTAAGGTATAGAGTCCAACACCTTCTAGATACTACCCACATTTGTGCTGATACGCATCCTGAATCGGTGTATCAAACTTTTTAGATGCATTTTTTCAACACTTATCATTCGATTTAATCTTCCCATCGATTTAAACACTTTTAATAATGACCCACCTTTGTATATTATGATCATCATTCTTAATATGGGTATTAAGAAAACTTTAATTGATAATGGATCTGAACTTAATCTATGTCCTATGTCATTCCTTGAAAATTTAGGTCTTTCCACTCGCGATGTTAGTCCATCATCCCTCTCACTTTGTGCATATGATGGTTCAGTTTTCCGATGTGTAGGTCACATTGTTCTTCCTATTATTTTAGGTCTAAAACCCTCAACACCATTTTCTTTTCATTGATTTTCTAGTTTTATATAACTATCTACTTGGTAGACCATGGATCCATGCCATGCAAGTCGTTGTTTCTACTGTACATCATTATGTCAAATTCATACATGAAGGTATTGAATATACTATACTTCACGACCATGATGCATTCCAATATTTTGACCAAGATCCTAATACTACCCTTCCTATTCCACGCACTGATACTATAGATGACCCTCAACCAATGGATGAACTACCTCATCTTCCACCACTTGAAGGTTCCATTTGTGTGATAGATGCAGTCTCTTCTACGCCACCTACTACTACTATCGATATGAGCATGTCCGGTCATGGACATCACTCTATCACCTACACCTTCACATGTCCCACCCACATTAGCGCACCCACCATTTACTTGCACACTCTTCATGAATGATTCATATTGGGAACATATTCCATTTGATCCTACTTGCGATGTCACTATATGTTCACATGATGGTCTAGCTCAACTTGGTTTCACTTTCGAGGACCTTTATCCTCCTACTCATGATCCTCATCTATATTATGGCTTCATCACTATTATTGTTGCTTATGGTTTACGTGTCTTTCATCTTATGGTCTATCTATTGCACACTCCTCGCTCTTCTCCACTCACATTAGGAGAGTCTTGGATTACTTATATAGGGGGCACATTGGATCCTGATCATATTGATATCTCATTTCCTATGCCCTTTGGCTACATATTCATTTGCAATAGTTCCTTTCTTGGCTATACACATAATCTCACTCATTGGTATGTGCATGGTTTTCCACTTCCCCCATTTAATAATGAAGAATATGCCATGGGTATGTACAACTTATGCCTCAATGGATCATTATGTGATCAACCAGACACTATTGCTTATCAAGTAACTAATGCATATCCATATGACTTTGACCCTGAAACTGACAATCTCTTAGATGATATTACATAATCGATTCTTCATCTTCCAAATTCAAGGGGCATTACATTCAAAACATTCCCCCTCATAGTAGCATTAGTGCATCTATTATCTTTGCATTATCATACATCAATCTCTTGTCTTAGACATATTCATCACACGTTTTAGCATTGTCATTACCTGATGACACACTCTTGTGCTTCGGTTCACACTTGACTGTTGAGGGCTTCATACACATGAACCCCACACACTGCACACTAGGTCACTTCACACATTTTGCATCATATGTCTTACACTTTACATCATACACTCTACATTTAGTCTATATCATTTTGACATTTGCATCTACACATCATACATCATACTAGTCGTCATTATACATGTATCACACTCTTAGGGTCTACATTATATGCTTCTCATCTTACATACCACACACCTTACACTTTTAGTCTACATACACATCTTGCATTGTGCATTCATACATCATACATTGTCTACACACCATACTAGTATTTATCATACATGTGTCACACTCTTATTGTCTACAAGTCTAGCATTACTACTCATCCTACATACTACTTTGCATGCACTCTCACATTATTAGTCCATCTACACATCTTGCATTGCACACTATATATTGCATTTTACACATATTGCACATCATATGATTGTCTCTTATCATCACACATACTACATCATATTCTATGCACTACACTCACTACCTTGTGACGCACTCTTGTTCCTTGGTCCATATTCGACTACCGAGGCCTTACAAATCAAATGGACCCTATCATACACACATGTTCATCATCTGACCTTCTACTATGCGACATTACTAGGTTAGTGACATACACTATAGGCTAAATGGTCACCTATCCCTTCATCTTGTAGTGGTATATGCTTTAGGCTACATCACCACTCCCTCTATTCATTTTATAGTGATATACACTTTAGGCTACATCATCACTCTTTCGATCATCTTTTCGTGATATACGCTTCGGCTATAAGGGTCACGCATACATCATCTCTAGGTCACATATCATCAATACACATACACATTCATCACAATGCATTAGATACAACACACACTTCAACCATTTCCCGATGACGCACTCTCGTTTATGGTTCATTATTGACTATTGAGGGGGAAAACCAAATGAACCTCATTGCATACAACTCCATTCACTTGGGGGAACGTGGCTCCTACCATCCATCTTGCATTTCATTCCATCCATCCACATCATATTGCATATCTTGGTTTCTTTTACTCTTGCTTGTATTTGTTTGTATATGGTCGCTTTATTACACATGCTAGTTAGATATCTTGTATGCCATTTATCTACATCGTACACAAATGTGCATTTACAAATTTTTCTAGTTGTGATCATAGACATAGGTCTCTTACACACAAAGCATGGATACTCACATCCCGCCACTCCTACAAGGGTCACTTTGGAGGCATCCACATTCATCTCTTCCGAATGTTATTGTTTTATTTCTTAATTAGAACTTTTCATTACTTCCTTCTACACGCTTTTGACATATTGGTTATCTTTCTAACATGTAAACGGGTGCTTCATGTGCAACATTTTTTTACAGGATTATTTACTTCCATGGCTATCTATTATTTATACTTGTTTTTTTAATTTCTCTTGTATGCAAGCCTTTCCCTTTGTTTTTGTGCATACTTGTTTGTTTATATGCAACCATTGTAGCATTAATCTGTCTTGTGACATCCTAAGTGATGTCCCATGTCGCCACCTACTTTTGTGGTATATTGCTTTCTTACATGTTTTCTTGCATTCTATCTTACACATTGTTTTTGTAGGGTACATTTATCTTTTGCATGCATGCTTGTTTGTACTAACACTTGTTTCTAGCCACTTGTTTGTGTGTTCCTTGGTTTTTATTAACTAAAAATAAGATATGTTAGGGGTTAATCTAATCTAGAACAACATGTAAATGAAGTAAACAAATATATAAATGACCCAAACAACTATAAAAATAGAAATGCTAAAACCCTAAAGTGCAAGGAGAGTTAGAATGAACTCAGCTAATTAGAGGAGCTTGTTAGACTATGTCGTAGAAGTGACTAGAAAAATAGAAAGTAGGCATGACTCTACAAGAGACCTCGAAAAGGATGGGTTTGAGCTATCTAGCTGGACTGGAGCACTGGAGAGGGACTAGGGCACCTACGAGTGCTCTGGTCTACAAAATGGGCACCCTAGTTTGTGAAAAAGATCTGGAACTAAGTTTCACGGGTCCAAAAGGTGATCTCAAACCCTCGCTATGTGTCGCATCAGATTCATTGTACTACTTTGGATGTCATTTGGTAATACAATATGTATAGAAGACCTGTAAAAGACCAAAAGAAGTATTAAAACCCTAAAAATAAGAATGCAAATGAATGATTTAGAATAACCTCATCTGCCACAACAGTGGGCTTACTAACTAAGTGTTGTACTACATTTCAGACCTAAATGTAGTTCTTGTGTGTGTGCATCATGTGCCCTAGGTGTTCTTGTGCAAGTCGCACTTTGTGAAGTAGCGAACAATAACTAGATGTAGAAAATGTAATAGAATGTGTGCATAGAATATAATAGAATCCCTCCCTATGCTTGTGTGATGTAAATGAACTAGCATTATCCTTGTGATGGAGCTAATGGATGTAAATGATCTCCAAATGGATGCAACTCTAAGTGGATGATAGTAGTGACTAGTGGTTGGTCCCTCATTATGGTCTCATAACTTTATATTTATAGGGTTCTCTTGATTTAATTTCGTAATTATCCCCGAAATGGCCGACCACTAAAAGGATAAGAAGCTAAAATGCCTAGAAAATTCCCAAAAGTGGTGGGAAAGTTTAAAATGGATCGAGGTGCCTCTAGTGGGACCGGGCGCTGTGGCGCCTAAGACTAGCTTGGTTGCACCAATCAAGGCTAAAATGATGGAAGATGACCGAAATAGACTGGCATGTGGGTGTAAAAGGTTAGGAAATGATGAAATAAAATAAGAGAAGATGACCAAAATATGGGGGTTAATTATTACTTTCTTCACTCAAAAAAACTTATAAATAGTAGTATGAGACCAAGACTAAATAATGTCTAAAGTGCATGATTTTGTGTCTACATTTTCCCCCACTTTATGTTGGTGAGTGAAATCTCGGTAACATAAAGTAGATAGAGATGTGTACCTGATGTCCATGAAGATTGATGTAGAAACACGTTGAAGGACTAGACAAAGCGTGGAATGAAAAAAAGATGGAGTGTGGAAACTATAGATGAAAAAACAAAAAAAGGGATGAGAGTGAATCTAGGGTGGAAATGCATGTGCAACTACTTGATGTGATGTACTTGCATGGTTAGTATGGTGTGTGTTCTTTGCGAAGTGTTGTTGATGTTTTTGTTATTTTCATTGTTCCCATTTGATTGTTTTTTTCTCACACGGACAGATCTACAAAGAGAAAATGATCAAGTATTTAAATATGTATGTATGTATGTACTTAAAAACACAATTTAAAAGACACATGTAAATTATGTAAATGTAAAGTACACAAATGAAAAAGTGTAAATGGAACATGTGCACCTAATCCATGTCGAGAAAGAGAGTGTGAAAGGATATCTTGTACTGTCAGGGATTTTTAGGTGATCTAATGCCATGGGTCGAAGAAGTGTAGTGAGAAATTTCGTTGTATCCTCTAACCTATAACTGCTTTCCTGAATGTGTGTGAAGAGAAGTAGTGTAGGTAATAACACCCACTGTAACCTTTAAGCCTGTAACTACTTCTCAAAATACTAAGGACACCAATTCATGTAAAATCCTCTATGTATGGGGTTCGTAGACTAGTCTGAACCCACTCATTGTATGTAACCCATAATGCCAAGGGTAGAAAGTGCACTGAACTGAACCGATGTAAATGTGATGGGTTAGTATATAAAACCCCAAATGATGCCCCCCTCTTTGGGGGTGCATGCAACATAGTTTATAGGAAAATGTGGCCCCAAAAAAGGATCAACCACATGAACATTGTAACTCTGCCATGTAGGGGAAAATAATGTGCCTGGTAACTCTGTAACTTTGACCATCTTCTCTTGCAGTCCGACCATGTGAGAAGCAAGCAACAACAACAACAAACAACTTCAAAAATGGCATTAATAACAACATTTTTAGCAACACATATGATACTTACCATGTAGGTACACCACATGCATTAGTAACTACACACGCGCTTCCTCCCTATGTTCACTCTCACCAATTTTTGCACTTTTGCATCTTAATTTTCCATGATCCAAAGATCTTCTTGTCACTCCACACTTTTTCTAATCCTTCACGTGTTTTCTTCATCACTCTACATGGACATCAGGTGCGGATCTTTATTTAATTTATATTACCAAGCTTTCCCTCACCAACATAAAGTGGGGACAAATGTATTCACAAAATCACACACTTTAGACATTATTTAGTCCCGATCTCATACTACTATTCATATGGTTTTAAGTGAAGAAAGTACTAATCAACCCATGTCCTTTGGCCATTTTACTTTTCTTGTTTTCCTCATTTTTCACCTCCCGCACCTACTCACCCAATCAGTTTTACCATTTGGTGTCATTTTATCTCTAATTAGGCGACCACATGTGCCCTAGTCCCATCTGGGTGCACCGAGCCTTTTTACACTTTCCCACCACTTTTTGGGAACTTTCTATCCATTTGAGCTTTATATATTTTTAGTGGTTGGCCTTTTCGGGGTTAATTATGAAATTATAACAAGAGAACCATATAAATATAAAGTTATGAGACCATAATGAGATACCAAGCACTAAGCACTACTATCATCACCTAAGTTTGTATCCATCAAAGGCTTCATTTTAATCCATCTAGCTCCATCACAAGGCACAAGGTCGGTTCATCTACATCACACTACATAGATGGAAAGTTTATTCTATTCCATCCACCATTTTATTACATTTTTACACATAGTTATTGTTCGTTACTTTCACAAAGTGTGATTAACACAAGAGCACCTAGGGCATGATTGCACACACAAGCACATAAAACTACATCAGGTCTGAGATGTAGTGCAATGCTTCGTTAGTAAGTCCACCATTTTGAAAGATGAGGTCAGTCCAACAACTTCATATGAATTTTTTTTAGGGGTTTGACGTTTGTCATGTGGTTTTACATGTCTCTTCTTCATCATCGATTACCAGTGACTTATAGGCAAGTACAGTGAATCTAGTGTGATAGGAAGTGAAGGTAGGAAACCATCAAGAAACACCTCAGAGGAAGGTTACAAAGTTTTTTCATATACTATGGCACCCATTTATCATACTAGGGCACCCACATGTGCCCCTGCACCTATCTAGGCATCCCAGTCAACTCAGATTTCCCAGATCTATATTTTTCTAGACTTCGGCATTACTTGTTTCCACCACCTATTTCTATGGCCATCTTTGTGACACATTCTAGCAAGCTCTTTGAATCAACTAATCTCTTTCTAACCCCACTTGTTAATTATGGTTTCACACTTTCATTTACTTAGTTGCTTGGGTCATTTTCCTTTATGCATTTACTCATGTGCTTATTAGATTAACTTTTAAAATACCACATTTTTAGCTAATCACATTTTCCCCACTTTATGTTTTTGAGTGAGCACTTGATAACATAAAGTAGTTATAAGATGTGTACCTTTTTTCTATAGAGTATCTTTGGCAATAACATCTTTGAAGAGACAAGTTAAATGTGAAATGATTGCAAAATTAAGCACGTAACTAAGGAAAGGAAAGTGACCCTAGGGGTGAAGTGTATGCATTGCTTATACATGTTGGTGTGCTTGTATTGCTGATTTAAGGCTTCTTATTTTTGTGTATTAAGGATGGGCGTGAAAATAATAGCGAAAGATTAGTCAAAGTAGTGTATATGAACATTTGATTAAAATATGTAAAAGTGTTTTAGAAGTAGTAAAAGGAGAGTGTGAACTTGATGTGAAAGAGTGTAAAGGATATAAAGATGTCCTGAAAATGTTGTGAAGAATGAGTTTTTGGGTGATCTCATGCCAATGGTGAGTTTTTTTGGTGACCTCATGCCAATGAGAAAGTGTTGGGGAGAGAGGTATAATGTTACTCTCCTTCCATGACTCTTCCTAATGAGCACCACTACATATGGTATATGATTGTTTTGATTTTATTTTCCGATTGTTCTCGAATTAGGTCCAAGTTGTATTGATTGAAGGAGATAGAATGCATTCTGTTTTTGGAGGACTGTGTTTGTACTATTAAAAATACTCTAAAGAATTATGTGGACTTTCATGATATGAGGAAGCTGAATGTATGTTCTCCCAAGATATAGGTTCCTAGGGAGGACACAGTGCCCACGCACTACTATCTAATGTTAGGCGTTGGTGTTTGTATCTATGATTCTGACCCAAGTATGATTTTGGGCCATTTTTATAATTGTAGCTTGTGTTGATTTTGTATTGTGCATATCTGAACTGTATCTCTGAGTTGTTGTATGGGGTGATTTATTCACCCAATGTATGCCCCCTCATTTGGGGTGTATGCGCGATTTATCAGAGTGTGCGCCCCAAAAGAGAGGACCCAATGTTGATCTCAAATCGATACCGCATGGGGTAGGGGATGTGCATGGTAAAAACCAAGATGCATGCAAACAAAGTGGCTATGAATATTTGTTAGTAGAAAAATTAGTAAACATGCAATAAAAGATAATGTAATAATCAAGCAAGTGTGGAAACATAGTGGACCACGAAAATTTGGTTTCATACATGGAACATCACTCACAATGTCATACGAAATTAGGGTTGAAGCGAAAAAAATCATACAAGAAGTGATTAAACAAGACATAGGGCATAACCCAAAAACAATGGCATACAATAGAAAACAATGTCAAGCAAGATGTATCAAACAACCATGGTGGAAAAAGTCCTGCAATGCAAATGATACACATGAAGCACCCATTAGCATGTTAGAAAGATAAAAAGTATGTCAAAGTATGTATGTATCAATGTGAAGTAGTGTGCTAGAAAGTAGAAGTAGTAAATAATGAAATAATAACACATGTGATGTGTGAGATTAGGAAATGTATATGCCCCAGGAGCCTCAATGGGAATGGTAAAAGGTATAATGCCAAGCATCATTGTAGTGTGTAAAGATCTGTAAGAAATCTGCATTGACCTCAAAAGACCAAGTGAATTCGCATATGTGTATATAGAAAATATAATAACATATTAAGTATATGTCTAGCATGGAAAACAAATTGTACATGTAAGTAGAATAAGAAAACAAGAGTATGTGCAACCAAGATGTACAAATGATGTATGAATGTGATGGTATGGAATGCAATGTTTGAAGATGGTAGGAGCCGCATGCCCCCGTAGGATGTGTATGAGATGATGCTCATTTTAAAAGACCCTCAACAATCAATAATGAACCATATAAAAAGAGTTTGTCATCAAGAAGTGCTTTGAAAGTGAAATGATATAAATTAAGATGTATCATAAAGCATAGAGCGTGAAGAGTGAAGGGTGCAAATTTAATTTTAGATTTAGACCCTCGTAGTCGATTATAAATTGTGGAACTAAAGTGCATCATAGGGTAATGGTGATACAAGGTGTGCACCAACGGTTAAAGTGTTTGCAAAATATTTAGTGTGAATCATAGAGCGTACATTGTAATAAAGAAGCTAGAAGTAGATCATATAGACAACCAATAATGGTGGGGGATGGATATGCCCCCAAGTGTGTGAGTGATGGAGATATATCTGGGGATGGAAGATAAACCATGCCATGGTGGAAGATGTGGCAATGTGTCAGGAGTATCGGTATTGGTGTTAGGAGGATTAGATTTTCAAAGTAAGTTGTAACATTGAGAGAAGATGGAAATTGTTTTTTTGATGGTGAGTATGTGAAATAGTGTAAACCTCAAGAGGAGATGTGGAAGGAATAAAAGGAGTGAGTGGAGGGATATATTTGATGTTGAGTCTAGTGGATTGTGTGGGAATGGAAAGAGGATCTTTGACTCCTTTTGCATGTTTTCCTAATCCAGTGCTAGTGAAACCATAACGAAGCATATATTGATACCCAAGACCATAATTTTTGAAGTTAGGAGGAGAGGTGGCCAAAGTAGGGGCTTTAGGTGAATGATTAATAGTGTTGTAATAGGAAAATGGAGAGGGATCTATTAAGACTTCATATACCACACCCTAGTATAAGAATTTAATACGTACATGAAGGGTTGAAGGGACTACATGCATGGCATGGATCCAAGGCTATTTGAGAAAGATATTATAATTAATATTGTTAGGCATTACATGGAATGATATGGATAAATTTCATGGCCTAATAGTAATGGGAATTTTGATTGTACCTAAGACCCTTTTAGGAATATTATCAAATCCATGAACAGAAATAGATGAAGGAACCAAGGAGTCTTTAGAGAGGCCAATTTGGTGAAGAAATTCTAGATTACAAATATGAAGCCCCGATCCATTATCAACTAATAAATTTTTAACCCCAACATTATTGATACAAACATGAATATAAAGGGGAGATCATTATCTAACATAGCTTGAGAAGGAAGTTCATTTGATGTAAAAGTAATATGTTCCTCATTAAAAGATAAAACTATAGTAAATTTATGATATACATGTTTAGGATAAGTGTGAGGATGAATGTAAGTATTATCCAAAAAATATATAATTTTATTCACACAATCAGGATTAGCCTGCAAAAAGGCATGGATGGGGACATCCATAGTGAGAGGTTCCTAGGATATTGAAATTAGGAATAAGTGAGGAT
This sequence comes from Taxus wallichiana var. yunnanensis, assembly GCA_018340775.1. NCBI lineage: Eukaryota > Viridiplantae > Streptophyta > Pinopsida > Cupressales > Taxaceae > Taxus > Taxus wallichiana. The sequence goes on along the minus strand of CM031235.1, from coordinate 10,085,809 downwards.
CCAAGAGTGTTCGAATGTGGGTTCGCCAAATGATTTAATAAAAATTAAGTTTCATTAAACCCTAATTCTAGATTAACTGGATGTAAACCATGAAATATAGCTGCTAAATACAATATGATGCAAGCAATAAAGCATACAAAGTGAAAAACCTAAGCAAGAGACATAGGAAAGATGACTTAGCTGATTTGTGCTTGATCTTGAAGTGTTTTGAATCGAGAAAACTATTGAACGAGGAGGTGAAAGCAGTGTTGTGAATGCTTAGAATAAATTCTAGGGCTCACAGACAATGTTGGACATGGGCACTGGATCGAGCAAGGTGTTTGGGCACCAGAGACTCGCTCATCGGGTGCCCATGACTATGAAAATGGTCGGAACTTGATTTTTATAATGTCGCAAATATTCCTTATTGACCGCCTATATGTCGCTCCTTTATTTATAAGGATACATATAACCCGTGAAATATAATTTCACCTACAAAACCCAAATAACCACATCAAATTCAAAAAAGAAAGATGCAATATGCGGAGTCAAACTAACCCTGGCGGTCACCAGAAAAAGTGAACTTATGATCAAGTGCTACACTACATCTCAAATACCATGTAGTTATTGTGAGTGTGTGTAAAAAAGGTGTCCTAGGAAGCCCTTGTGCAAGATGCACTAGATAACGGGCTAGATTTGCTATATAATGTAAATGTGTATGGAATAGAATGAACTTCCCCTTCGTATGCAAAGTGTATGCATTATGTTGTCCCTTGAATGAATCCCAGGATAGATGCTTTGAAGTGATTTAGGTGCCTTTTGAGTGCAAGCTTAGGTGATAGTAATAATGTTTAGAGCTTGGTCCTTTATTTTGAACACATAGCTATGTATTTATATGATTCCCTTGTTTGAATTTCGTAATTGAAAACTGGAAGGCCGACCCATAAGTATAAAAGATGCCCAAAAGATAAAAGAGACCCAAAAGAAGTGAGTAAGATAGAAAAGGGCTGTGGGCGCCCAAAGGAGACATGAGTACTTGGGTGTTGTTGTCCCTGGTGGGCAATCGTTATCTAAATCCGTAAAAAATAAATCGGTAAAATCCTAATCTAAACGGGTGAGGATGTGTACAACCAAAGAGAAAACAAAAACAAAGTAAAGAGGCTAAATATAGTTGTCAATTACTAGTTTTCTTGCATATGAATCATGTAAATTCTAACATGATTTTAAGACATAGAAATGTACCCAAGTGCGTGATTTTGTGGCTACATGCTTAAGGAATGTATGCATAAAAGGAATGTACGAATCGAAGGTTAGAAATAAAAAAGTGAGAATGTATGCTTAAGGAATGTTATGTGCTCCACTTTTTTGTCTCGATCTCGTTCGCATTATTCAAATCAATGCAATTTGAGCAAAAGGTATTTTCATTTACCATTCAAAAGAGGGATTTTTATATTAAAAAGTGGGAATTAAATACCTGCATGTCCCACACTTATTCCATGAATTATTTTGTAGAAATCTACTCACGCATCACCTATTCCCTATAAGTACTCGAGCTTGAAACTAAGAATGAACATTTATTGGGTTTTCCATTTTTGCCCCTTTTAAATTAATTTACATTCATGTGCATAATGTCAAAGCAAAATCATTATGAAAAAGTGGAGCACATAGCATATATTATTTAGGTGGGAACAATCTAAGTCATGGTGCTCTTCCCTTTTAGTTTCAAGCTCGAGCAAACACATGAGAAGATAGGACGCACAAAAATTATTGATAATCAAGTTCAAGTGGATTGGCCAAATGAGGGAAAGGTGGATTTTATTTTTAATTCAATGGAGGTATATAAACTAATAAAACCATAACAATGTACCATGCAATTTATATGTGGAGAGATGTTGCATGTCTTCTTAATTTAAGATATGATGTGTTTTGTCTACGTTTAAGCAATTCATGTCTTGTAAAATTATAGTCATGAAATATTTGGTTACTAAAAATATACAATCTATTAATAATATTCAAATTTAAATTAGAGTTCAAATATGTAAAAAAATGTTACTTATGGTGTGCAAGGGGTCGAGGCAATGTATTTTAGAGATATCTAAGAACACAAAGAGTGGTCGATCAAAATTGTAGATGTCAATAGTTGTTGTTTATGTTTTCAGCTCTTGTGTTATATGGGTAGTTAGGGAAAAAATTAAATGTAAGGGGGATTCACTTGTATGTTTAATGGTTAATTTAGAGACAAGGATATTTCGAGTGGACCCAAACCCAAGGGAAGGGGTTTCACACACAATTACAATTAGGGTTTTTGTATAGCTATCAGGGAAACAAATATAGTTTACCTCTAGCCGTGAGGCACATAGTTTTTCTAGATGTGAATGATGTAGGTGAAGCACACCTTGGAAGCATGAAGGGAAATGGATCGTGTTTTTAATAATGGAGTTTCTCACTTGAGAGGTGTGCTAATATGACAATCTAGTAATCGAAATTACTTCCCTGGGATCAGGTAGCGAGGATGCATAAAAGGAATGTTCAAGGAAGACAAAGACATGAATTGAAGGTCTAAAATAAAATGTGATAATTTAATACATGCATGCCCCATGGTTATTCCACAAGTTAGATTGTTCCCCCTAAATAATATATGTTATGTGCTCCACTTTTTTCTTGATCTCTCTTGCATCATGCACATGAATGCAATTCGCATTTAAAGGGACCAAAATTTAAAAATGAGGAAAACCCCTATAAATGTTCATTTTTAGTTTCAAGCTTGAGTACTTGTAGGGGAATAGGTGATGTGTGAACAATCATTGATAATTGAGGCACGCAAGTGGTTGACCATATGAGCGAAAGGTGGATTTCATCTACCATTCGAAAAAAGGTTTTTAAAATAAAAACATGGGAATTAGATACCTCCATGTCCCACCCCTATTCCATGTCTTACTAAAAACATGGGAATTAAATACCTACATGTCCCACACCCATTCCCCAACTTAGATTTTTCTTACCTAAAATGTGCTCCACTTTATCATCTCGATCTCACCCGTATTATTAACATGAATGCAATTTGTGTTTAACAAACTTCCTTTTCATTTTGAAACCCAAGCAAGCACACTTTCAAAAATGTTTATTCATATTTATATTTGGCATATATAGACCTACTATTCTATCATGTCTATCTTTTATGTGCCACTCAAATCTAGAAATGTTTTATCATAGAAATATAGAAAATGTGAATTTGTCGAACCGAATTCAACAACGCTTCAGGAAGAGCTGAGCATCAATGGTGACAAATTTGGTAAGCGAAAGGCATGATGTTGTTAACTCAATTTTTGTTTCATTGTTGCTATGTTTGATCGTGCCACTCATAATAATGCAGATGAAGACGAGATTAAAGGGGAATGTTCCACCGGGGGCATTTGGATGGCCCTTCCTTGGAGAGACATTGGAGTTTCTCAGATGCCAATGGAGAGGATCCGTGCTGTGTTTTTGACACTCGTGTACAAAAATCTGGTGACGTTTTCACTACTCCTCTCGTCGGCCATCCCACCATGGTGTTCTGCAGCAGAGATGGTAACCACTTTTTGTTCGCCAACAAGAATAAATTGGTGCAGTGTGTGGCCGTACTCTGTCGGAAGCTCTGGCATAACTACTATGGGAGACCAAGCGTGCAGGCTATGGAAAATACTGATGACATTTTTGGGGGCGGACGCTCTCCACAGATTGATAGGATGAATGGGTTTGAACATGAGGCATCACCTGGCTCACCCAGTGAACGGCATTACTATTAGGTTGTTGATCCGGTCTATTATATAAACTATGGCGATTGTAATATATTGTCAAATCCCCACAGATTTTATACCTGTAAACAAGCCTTTCGACATAAGCATATTATATTTTTGTAATAACATTACATTTACATCCCATCAAATATCTCTTACACCTCAAACATAATTACCAATTCTAATAATTGATCAATAGGTATATGTTGAGGGTCAAATTAGCAAAGAGAACTACCGACCGAATTGATCAAAAAATCAGTAGAGAATTGATTCCCTTAAAATAGTCTTCTAAATTTATTTTTTATCTCGGTCAACTAACTTATAAACATAAGTCCACAACAAAACACCAAACTCATTTGGATAAATTACTTCCAAATTTTCATGACATATGATAACATAAATATACCGAGATACTTAAAAAGAGTGTCGGCTTTATTTCAGCTTTACGGCAGAAAATGTGATGTATTGGCAACAACATATTTTTTTAACCCAGGATTCAATCACCTTCTAAAGCATAACCCCTTTGATCGGCGGGGGCCTCATGCCCTACTCTCGCCACTACCACATGTGTCGATTCGAATGCGATCTTACATACCCCTGCAAGAATAGGCCCTACCCTCCACATCCTTCTCTCTCGCACTCCAAAATTCACTCAATCCACTCCATTCCTCGGTCCACATCCATTCTTGATCGAAATTAAGCGCAACCTAGATCAAACTAACCCTCATACAACAACATTGGTATCCGCTTGAAGCATTTCCATCTTCCATTTCGTGCTCTTCATCGAATCCGCGCGCATTCTATTTTCCATGGCTTTTTGCAACACTTCCAACTTACATTAACATCTCGCTTTCAACGCCCTTTTTATCTGCAGACTTTGGTTAAGAAAAATGGAGATGTAGTCGAGTGTCATTTGCAGAGGTGTCATAGGAAAATGTCCTCCTCACATCCAAAATGGTCATGCGAGACCCATGGCATTTTCAACCCAAGTGAATACATTTTTCTTGAAATGGCCGCCTTGTTCATGGACCGGACTAATAGCATGTTCTTTGTAAATTTTCTAGGTAAAGATTTTTTGAAAATCAATAAGCCCTATGCATGCGCGCATGGGGGAAAATGACCAGATCTAAGTAATCAGTGATGAGGCCATAATATGTCTTGTTAATGTACAATAAATGATCTTATTTTATTCTCCTTTTATGAATTTTGATTACATTTTGTGACTATTTTTATCTAATATAAGTTGGGATGTAATTTTCCATATTTTTTTATTGTAGTTCTAACGTTTGAAAACTCTGTAATTCCTAACAAAGTGCTTTGGAAATTCAATTTTGTAATAAACAGGTCACAATCAATCGGAAGAACGAAGTATGAAGTGGTCAGCATGTTTTGGAAGCATTGGTTTCAATACAGCTTAGTTCCGGAACTTCCAGACTTAGTTCTGAAACTCCATTACACAGTTACAAGCTCTATCACTTAGTTCTGGAACTTTGGACTTAGCTCCGAAACTCCATCACTTAGTTTCGGAACTTTCGAACTTAGTTCTAGAACTCCTGCTGTAGCTCCGGAACCCTCACAGTTAGATCTGGAATGATTTCCTTTAGTTCTGAAACTTCTCTAAAGTTTTGGAACCGGTGAGAATTTGTTTATTCCAACAATGTTCGGTGATTTAGCAATCAATGATCCTTTCAATCAGGAGAAGATTAAAAGATTTTGATTCTTCATACTCGCAGATCCAGGGATAACTATCATACAACAAAGTACGTCCAACCATGATCCAATTCAACATCTATTTTGGGCACGATTCAGTTCTATCTGAATCGGTAGGATAGCTATGGCTATAAATGCACTTGTGGAAGAAGTATATATATGCAAGCCTATAGATAGAATAATATAGAGATAAATATATGCATGGATAAAGGCACAAAGAGATAGAAAGAGACAATACGCTTTTGAAATGCAGAACATTTTATCAATAAAATAGCCATTTCTGTTTTGAGAGTATATTAAGTTGTCAAATATTGTTTCAAGGTGGAGCAAGGTCCCACTCTTCCAAGAACCAAGATCTTCGTTTTATTGGTAATTATGTTTCTAGAGAAATTAGTATAGATCTATTAATTCTGTAAATTCTTTTGATTACTCAAGTTGAAATTGTTCGTATACTTGTTCTTGCATGTGTTCTAGATTAGATTCTTATTTCTTTGCAATCATCTTTCAGCATTCTCAATTGTGTGTTTATTTCCAAAGCAAGTGTGTTTATTTCTATAACGTGTGTTTACTTACAGCAATCTATTCCATTCTATAAATGTGTGTTTATTTCCAGCAATTTATTTCTACAGAGAGTGTTTACTTCTAGCAAGTTTTCATAATTTGATTTCAATAAGGTTTTGGCCAAGAAATCCTCAAGACATTGAGAAAATCCCCCAGAAAATATAAAAACAAATACCTACAGTCAATTACTAGATCACTAAGATTTCTTGTTGCATATAGCTTTGGACACCACCCTTGGTTTGAATATGACATCAACAAAGAGTTGATTAAATGAAGGGAATAACGAAACCCATCATTTTTGGCACCATTTCCGGGGACAACACTAGTTAGAATTTTCTAATTAGGTGTCAACAAGAGCAACAATCATACATCTAGTAATTGTAGGATCTTCCCTACATCATCATAAAATTTATGAGTAGACCAAGAGACTCCAAGGGTCGATTCCTCCCAAAAATATATGAACAAGAATCATCGTCATCTTTTCAATCAAATTAGAAATTTGATCAAGAATTAGAAGCACCATTATCCCCTATTAGATAATAAGAAGAATTTGTACCTTTGGAATTCTTAGATCAATCGCCAGAAGGAAGTAGAAACTTTAAAAAAAAAGATCATATCCTAAGACCCGTTTAGAGAAATTTTTGATTCACAATTGAGTAGTCAACCTCCTACTCCTCGACATTTCACCTTCCCAAAACAAATCACATACCATATTGATTGGGGGAAGTCTAGAAAATCTTGTAGAAATGACATGAGAAGTGAAAGAGAATCGATAGGACCTTCACTTATCCAATTCAATTGGATGATGATGATAAACCTATGTAAAATATTTCACATACACATTTACCCACGTTTAGAGGATTTCATCGAAGATCCCGACCAATTTCATTTGAATTTAAAGTATTGTGTCAAACTTATGATTACAAAAGCAGATAATCAGAAACTCAAGTTTTTCCCATCTACCCCGAAAGATGTAGCAATGAGGTGGTTTATGGGATTAACATATAATTCTATTACCACTTGGGCACAAATGGAAGTTTCCTTCCTAGACAAGTATCGAGATTCTTGTAGAGGGAAAAATAGGAAGGAATAATTTTTCAAAATCAAGTAGAAGGAGGATGAGAATATGAAATATTATTTACACATATTCCTCTTTGTGAGCAAAAGATGTGGATTTGTACTACAAGAGAATTAAGCAAAACTATTTTTCTTAATGTTCTAGATGATGAATCAAGGAGGCACTTGATCTGATGGGAGGTGGAAACATTGATCAAATAAGAATGAATGATATTAAAGACATTTGTAGAAGCTATTCACGAACAAGGGGTGGACCTAGAAAAGGAAAAACAAGTTAAAAATTTAAACCCATATATGAACAAACTAATGGATGAATTGGCAAATTTCAAAACAAACATTTTAGTTCAATTAACCTCCACCATGGATGGATTGCAAGCTAAATCAAATGCTAAAACTGAACCATTAGCTATGTATTGTCCTAGATGCAAGAAGAAGCATGCAATAAGAGATTGTCCCCTGGACAAGACAAAAATGTGTCTTATCTGTGAATCTAGGGAGCATGAGAGTAATGTTTGTTCTCTTCTTCCATTTATTAAAAATCAGCTTAAACAAAGCAGCATTCCATCCACATCAAGAAGTAAATTTTGTCCAAAGACAACCTAGCCAAGGGTAGTTCATGCCTAGGTCAGTTCCTAACCCCTAGATGATGCCATGGGCAGCTCGAGACAGATTCCGCAAAATTGGGGATATCCACCTGGGCACCTCAACCAACATGGAATCCTTAGGATTGGTCAGGACAATCTTGGTATGCCCAAGGACACCAACAACCATGGTCTGGTCAAGGTAACCTAAATGCTTGGTCATAACCTAGGTGGAGCCCTAATAATTATGCTCAAGGGAGGACATATCCCAATCAGAATCAACAAGCCATAATGGGTTCCCTAGCACAAAATTCACAAAATAAAAATGTGGTTCAAACCCAAATACCAGCCAGACCGGTAGTAAAGCTGTTAGCATATGGATTTACACACATGCAAATGACATGCAACAAAGTGTGGGAATAAAGTCCCTCCTCAATGAAGGTGAGGCTTCCTTTATTGAAAACCAAAACTCTATTTACATCTGTACATTCAAAATTGTATGTGGGGGTGTTTTGGAACATCAATGCAAAAAAAGTGAATGAAGGAGATGGAATGGAAAGAAGGGAAGGAGTGAAATGGAATGAACTGAAAGAACATGCAAGAGTTAGGTAAAAACAAAGCCTAATATTGCATGAAGAGGAAAGATGAATAACTAACACAAATAAAAAGGAGTTTGAGTTAGCGAAACAAGAATGTGTAAAAGGGAACACACATGAGCAAGTAGATAATCAGAGCTTGATCAATGTGAACTAGAACAACTGATGAATAATGTTGACAATAAGATCAAAGATAATATTTGCATGCAAGATTCAAACACCTAACATCTAATGAACATAAGAACATCAAATGTTACAAGAGACAATGAATGAGACACAAAGTTCGTATTTCATTAACTCCAAAATGTTTTTCACAAAGAACACAAAGTTTCTTCCTGAAACAAAGCTTGCACAAGAGTATTTTCTTCTCCTCTCTCAAATTCATCCTTACAAATGAGCCCCGACTTCCTTTTATAACCCAAAATTGGTTACAAAGTAGTTAGGGTTTTAAATGCACATTAAATAGGGCACTTAAGTGACTTTGTCTTTTCAACCAACTTTTAAAAAGTGACTAAAAATAGAAACCCCTTAAGTTAAAAAGTCATTTAAGGAAAAATACATAAATAAAAGAAACGGGTACATGTGGACCCACTTAAATGACTTGGACACACACATAGACATCCTACTCAAAGAATGTGCCACCCAGATCAAGACACCTAGGATCGGTGTGGCGGTGCCTTATCCATTGGGCCAAGAGTCCGCCTATCCCAATCATATGGGAATGAACTCATTGACCGTGCTCGCAATCCTCCAAATGACAAGAGTGCTGAGTTTGAAACTTGAGCAATTCATCCACCCCTCTATCTCGAGCAATATCTGGTGTGAGAAAAATTGTCTTCATTTGTATTCACATTCACAATTCTCCACATGCTCCAAGTACCTTTCCATGGTGAATTATTCATTTGTCACGAGACCGTAGTCGTTTTTCATCCTTGGTTTATCGGAATCTAGCTTATGGTCTTTCGCCATTGAGAAGATCTTCAAGAGCCAAAATTCCAATTCACCTCAATGGTATTACAAAACATGGCTTTAACAAACACCCCATGAGTAAATATAACCAGTTATTTGCACTATACATCTGATTTGATGAAGTCAAAAGCATTGTCTAGCTCTGCAAACACTTTCTACAAACTGAATAACCCGACTCTTCCATCTCACTGCACAACCTATCTTTTATTGGTTCACTTAACATCACCAATAATCACCAAAAATAACATTTTCCTTGTTTGAAATGATGGAAGCAGTTCTCATATTTCACAACAATCTCGGAAACAAACTCGGTTGTAGTGTGTCAAGCATGCACACAATTGAAGGTTCTTATCGAGTCAAATAGTTATTCCAAGAGACATTTTTATCAATCAATATGGCAATGCAAACTTCTCATTTATGTGACAGAGGAATGGTTATTTTACTTAAGAACATCATTCAGGAATCTAAATAAAAAAAAATACCTGTTGCCTTCATCTTGTGGGTAATTGTTAGTGCGATCTATCTCCTCCACAAAAAGTATGAATCATTATATGATCTTCATACATAGAATTAAACCAAATTCAAATCATAGCATGGTCTTCATCCATAGGCTTAAACCAACATCTATAGGGATTGACCTTGCCACCATGATTACACTTAGCTCTCGTCAATAATCGTTAAGTTTGTTGTGGTGTAGTCAGAATTGTTTTTAATTTTTCAGCTCAACTACTTTATATTCAAGCTTAACCCAACATTTCTGAAAAGAATGATTTTACCACAATGCTCATGATTCTTCCTTATTATATAACACTTGTAGTAAGAATGTTTTGGCTTTGCCATAATAAGCACAATTGTACCTTCCAAACGATGAGAAAATGCCATTACCAATAAAGACCTAATGCTGCCATGATGATGACCCAAAGTGCTCGCCACTCGTGTTAGTGCCACATTCATGCGCATCAGCTACAAAACCAACCCCATGATTTGAAGCTCGGACACAAGACATAATGATTACATCATGCTCCTGGCCCTGAAAGGCATCTACCGTATTGATATATAAACCTTTTCCTTCATCAGATTTGAGGACAACATCAAACTCTCGGTGCAAACATTTCAGCTGTAGCTTGTAAGGTGTGATAATTCCAACAGAAACCTTTATGCCTGCCAACTTAGTGACTCGTTGAAGATGCTCATATAATTGCAAAGCAAATTGTGCTTCATGAACATTGAATATTATGATATGAAACAGATCCACCTCCATGAGATTCTCTTCCACGAGCTACATCGTAAAACAAGTAAGGTCTCAATAGAGAATCTTTGTAATAAATTTCATCAGTCTCCTGGTAACACTCTCACTGTCACTTAATCGATTTTGATAAAAATATCTTGAAGGAAAATCCTGAATTTGAGGATGCATTTGATACTGAGTAGATAACAACATAGTTGGACAACCTGCTTGTTGGAAGTGCTCAAAAAGGCTTCTACTATATCGCAACATGCCTCGCTGGCTAATATCATTGCAGGTGTTTATGGATCCTCGACAAGAACACACCTTGCAGCACCCAATGAAAGTGGAGGTAACACACCTACTTCACTAGCTTGTAGCTTCATCTATAACCACCAAATCAAACCCATGGGCTAGGCGTTGGAATAACTTCCGGCCACTACTAGAAACATTAGTGAACACAATCTCAGCCTCATTTGCAAAAACTTGCCTCAAGATTTGATCGAGCTTCTTCCATGGAAGTGACTTTCCAAAATGAAAAGGTGAGACAACTCAACTAAAACTTTATCTCATTCTTCTACTACAACCTGCACTGCATATAGCCAATTACTTCCTCACGGCACTTTCCTAGGAGAATTTCAGTTCTATGCTCCATCGATACTACACATGCAAAGCCACGATTTTGAGAATCCACACCCACCCTCGCAACATCGGGCGATAGACCTTCATTTCACCATCAATGAATCCACGATCCAGAACACGCGTTGCAATTCATCTGTTGCATCATTTGATGGAGCGCAAACAAGCATCCGTGGTTTAGGGCAAAGTTTAGGAAGCATACGTAACAAAGCGATTGTACAATCCATACTCTCAAGAACATCATCGATTGATCCTGTACAATGGACCACGATCATACTTAGGCTCAACCTCCTTTTGGCTATTCCTAGTTACCTATTAAAATATTCAATCCCTTTATTTATAAAGAACCACCGGGAAGGAATAAAGATTTGTTTTGCAATAAATATTTCTTTTGCCAGTCTCAATTGGATGAGGAAACTAGTTTACAAGTAATCACTCATGGGTGCATAACTATCTCGATTGAAATTCTTCCGGTTACTATTTGATTCAATGGATAGAAGGCGGATTTGGAGAAGACGTGCAAGGTGAAAACTCATTATCATTGGTGAGTGCAATCCAAAGGTATAGTGCACAGGGCTAGCTGCATGCAAGTTCCCCATAGTGATCGCTCATTATTGTTGGCATGCACAAGACAAATAGATGGTGTGCAAGCCTGTGTGTGAGCTCCCCATACTGATTCTGGAAGAGGTTGTGTAAGGTATTCCCATAGAGCTCTGTCCTAAAACTCGTCATTATGGTGTGCAGGACTTTGGTTTTTCTTGAAGATTTCCCTGTAGCTTTGGGAGCAAGTTTCTTAGGCAAAGGCACCATAATAGTGCTGATATTGAACAAGATGAATAACATTCAACATTCCCTGACTGTGTGTGCCTTTCCCGTCCCCACAGGATTTAAAATTACTTTCTGCATTCTCATCCTTTGCATGCATGGAAAGTTTTCGGTGTTCTTCACCTTCTTAGGCACATGGATCCGGGCTTTTCTTGTTTTAAAAACTGTTCCTTGTTTTTTTTTTTGCCATGCGTGAGGGCTTTGTTTGGGGTGTGCGCCTCCACTTTCTTAAATCTTCTGTTGTATTCTCCTTCCTGCCTTTTCCTTCACCCAAGGCATGGGAAACTCAAAACATCTTTGTTTTATTTGTTGATCAATGCATGCGTGGAAAAATGCTCAAAATTTATAATCAATTTTATTTGTCCTCCTTTATTTTTGAATAAAACCTCTTGTATTTCTTTTTTTGCACAATGGCGTTCACACTATTGTGAAAAATATTACTTCCTTTAGAAGAAATAAGAAGCGAAGCTTCGCATAACTTTTTCCAACGGGTTTGATGGAGGAAGTTACAAGGATTAATTCAACTTCCTCGCTTCTCGAGTAGTGGTTTAAGTGCCGGTGGAAATGGGGAAAGAATGGACAATCGCAACGGGAATGGCAAAATGGGTTGGCAATCCCCATTCAATTTCCCCATGTGGTAAATTGGAGAATTTCCTTCCCGTTAGCCGATCCATGATTTGGCAATTGGCAGAGAAAATCCCACGTGCGGGAAAATTAAAGAGGATTTCGGAAAGGGGAAATCCGAGTTCTGAAGCCAAATTGGCTTCTGGCGATTGAAGCGTAAGCTTAGTTCCCTGGCATTAAAATTTGTCGAACGATTTGTAATTTATATTTATTTAATTAAATAATCCTCAAGTGATTTAAAAATTAATTTAATCAAACAAGGAGCAATTAATTAATTAATATTAATTAATTAATTTTAATTAATTAATTTTAATCTATTTTAACGCGTTTTAAAGCCTGGCGGGAAGAGTTCTTGCCCGAAAAGGACGAAACGAAGACCAAAACAATCACAAAAATGAGACGATCGCGATGAGTCCAATGAACCACGCAAAGTAACACTTTTCAAAATTTTCAAATTTTTCATTTTTTATTATTTTTAAACAATTTTGCGAAGTCAAAATTGGCTGATAACATATAAACCCAAGAAACAAACAAACAACTCCTTTCTACGGAACAGAACCAAAAAAATCGGTTGATCCGAATGTCATGGATTGTAAGGATATTCAAACTAGATCTGCAAAATAATTAGCGATCCACTGTTATAATCACTAAGATGACAAAAGAAACCGAAACCCCTAGTACGGTTGTTCCCAAGAAGGATGTAAAATAAAAAGATAAGGAGATAGATAGAAACTCTGCTGAGACTCTATTTCCAGAGAGATTTAAAGAAACCATAAAGACTAAGGAATCTGAGTTGGTACATGAACTAAGGAAATTGAATATTGAAATACCATTGTTACAAGCAAGTAAGGACATTCCAGAATTGAAAAAATTAATCAAAATTCTATGTTTAAAAAGACCTAGAAGGAAGAAGTAGTACCCCAAGACTATTAAGGTAGATGGGAAACTTGTTGATTTATTAGCAGGAAAAATTTTGCTTCCCAAATACGAAGATCCTGGAAGTCCTATTATTTCTGTCTTTATAGGGAATAAAGATATACATAATGTTTTGGTTGATTTGGGAGTGGCTATAAATGTGATGATAGTGGAAACTTTGAAAACATTACCATTAACAGGTATACAACCTATTAACACCATATTGCAGATGGAATATCAGTCTGTAGAAAAACCGAAGGAGTTATTAAAGATGTGGCGGTTATGGTGGAGTCATGGGAATATCCAGTTGATTTCCTTATATTGCAGCCAAAAGGTAAAACACTTGGTTATCCCATTATTTTGGGCAAACCATGGTTAGATACAATTGTTGCCTTAATTGATTGCAAATCAAGTGATATGACTATCTCAAATGGTAAGAATTCTAATAAAATCTCCTTATATCCTTCTGCACGACCTTCTATTGATAATCAAGAACAATTGTGGGTTGATGCTCCTGATACTAATAAGAAAAACATGTCTTCTTTGGCCATGATCATGTTGCAGGATCATGTACGCGAGGTAGAAGATATGATTAATCAACCATTGAATGAACACCAATTGTCCTTGGAGCAATCGGGAATAGTTCCAAAACCTACGAACTTAGTTTCAGAACTTGCGGACTCTGTCTCGAGAATTATCGAGGGTTTAGTTCCGGAACCATCACATTTAGTTTCGAACCACACCAATAGCAATTCCCTATGACTGTACATAATTTCACTCCGAAGGAACAATATTTCTCTTAGGGGAGGAAGAATTGGTAGTTTCAATTTCTAAGATATCAGGAAATGGTGAAGAATTTCTAGAAAGTAGCGATGTGAGGATTTTGACCTACAACAAGATAAGTATCATAACTCGCCCTCTATCATTTTTCCCATATTTTGTCTCAAGGAAATTTTGGAGATGTTGTTATATATCATATGTTGTTACATCATTCATGTCCACCAAATACCTTAATGGAACCCTTTCAACAAATCAATTCATCACACATTGGAACCAAACATGTTGATATTGAGCCGAGTAAAATTTTGAACATAAGCAATTTGGTTGAAGAATGATGAAGAAACTAAATTGTTTGATGTTCTAAAAAATCATACTAGAGATTTTTCTTAGGACTACAAAGATATGAAAGGAATACATTCAAGTATTTTCACTCATCTCATCTATCTGAAAACATTAGACCATTAAGGCAACCTCGAGAGAAGGATTAATCCGGCCTTAAGAGATATAGTCAAGTAAGAAATTGAAAAACTATTACAAATAGGTTTTATCTACCCTATCTCGAGATAGTCACAAGTGGGTGTCTCTGTTGTAATTGTTCCTAAAAATAACAAAAATGGAGAATTTGTGTTGATTATAGGGAACTAAACAAAGCCACACCGAGACATTATTTTCCCTTACCATTCATAGATCAAGTCCTGGACAACCTTGCATGTAAGCGTGGTACTTTTCCTCCCTGGATGGATTTAGTGGATATAATCAAATCGATTTGTTGCTAAGGATCGGGATAAAGCTACCTTTACATGTCCATGGGGTAATTTTTCCTATAAGGTATTACCATTTGGATTATGTAATGCTCGACAACTTTCCAAAGATTTGTATTGACAATTTTTGCAGACCTAACAAATGACCTGTGTGTAGAGGTATACATGGATGATTTCACTTTGTACATGGAAACACATTTGATGATGCTTTGGAAATTTAGACAAAGTATTAACAAGATTTGAACAACACCATCTATCTCTTAGTCATGAGAAGTGTTTGATGATGGTTGATGAGGGGATTGTATTAGGACACCACATTTCAAAAAGAGGAATTCAACTTGACCAAAATAAAATCAAAATTATTTCAAACTTCCTATTCATCAAACCGCCACGAGATATCAAGTCATTTTTAGGGCATGTTGGATACTATAGGCACTTTATCAAGGATTTTAGTAAAATTGTTTCCCCCATGTTTAATTTTCTTACCAAGGATTGTGAATTTCTTTGGGATGAAAGATGTCAGCATGCTTTTGAGGAAATCAAAGAAAAATTAATCATTGCCCCAATATTGAGAGGACCTAATTGGGAAAAACCTTTTCACATTCAAACAGATGCTTCAAATAAATCCATTGGTGTAGTTTTATGACATAAAGATGAAGAAGGGAAGATGTATGCTATTTATTACCTCGGTAAAAAAACTTACTCCCACTAAAAGAAATTACACTACCACTAAAAAATAATTTCTTGTTGCGATCTATGCAATTAATAAATTCAGACATTATATCACATGATATAAAATATTTGTACAAACAGATCACTCAGAATTAGGTACTTAATGAACAAACTAGTGGTTGGAGGTAGGATAATTAGATGGTTATTAATTTTACAAGAATTTGATATTACCATAGTAGATAATCTAGGGAAATCTAATGTGGTAGCTGATTTCTTGTCAAGACCACTACAGGGGAGCAAGATCCAATTAAGGAAAACTTTCCAGATGAACAATTGTTTGCTATTTCAGCTAATACACCATGGTTTGCTGATATGGAAAATTATCTTGCAACAGGGAAGTTTCCTCCTTTCACTAAGAAACAAATGAAAAAGTTGATCAAAACCAATGCACAATTTAAATGGTTAAATGGAATGTTGTTTAAATGTGGTCCTAATTTGGTTTTACACAAGTGTGTGAGAGAAGATGAAATCTTTGACATACTGAGGGCATGTCATGATGAACCAAGTGGAGGACACTTTTCAGTGAAAAGAACAGCTCACAAGATACTTGGCACTGGCTATTATTGGCCATCTCTATACAAGGATGTGAAGAGATATATCAAGCGGTGTGATCCTGTCAAAGGATGGGACATCCAACTTTTACCAATGAAATTCCTCTGCAACCTCAAGTGGTGATTGAACCGTTTGAAAGATGGGGGTTGGATTTTTTGGTCCTTTTAGTCCTCCTTCACAAGGAAAAGAACACATTCTTGTGTGTACTGATTATGTGAAAAAGTGGGCAGAAGTGCAAGCTTTAACAAATGCCACTGAAGAAGTAGTTGTTGATTTCCTTTAGCACAAAATTATGATAAATTTTGGTGCACCAAGAAGTATAGTTTCATATTAGGGGCCACAATTCATGTCTAATATGATCCAAGCCTTCACAATGCATTATCAGATCAATCATAGGAAGTCATCTCCCTATCACCCATAATCAAATGGACAAGCTGAAGTAACAAATAGAGAATTGGAAAACATCCTTACCAAAATAGTTGAATCGGTGGAAAATATTGAGCAAAGAGATTACCTAAGGCTGTTTGGGCATATAATACAACTTGGAAGACTATAATAGGGTTTTTACCATATGATTTAGTCTATATGTGAAAAATCCCTTGTTACCTATTGAATTTGAACTACAAACATTGAGGACAACAGCCAAATTAGGTATTGAGTTGGATGTAGCACAAAAGGAGAGAATTCTTCAACTCAATGAGTTGGATGAGTTAAGGATGGAAGCACTTTAGTAGATAGAAATAATCTAAAATCAAAGAAAGCAATGACATGACACACATATCAAGTAGAGGCAATTCAAGGTAGAAGATTGGGCATTACTGTTTGATTCTAAGTACCAACAATTCAAGGGTAAGTTGAAAACCAGATGGTTGGGACCCTATCAGATTGAGCATATATTTGACAATGGTTCTATTCAGTTACTTCCCATTGATGGCAGCAGAAGGACACTTTTGGTCAATGGACATAGGCTAAAAATTTATAGGAATCCTCCTACTAAGGATGAATTCTTGAGGAAGATTGAAGCAAACAAAGAATTTGATCATATGGAAGAACCCAGTTCTTCCAAAATGATCGAATAATCAAATGGATAGATCCATAATAAAAAGAAGAGAATGTAAACCAAGAAATGACATTCTCTTCCCCAAAACAAAGAAACAAAAGAAAAATAAAATAAAAAGGGAAGAAAATGAAAACTAATAAATGATGTTCTCTTCCCCAAAATAAAATTTCTCTCAAAGATCAATAGAAAACTAGTAATTGCAGTTGATCTCCTCAATAAATGGCTAATCTAAAATAAAAGGAATTTTTTTGAAATTCCAAGCTGCTCTGCATTAACAGCTTTTCCTTTTGTTTCACTTTTAGGAATGATGAGTCATAATGACGGAGGGATCACATCATCAAGGACGGTAATTATGTATTTAAATTATTAAAGGTTAGATTAAAATTTTACATGTGTGATTGGATTTGATTTGAAAGTTGGTATGATGAGTCATCTATTGTACATTATGATTAGTAATCATGAGGATGATGTCGGTGGAACAAAAGTGGTGGCATGTTTATAATGATCTATCATTTTTGTGGAATAAACAAAGTGAAGAAGCGATTGCGAGAAGAAATTCAAGGAAGAAGTAGAAGAATTAGATTTGCATTCTATAGCTTAGCACAATAGTTCCATAGCTAAACCCATCCATTACGTAGCTAAAAAAGAGTTTCGTAGCCAATCCAGAAGAGAAATAATTCGAAGGAGAATGAATCTGAATCTCCCTCTTTACCATGGGGATTAAAAAGAAGTCGGAACCAGAGGATGATACCCAACTTCTTGCAGATGAAGAAGTGGTAGTTGTCTTTGAACAGGCAGGGTGGTTGGAATTCCTGAAAAAGTTCTCAAAGTATAACGACGAATTGGTAAGAGAATTCATTATAAATTTAGAACAATCTAAAACAAAGGTTAGAAATATTGTAATTCCTTTTTCTGTGAATACAATAAGCAATGTATCTAGTGTGCCAATTGTGCATGTCCCAAATCCTGTCAAAGGGACCTTAAAAGAACTAGTTAAAACCCTGCTACAAGAGGGGGAAATGGAACCCCAATATATTTACAAAACTAAGAAAATCATAAAATGGGTCAGAAGGGCTAGCTTGCCCAAATCCTTTGATAGAATGGAATTTTGTATAGTCAAGTATTTAACTTGTGATGGTCAATTTAGGTCGGTAGGAAGAGAAGTCCTAAAGATGCTCATACATCTTAGATATGGAGCTACAAAACTATAATATATAGTAAACCTTCCAGGGTTTCTTTTTTACTCCATTTATACAATGGCGCAGAGGTATTCCCTGGGGTGTTGGAACAATCGAGACATCATGGGTTAGTTCAATTGGTGTGCCAAGCACCATTTTCTTGTAAAGAAAAATGGAGAAGAAATATGGGAGAAATTTCTTAACAAGTTTAAGCAAAACCCTGATATTATCAGGAGGGTAATATTAACTCCTTTTTTCTCCTACAACTAATTTAGAAATATATGCCCATACAAAGGAAAAGAAAGAAATAGGTGGGGAGACTATACCAAAAAGGAGAAGATCTGGAAGAAGAATTAAAACTGCAAAACCTATTGTACCTTTAAAAGAAACTCCTTCCTCTGCAGCAACTACAAAAGAGCTAATATATGTCTCTGACAGTGACAGTTCACCTAGGCAAGAGCAAGAAGTGAAAATTAGAAGAAGCTCTAGGAGGAAACCTACTTCTGAACATACTGAAGCTCCTCAAAGAAGAAGAATTCATAAGAGGTCTAGAGAAATTCCAAAGGAGATGAAAGAACAAGACAAGTTGGAAAAATAAGCTGCTGATATTTTAGGTAGCATGGCCATGAATCCTCCTGGACCAAACCAAACTGAGATGGAAAAAGAAGATGAGAGATTTGAGGAACAGGTTTTCAAGAGTTGGGTGAATCAGCAGCACTATCACATGAATAAGAAGAGTTGGCATCTTGGAGACAAAATGGAAATTTCCTTTGGTAGAAGAGGAATGCTTAACCCCCAAAGAACTTTCTAGAGAAAGAAGAGAAACAATAAGTTAGATAGGCTTTGTTCTTTTCCAGAGCAGAACTCATTATCAAAGAAAAGGATGAGGAGTTGAACTTCCTCAAATTCAAATTGGAACAGAGAGAAATTCTCATTGGGGAACTAACAACTCAACTCACAAAAAGGACTGGGGAATTGACAAGAGTTAAGTAGACAGATGATGGAGAAAGAGGAAGAATGTAAAATTTCCGAGAAGACAGAGCATTTAATCTTAACATCTAAATATACCACAAATTTCTCCAATTACACTACATGTAAAATACATTCTTGCATTTATTTTTCATAGTTTCTACTCGAAGTATATAGTGTGTCCTCTCTTTCTTGTTCCAATATTTACAAAATTGTTTCAATTTCTCTACTTAATCTTATTCAAATGACTAGTATAACTATTTTTTTAAATGCAATAACCTCCTCTTCTTCAAAGTAAGTTAATTTTTTAGCCTCCACTTATTTAATCTTTATAATTTCTCCCTAGGTTTTCTTAGCAATCTTGTTATGGACATCGAGGTTAATAAAGGTACGTGATGGATCATCTCCACTAGAACTTGAAACCTCATCCCATGGCCTTCTTTTTCTATATATTTGTTTTTAGGATGGAACTTATTTTGGTGAACAAAACTCTATGTCTATTCTCTTGTAGTTTTTGTTAAAAATGTTTCTTCTTACCCCTATCCTCCCTATCTTCTTACTTATCTTTTGATTTCTCAAACATTACTTTCCTTCCCCTTGATCTTTCACTCGCTTATATCCTACTAGGAATTTTGTATTTTTCGGATTTGACGACTAATCCTAAAACACCATTATTAAAGGTTGAGAAATCATATTCGAGTTCATTCCCAAATGCCTTTATTTTTGTTCCTCTTTTTTTTTTGTAAAATTGTGTTTCTTTCAAACAAATAATTGATTCATGCATCCCCCTCTCATGGAAAAACTTGCATACATTGGGCTCATGTTTTGTAGATTTGCTTGACCATATTTCCTTCCTTCCCGCACTGTAACATGTACCAGTCTCCTTTCTAGGTTACCTTAGAATCCATTCCCTCCATGATTATTTGGATAACCCTCACCATAATTAGTTATACCCATAATATTGATTATTTTGGTTCCCTCATCTTTGATATCCATGGTATTCTCTTCCTCCTTGAAATCCTCCTCTATAACTACATTTATTGTAATTTTTATTGTCATACCCTCCACGGTATCTTCCCTATTATATCCCTAACATCCTCCCATATTATTATTAAAACATCTTTAATATTATCCTCCCATTTTTGTTGATATCTACCATCATAGTTAGGAAATTGTTGAGGTAATGGGTTATTAAGGTAATGACATGTAGGTAGACATGAGGGGTATGGTGTGATATTAATGTTTTGAATCGGTATTTAGATTATGGTAATAGGTTTACTTTTAATATGTGGCATCCTAGTTTTTGGTAACTTGTGGAATAAATTATAATCTCTTTTTTAAATAAATCTAGATTCTTAACCAAGAAATAATAAGATGGTCGAAAACTAGAATTTATCCATCATGGTATATTATTTGAAGAACTATTGATAAATGCATAAAGCTTAACATATATGTGAAAAGTGACATGCGAGCATGGGAATCATATTAAAAACAAGAAATATAATGACTTTCCTCATTGGGGTAGAAATAAAAACCCGACCTAAATAAAAGGTAATTGAAAAATGGGTAAGTAAGGTACATGGAAAAAATAGGGGGTATTTTCATCTAATAATATAACAGGAGGGGGTATTATCGATTGAATAATTAGAGGTAGAAACTAGAATTAAGGGTATTCGTGGGGATGGCTATACCATACTTTTACTAAGTGAATGTGCTACCATCATAGTTAGGAAATTGTTGAATGGGTTATTAAGGTAATGACATGTTATATGGTGTAATTTAGGTAATGGTTTTTTTTTTGTCGATTTATCCATCATGGTATAATGTCCTCAGCACACGCGAGATAGCCGGTGGGGAATAAGCTAATTAGGTAATCTTATGTCCTCAACACGCAATAGCAGGATTTGCAAATCTAAGGCAAAGAAGGCCCTCCTAACTCCGAACCAGTGTGATAGATCATTCGGTGAGGATATCTCGCTCGAAGGCTCCAATCAATATCGAGCTCTGCCGTGATCGGATCTATAGGTTATTGGATACGTGGAAGATAACCTATGGGTGCTTCGTATATATCTCCCAAAAGGTCATGAAAATGAAATGGCCAAATGTGTAGTGAATCTTTTGGTGTTTTATGGAAGATTCTGGTCTAGTCCAAAATCTTTAGCTTGATTAGCTGCTGCTACATTTAATAATGATAATTGTGTGATAATGTCGGTGGAAGTGGAGAGGACCTAAATACTAATGTTTGAAAACCAGAGTCAATATTTGATTGATTTGTAAGCCCGTTAGGTTATGGGACTGTGGATCACAACCATAAGATCGTAGTTGTTATGGACCTCCTATGATCATGTGAAGAATCAACCCCTTAGTTCGAGTATCTAGTAGTCGTATGCATTTTTGGCCTCTACGTTTAGAACTAAAAGTTGCACATGATTTTCTCGGAGTACCTAACAGGTGTTCTGGCAACTTGGATATGTAAGCTAGTGTCTATATCAACGAGGAGGTCTCTTACATCTGGCTTTGGGACTAGTGGATCACAACCGAATGTTTTCTCTCTTTCAAGTCCTTCTACAGTCATACGGATATCTATCAAGGCAATCTATAATTTGGCTGATTTGACCAGAACGTGTGTGCTTTGTTGTCTTCTATGTTTAATCCTCTTAGTTGTGAGCCGATTTCTTGTAGGTCCGTTGTTGTTTGGAAGACTTGAATTCTGAGATTTTGGTCTATGTCAGCTAATGCTGCAATGAGATTTGGTTGAGGCACAATTGGCTCAAAAACGTATTCCCTGGGCTCCCTAGGTCCCGTGATTGTCATGCAAAATCAATATAAACCTAACTGAAACAAAATAAATTAACTATGCAAGATATATCTACAACATATATATATTCCTCTATTTTTGTTATTTTGATAGAATTTTGAATAGAATTGAAAGAGAAACTAATCTAATATATTCATAAAATGACAACTAATCTAATAACAAAATTAAAACAAGCAAGGTAGCCCGGTGTAGCTACTTACCAATGCGCAAGTTGTGAGTTTATCCTAAATAACTAGATAGTTGATTATCTTAATTGAAAGATTCTTGATCCTACCTCAGAAGTGAGGAATGAATCATAGTTTCTTAGAAACTATCAATCCCCATAGCTCCCCTAGCAATATATAAATTAAAACTTAATTGAAATGAAATATTTCACTACTCTTTTGATATATTCTAACTAGAACTTTGTGAGATAAAACCACGGAATTTGCATAACAAAAAGTGGCGAATCTAGTAGTGTATGACTTTTCCCCTCGAATGATCTCCTCATTCCTTCGTGTTCACGTGAATCCGAGAAGAGCATGTATATGCTAGCATCATGAGAAGAAGGTATTTGAACAATGGTAGCTTTGGATATAGACCGAATACAATGTGAGTAGAGAGGGATAGCACAAGTGGATGAGCTTGGCATATGCAATTCCTAGTGGGATTTATTGCTGAAATACAACACAAGTGTACCGAGAGATTCTAGAATCTACTTTCTATGAAGAACATAACATGCAACTCTAATGGATGCAATCTACAAATGACACTATTCTACTCTAAACTAAATTGTATGAACAACAATGAACAAGATCAAGCAAGAAGATCGAATGACTTCTAACAGCAAAAGGAAAACTAGCATGGATGTAAAACATGAAAAAAAAAAAAATTCTAAGCAAGAAATTGAAAGACTAAACAATGGAAATGAGAAGTTGAGGGGCCATTTGCTTGAAAACAGCTAGCTATTTATAGATTTCACATTCACCCAAAGGTAATTCCTATTAGAACTCTTTTACCATTAAACAATGAAGAAAAACTATTCCAAGGGACATAAAACATTAATACAAGCTAAGGCGGTTGAGAAAAGTTGGTGAAAGTTGAAAATTTATGCAAGTCGTGATCAGAATAATGTGCTGGAAAATGCGTGAAGGACCGTCGCCCTGGCGGGCGGATGGTTAAGACAGGACCTCTGCCTTGTCAAGGCAACGGTTTGCGTTTCTACTAAAGCTCAAAATGTTGTTAAAAAGGGGGTGAGGGATAAAACAAGGCACAAGGAACTTGGATAAAGCATTTGGGATGCTAACATATACTTTGTGAACTTCTCGGATCCGAACACCTTGTGAGGTGACCTGTATCATCATTGGGGTATGTGTAACATCGTTCCGGTGGTACAATACCCTTCAATTTTGGGTACGTACATATTGCCCCCTTGGAGAAGCGTTTTAGCCATGAAGAGGCATAAAATGGTGGGTCCGAGTATGGCGGTCCCAAAATGGGAAGCTAGAAATTATACCTAACACGCTTGTGTGTCGAAATGTCACCATCCGAATTCCCACTACCTGCAAAATGGAAAGAAGACTCAAGTGTAGATAGATAAAATAAATCGAAAAATAAATACTAAATTAGTATGAAATGAGGACTTACCATTTGCACAGGGGAAAAGAACTTACCTCCATCGGCGCTTTAAACCTACAAAAGGGGCATTCAAAATGAGGGGCATTCAAAATGAGTATATATATATATATATATATATATATATATGGGTCATTTTCCTATTCATTTGTGTGTGTCAATTTGATAGTTTTTGAGCTCTGGGACCCACGGTGACGGTTTTCAACAAGAATATAGTCGAAACGTTAGTATCGAGATAGCGATCATGCCTCCACGAAAATATCCTTGACCCGCGAGATCTCAGGTTAGTTCTTCTTGATTTAACGTTTTTGCACCCAAAATGTAAGAATAATGAAAACTTTGTAGTGGGGGCTATTTTTGAAATGTTAGTTTTAAATGTGTCTCTTAGGGGGCACCTAATGGGTAGGATTTTGTTTTAGCTAAAATGGTCAAATTTTAGCATTTTTAAGCATTTTAGGGCATGCGAACGTTTTTAAACGTGGGACAGGACCGCCGCCTTGAGCAAGGTGGCGGTTACTGGACCGCCGCCTTCCAAGGTGGCGGTTATAGAACCACCGCCTGCTAAGGCGGCGGTTCTCTTCAAAATGCTAAAACAACATCAGTTTGAGTTTATTTTTACATTTCTAGCATTCTTACTTGCTTTAATGATTTTTCCAATGAAATATTGATACTAACTTGCTCCTTTTTACGTGTTTTTGTGTGTTTTGCAGAAGAAGGAAGAGTATATCAGATGGAGCCGAGAGAGAGAGAGAGTGATTGGCTTCCAGCAGTGCTAGATGTACTCTCTCAGGATGAGCAGGATACTCTTTAGAGGGCAGGCATATTGAGGATTTCACGGGTCCCCCACGTTGCACCTGCCAGTCACATATTATGTGACTTATTTTCTTATTGGGACGCAGATCAGATTACTTTCCGATTTCCAGGTGTTAGGGGTGAGTGGACTATCACCCTAGAGGATGTCTACCGCATTTTGGGAGTCCTGATTATTGGGACAAGACTTTCATTTGATAAAGTAGTATCCAGAGCTCAGGTGACTTAGTGGCCCACCTATATGGGAGACGTAGTTGTCTCCACTGGTTCGAAGAAGGGGGTGAAGGTCCGTTCTATTCCTAGCTTACCCATCCCTCTTATCCGGTAGGACATTATGGGCATCCTTGCTTCGAGATTGTTCAGAGACAAGGGAGGGGATACTTTACTCTATTGATGGGCCCCCATCATCACACAGATTGAGGCACATGGTCAGATTTATGCCTAGGGAGCCGATATACTTGGGACCACCTATGACGACTTGTACAGGGTGGTTCATTTACAGGGACAGTCTCTGAGCCATCCGACCTTAGTTATGAGCTGGTTCTATGAGCGCATCATCCCTTATGGGAGAGGCATGGAGGTGGTCGATCCCGGGGCCATGAGGGCAGCTAGATGGACAGAGAGATGATAGTGCTTAGAGCACCCCACCAGCCATTGCTTCCTAACCACCGATGATATGGAGGCCACACCTTATCAGGCCATGACATGGTTGTATGGCGAGGAGACCTTTACTTTGATCTCCTGCTCTACTACAGGGCAGCTTGTGGATAGGACAAGGAAGGTAGAGACACACCCCTTTGATCGAGTGCCTCGGAGTTCACCTTGCTTATATTGATATGCTTCCCCCAGTGGTGCCAGTGTTCATATCAGTTCGGGAGGCTAGGGGAGGTCCTAGAGGCCGGGGGTTAGGACTGTTGTTACTCTTGGTGTCCCTATTGCAGCCAAGAGGGTGGTATGCACCCGAGAGAGAGTCGGTGCTCCTCAAGCACCTTTACTTCGGATTGCCACCGGTCCTGCCCATAGTAGTGATGACCCCATTAATATAGACTCTGAGTTTGAGGAGTTCACGGGGGAGAGACGGAGGAGGAGGACCGAGGATATGGAGGTTAGCGAGTTGGGTGGAGAGGAGGATAGCGATCCCGAGTGGCATGAGACTCGGGACATCCTACAGCCGAGAGGGCAGAGAGCCGAGAGCAGAGAGGGTGACTCTAGTCTTAGAGGAGTTGCCTTCCCAGGACCTAGGCAGAGAGGACGAGTTCGTGGTAGGACGCCACATTTTCCTAGATGTGGGAGGAGTACATCGATTAGCGGTAGTGTCTCGTGTGGCATGTGTGGATCCAGAGACCCTTCTTGCAGCCCGAGAGATCCGAGTGAGTCACCACTCTTCTTTTGATATTTATTTTAACTAGAATCGCCTTGGTTGCTATCTCTCTTTTTGTTCATCCTTGGTTTCACCTTTTGATTATTTTCTAATTTGTTTTCTCCTTTGCTTGCAGAGACTACTAATGTGTGGCGAGACTTGATTCATCGGGTATGTTCTAATACCCTGATGCTCCCTATGGAGAAGACTCATGCCGAGCTATCCGTGGATGCGGGGAGCCTTGATGGCGGTAGGCATACCGATGTTTTTGCCCCAGTTTGGCATACAGCCAAGATGGTGACTTCCCTCCATACCGAGTTAGTTGGGTATAGGATTGCAGAGTGCCTAATGAGGAGGATCCGCTCTCATAGCGAGGCTATAGCTACTGTTTGGGACCATGAGCCCTCAGTGCACTCAAAGTGCCGGCATATCCAGAGTCCTAGATGTGGTCATGTGCCTTCTGAGGGATCTCATAGGGATTGAGAGGCCACTTGGCTCTTTTTGTAGTGACTCTTGCTAGATTGTTTATACGACCATTTTTGTAAGTCTAGGTACAAAGAGATCTAGATCCACAGAGAGACGTATATATATATATATATATATATATAGTGTTTTGACCATGCCTAGTGCATGATGGCACGTACATAAAACCGATTATATATATATATATATATATATATATATTGAGTTTTATGTATATGCCATCATGCACTAGGCATGGTCAAAACACTCTATATATATATATATATATATATATATATATATATATATATATATACGTCTCTCTGTGGATCTAGATCTCTTTGTACCTAGACTTTTGTGATTCATTTTCACATGTATACTAGATGTTTATAAAAAATTTGTTTTTATATGCTTTTCAGAATGTATGCAATGGAGAACAAATGTCACAAATGTTTTCTTTTTGTATTTCGTGATTCTGATGTATGATGATGTGGACACCATGTGATCTTGAACTTTAGTTTCTATAAGCAATTTTCTAATATTTCATATTGTTTTGACAAAATGCGAAAATGAGCTGATATGATGAGCATATGAACTTGCCCCACTCCTAACTCCACGCAACTAGTAAGATGCGAGGGCTCACCACCGAGAGCTAGAAAGGGCATAAGCTATGAGGTGTGTTGAAATGGTAACGATGGGAGATAGACAAAGAGTTGGTGGAACCAAATTAAGATGCTACAAACCTATCCTATTCAAGTGACTCCATAGTTTAGAATGCGAGTTGCTTTGTAGTTTATCCAGACTTAGACCCGTAGATGGCCACTTGGTTGACAACATCTGGTTTTTAGGGTTTTGAACTCTCTTGGAATTTTGGACATCGATTCATTTGTTTTTGACTCAAGACTTCAAAGGTTTGTTTGAACTTTTTACTTATGACTTTCAACGTTTATTGTCAAGGGGACCCCCTGCACCTTTCCCCATGCTACTAGTAAGAAACATGGGCTTATCACCATGGACAAGGCATAGGCGAGTAAGGGCATTCCCATCATTTCCCAACCCTACGTCACTAGTAAGAGACGTAAGATCAACATCGAAGGTTGGTAGGGCAAGGAAATGTGTAAAAGTAAAAAATTTTGTTTGATCTATATTTGACTTACTTACTTGAGCAAAATGTTAGGATGTTCTTATTTCCAAAGAGATATATACATGGGATAGATGTGACACCATGAAGCTTCTAAAACAGACCATAGGCAAGACACCTATCCTAGGAAGAAACCAAAAGTGAGAACAAGCATGCAGGCTTTGGTATGGCTACCGTTAAGACTTTGTCATATCTGGCTTTAATTGATGAAATGATTCTGAAACAGTTGATGTTGTTATGAAAATGAAAAAGTATGATTTGAATGCTTACGCCAATACTATCAAAAGTTTGTAATGAATTGCTTAAGAATAAGTCCCTTGATCACCAAATTTTATGAAACAAGCGAACAAAATGAACCTATCTAAATGAATATGTAATGTAAAAATAATTGTAAAAATAGTGTTGATGATTATGCGTAAAACCGCTTAAGATGCAAGGAATTGGTGATTCATTAAATTCCTCACCCTCCAATGTGCACAAGAGATATGCACTATTACCATAGTATTTCATGACTCGATATGGGCCCAACCATTTGGGCCGGAACTTTCTTCCTTCACCGGTTTTCTTATCGATCCACTATCTAGTCTTAGAACTAGATCTCCTTCATATATTTCTCGCTCATAGATATTTTTGTTATCTTTGTTGGCACATCCGGTCAGCATTACCTCTATGTCATTGTTTTGTATTTAACTTTGGCCTGTCTAGGATTTCTAGTTGGGGAGGCGTGCCTCCTGTAGCTTCTTCATCAGTAATCCTTGTAGAGAGATGCGGAGCGGGTATTTCAACCTCAAGCGGGAGAACCGCCCTTGCCCGAATACCAGTGAGAAAGGATTTTCTCCTGTTGGTGTTGTTATTGAGGTTCGGTGGGCCCACAAGGCCGGATATTGCTTTAAATGCCAATCTCATTTGTTTTCCTTTACCGTTTTGAAGAGAATAGTTTTCAACGCGTTATGTTTGTTGCTTCAGCGTGCCCATTGGCTTGGGGGTAATAAAGAGAGGTCATGTGATGGTTTATCTTGAACTTACTACATAACTCACGAACCTCATCATTCTTAAAGGACATACCATTATCCGAGATAATGAATTGTGGGACACCATACCTACGAGATAATTTGGTTCAAAATGAATTTCACAATTACCGAACTGGTATGGTGGTTGGAGGCATGGCCTCTACCCATTTGGTAAAATATTTCGTGGCTGTGATTATAAAATTATGGCCATCAGTTGATGAGGGAGAGAATTTCCCTATCAATTCCAGACCCCACATGGAGAAGGGCCACGGAGTCGCTATTGGTTGTAGGGATTGTCTTTGG
The DNA here is from genome assembly GCA_018340775.1 of Taxus wallichiana var. yunnanensis. NCBI lineage: Eukaryota > Viridiplantae > Streptophyta > Pinopsida > Cupressales > Taxaceae > Taxus > Taxus wallichiana. The sequence continues at coordinate 10,056,782 of CM031235.1, read as the reverse complement.
CATGTGAATCTCGTGAGAGAACTCTTGACATTTGTGGCACTTGCGTACAAATTCCACTGCGTCGTGTTCAAGAGTGGGCCAAAAATAGCCCATCCGATGTATTTTGCAAGTAATGGCATGACCATCGAAGTGGCCCCCACATATCCACAATGGGATTTATGAAGAATCTTCTTGGATTCTTCTATGTCGACGCATCTTAGAAGCATGTTGTCGAAGGCTGTGATAAAGCACTTGGTCTAAAACAACATATTTAGCTACAATAATGTGTAACCACCTTCTTTGTTGTGGCGTGGCACCTTACGGATACATATGGTCCATGATAAATTTGATGATATCAATATACCAGGACATGTAGAAATGGGGGTCTAGTTTCGACAAAATATACACATTCATCGGGAAAGTCTAGATCTACTAGCTCACCTCCATCTAGTGGATTATTAGCTAACGATTGTAATGATTTGTCCTTTAACGGATTTTTGGTTTACGAATGTTAACTCAAATTCTCCCATTAGGGTTATGAAACATCCAACCTTCTTAGACAAGGACCCTTAAGTGAGGAATGTTCGTAAATGGTTTGTCTTCATAATGACCCTTGTTTCTTGATTTAACATGTAATGCCTCAACCATTTAGTGTCGAAGACTATGGCAAGGCATTCTCTTTTTGCCTGTGTATAACACGTTTCATAATCGATTAACGTTTGGCTAATGAAATAGATCACGCATTCTTGTTTATCGTCATCTTCTTGAGCCAACATGTAGGCCAACGAGACATGAGTGGCTCAAGAGTATAGAATCAAAGGACGGGTGGCTTGGGAGGCATTAGCATGGGTGGTGATAACAAGAAGCGTTTAACTACTTTGAATGCCTTGTTGCGATCTTGACCCAATCAACGCTATAATCTTTCTTGAGTAGATTGTTGATTGGATGAATGGAAAATCTTAAATCTGGGATGAACCTTCGGATTACATCGAGTTTCCCAAGAAACGACACTGATTCGATTCGTCCGAAGGTGGGATCATTTTGAGAACAACCCATATTTTGGCCGGATCAACATCAATCCCTCGTGAAGATATAATGTATCCTAGAATTTTGCCTCTGTTACACCGAACACGCACTTCTCTGGGTTTAATGTGACTCCATGTTCAATCAATCATGAGAGAATGATGCGAGCACCTCCGGATGATCACAACATTTCTTGGCCTTGGCTAACAAATCATCCACATATGATTCCACAATTTTATGGATAAGATCATGGAATATATAAGTCATGGCTTGTTGATACGTAGTGCCAAAGCATTCTTAAGACCAAATGGCATGACAACATAACAATAAGTTCCCCAGGAAGTTATAAACAATGTTTTGGCTTGGTCTTGTTTAGATATTTTGATTTGATTATATCTCGAGAACCCATCCATGAGAGACAAAAGCTCAAATCTAGTTGTTGCATCAACGATGATGTCAATGGATGGTAATGGGAAATCATCCTTGGGATAAGTTTTGTTAATATCCCGAAAGTCTGTACAAATGCATATCTTCCCATTCTTTTCGAGAACGAGGACAATGTTAGTTACCCATTGTGAATAATCAACTGGTTTGATGAATCCTACTTGGAGAAGCTTCATCACTTCTTCTTTTACCATGAGAGATACTTTTGGTTTCATTGGTCTTGATTTTTGTTTAATTGGCTTTACATCTAGTTTGGTGACAAGATTATGTACCACAACTTGTGGTGCGATACCTATCATTTCTTTATAATTAAATGTGAAAGCCTTTTGATGTTCTTTGAGAATTTGAGTGTGTATTTCTATTTCTTCTAGAGTTAGCAAAGATCCTAGTTTCAAGATCTTTGGTTCTTCCTTCGTTCCAATGTTTATGTCAATGGTTTCTTCTATCAAAGAAGCATTACCTTCTTCAAACTCGGGTGGGGCTGGAGGTAGTTCCAGGCTTTCTCCATTTTCTATCTTGTAGATATCGAGATCCTTCGTGGAGGAGATTCTACCGTGGCATTTCCAAAGTAGGAAGAGGAATGTAGTATTAAGGAAAGATCCACTAGACGGTGAGCAAGGTGTAGCTCGCATAAGCATTTAGATATTCAAGAGTGACTTTTTCACTATCAACATGATGTAAGCTAGAAGATTCATTCTCGGTTGTATGTGTTAGAAGAGGGTTTGTTGACATTTTCTTCACCAAGTGATACATTGAAACTTGTATCTTCTAACTCATTACTTGGGGTAAAACGTGAAGCCGAGGTTGCTTTATTGAATCTGCGAGAAGGTTTTGTTCTCGTTGGATTGCCTCAATGGATATGAAGTTGAATCCTTTGCTTAGATCTAATCGTTGTTTTATAGTACTGTAAGTGCTCACTCTAGTCTCATATACTTCAGAGACTTGGTTTGCAACTAATTGCGAGTCTCCTAACACCCTGATGTTATTAACACCGATCCTTTTAGCTATGATGAGGCCAAGGAGGAGGGATTCACACTCAATGCCATTATTTGTACATTCAAAGTTTAACTTAAAAGCAAAAGGTAGGATCTTTCCCTCAGGGGAAGTGAAGATCACACCTGCCCCGGCTCCATAGCGGCATCTAGCTCCATCGAAGTGGAGAGTCCAATATTTACTAGGAAAAATGGATGTTGGGACATTATTTACGTATATTTCTTCTGTTTGATTTTCTACCATGCAAAGTTCCTTTCTTTGGAAGAGAACCAACTCCTAGGGTACATCCCATACATGTGGAATCAAATGGTAGGAAAATTGGTAGATCTTGTTCCATTAATTCAACAATTTTTACAGTAGTTCCTAATGACTTTGTTTCTACAACGTTAGCTTCATCCTTGAGGGCTAGGATGCCCCGACTAGGTTCGTGATTTCTAGTTGTTGTAGGTATTAATTTTTCATCCGGTTTTGAGTCGATTGGTTTGTTAAGTTGGTTTGTTGGGAATTCAAACTCGGAGTGAACACCTAGTCTTTACTTGGTCCTGCTAGGTGTATGTCAAATGGTTTTGGGTCACCTTTTGCTACGAATATCTTTCCCAGGTGTAAGAATCTTATTTCCTAGAATAACGTAGAAGGGATTGCTTTCATGCGATGTATCCATGGTCGACCGAGAATCATATTGTAGTTGGTTTCTCAACCTATGATATAAAACTTGGTGAGGATTGTCTTGGGTCCTAAGGTGATTGGTAGTATTATAGTCCCAATTGAAGTAGCTTTAAGGCTATCATAACCTCTTAACGTATTTCTTGTTGTGGAGCAGTTTGTTTCTCCATATCCTAGCTTTTGAAGGAAAGAGAAGGGAACAATGTTAAGCTGCTGCCCCATCGTCCACCATCACGCGTTTAACGTAATTATTGTAAACCCAACACTGTAAATGCAAGGCCGGATCACCTCTACGTCAATTTCAGCATCTGTTGGCATTTTGTTTATGTCGAATATAAACTTGGCATCCCTATTTGGCTGCCCTAGGGGTGGATATCGAATTCTATATAGTTTACTTGTGTTTCGGGAGGTGGAGTGATGTTAATTAAATGACCTAGACCTAGTGCTTCTAAAAGAGCAGCCCTATGGGCAAGAGATTTTTTCAACAAATCCAAAAAGGTGATGTGAGAGAAGGTCTTTGTTAAGTCATTAATTAAATCATAAGCACCCACGGGTTTTACCAACGTTTGTTGAGTGTTATCTAGTTCTAGTGGATAGATTGGATTTGGTTGAGAAGAATATTCTTGTGTTCTTGTTATGGCTTCTACGTGCAGCTCAAGATCTAACTCCACTAGACTAACTATCTTGGTTCGTGGCTGATTTCCTAATTGCGGCACGACAGTGGGTTTAGTGAAGTTGAGGCTTCATGATCATTATTTCCTGTCATTACACCTTTCTTCGTCCCATTTTGATTTAATTTGTTGTTATTGTGATTTGGGAGTGGATCATTGAAGATCTTAAGAGGTGCGTTTTGAGGGGAAACTGCCCCTGTGAAAGTATTCGGCATAGGTGTCATAGAATCTGGTAAGAACATATCTATGAAGAGTTGTCTTTGTTCTTCTAGCAAACGTTGCATGAACTTGTTGTAATCGCAGCAAGTCCTAGTGTCATGACCTCGAATTTTGTGGAAACCACAATACGAGTTGGGATTATAATTTCTAGGTTGTTGGTTTGGCACATGTTATGGTCCAAAACTCGACCGAACTGTTGACTATTAGGATTAAAGTTTATCATTTGTTGTCTTTGGTTTTGGTTTTGATATCCAGTTGAGTTTTGACTTGGACCCTCTGTCTGGATCTGCCATTGTTGTTGTTGTGGACGATTAAAATCCACCGCATTGATTGTTGGGGTAAAATTGTTATTTCATTGATTGTTAACTGGTGGTGAAACATTTACAACATTTACCTTTTTATTTTGGTCAGTTACTCCATCTGTTGTCACTCGTGATTTTTGTTAAGGATTTTAGGTCCTTGATTGGCGTTTTTGGTAGTAGGATAAGTCGTAGTGTTTTGGTTGGGGATGATTAACCTCCCATTTGTTCCATATGTCTTGTGACCGCTATCTATTGCAGCTTGATCTATTCGGAGAGTGCTCTCGAGCACTTCATCATAAGTTCTTAGTGGGAACTTTTGGACTTCTTCCTTTATCTCTCTGCTGAGAGAATGAAGGAATAAATCGCATAGTTCCATCTGATCCATGTTTGGAGCGCTTGCTGAAGAATAGAGGACTGTACGCCATCTTTGGATGAAATGAGCAATGATTCATTATGTTCTTGCTTAATATGCAAGAATTCCCTGATTCCTGTTCTCAACAATTTGTTCATGTCGAATGCCTTGATGAACTCTGAAACGAGTTGTTTAAATGAATGTATTGAGGCTTCAGGTATTCTGTAATACCAATCGAGGGCAATACCCTCTAAATTTTTGGGGAATATTTTAGCAACAACTCCATCCCAAGGGAGTAGCTCTCGAATGGCTGTGGCATAGGCCTTAATATGTGCATTGGTCTCCCTCTCCTTTGTACTTGGGTAAATTAGGGAGAGGTCTTGGAAGCATGATGCTTCATATAGTGAAGTCTAGGGGTTCTTTCAAGTATTCTGAGTAAGTCCCTATCACATAGGTTTCGACCATTGATGGTGCTTGCTAAGGGGGTGGAGGTGGAATGGGTTGTTGATATGGCGTAGCATATATATTTACAGGGGCATAAGGGAATCCCTATGGTTGAGTGAACATGCCGGGAGAAGAGAACATATCTCCTTGTGGTGATTTGGAATACATGTTTAAGTATGGAGGAGCATTGCTCAGGAATGGATTGTTTTGTACTAAACCGAGAGGTATCATATTTTCCACTGGAATGGCGTTAGAAAATGTGGTTCTAGTTGGCGTTTGTTGTGAATATTGAGGAGGCATGCCCAACGTGCTCCTGTTCGTGAGGAGGTCTACTTGGCTAGGATGATGTGGAGGATTGGAAGTTCTTGCATGCATGAATTGTGAATTTTGACTTACTTGAGCAAGTTCCAACCCTCTAACTTTCTCAACTAAGGCTGAGATGACCTCGTTTGGTGAAGACACGGTATTTTTCCTTAGTGGTGTTTATTGTATACCTTGAGGTTGTATAGACATATGGTGCCCTAATATGAATTGATCGGTGCCCTGCCAAGTATCACCGAGGGCATTTCCTATAGGTGGTGGCATGGGGATATTTTCTTGGAACAAGACCTTGGGTTGTATTTGCAAACCTTCTATAGGTGGATACATACTTTGAGAGTGTTGTTCACTCCTAGCATAATGTGCTAAGTGTTCATCATCTAAAAACAGAGATATGGATATGACTTCCTACTAATTTGTGGTCTAAGCAACATTTGAGGAGATGAACCAGATTCTCCAGTGAGTGTCATATTGTTTGAGCCTGAAGGCTCTGTTCGTTACGTTTGAGTGAGCTGATCCAACTCCTCTATTTGGAAAGAAGAACTGTATCTAGTCCTTTGAGGTGGATTTTGTGTTGATAATTGGTTAATTGAATAGTTGTCACCCCATGCTGAGAGTGAGGGTGACGGTTGTCTATTTAATTGATCATAGTATGCTTCGAGACCTAGGAGAGGTCTGCCATATGCATCATATCCCGACATATTCGGGGGGTATATAAATACCCGTAGAATAATGGGAAAGAGCGAAGGTGGATAAAAGAAGAAGAGTTGTTTGTTTCACATCGGGTTCACCAATTTTTTTGCTAAAGCTGATGTGAATGCTAATGAGGAGAGAAGGTAAAGCAGCTTGTTTGTTTCATGTCGGAGTTCACCAATTTTATAAGATGGAAAAGTGACATGCAAGCATGGGAATCTACAAGTGACTCTTCCTCACACCCGACGTCCCGAGGCCGTGCCGAGATAGCTGGTGGGAATGCAAAGCACACGGGATGTAGGTAAGCTAATTAGGTAATATTATGTCTTCAACACGCAATAGTGGGATCTGCGAATATAAGGCAAAGAAGGCCCTCCTAACCTGAACCGGTGTGATAGATCGTTCGGTGAGGATGGCTGCTCGAAGGATCCAATCAATATCAAGCTCTACCATGATCCGATCTATAGGTTATGGGATACGTGGAAGATAACCTGTGGGTGCTTCGTATATATCTCCCAACAAGGTGATGAAAATGGAATGGCCAAATATGTAGTGGATCTTTTGGTTTTTATGGATGATTCTCCGGTCTAGTCCAGAAATCTTTAGCTTGATTAGCTGCTACATTTAATAATGATAATTGTGTGATAATGTCCGGTGGAAGTGGAGAGGACCTAAATACTAATGTTCACAAACTGGAGTCAATATTTGATTGATTTGTAGGCTCGTTGGGTTTTGGGACCTATGGATCACAACCATAAGATCGTAGCTACCTTGTGGACCTCATATGGTCATGTGAAGAATCAACCCCTTAGTCCGAGTATCTAGTAGTCGTATGCATTTTCGGCCTCTATGTTTAGAACTAAAAGTTACACGATTTTCTTGGAGTATCTAACATGTGTTCTGGCAACTTGGATACGTAAGCTAGTGTTTATATCAACGAGGAGGTCTCCTGCATCTGGCTATGGGACTAGTGGATCACAACCGAATGTTTGCTCTCTTTCAGGTCCTTCTATAGTCATACGGATATCTATCAAGGTAGTTTATATGTTGGCTGATTTGGACGTAACGTGTGTACTTTGTCGTCTTCTATGTTTAATCATCTTAGTTGTGAGCTGATTTCTTGTAGGTCTGTTGTTGTTCAAAACCTGAATTCGAGATTTTGGTCTATGTCACTAATGTTGCAACAAGATTTGGTTGAGGCATAATTGGCTCAAAAATGTATTCCCTGGGCTCCCTAGGTCCCATGATTGTCATGTAAGATCAATATAAACCTAATCGAAACGAAATAAATTAAGCGTGCAAGATATATCTACAACATATATATATTCCTCTATTTTTGTATTTTTGATAGAATTTTGAATAGAATTAAAAGAGCATCTAATCTAATATATTGTAAACCGACAACTAATCTAATAACAAAATTAAAACAAGCAAGGTAGCTGGTGTAGCTACTTTTGCTGTGAGTTGTGAGTTTATCCTAAATAACTAGATAGCTGATTATCTTAATTGAAATATTCTTGATCCTAACTCGAAGTGAGGAATGAATCATAGTTTCTTAGAAACTATCAATCCCCATAGCTTCCCGGCAATATTGAAAATAAAACTTAATTGAATTGAAATATTTCACTACTCTATTTCATATATTCTAACTAGAACTTTTGAGATAAAACATGGAATTTACATAACAGTGGCAAATCCAGTAGTGTATGACTTTGTCCCCTCAGAATGATCTCCTTGTTCCTTCGTGTTCATGTGAATCTAGAAGAGCGTGTATATGCTAGCATCAATAGAAGAAGGTATTTGAACAATGGCAGCTTTGGATATAGACCAAATACAATGTGAGTAGGAGAGGGATAGCGCAAGTGACAGAGCTTGGCGTATGCAATTCCTAGCGGGATTTATTGTGGGAATACAACACAAGTGTACCGAGAGATTCTAGAATCTACCTTCTATGAAGAACACAACCTACAACTCTAATGGATGCAATCTACAAATGACACTATTCTACTCTAAACTAATTTGTATGAACAACAATGAACAAGACTAAAGCAAGAAGATTGAATGACTTCTAACAGTAAAAGGAAAACTAGCATGGATGCAAAACATGAAAAAAATGAATTCTAAGCAAGAAATTGAAAGACTAAACAATGGAAATGAGAAGTTAAGGGGCCATTTGCTTGAAAACAAGCTGGCTATTTATAGATTTCACATTCACCCAAAGGTAATTCCTATTAGAACTCTTTTACCATTAAACAATGAAGAAACACTATTCCAGGGGACATAAAACATTAATACAAGCTAAGGCGGTTGAGAAAATCTGGTGAAAGTTGAAAATTTACACAAGTCGTGATCGAGAATAACATGCTAGAAAATACGTGAAGGACCACCGCCCTAAGCGGTGGCGGTTATAGGACCATCACCCCGATCGGGGCGGTGGTTACAAGATGCTGCCCCGAGGTAGTGGTTTCATTACTGAAGCTCAAAATGCTTTGTTAAAAAGGGGGGCGAGGGATAAAACAAGGCACAAGGAACTTGGATAAAGCATTTGGGATGCTAACATATACTTCGTGAGCTTCTCTGGATCTGAACACCTTGCGAGGTGACCTGTATCATCATTGGGGTATGTGTAACATCGTTCCGGTGGTACAATACCCTTCAATTTTGAGTACGTATAGTGCTTTATGTTTTTTTAACTCTTCCATCATATATACAATCGGGAAATTTTGTTGATAATGATTATATGATTGATACATTATAAAATACATTAGCTAACCTTTCGGTGGGGCTACCTCAAAGTAGGGGACTCATATGCTAGCTATGTTGGTACTAGAGTTTAAAAATTCCACACCATAATCTATCATTTATAATTTGTTAATGTTATGGGGTGTCGTTTTTCGTGTCTTGCTCTTATAGCCTCCGCTTTCCTTTCTCCTTGTATATAGGGGTATTCAATAATACTATCCCCTTCATCATAACATATCGCGTTCCATATTTTAGGTCTATATATAGTCCTCTATGATGAATTTTTCCTCCCTTTATATTTCATATGTATTTCTTGTCTCAATCTCAACTAAGCTAATTCCTATATTAATTTCTCTAATTCTTACTATACCACGGTCTTTCCTTCTCTCTGTCATGGTTTCACTTCCATCCTTTTGGCCATCTCCAATGATTTTGCAAATGTATTATTCAGTCTCTACTTGTTGACAATATGTAGAAAGGTATTTACCTTATCTCATGTTCACCTAGGTATTTTATGTACCTTGTCTTTTATTTATCCTCACCCACTTATGTGTGTGGATTTTTTTAATCTTATTTAGATATTAGGAAGATATTATCTAGTTGTTAGGTATAGTTCTTTCCTTTATCTATGGTATTGACTAGTGCTTTCCTAAATCTATGGATTTGACTAGTTCTTTGATGAATAGTTCTTTCATTGATTTATGGCTTGATCTACAACATTTAATGGTTCTTAGATTGATCTTCCTTTCCTATATAAGCAAAGCCCTTTCATATTGTACTTCATAGAGTTCCATAATAATATATGATATTGTTTCTCATTTATTTGTAAAGGTTTTTATAAAGTTATTCTGGTGAATTTTTTTCATCTTATTGAGTGTGGTGTTTTATTAGCATATGAGTTCTTTGTGGTTTGGTATGATCTGTTTATCGTTCTTTTTATGGTATCAGATCAAGAGATTGATATTGACATCCATCTATAAGTTTCAATTTGCAAACAAGGTTTTTATATATTCATATATTAAGAATTTGTTAGTATTTTGTTTTTGTTTTCCTTTTCATGCAAAACAGAGTCTTCCGTTGGATTTGGAAGGTAGAAAAACCCTAAGAACAATTGTAAACTTGACCATTAGTGGATGTAGCTGTTTTTTTTTTTTGTTTTTTACAAAGGTGTATGCATGTACAGATCCACTTTGGAATCCATTTCAACGTGGAAACAAACCCAAAAAAATGGTTTCTAGGTTTTTTTATTTTGGGTTGCTTCATTTTCAATTGGCGTGGAGTAGACTTTTTTGGAGGGCTTTTTTTTCCTTATTTGACTGGACACGCAGATTTCTGTGCACATTTTTCCATTTTGGGAAATACGTACACTATTATTTTTGGCACAAGAAGTCATTTTCGACATAGTCTAGAAATAGTAAGTTTTACCAGAAGAGGCAATGGGATGTGAATTCCTTGGGAATAAGCAACACACCCAAAAATAGTAAGGAATGCACACACCCATTAAAATCCTTAGCCCTTGGTCATATGGTACGGTCATATAAGGGATTAAGCTTGTGATTCCTACGAGTGGGTGCTTAACTCAAACCCCTTTGATTTAATTTGTGTGGTGAAAGCAAGAGCATTTTATTTTTTACATAGTGTAAAATGAAATAAATAGTAGAGCATAAACTTATTAAGATTGTATCTTTTGATCGGTAACTCAGATTTGAGTGTCTTTTTTTGCAAAAGTGTTTATTTTTCGTACTTTTTCCATTGAAACTATTTATTTTGATAAACACAATAAAATTATAAATTTCCATATTGTAACACATACTCAATTATAAAATGCCAAATCTAGGGGGTCTTATTGCATTGTTTGATTCTTGCATTTTTTGGTGATTTTTGAGAATGATGTCTTTATATAATTGTGCACTAAATCAAGTTGAGCCATTAACTACACCTGGAAACCAAGAATGGAAATAATCATTAAGCAGAAAGTATTATGGGCTTTAATTTCTTTAGAACAACCAAAGTGTTCACTAGAGAAGATGAAAAATTTTAGTACTAATGAAAATTTGATGAGTGCATGGGTTAGATAGGAATTTATGTAAGTGATAGTATTTTGTTTCATTTAGAAAAATGTGACTCTCATTTCAAAATATGGTAGAATTGAAGAGTTTATTCGGTAAGGTGGATTACATGAGAGCCTTACAACTTGAAATTGAGATCACCTCTCTTAATCTTGAATATTTTCCATTAATTATAGACTATCTAAGTTTAAGAATTTGTTGAAACAATTAAATGGGATTGCAAGAGATAAGAAAGTTGAAGAGTGTGTTTACTTAAATTTATCCAAGTTGAGAGGTTTATTCCAAATATTTTCTTCTAGATTTTTCTCTAGCATGGATGCCTTAGGTGGCACATTCCAAATGTCTAACTTAGAAACATTTTATGCAATACTTACTAGGGAAGAATCCAAATTGTCTAACCTTGATTCTTCTACCTTTCAAAATACATTAGTAGCATTTGATCCTAAGGGAAAGGGAAAACCAAAAGGTAAATCCAAATCCACCCCTTCTCCATCTCAAAGTGCTCCTAAACCTAAAGAAAATAACTCTAAACCCAAGGAGTCTTCTAAATCCAAGAGTAATTCGAGCCTTTCATGACCTTTTTGTGGGGATATTAGTCATGAAGAACATAGGTGTTACAAGTGAATGCAAGTCTTAGAGGATGAAATAAAGAAACACAAAATTTCTATCTCCACTCCACCTCCTTCTAAGCAACAAAACATAGCACTTAATGTTGTTGGGAGATCTCAATCACCACTTGCAGATAGTTGGGTTATATATTCTGGTGCTTCTCATCACATGACTTCTTCCAAGGAGTCTTTTGTATCTCTAGGTTTGAGTTCTACTTCCAAAATTGAGGTTGGAGATTATTCCTTTCTTTATGTTAAGGGAAAAGGTGACATATACCTTGATGGTGGTAGTATCCAAGATGCATTGTATGTTCCTAACATCACTACAAATTTACTTTTTGTATATCAAATTTATCATTTTGGTCAAGGAAAAATAGTGACTTTTACACCACATGGGGCAGAAGTATGAAATTTTTGGAGCCTCATTCACTTGTTGCTCAAGGTATTTTTGATCATAGTTCTAGACTATATCACTTTGAGGGTTTTGATGGCACTTCCTCTACAGGGAAAGGATTAGTTTCTCATGCAAATTCAAAGAGTAAGCTTTGGCACGAGAAATTTGGACATCTCAATCATAGATATTTGAAGGAGTTGAGCACTCATGGTATGGTTGACGGTCTTCCTAGAGATTCATGCTTTGAAGGAATTTGTCCTGGTTGTGCATTAGGGAAACAACACCAAGATCCATTTCCTAAACATTTGTCTAAGAGATCTTCTTCACCACTTCAACTTTTGCCTAGTGACTTGATGGTTTTTCCTACCACCTCTTTCAACGGAGCTACGTATGTACTTACATTTATTGATAATCTATAAAGGCATACATGGGTTTATTTTCTCAAGTAAAAAAGTGATGTTTTTTCACACTTCCAATTCTTCAAGGATTTGTTCGAGAAATAATCTTCTATTTGTATAAAGAATCTTCACACCGATAATGGGGAGGAATATTTCAGCAAAGAGTTTTATGATTTTTGGAAAATCATGGCATTATTCACCACATTGATCACTTGAGCATTTGACTCCAGAGGAAGCTTGGTCCAAAACTAAGGCTGATGTCTTATTTTTTTAGTCTTTGGAAGAAATGTTTGGGCCTTTTTTCCAAAGAAAAAAAGGAAAGCCTTGGATAAGAAGAGAAAACCCTTGATCTTTGTATGGTATTGTGAGGACATCAAAGATTATCCACTTTTAGATCCTGATACTTATGAGGTTCATTTTTAAACACATGTTCAATTTGATGAGCGCTTCACTCCTCGTGATTCTTCATCTTCATCCATGTCTTCTTCTTCTTCTTTATGTCATCTTGAGGATCCCTTCTTTGAGGAGGTTTTTGAGAAGGTTATAGATGTCGATGAGGATACTATTCTCACTGATGTTGTCACTATTCCTAAGTGGGATTGTACTATAGTTTTTGAGGCATCATATTTCATACAATATCTTCCACCTATTAATGCAAAATTATAGCACCCTTGATTGCTTGTGATTTGTGTGTGAGGCAATCAAAGTGTAACCTGCATAACATGGGATTATCTGTAGTGTGGGATGTTGCAAGTAGGATAATCCTCCAGAGAAAGCCGACTTCTTCTCCTAACCTAGTGCTAACTTCTCCAAAGTGTAGAGAATGGTAAACTAATCTAATCCTACCCTAATGCTTTCCAAGGAGACAAGGATAGAAGAATGCATAAAATTAAACCTACTCTAAGGGAAGGTGATGCACCAAGAAAGGGTGAGACAATCTAAGTGAGTGAAAAATAAGGAGTAAACAAGGTAAGAGAGGGCTAGTTGGAGGTGCCACAGTCTAAGACAGTATTTAATTCCCTATATTCATAAATCACAACAAATTAAAAGGTCCTACAAAGAGATATAAACATGCACAATATACCTACAAACATAATGGAAGGAAAAAGATGCAATACAACTCAAATTAGGGCAAGAAAATCCACAAAATACCAATTTTATTGCTCATAAACATGCACAATCCATTACAATATAGGTATAAGGAAAATCCTTTACAAAAATGCCCAAATTCGAGGCCTTTAACTCACAATAGCTCTGGAACAATTTTGACAGAGTTCCTTTGCAAAATAGAATGAATCCCCTCAAAATGAGGTAAATTTTACAATATATAGATGAAGAAACTTGGAAATGCTTCACCAACTAGAAAACTTCATTAAACAGTATGGGAAGCCATACAAATCCACTTCTTGAGGGTACTTTTCTGATAGAAGAAGACATGGGCACCATACTTCATTAAAACCAGTTGTTGAGCTATCTTTTCACCCACCTACCTCACCTAATCTAAGGTCCATCTTTGATATTCCTATAGTCAGCCAGAAACAACATTTCTGTTGTCGAATGGTAACGTTTTTCCATGTTTTTGGTCAAGAATAAGTTGACATGGATATTTCATCGAGTTGGTTTCTATTACCGACATTGGTAACACCTTTCTATTGTTATTGGCGGTTTCGGATGTCATTATATCGCAGTGCTTTATCGGTGGATTTCATCCTTTTGTCACCCGGCCAGGTAATAAGATTTTGTTACCATCCGGTAACACTCATACATATTCGGTCGGTAACATCCATACACTATAAGGACCCTTTTTTTTGTTGGTCGGTGGCGTCATTTGGTTACCTGCATTTGGTAACGTTCGTATGTTGTTGGCGGTAACACCATTTATGTTACGATCGGTAACATCCGTACATCGTCATTTGGTAATATTTTCTTGTTTTTATAGCCAATGGCTCATTCCTTCTTGTGGAAAACTGGAAAACCATTCTCCATTAACTTCTAATGCACATCCTATTGTTGCAAATCAGCAGCACCTCGGATGCAAATCAGTTTCTAAGTTGATGTTTCGGGCATCCGGTGTGATTGCACAACATTGAAACCTCTCTCTAAGTGTGGGACTTGCAAGATGAGAGAGGAATCTCCAAATTAGAGGCTGGTTCCTCAAACTCCTCTGATTAGATCTATTATTTACACAACTATAGAGGTTCAGATCCTAATTTTATCCTAATTTGCAAGGAGACAGGGATAAGAAATGCAAAAATTGAAACTAAACTGATAAGGGTGATACACCAAAGGAGTGGTGAGCACTTCTTGTTCATGAAAATTGACACAAATCAGAAATTTCAACATAAAACATCATGCATATGTTGATAAGCTGTAATCAAGAGTTTGAAATGAAGCAAACAACACATACAAAGGACTGAAAGCATTCACAGAGCCTGCATTGTGATTTTCAACATCAAAATCCTTGTATTCCAACATTAAAGAGGCAAGAAAAACCTGTTACAATCCCTGGAAGGTCTCATACTTCCAAAATCACTTGTTGAAGGTGAAAACAGAAGCTTTACTGTGCAAAAAGGTGTTCATCCTTTGAAAAATGAGCCAAATCTGGCTTTTACAGTGCATGGGTCGAGCCCAGGAGAGAGAAAACATGAAAAAACATGGGAGCCATTCCCCATTGACAAAAATGCATTAAAAACAGCATGGAAGTCCTTACAAACCCATGCCCTGACATTTTTGACCATGTTGGAGAAGAATACGACCCATTTTGAATTAAAATTGGTTGTTGAAACGTCAGTTCTATCCATGGGCGAGTACCAGAAGCATTTTTTAATTTTCTCCCTCCAAACTGAACCAAAATTCAAAATTGACCATGGAATCTTATAGATAATTTCACCAGCTTTCCATTGATATAAAGAACATGAAAATACGAGCTCTGGATCGAAAGTTATGGTGATTTGAAGTTTTAGGGCAAAAACAGGCCAAAATCGGATCGGCGGGCAAAAAGTTTGAATTTTTACCCATTTGGTCTTTGGAACATTTTTCAAATTTTCCCCACACTCCACCACTCTAGGTGCCACATGGCACGTTTTGATTGGGTGCAGGCCCTTCCTGACCATTTTTTCCTTCGGGTCGCTTGGTGTTTTTTCGCCCTTGGACACGTGGCAACTCCTGATTGGCTGCGGGCCTTCTAGGGAAAAATTTCCCACCAAAACTCCACTGAGCCATAACTTGAAAAATACATGGAGTTAGGAGGAAAAATTTACCTTTCTGGAAAGCTGAGAAAGAGCTCTATCCAATGGTGCCATTTCCAAAAGGTTTTGAGTGCCTAAAAAGTAAAAATTTATGACTGAGGCACAATAGAAGGAAAGAATGAAAGGGAGTTAGCCACAAAATGAGTAGGGGGCACATTTGGATAACAATTTTGGTGACTCAGAGGGGTCATCTGCCTGCTGGATGAATGATCAGTAGCCTGAAGCAATCCATTGGGCATGGAGTCATGAGTAGTAGCCTAAAAACTGATCTGAACTTTGAAAACTTCCCTCTGAACCGCTTGAATCCCACTGGACATGGAGTTGTTCCCACCAAAATGCCATCAAAATGAACTGTGCAAGAGCAAAACCAGCAGCACCAAAACTATGTACAAACTGAAAATCATACATGCTCCAAATGGAACATGCAGAGTGTGCACAAGCACTTCTTCTACTGAAAGCAAACCTACCTACTCTACTCTAACTGGAAGCAAAGGTGAGCTAAACGAACCCTGCAACTGGTTGTGCAAAATAGCTTCCTTTCTTCAAAATTGGCAGCCATGCAAATGATTTGGAGCTGAGTATGGCTGATTGGATGAGTGGAAAATCAACAAGAAGCTGGTCTTCTACCCAAATTAGCAAGGTGTCAACTAAAAAAAAATCCAATACCTCTTTTAGTTGCTCTGCATTTGGATTGGAGAGGTATGACAACTGATCCTTAGAACTTTGCAGCTCATCCTCATGCTTAGAAGCAAGCATGACTGGTTATGGCTTCTCCTTTGGCTCCAATGAAGCCAAATACCTGATTGGGCAAGGTTTGATCCGTTGAGTATGCCCATAATTCTGATTTTCAATTCCAAGAATGGAGTTCTCTTGTAGACCTTGAATGGATGGTGTGGAAGCAATGGTAGAACCCTTCTGCCCTTTCTCTTCCTCCAATGAAGGACATGAAAGATTAAAATCTTCCAATCTTGGTTCCAAAGAGCTTCTATAAGATATAGGCTACTGCAAATGAATACTCTCCTCCATGACAATAGGCTCTTTTGTTTGGAAGATGGATGATGAAAGAGAGAATGGTGGAAACTCAACCGGTTCTTCTTCATCAAAACAATCCTCCAAATCAGACAGGTAAACTGCCTCATTGTTGTCCTGCTGCAAATGTTCAACCTCTCCCATGGCGTTCTCTTGATCTACAACTTGATCACCATGGTTTCTTTCATCCTCCAGCATTGAGTTTGAGGGATCAAACTCTTCTTCAGTACTATAACTTGAGAGAGATGAAGTAGAGAGAAGAACTGAAGGTTCTTCTATAACCTACTTTGTGCTCAAAGCCTTTGGATCTGAACTTTTCTCCCCCACAGCTGGAATGTGCTCCTCTTCTTTTGGATTTGGAGCAGATTCTCCTTCCTCTTGATGTCCCTCATGACTGATTTTTGCAATTTGAATTGGATCAGCATTTCCTTCAAATAGGGTGCCAACATGGACACTATATTCTGAACAAATTGATTGCTGATCTGCAACTCCTTTTTGTTCTTCTTCTGCTGCAACAAAATCATTCCTGACCACCATTTGTTCTGTAACTCCAACCTCTTCTGAAGGTTTCATCAGCAAAGGGATCTTCTTCATCCCAAATTTAAGAGCCCAACTCTTCAAAATTTGAATTTCTTCATCCTTGTTTGGCTTCTCTTTTTGTTATCCTTCATGACTGATTTTTGCAATTTTTTGTGGTGGTGGAGGAGGTAAAACCTCTTGTTTCTTTGGAGGAGAGGGTGTTTCATTTAGCTCTTGTGGAGGGGATGACTGTTTGGAAGGGAAAAGGACAGAAGAATTGAGATGAGGTGGAAGAATAGGGGGTGGAGAAATGGATTCAACACTTGGGACAACAAATGGAGAGTTTAAAACTTGACACTGCTGAGATAAAATAGATTGGGAAAGAGGAAAAGAAAAGGCATGAGATGGTGTGCTTACCCATTGACAAGGTTGTTGAATACTCCTCTCATACACCTCTATTCCTTCAATCCACTTTGCAAGAAATGGCAGCGTTGCAATCATGAAGTCAAGCTTCTCTTGAGGGTTGTAATGCCTTGGGAAAGGTCCCACCCATGGACAGGGTGCTCCACAACCGATTCCAAATGCTTTCATTTGTGCTTGAGCCCTGGATTGCACCATGTTTACCTCCATCTTTTGGATTTTCTCCAACAGACCAGCATCTTGCATCTGATTGTCTTCATTGTATGCACACCCTTGCTCTTGGAAAGCTCCATAGCCAAACTGATTTTGAATTTGTTCAAAATGCTGATTTGGAGGATTTAAAAAACATGTTGGAGGTGGGAAACATTGCTGCTGTTGTAAATGTGAGTTCCATGATGGAAATGAAGTCATGATTGCACAACTTCATGGAATGGAAAAGAATGAAAGAGATGGAAAGAATAATGGATGGAAATGGATGAAAAACAGGTCTGCAACTTCAGAAATGGGTTGCTGATCAGATGGAGTCGCCAGATGTGTTTGCAAGTGCCTCCAAAGGCTGAAATCTTCACAGGAACACACCAACCTACAAAATATGAAGTGGAAGACCTCTAAGGTCCCACCGGGCATGCCAAAACTATTGTTGCAAATCAGCAGCACCCCTGGATGCAAATCAGGTTTCTAAGTTGATGTTTCAGGCATCCAGTGTGATTGCACAACATTGAAACCTCTCTCCAAGTGTGGGACTTGCAAGATGAGAGAGGAATCTCCAGATTAGAGGCTGGTTCCTCAAACTCCTCTGATTAGATCTATTATTTGCACAACTGCAGAGGTTCAGATCCTAATTTTATCCTAATTTGCAAGGAGACAGGGATAAGAAATGCAAAAATTGAAACTAAACTGATAAGGGTGATACACCAAAGGAGTGGTGAGCACTTCTTGTTCATGAAAATTGACACAAATCAGAAATTGCAACATAAAACATCATGCACAGGTTGATAAGCTGTAATCAAGAGTTTGAAATGAAGCAAACAACACATACAAAGGACTGAAAGCATTCACAGAGCCTGCATTGTGATTTTCAACATCAAAATCCTTGTATTCCAACACCAAAGAGGTAGAAAAACCTGTTACAATCCCTGGAAGGTCTGATACTTCCAAAATCACTTGTTGAAGGTGAAAACAGAAGCTTGTTGTGCAAAAAGGTGTTCATCCTTTGAAAAATGAGCCAAATCTGGCTTTTACAGTGCATGGGTCGAGCCCAGGAGAGAGAAAACATGAAAAAATGTGGGAGCCATTCCCCATTGACCAAAATGCATTAAAAACAGCATGGAGGTCCTTACAAACCCATGCCCTGACATTTTTGACCATGTTGGAGAAGAATGCGACCCATTTTGCATTAAAATTGGTTGTTGAAACGTCAGTTCTGTCCATGGGCGCGTACCAGAATCATTTTTGATTTTCTCCCTTCAAAATGAACCAAAATTAAAAATTGACCATGGAATCTTGTAGATAATTTCACTAGCTTTCCATTGATATAAAGAACGTGAAAATCCAACCTCTTGATCGAAAGTTATGGCGATTTGAAGTTTTAGGGAAAAAACAGGCCAAAATCGGATCGACGGGCAAAAAGTTTGAATTTTTACCCGTTTGGTCTTTGGAACATTTTTCAAATTTTCCCCACACTTTGCCACTCCAGGTGCCACATGGCATGTTCGGATTGGGCATGGGCCCTTTCTGACCATTTTTTCCTTTGGGTCGCTTGGTGTTTTTTTCGCCCTTGGACACGTGGCAGCTCCTGATTGGCTGCGGGCCTTCTAGGGAAAAATTTCCCACCAAAACTCCACTGAGCCATAACTTGAAAAATACGTGGAGTTAGGAGGAAAAATTTACCTTTATGGAAATCTAAGAAAGAGCTTTATCCAATGGTGCCATTTCCAGAAGGTTTTGAGTGCCTAAAAAGTAAAAATTTATGACTGAGGCACAATAGAAGGAAAGAATGAAAGGGACTTAGCCACAAAATGAGCAGGGGGCACATTTGGATAACACATCCCTACATGTTAGTACATTTTGCAATGGTGAAAAAAATGGATAACACCACCCACTAGGCATCATCGTGTAAATTATACAGGTTTTGGACTTTTGTGTTAAGTAGATTTTGGGGATCTCGTAATATTTTTCACAAGCTTATGAGATACAAGAGTGGGATGATGCAATTGTAGTTGGGTATTCTTCTTTGATGAAAAATAATACTTGGGATTAGGTATCTTTTCCTAAAGGAAGAAATATGGTTAGGTGTAAGTGGGTATACCAAACCAAATACACAATTTGATGGTTCCATTGAAAAGTATAAGGCTCATCTTGTTGCAAAGGGTTTTTCACAAGTTAAAGGTATAGATTACTCGATTCTTTTACACTCATTACCAAGATGGATTATGTACACCTTGTACTTGTTATTGTTGCATCACGGGGTGGCCCATATACTAGATAGAGGTGAAGAGTCCCTTCTTACATGGATATTTACAGGAGTAAATATGACAATGAACAACCTTAGGATTCATTCACACGACTATTCTCTTGTTTGTAGACTCGAAGGTCTCTCTGATCTCGAGTAGGCACCTTAGGCTTGGTATGAGAATATGGATTCTTTTCTTCTATCTACTATTTTTTTGTTTTCACTCCGATCATATGGTATATCTCCGGAATGTTGGTGAGGATATTGTGATACTTGTCTTGTATGTTGATGATCTATTACTTACTAGCATCTCTTATTCCCACATTCATAATTTTTAGAGGGCTCTTTCCACACACTTTGACATGACAGATCTTGGGTTATTACCTTATTTCCTTGGTTTTCCAATTTCTCGAGATAGATTTAGGGATTAATTTGAGTCAGCAAAAGTACACCCATGATCTTCTTCAGCATTTTTATATGGTTGATTGCAAGCCAATTCCATCTCCTTTTTAGTCTAGGTTACTCTTACTTCCACATGTACCACTCCACTTTTGATCCTACATTGTATAGGTAGTTGGTTGGAAGTATCATGTACTTGGTCCATAATTTCCCTAATATTTCATTTGTAGTAGGTCTTGTATCTTGGTTTGCAACTTCTCCTCGTAGTAATCACTAGCATGATGCTAAAATCATTTTACGCTATTTGCAGGAACTTCCCACTTTGGATTACACTACACTAGGGGTTCTACTCAGTTGGTTGGATATATAGATTCAGATTGGGCGAGGTTTTATTGACGACATGAATTCCACTTCGAATACCTTTTTTATCTTAGTTCTTCTCCGATTGCTTGGTGTTGGTCCGAAAATCTATCGCTGGACAGATCTATGGATAGACGAGCCAACAGTGTGCAGGGCATAGCCCCTCTTTGAGTCAGCAAAGCGAAACTGGTTTATTGCTATTCTACCAGCAGGAATCTATGCAAGTCTCACAGATTCTGCCTTCGGGGGTTTGGGATCTCATCCCAGTGGGGTGTTTCCGACTGTGAAAAGAAAGGAAAGGAAGAGGGGATGAGGAAAGAGCAGGTCCGAAGGAAGAAAAGAAATGAATTCCAAAGCAGAAAGGTCAGAAGATTTATGTTTTGGGATTGGTAGTAAACAGAGCCAAACCTACTTGCATAAATAAACAAAGCAATACTGATGATGAATAAATGACAATGAAACAGAAGCAGATTTAACAGAATAAGCACATAGATCAGACATAAGAAAGATCTAATGGCGATAACACAGGTATTCAGCACAAAGTCTAAATATTTGTATTAATTACTCTTCTGTTACAAAAAGCTCAAAGTCTCTTTTCCTTACTCCTATTTCTTATCTGAAAGATATTCACTCATGCATCCATAATACTACCAGTGTTGGAGTATTTATAGAAGAAGAAGGGAAAAGAAGGCAAAAAGGAGCCAACAACTATTTACAAAGATATTTACAAAATATCTAAAAGTCATGTTGACTTTTTACAACTTGATGGATGACATCATCCCATGATGCAACATGGATGATGTCATCATTTGCATCAACATACTTCAGATATTTCCAGAAAGACGAAGAAGAGAAAGGGAAAAGAAGAAGAAGAAGAAGAAGAAGAAGGAGCAGCAACTATTCGTCATCATCATCTTGTGGCCGAAAGGGGGTGGACTGCTTTTGTTGCTCCTCAGGTGACGAGATATGGAACTGAGAGCGGTATTCCATGAACTTGTTGATTATTGGCCCAAGTTGATCCTGAGAAGGATCCTTGTGCCTATCGCTTATTACCTCACAAGTCTCCCGCTCATCTATGAGCTTCTCTGGGAGTTTGGAAAAGTCCTTTTCCGCCTCAATGAGGAACCCGATGAAGTCCCTACAGGCCAGCAGGTTGTTGATAGATTCAGTGTCAAATGTGACCTCTGGCCCCGTTCCTTGAGAAGTGATCTCCTTGAAGATCCGGATGGTTTCATCAGCTGACCTTAAGGTAAAGGAAGGAGTGAGCAACCCTGGAGACATGTTGAGAACAATTCGCTCCATTTGGTGCATCGCATCGTGGCTTCTCCTTGACTTTGTCAATCTTTTCTAGAATAAATTCTAGCTGATCCACCTAATAGTCCAGAGTGCACATGATTTTGTTGAGAGCCCTTGGGTGGCCGAAGATGCCGAACTTGACCAGATCTTTGACTGAACAGTCGAACATTTGTTGGAAGGCCTCGTGCTGCAGTCTAGCATGTTCCAGCTCTTCTGATATGGGCCCTGCTAGCGCTTGGAGCTCTTTATTCACCTTATTGATATTTAGGTACAAGTCAGAGAACTCGGCGATCACTTTTTCGTTGTCTTTGAGGATTTGGCTCCTCCAAGCGGCAACGGCCATACCCTGCTCGGCAATCTTGGCATACTCGTTAATTTTCTCCTGGCTGAGAAGCTCAGAAGTCTCGGCGGCAGTTGTGGGAGGCGCACTACCCATCTTCTGTAAGGCTTGGAGCAGATATTTGTTTTGCTCCTTTAGTTGCCTTTTCTCTTCCTTGGTTTCCTGAAGCTTCTTGCAGAGGGCGTTAATCTGGAAAGAGCCTCCCCCTGAAGACTTTCGGAGGATGTCCCCATTGTGACTTGGGTCACAGTAAAATCTGTCGAGAGACAGATCCTTTTTCTCTTTGAGAGGATTGGGGTATGCGATTTCCATAACTCTTTCCCCTACAACACTTTGGGAGAAGCGCGTGACAGGATTTTGCTTCTTCGCCCCCTTAAATGGGATCACGGAAAAGTCCATCGGAGTGATGGGAACTTTCCTCTTCTGCTGACTTAGCTGCTGAGAGATCCAGGCTGGACCTATGGTAGAAGGACCGGAAACAGAGGAGGGGATAGCTGCAGTAGTAGAGGGGAAAAACGTGGAGACACGTGGCGGCGGCATTGAGAGAATAGCCGAAGAAGTGCCCACGAAGGAAGGGAAACTGCAGCAGCGGAAGACATAGGAGGGGAAGGGAGCTCGGAGATGAGGGAAGAAATGGAGGAGGAAAGATCAGCGAGGGAAGAGAAGATAGATGAAGAGGCGAGGGGAACAGTAGAAGAAGGGGAAGAGGACACGACCAAAGGGATGGTCGCTTGAGTCACTCGAGGAGGGGAAGGAAGAGAAGAAGGAGGGACGGAAGGAACTTCGGTTGTTGTAACAATGCCGACATCCTGAGTGGATGGGCCAATTGGAACTTCCTCTTCTGCTTCTTTCTCTGGTGTGACCAGAGATATTACCTGCTCGGGTGCCGCGGAAGGAGGACTCTCAGGGGCTTCTTCTTGGGTGGTGCTGGACTCACCCTCTACGCCTTTGCCTTTACCTTGAGGCTGCTTTTTGGATCGTGGAGGTGCGTTACCCAGTGGGGAGGTAGTGAAATCAACCCCGAGGTAGATTAGGCCGTTCATCCGGCACCAATGTTCTGTCCTCCGCAAAGTCTCCTTGACCCTCTCCTCAATTGTCTGAGGAGCCTTAGTTCTATCAATGGCCGGAAAGGGCCAATCATCCCCATCTGTATCAGTATATACCTTGTCTACTTCATCTTCGTAGTTTGGAAGCCTTTGGGGACAATGGCTATCCCGTATTGGATGATTTCTGCCAATGCTAGGCGAGAATGATCCTTTCTTCTGAGCTCTACCTCATGGAGGACGTCAATATAAATATCCTCGATCTGAGGAACATGGATTGGATCAAGCTTTGCTCTTGGCAGGCAGCCCCTTGGGTCGAAGGTAGGCCTGGCTGGGAAGTCGTGTTTCAAATTAAGTAACTCCAGCTCTGCAAACATTTCCTTCGCCTTGTGGTGGGTAGAGCATGTGTATCGGCCCACTGTGAGGGGGAAAGGAGTTCCACCCTTCTTTCTTTTAAGGCATTTTTCGTGGTATGTGACCAGCTGCCTTGATAGCTCTAGTAGAATCAGTTTAGGCCCAGCATACCTTGGTAGCCTGGTTGGCTCTCCCAAAAAGTTGACAGCCCTCAGATAGGTGAATGTGGGAAATTGGGTGAACAGGGCCCCCCATTTCTCCGTGGCTGCCACTATGTTTTTGGTCGTACGACCATGAGTCATATTCGGCCTCAGCAGGCAGATGACGTGGTAAAAGAATGCATCGTTGATTTTGGTGAATTGGGCGATGCTATTCTCCAGCCTCAGTTCTGGATAATATTCATATATTTTGACCTGAGGCCAAACTCCACTTCGTGTTAGGCCTGGATAATCCCTCTCTGACGCTGCAGCGTAGACCACGTAGGAGTTCATATGGAATACTCCCATTGTGCTGAATTGTTGTAGCTGCTCGGAGATGGTGCTGCTTATAATTTCCCCGAGAAAAGCGCGATCAGGCAAATTCTTGTTCATTGTTTCCAAGTAGCGCAGCATCCATTTATGGAAGTAATGGGCGTCAGAAAGCCCGAAGACCCTGCTCAGGAAGGTAATGGTATCGCTGAGCTCTTCTGAGAAGTCACTGCGGTGGATGATTTGGGGCCACCGGGTTACCACCTTCTTATTTTTCAGATATACTTCGTTCATTAGCTACATACATTGGTCTTCATTGTCTTCCCAGGCCTTGATGCACTCTGCTTGGCTAACGGCCACAAAGTGCCGATGGTGAGGATGCCGAGTATGATCTCAAAATGATGGGCGGAGGTTAATGACTACCTTGCCCCTTGCTGTTTTCGACACACCTTGTGTCTTTATTATAAGACTGGGCAACCACCATCATAAATTCATTATTGACGGTGCTGACGGGGATTCCTCCGGCGAAGTGCAGGGCACTGCCTATTAGTTTGTCCATCCATGGACTCCTTGTAACTTTCTGAGTTCTGGCCCAGAATTCCTCCATGTCGATATGCCCCAATTCTGAGTCTCTGACGTCCATGCTGCATTCGGCCTGTGACTCGGGCATTCTGACCCTCTGATATTTGTATTTCATTTCTTCCTCCGTAGGCTTAGCCTTTCCTTTCAATTTGATAGGTCTTTTGCTGGATGTTGACATATGTTCTTCTAAGTTTATCTGCTGATCTGCATGAAGAAGAAGCGAAACCCAACGTAGAAAGGTTGTATCAGTCATTTGATTTCCCATTGAAGTGCTAACAGAAGAAAGAGTTAGTTATTTTCAGGCTCAGGGCGCAGGGCGCATGAAAATTGCAGCTTACAGGGCTAAATAGGTAAGGCGCACAGGAAGAGGGTGTTGCAAGGATAAAACTGGCGCCAAAGGCGCATGGCGCATGCATACTGCAGATTGCATTTTATAAAGGGCGCATGG
Organism: Taxus wallichiana var. yunnanensis; assembly: GCA_018340775.1. NCBI lineage: Eukaryota > Viridiplantae > Streptophyta > Pinopsida > Cupressales > Taxaceae > Taxus > Taxus wallichiana. The sequence goes on along the minus strand of CM031235.1, from coordinate 10,031,513 downwards.
AATTTTCATGTTGCATTGGGATTTGGTGCGCCCTTTGGCACATGGATGGTTCGTGTAACAAGAACTTTTCGTGCGCCAAAGGGAGCATGGCGCGGCACACGAAAGGTTTACACAACATGATGTTATTGTAATCGGGGATGCGCCTATGCCTTCAAAGATTTGTACTTAGCGCAGATAAAGCTTGTGTTGCATGGATGCTGGGTGCGCCATTGGCGCATGGAAATGTGATGCAGCAAGGAAGGATTGTGCGCCAAAGGGGCGCAAGTTTAGCACTTGCAGCATGTGAAAGAGTGCGCGCCATTGGCGCGGGTTTTGTTCATGTAACAGGGGTGACAGATGCGCCGAAGGCAAGAGAGAAACAGTGAACTAAATCACTCTCAAAGGGGTCTTTACATGGTTTAGATTTCTTCTTCTCCTCTTTTCCTTTTTGACAGGTCATTTGGGTAAATGAAATGGTTAAAACCAGGAGGGTTACAAACCATTGTTTCTAGGATGACATCCTCCTCCAGCAGATCTGGAAAGAGGAAGATAAGGAAAGACAACATGCAGGGGGGAAAAAGCTCAACACATGCATATCAAAAACCAAACCAGCAAGCAAGAAGCACTATCTAGCAAAACTCACGAAAGAGACAAGAGCACTTACCCGGATAAATAGCAAAAATCTGGAAAATGGGTCCACAACGCGTTGAAAACGACGAGGCAGGGGCTGACAGGCTCAGAGAAAGGAAATCACGTGCTCTGCGAATAGTGAAAATGACATTTGGGCACGCAAACACATATATATATAGGTGAGCTGGTCATCAATGTGCCACCCACTTTTTAAAGGGCGCATGAGAGTTGCTGTCGACAGGGAAAAGCGTGCGCCCTTTGGCGCATGAAAACGTTTGCCAGTAGGAAATTAAGCGCGCCTTTGGCGCACCAAAAGCTATGTCGACATGAAGTTATGTGCGCCCTTTGGCACACCAAAACATGGCGCAACAAAAGTTGTGCCAACACAAAGGCGCATGCGCCTTGGCGCACGCAGGGAAGGCTCAACATACTTTGGCGCACCAAAAGGTGTGTTGACACTGAAAATCATGCGCCAAAGGTTTTAAAGGGGGCGCACCAAAAGTTGGTGTTACATAGCAATTTCATGCGCCCAGCCAAAAAAGGCTCAAAAGACTAAGTTCGAAAAACCAGATTTCCCGGGAAGGGATTTTACAACGTTTCGAACGCAAGGGATCCCTAACGAGGGATCGGAACAAAATTTCGGTATGGTTATCGGTAAAATTGCCCTTGTCAATTTTACGGGATAACACTTGGGTGTGCAAAAAGCAACATGTTATTGCAATTTCATCTTCGAGAGACAGAGTATAGGGAAAGCGTTATAGTGATTCAATGATTATTTGGATTTAAACATTATTGAAAAATTTTGGATTCCCACAGGATTCACCGATTGTACTTAGTATGACAACCAAAGTGTAATTCACATTTCTTGCAACCTGTTAGGAAAAACAATGACGAAGCATATTGAGATTCACATATACTTCATTCATCAAACATGTTCAAGATGGATTTCTTTGTTTGGAGTACATTCGACTCGAGCAGAGTTTCCAACATCTTTATGAAGCCTTTTTGCTTCACCTCGCTACCTTGATTCGTATGGCATGCTTGGGGTTTTTGAAGTTATTCTTAGGGGGTGTTCGTGAGAACATATTCCTTCTTCTTATTTCTCTTTCCTTCTAGTAGGATTCTTTCCTACTTTTGGTTCAAGATTTCTTCATGGATATATTGTACATGAGTACCTAATCAGGCCTAGTTGTTGGGACTCATACTATGGATATGCCACTTTTATTTTGGGCCCCTAACTTCACTTGAAGGGGGTGTTAGAGTAGGTATTTACCTTAGCTCATGTTCACCTAGGTATTTTTTTTTTTATTTATCCTCACCCACTTATGTGTGTGGATATTTATTTTATCTTATTTAGATATTAGGAAGATATTATCTAGTTGTTAGGTATAGTTCTTTCCTTGATCTATGGTATTGAATAGTTCTTTGATGACTATTTCTTTCCTAAATCTATAGACTTGACTAGTTTTTTTATGACTAGTTTTGTCCTTGATTTATGGCTTGATCTACGACCTTGATACATTCTTAGATTGATCTTCCTTTCCTATATAAGTAAGTCTTTTTCTCATTATACTTCATAGAGTTCCATAATAATATATGATATTGTTGCTCATTTATTTGTAAAGTTATTTTGGCAAATTTCTTTCATCTTATTGAGTGTGGTGTTTTATTAGCATTTGAGTTCTTTGTGGCTTATTATGATTTGTTTATCATTCCTTTTAGATATTGAGTATGGTAATAACCTAGAAATAAACCACTCAATTCTTTTTTCTCCATCATGGACTCATCTAATTTCCTAACTATTTATTTAAACCTTTTACAAAAATCATTTATTGATTCCCCCTCTTTCTATATTAAACATCTCATTTTACTAACACTCTTTCTCAATGCATTTAGGTAATGGTAATATGATTTCAACTCCTTAATTTCATCCCATGTCTTATTATGTGTTGGAATTATTTTCATGTACCATTTCAATATGTTATCTTTGTGTTCCCACAAAATAAAATAATTTAACTTATGCATACGTGATATTGTTACTCCTTTAGTAGGAATCTAAAATGAATAAGTGTTTTTATAATACTTAGTATCTATTCTAAAAATAGGAATCTATTGATCTCCATAAGTATCACCTAGATTCCCCTCCCACAACATAAAATATGTTAATGTTGTTAGAAGTTAGTCAAGGGAGTGTGTAAGCACATGAAACCTAGATAGAGTCTCATGCAAGCTCTCCCTCTAATGAAAATAGGGTGCACACACAAGAAGGCACAATAGGAAGTTCAATGTAGGTGTGGATAATCCTTCTCCAATGTTTCTTTCCTCTCTTGTAAAATCTTGGTGGCTAAATGATATGAGCTAAGGAATATCTCAAGATAAAAAAGAGAGTGGATGTTTATGATTTATATGAGGGAATTTTCTGGTTTGTTCGTATGTTTTGGTGGTACTGTGTATGGAAATGTGAAATTGGGAAATGGTAGGGGAAAACCTTATAAATATAAGCATGAGTGCATAGGAGGTTTGTGAATCAATCATTCATTACGCACATGGTGGATACAAGTGCAAAAGGTTACATGTAATGAGTATCACCTAGAATCATCATACAATTAGCAATAAAACCCGATTACAAGGTTTATTCCTAATTTAACCAAATAATTAAAATTGAAAAATAGATAAGGGTGGGAAGAGAGAGAAATGGATTTGATGGCGCATAAGATATCCCTTTGGAGTTTGCAAAGGAATATTTGAGAAACAATATTCCATATCATACCAACATTCACTCGATCAAGATAGGAAAAAGGTGCAAGAGTATGAAGAACTTGTTATGGAGAAAGGAAGAACATAATATTGTTGGGCATGCAAGAAATGAACGCTAACTCAAATCACACAATGAAATATACATCTATGAAGATCAGGGAGATCTACTTCAACCAGTGTGGAAAGAGTGCACACAACATCAATATACAAGGTGAAAGCACAAGTAGAAATAAGTGAACAAAGGAAAATGCATTAAAGCATTCAAATATTCTTTCTACAAGGATCCAACCAAAATAAATCATTTTAGCTAGGTATTTATAGCAACATAACACAACTACTTGAGGAAAAATTACAAATATTACATTTAATGGCCTCATCCAACTACGCAATGTAGATTTGACAAAGTAGATACATGGGATGCCATACAGACAAATCAAATTAAATGCATTCCTAGAAGATATAGAAGAAAAATACATATGATAACCAGTCTTTTTCAAACATCATTTGATGTATTATGACACGTAGATATGGCTTGAAGAATCAGTCAAGCTTAATTTGAGTATATGTGACTCTAAGTTATGACATGGTGTGATTAAGCTGGATCTTCACCAACTTCTCTTGTTGAAAATGAAAAGATAAAATTCAACGACATGATGTCAATTATGTATATTTTTGTTGTTATAATTGGTGGTTTGTGCTGAATTTGAGGTGTTTTTTTTTTTTTAATGACCGTGTACAATTTTTATTCTATGAAATGGAACTATTGGGACTTTTTAACTTTCTTGCTCCCTCCTTTGGGAAACTTCCACGATCAAACCTTAAATTCCTATGAGGTAAAAGAAGAGTTGAAATTTACTTATATAAAATGAGGCATGAAAATAAAACATAAATTGTCGTCATGTATTGAGTTGTGGAGCTAAATTACTTCAAAAATAGCATCCTTTATGAACTTGTTGGAATACATAGTAACCGACATCGGTCAAATGACCGGTGTTGGTCACTGGGACGAGAATCGGTCAAGCAAGTAGAAACCGGTATTTGTTAGGGTTACTGACATCGGTTACCTATGCATGATTGTTTTTATTTAAGTCACGGGAATTAGATCTAACCTTTGATTAAAAGGTGATCTAATGGTTGTAATTGCATAGCTAAGTTTCCCTAAGTATGTATATGCTTATATAAGCTTGAAAGATAGGGTTAGAAAGGTTAGATTGTGAAAGATTGATCATAATTGTAAGAAGGAATTCTTGGAGAGAGAAAAAAGAAGCTTGTGAGGAAGAAAGTACTGTACATCTAGGAGGTGTGGAAGATTGTAGATCTTCATTGTATATCCTCTGTAAAGCTTTGAATAATATATTGGTTGTTTCTTAGTGGACGTAGCCCACACTGGGTGAACCATATTATATCTTATGTATTATTCTTGGTTTATTTCCATATTTATTATTTATATGCTTAGATATGAATATATATTTGTATAACTGGTGTGATTAACCCCAACAACTGGTATCAGAGATTTTTTGTTTGAGGGTTTTGTGTGTTGACAGATTTACTCACAAAGGGATTTCTGATTGAGTGGGAGCTACAAAGCAATGGAAGAAGATGAAAAATACAGATTTGAGAAATTTTACGCTCGTAATTATCAATTATGGAAGATGTAGGTGGAAAATTATTTGTATCAGAAAAATCTATACTTATTGTTGGATGAGAAGGCAAGACCTGTAAAGATGACTGATGAAGAATGGAAAGTTCTTGACAAAAATGATCTCGGGATCTATAATATTGATCTGGCGGGGATCTTTGACTTCAAATATTACCAAAGCAAGAACCACACGGTAGAGTTGATAAAATATTTATCTAATTTATATGAAAAACCTACTCATTCAAATAAATTTTATTTGATGAAAAAATCATTTAATTCAAAGATGCAAGAAGGTGAATCTACATCAAGTCGTTTGAATGATTTATGTTCTATTGTAAATAAATTAAAATTGGTTAATATTTTTCTTGATGATGAAGTGAAAGCACTTTTATTCTTATGTTATTTGTCAGATAGTTGGGATAACTTGGTAATTTTTGTTAGTAATACATAAATCGTCTACTGCTAATATTTTAAAGTTTAATGATGTGGTTAGTATAACCTTGAATGAAGAAATACGAAGGAAAAGTATAGTAGAATCATCATCGGTAATGCTTTGAATGTAAAAAGTGGGGGAAATCAGAAGGATTGATCCAAGAGAAAGAATAATGAGAAATCAAATTTTAAGAATGGCATATCTAAATCCATAGGTAAAGGAATAATCATTGTTGTAATTGTGGAAAGAAAGGACATGCAAAGAAGGATTGTTAGTTCAAGGAAAATAAAGAGAATGTACTAGAGAAAGGTAAAGAGGAAAATTTTACATCTTTTGAGGTAATGCATGATTCCCTTATTCTCTCCTTGGATAATAAAATTTAATCATGGGTTTTAGATTGGGAGCTTCTTTCCATGCTACCCTAATAAGGGTTATTTGAAATTATGTTAAGGGTAATTTTGGGCATGTTTATTTATGAGATAATGAACTATGCAATATTATTGGTAAAGGAGAAGTTAATCTAAAATTTTAGAATGAAAATACATTGATATTGAAATATGTGAGGCATGTGCCAAGACTCAAGAGAAATCTAATTTCTGCAAGACAACTATGTGAATTTGGTTACATTGTTACATTCACAACTTGACTCTTGGAAGGTTACCAAGGGATATCTTGTTGTAGCAAGAGGTAAGAAGGTAGGAAAATTTTATTTTTATACATGTATTACTGATTCATTTTCTATGTTATCTACTTCAGATTCAAATGCAAGCATGTGGCATAATCAGCTAGGCCATATGAGTCAAAAAGGAATGTAGATCTTAAAGGCTAAGGGTAAGTTATCATATTTGAAAGATGTAGATCTTGATTTATGTGAGCATTGTATATTTGGAAATAAAAGAGAGTGAGATTTCTCAAAGTTGGGTCAATAAAGAAGGAGAAAAAATTGGAGCTTGTGCACTCAAATGTGTGGGGACCAGCCTAGGTAGCTTCTCATGGAGGATCCCAATATTATGTGACTTTCATTGATGATGCCACAAGAAAGGTATGGGTTTATTGTATTAAAAATAAATATGATGTCTTAAAGACTTTTAAAAGATGGAAAACCCTTGTGGAAAATGAATCAAATTCAAAGTTAAAATGCTTTAGATATGACAATGGTGGTGAGTACTGCAACAAGGCTTTCAATGATTATTTTTCAGTGAATGGAATATACAGAGAAATAATTGTTCTTAAAACACAACAGGAGAATGGTGTTGCTAAAACAATTAATATGACAATCATGGAACATACAACAAGCATGAGGATACATGTTGGATTACCCTTGTAGTTTTGGGTAGAAGTAGTAGAAACAACGGTTTATTTAATTCATTGTAGGCCTTTAAGTGCACTAAATGGTGGAATACCAGAAGAAGCTTGGACTGGAAAAGAGGTAGATATTTCTTTTCTTATAGTATTTGGTTCATAAGCTTTTGTGCATGTTGATAAAGAAAATAGAAAGAAGTTGGATGCTAAATCCAAGAGATGTACTTTTATTGGTTATGGCTCTAGTGATTTTGGATTCTATTTTTGGGATTTTAAAGACTCTAATATTGTTAAGAGTCGTGACATTAAATGGAATGAAAAGAGAATGTACAGGGATCAAGTTTTGGTATCCAAAGACGAACCAATTGGAAAGTGTGAGGAATTAAACTCATTCGTGGATTTAGAAAATACATCTATAGGTACGAGTGTGTCGGTCGTCTCAAGTATCGGTTAAACAAAACCGCATCAGTCATCAGGACCAATGTTGGCTACAAAAGAGCACGAATATCGTCAATCGGCGTTGGTTAGCTAAGCGCATCGGCGGCAGGAGGTAACTAGCGTTGGTCTATCTTTCATCAAAGATGGATACTAATGTACAAGATGTATAGATTGAGCCTCTAGCAGATCTCGGTAAGTAGCACCCCGGATCTCGAGTAAGAAGGTCACAAAGGGTAAGTAGACCTCCATAAATTATTACACCTTCCTTATTTTATCTATTATTGAGTGATAGTGGTGAACCATAAATTTTGAAGAAGCAATACAGGATGAAACCCACAAGAAGTGGGAGTATGGCATGGATGAGGAGATGGACTCCTTGGAATAGAACCAGACATGGGATTTGGTTAAGTTTCCAGCAGGTAAAAGAACATTGTAAAACAAATGGGTTTACAGGATCAAGGAAGAAGAGGGTGGATAGAAAAGATACAAGGAAAGGCTTGTGGTAAAAGGATTTACATAGAAAGTAGGTATTGATTTTGGTGAGATATTTTCTCTGTAGTAAAAATAACTTTCATACGTATTATATTAAGTTTAGTTGTAGTAGAATATTTGCATTTAGAGAAACTTGATGTTAAGACGGCTTTCCTTCACGGTGATTTGGAGGAAGAGATATATATGCAAAAACCACTTGGATATGAATTCAAGGGTAAGGAGAAACTTGTGCGAGTTGAAAAAGATCGTGTATGGGCTCAAGCAAACCCCAAGGCAATGATATATGATGTTTGATAGTTTTATGCATGACCATGGTTATATGAGATGTGAATTTGACCATTGTGTTTATTTCATGAAACTTGAAAATGGAAGCTATATTATTTTGTTATTGTATGTGGATGATATTCTTATAACATGTTCTATTATGCAGGATATTGTTGAGCTTAAAGAAAATTTAGCTCATACATTTGCAATGAAGGATTTAGGAGCTGCAAAGAAAATCCTTGGTATGTAAATTCATTAGAGAGATGGGAAGAATAAGAAATTTTATTTTTCTCGGGAATATTATATCAATAAGGTGTTGGAAAGGTTTAATATGTAGTATTCAAAACCTATAAGTACACCTATGATTTGGACACTTAAAATTAAGAAAATATCGGTGTCCTACATCATATGATGAGGTCGAGTACATGGCATAGGTTCCATATGCTTCAAGTAGTTGGAAGCTTTATGTATGTTATGGTTTGTACTAGACCGGACATTGCACATGCAATGGGAGTTGTGAGTAGATTTATGGCCATTCCAAGTAAAGAGCATTGGAGAGCAATCCAATCGATTCTCGAGTATTTGAGAGGGACATCCAACATGTAGTTATGCTATGAAGGGTCAGATACTTCTTTATGTGGCTACGTTGTTTCAGATATGGATGGAGATTTGGATGGTATGAGAAGCACCACTTTGGATATGTATTCATGAGTGAAGTGGCACAACAACTAGCTAGATTTTGAGATTGCAAAAGGTTATGGCCTTGTCTACTACAAAGGCTAAGTATGTTGAAGCTATAGTGGCTAGCAAAGAGATGATATGGATGAGAAGGTTCATGGAAGAGTTGGGAAAGAGGATTTTTTTATTGCGGTGATAGTCAAAGTGTGATTCATCTAGAAAAAAACTCAAGTGTTTCATTCGAGAACGAAACATATTAAATTTAGATATCACTTCATATGAAAAATGTCTAAGGATGGGTAGTTGAAACTAGAGAAAATTCATACAAATAAGAACCATGCGGATATGCTAACAAAATCATTGGAAAAGGAGAAGTTGGAGCTACACTCCACTTTTATTGTTCTTCGAGTTTGATATTTGAAGAGGAAGAAACAGGCCAAGGAAAGGATCCAAGAATGGAGTTGTATAATACGATAAAGACAATAATTTATCTCCAAGTGGGATATTGTTGAGTTTTGGAGCTCAATTTCTTCACAAATAGCATACTTTATGAACTTCTTGGAATACACAGAATTAACTAATGTCATTCGGGTGACTATCGTTAGTTACCTAGGGACCAACATCGATCAAGCAAGTAGGAACCGGTATCGGTTAGGGTAATCGACATCGGTTACATGTGCGTGATTGTATTTATTTAATTCACGGGAATTAAATCTAACCTTTGATTAAAATGTGATCTAATGGTTGTAATTGCATAGCTAAGCTTCCCTAAGTATGTATATGCTTATATAAGCTTGAAATATAGGGTTAGAAAGGTTAGATTGTGAAAGATTGATCGTAAGAAGGAATTCTTGGAGAGAGAAAAAAGAAGCTTGTGAGGAATAAACTACTATACATCCAAAAGGTGTGGAAGATTGCATATCTTCATTGTATATCCTCTGTAAAGCTTTGATTAATATATTGGTTGTTTCTTGGTGGACGTATCCACACCTTTGGATGAACCATGTTATATCTTGTGTATTATTCTTCTGGTTTATTTTCGTATTTATTGTTTGTATGCTTAGATCTGAATATATATCTATACAATTGGTGTGTTCAACCCCAACATCATGCTTCCTTTGATATCTCCAAGTGCGCAAGAATTGTGCACATATGATTTCATAGCTTGTGTGATACAAGGATTGCACATCAACCATGCACATTGTCTTCCTTATAAGAATATACAATACTTTTTGCATATTTTTAGTGTGTCACGAATGCGTGTATAACCTACACAACATAAATCTTCAAAAAAACGAAATGTTATGTTTTATATTTTCCCAAGCGGGCATAACTTATTCAAATATACAATTGTAAAATAGAATGAGAAGTTAAGTGATTGCGCATAATGTATGACGAGATAATTTGCGGGTGAAAATATGTCACAAAGCATTGGGAGGCTATATGACACATGGTTTGGCCACACAATAATTTTTCAAATATAGTTTGAATGTGTTGGGCTCACACAATGATGTAATGACTCGACAAAGTAAGGGCTAAGCAAGTAGTATGCACAAGACACTACGCAAAATGAATTATGTAGTCCCAAATTGAAGGGGCCATTATATAGGGCTTAAATGTTGTGCAAAGAAGGTTATGCAAGCTGAAAAGAGTCTATGAAATGGTATTCAGAATGAGCATGCCTAGAGACACAAGGAGACGTGCGCAAAGATCACATGTGAGGTGAGAAAGATAAGAAATATTTTTGGGTGAAGGAATGTTGCACACAAGATTGTGAAAATGTCTTAGAAGGGTGTGTGTAGATGGGAACTTCACTTGCATAAAAGGGATTTGGGACTAGCGAAATTGCACATGCATGAAATACAAATAACTTAGCAAAATAGTGCTAAGTGAGATTGTAAAAAAAAGAGGCTCAAGGGGAATGAAGGATTTAACAAAATATGGGAAATTAAAGTGCACAAGAATCCAAATTTCAGAGAAAGGATAAAAAGAGGTTCCTTGATTTACTTAAGAAAATCAAGGGCATGTGTTGTGTAAAAAAACAAATGGTAAATCGGATGGGAAATTCTCTCAAGCATTTTGAACCAAGAATCTTTGTTTTCCAATAGAAATGAATAAAATACTTATCTTAGAAGAATTTACGTTCTCAAATTAAAACCAGAGTCAACGGCTTTAAAATCAATGTGCAACATATTTTGATTTTTCAAACTTACAGAAATTTAAGTGTGTGTGCATGAAGTTTGTTTACCTTATTTGTGGGATTTTGATCTAGCACGAAGAGTGATCACATAACTTGATTGTTGTCAATATTTTATTTCATTTTTGCATTTTCTTGTATTTTGTTATGGGATATGTATGGATGGGAAGGCTAAGGAATTTCTATTCTACCATCTAAATGTCCATAGCCTCGACAAAGATACATTAGTTATGATCATGTTCTTGATCCACTATCGGTCAAACATCTATAACCCCTGGTAGAGGTTACGTGAAACACCCTTATGAAAAGAATATTTTGAAGCACTTTAAAATTTATTTGATTTCCTTTTCCTCCTTTTTTTTTGTGTGCATAAAGATCATGTGGGTTGGGAAATAATGAATCCAAGTGAGATAATGGGTCAATCAAGTTAAAGTGTTGATGATTTCCTCTTTTTCTTTCCCATATGCCCCATAAATAATATTTAATGTTTATAGTGTGAATGAGTCTCCTTCATAAATAAAAATTGTTCTAAATATGTGAAAAATCATAAAACAAATATTCAGCTTTTATTTTGAAAAATAAAAATAATTGAGCATAAGTATTGATACTCATCTTAAGCTTACCAAATCCTCTAAAATTCAAACATGCTCAAAAGAAACAACTTTTTACTAGTGTTTTGCATAAAAATAACACATCCCTTACTTCTTTGCAAGATAATATGTTTGTGGGAAAGGGAAATATGGGAACCATAGGGTCCGGTTCAAAAAGAGGAAGAAGTAGGGATGAATATTGTGCGCATAAACTTTATATTTATTGAGCACAACAAATACGTGATAAAATCTATAAAAGTAGGAAAATGAGAATTTAGGCTGGGAGGGTGGACTTAAAGTTTTAAATGAAGCATATTTCACTCAAAAGTAGAAGCAAGTTCATCCCAAGATTTGTTCTTAAGAACATGGGAACATCCTTGAATTATTTATATAAATCAATTATGATGAAAAATTTAAAAAAATAAACCTATGCTTAACAAATACATGATTACTATCTTGGATGAGGAGATGGAATAGAATTGTGTGGGAAGGGTGAACATTTTACCTCAAATTTGACCCAATTGAAAGTGTGCAAGTGTTTTACCTAAATGATTGTGAAGGGTAGGGGAGTGGGCATAAGAATGTCAAGAAAATATTATTCATCATGATGCGCAATAGGATTATGCAACACTCCTTAGCTACAAGATCTTCTTATGAGATAACTATTTTTGGGAGGCTCTCTTCTTCTTCAAGTTTATTTTCCTCATTCTCCTCCATTTCTTCAGCAATAAGAAAACATTTCTTTGAATCTAGCTCATGAAATGATGAACTAGGTGGTGTTATAAGCTGAAGGAAGGTTATTCTTGGATACCTTCTTATCTACCCAAAATTTCTTTGAGCATCATAAACTCAGCCTCACGCAGAGTAGATAAAAACACTTTGCAATTAATTTCTACATGTGTTTCCTTGAGTATCCTACACCATTTATTCAACGGTAACTCTAAGACTTTGATACCTCCAAGAAGGCCATCAACACTTAGTTTTTGTGCTAGTTCAAATGTGTCATTAGAAAGGACAAGGCTTGCATCATCTAACTCATCATAGCTATTTCTCTCGCATTGCACACAAGCATAGTCTTTAGGCAACTCATCCACCAATTCACAATCAAGAATAATGGAATGTGCATCAGTTTGCACAAACGTAGAGTTTGTTACTTTTATTGTCTCAACTTGCACTCTTCTTTCTCTATATACTTCCTCTTCTTCTCTTGTGAAAACCAGTTCAACATCGAAGTAGAATCGGAAGAGTAAGAATAAAAGGAAGAAGAAACACAATCATTAAAATAAAACATGATATCACTATTATCTTTAATAAAATAACTATCACCTATATAAGTTGAATCTCTATCTTCCTCAATGCTAGTATGAACAACTTAAACAGGATTCTAAGGGTGATTGCATGGGAGCAAAAACTTGGGTGTTATTCAAATAGATATTGTTGGGGAAATAAAATAAAAGGGGTGCATTTTGCAAGAGTGGTGTTAACCAATGGCACAGGAAAGTGAGCAATGAGCTACGCAAGTGGAGCAATAGATTAAGAAATATGGGGTTACTCCACTAAAACATTGTGTGGAAAACGTAGACAAAGAGGAAAGGGCTGCAAGGTATTCCCGATAAACATAGAAAGGAGGGGATCCAATGTGCATAAGTAGATTTGGATGGCTACAAGATTGGCAATAGAAAAGGGATCATTCAACCTATTGTAAAATTGGGAGAATCATGGGTTGAAAACACCCATGTGTTTTATTTCTACTTTATGAGCAAATGCAAACCGAGAGTATAAATTTAAAGGGACAATGTGCTCACCAAAATAGCAAAGAAACACAACCTCAAAGTAACCCCAGGATGTAATGGACCCATGTAGTTGGATGAGATACCAATTTTAGGCCATTTTAATCAAAGAGAAATGAAATAGGTGACATGTGACATCTTCATGGATGATAGTGTGTGTGTACAAACCATCTTTGGAAGTTACAATTTGCTCTTGGTGGAAATTGCTCCTCCAAGTTCATACTTTGAAAACCATTCCCAAAGATCTTCCACTAGGTCATGTTGGATTCCTGGGATAACTATAAGATGATTGACTTTTCCCAACCAGCAATAGACATGGTGGATGGATGCTCTAGGGCACACAAAGTAAAAATCCAAAATAAATTTACGCCCCTATAGGGATGTTTTCCACATAGCACATAAGATAGTGTTATGTCACACCAAATTGAATGAGTCCCTCATTATAGCAAAAGAAATTTTGATCTCCATGGGTTTCATACCTAGTTTCCTCTCCCACAATGCCAAATATGTTGATGTTTTTATAAGGTATTCAAGGGTGCATGCAAGTGTGAGAAACCTAGACAGAGTCTTGCATAAACCTGGAAAGGCTCTACCACTCTTGAAAATAAGGCGTGCACGTGGTAAGGTACAATATGGTGTTGGTGAAATAATTTGTCATATGGAAAATTATATGTTTCCACCAATGCTCACAGGGGTTACGCCCCTTCTTCTTGTGTATGTAGAGGCTCCCATTATTGAATGTAACTATCATAATTCTATCTAAATGTTGTGGGGTGTCCAAATAGGTCAAGGATCACACAAGCACACTTCACTATACCTGTGACAAGGTACTTATATGGGGTACAAGAGAGGAAATTGCAATGATGAGGGATAGAGGAGATAAATTAGGAAAAGAAACATTATTATTGTGAGTGGGCACGGTGAGTTTACACCCAATAACCAGATTAGTTCAACATTCAATTAGAGGAAAGCAACAATGAAGCATCTAGTGAGACTAACAAATCTAGACACACAATTCTTTAGATTCATTCATCAAGGATACAAAGTTCCTTCTTGATCACTATGCTTACAAAGTGTAGAAAAGAGAGAAAAAGAAGAACACATGAGAAATGGAAATGGAAGAAATGTAGATTTTATTTCTGTGTTGGTGATACAAATCTCAACACTTAAACCACAATCCATAATTGCTACAAAGAACTATAATTTTCAGGATCTTCGAATATTTTGGAATGGAGAAACCATCCCAATTTATAGCATTGTGATTTGACCTTTTACCTACCCCCCACATGACGCTTCATGATCTCATTTCAACTTGTGACTTTACATCTTCATATGATGTGAAAATAAGTTCCCTTTTCATAAATCAAAGGGACTTTTATAATCCAACTTTATAAAGTCACTTAAGTGAATGAGACAAAATATCATAATTGTGTATAATGAAGAATTAGAAAGGGGAGAGAAGAAAAGGGAGAAAGAGAGGAGAGGAAATATTTTTCCATATCTAACGAAGAAGCTCCCTATAATGAACTACTTGTTAATTCATGCTTCTTGCTGAAGAGTTTCCGGAGCAGGATCTTGTTCCTTTAATTCCTTTTTTAATCGAGCTACTACAAGTGTCATCTCATCTACCTCAAGAATGCAAACGCATCCCAATACCTTGGTCCATGCCTTGAGAACTTCTTTGATCTTATTGCATTGAATGATCCATTCTTTATGATCCTTTACAATTTCAAAAATACAACTGATGATGTTGGTAAGGGATTCTAAGTTATCTCTATTGAAGGAAAGAGAGTCACCTTCCTCTTTCTTGACCAAATCTTGGAAGGAAATAACTATTGATGAATTCTTGGTGAGCGGAGGGAACTCAAGTTTCTGAACACAATTTTAGACCTCATTCAATATCTTGAAATCATGTTGTCCACAAGATTCCAATTCATATATGACATCTTTGATCATTCCATATCTCGCATCCATGATGCGAGATCCAAACTTGAGACAAATTCTCAGCAGCTAAAGCAAACACATTCTTACTCATGAGAGTGTTTGAGTCGAAGGAGCTCATCTTAGACACCAATGGGAACACCTCATCCAAGTGAATTACCTCTTTTACAATCTCCTCTTTTGTTTTCTTTATTTAAGAAAAATTTGCAAGAACATACTTGATGATAGAAATGACCTTTGGAAACAATGTTTTTCCTTGTCTAATGATTTTATCAATCCACTTCTCGTTATCCTTCCCCGCATCATGTAACCTTCTGCTCTCTTGATTATCTCAGGATCAACACTACTGATCAGAGGAATGTATTCTACTGGAAGAGAAGATGTTGAGTTGGGTTCCAAAAAGATTTGAATCTAAGCACATAGAGCTTTTACATGTTCCTCTAATTGCACAATTGTTTTCTTGTATTCTTTGTTCTCGTGTGAGGAAGGAAGAGGATTCCTTGAACAAATGAGAATCAACCTCGTGTGAATCTTGACCCAATGAGATAGCTGATGAAGTCATTTCCTCGATAGATTTTCATTCCTAGGCCTAACAATTTAAATATCTTGAGGCGGCGTCATTGAAGAAGTGGGAAGTTTTTGGGCCTTATTTCTTCACTTGGACCTTAATGTTCCTACGATTTCTTTGAGACTAGGTATGATAACATGTTATGTTGTTCTTGGATCACTTTTGAGCATTTCTTGAATCCATGGAAATGGCTCTTCGGGATTTGACATGATGTTGCTCACAAGAGCACTTTTAGGAGCTTGTTATGGAATCAAATCTTGATCACCATGGGGAAGATTTTACATTGGGGATGACATACCTAGATGATTCAGAAGAAAAATATGTGATAATGGATCACCCTTTCTTTCCTTCACTTAGCTTGGTTCAACCAACTACCCTCGACTCACCCAACTAGCTCACCCAGCTCACCGAGCCCACCCAAACAACTCACCAGAGTGATATGGATGAATTTAACCTGATTGATGAGTTAATGATGACCTGACTAATGTGAATCAAGATAGAGATTTAAATCTTTTGAATCTATTCATATTGAAAAATGTCTCTTGTGTGCAAATTTTGTGCCTGTGATGTTATGCCTTGCTTTAGGACACAAATTTAATGTTTCAAGGATCCCTCGTGGAGAATGAATTACCTTGTTTGACCTATGAAACCATCTTACAAACCTGTGAAGATGTCAAAAACAAAGAGATGAATGAAAATGGAACCAAATGCAACTTTTGCACCTAAAACATAGACTTTCTATTTTTAGCAGTGGGACCAGGCCTTGTTATTTTGGGATATTTCACTTGATTTACTCAAATTTGAACTTCTTGATCCTATGGCATACTAAATTAAACTCCATTGACAATTCCTTGCTATTTTAGCTAGTTTATATTTTTGGAAAGTTGCCTTTGCCTTTTACTTTTTCATCTTTTTTTTTTTTCGGAAAAAATATCTAGTTTATCATCTTCATGATTTTTAAGCGCACTTTGAATCGAGAAAATTTTCTATTTCTAGAATATTTCTATTTTTAGTAAGTGACAAGACCAGATACTTACTAAATTTAGAAATTACACTTTCCTATGTTTGATTGCAATAAAAATGAATTCATTGTATTTTGTTCGCCGGCATCCCGTGCTCAAAATTTCATCTCGATCCACCCGTTGAAATGCTTGAAAACTAAAAAAGCAAATTCTTGGGCACGAAACAAGGGTTTTCTACCATTAAAAAATCAGGGCATCATCTAATTTTTTGTTATATTTTCTTGAAGCCACCTAGGATGAAGAGAAAATGATAAATTCTCACCCGATTCCATTCAGGTTTCATAAGATATGAGTTTTTCAAGTTTTGATGCATATGGTTATTCGGATTAATTTTGACATATTTTCAATTGAATTTGCAATTTTTGGAGGTTAATACTCAGCAATCATGGTGGCTTTGTGAATAAATTATGTGAGCAAGGTTTTTTTCGTGTTTATTATGCTTTTGACAATGGGGATTTTTGTATTTAGATGATGTAGAAGTAAGTAAGTAAAAGCAACAACAGTTAGCCAATTTATTTTGTATTTTTAAATTCATAGCATAAGGGTGGGGAGAATTTTCTTGTCCACACTTTCCCCACTATACCTAGGAAATTTGGGATAGTAAAATGTGCCCCCTACTGGAGCATGATAAATGGCGTAACAAGATGCGAGGAAATGGTGAGGATGAGAGAAACACATTTAAGCACTGGGAAGGAAGTTTGGTCACATGGTGAACATGGGAAGAGGATAAGGGGGAGGAAAATTTTACCATTCCAACTATCCCCACTATCCAGGGATAATTGGGATAGTAAAATGCACCCAAGGTTAGATGATATAACTTAGCCATTTCACAAGCAAAAGTCTTGGCACCCCGTCGGGAAGAGGAAAGGTAACATGAGGGACCAATATCAAAAGCTAAGAGGTGGGGCACATTTTTTTGTCCCCAATATACCCTATTTCCCAGTCTCCCTAGGACATTGGGGATAGTTGGGACGAGTGGGGACAGTTGGGACGGTTGGGACACAAAACCCCACCACCTATCCAACTGAGAAAATGACTAAGTCATTAAATCTTGAAATCATTTTTCGGAGCTCTAGGAGGTATTTTTAGGAAACCATTTATATCATTTTTATTCCCAAGGCCATTAAAATATAAATGGGATTTTTTTCAAGACTTGATTCTACTTCCTTATCCCAAAAATTCTACTTTTCATTCGGGACCACAAGGTGAGTCTGCACAAACTAATCTGCCCTGAGAAGAAACCATGTCTTGAAAAGAATTTTGTGATTCCATCATGAAGAGGGCTCTTAAATATTTATTATGGTTACTTGTTTGTCTCTGAATTATCACAGAGCTCTAGAATACTTTGTTGAAGTTCATGTATCGTTTTTAACTATGCAAACTTCTTGACCCTAAAAAACCCACTTTCATTGTTCTTGTTCCTAAACCTTTGAAACCTTCCTAAATATTCCTAAACATGTTCTATTGCATTCTTAACTAATTAAAACCACTCCTAGATGGTTTTTATCTTTCACATATGTCTCGGAGGATGCACACATGTCTGTAAAGGCTAAAAATAGCCTTTATCGGCTTACCGAAGAATTCTCCTTTAGAAGAATTGAACTAAATGGAATGAGTCACCTGTTTTGACATTTCAAGCATTGGGTAAATTATATAAAATAAATGATGAAGACTTGAAAGGATAGGATAGGCATGAAACAGAGGGTTGGATGATCGAGAAGAGGTGCTCGGGAGGGTTTTCAAGAAAATTTTGGCACTTGGGTAAAATTGTCATGTTTCAAGCTTGAATTTTTCCCTTACAAAACACATGACAACATGTGGGCATGGGGAATCCTTATCCAAGGATTATTTGCTCTCTTTATGGATCTTGGTGGACAAATGATATGTGATAGGAATAGATCAAGATAAAGTGAGAGTGGAATTTAATTATTTATATGATGGCGTTTTTTGTTCATTCGTAGGTTTTGGTGGGACTACATATGGGAATGTGTAATGGGAAACAGAGGGGACAACCTAAGAATGATAATCAAGAGTACATGGGAGGTTGGAAAGTTGATAATTCATTATGCATGTGGTGAATACGAGTGCAAAAGGTTACGCAAAATTAATATCACACTGCAATCATCAAACAATTAGCGATAAAACCTTATTGTAAGATTTAGTCCTAATCTAACCAAATTATAATAAAGAAAAAGAGAAAGGTAGGGAGGAAAGATAAATGTATTCGATGGCACATAAGAGATCCATTTTCACTTGGTAAAGGAATATATGAAAAACAATACTCCAGCTCGGACTAATATTTTCTCAATCAAGACGGGAGCATGTGCAAGATTCTAAGTAAATTATTATGGAACAAGGAGGAACATAACACCTTTGGAAATGTAGGAAATGAATGCTAACACACATCAAAAAAATGAAATATATATCTATGAATAGCAGGGAGATCTACTTTAACCAGGGGTGGAAAGAGTGCACACAACACTAATATCCAAGGTGAAAACACAAGTATAAATAAATGTACAAAGGTAAATCCATTAAAACTTTCAAATATTTTTTCTACGAGGATATGGCCAAAATAAATCCTTTTAGTTGCGTATTTATAAGAACATACCACAACTACTTGGAGCACACTTACAAATATTACATTTAATGGCCTCATCCAATTCTCGGTGAAAATATGACAAAGTAGATACATGGGTGGCCATACATACCAATCAAATTGTGGCGTACCATCTTGATCAGCACCAACACATGCATGAGAATATGTTCCTTCGGATGTCTATAATACACCAAGTTTACTAACTCCGCGCACCTTCATAATATGTCCATGCTCAACTCATGCTCATTCGAGTGCTTTACTATCATTCTTAACACTTCATGCATATTCAATGTTTCACATGACACCATCCTACCTTCTGTTTAGATCTCTAATTCATGTTTGCTCACTTTTCACTATATCATACTTATCACCACTAAATGGATTCAATTTGGGCATTCACCTAGCTCTCCTTCCTCAAGTCTATATCTTATACCTTTTCAACTTCATTGAGATTGCTTAATTCATTCCACCTATAAAACCTTTCACACCAGTTAGATATTCCACCAAAAGGATACAAATACACCAAACTACAAAATTGTTGGGCTTGTGCATAACCATAACAATTAAATGGCCTATCTTCCACTACACATCATGTTTCAATTCAAAAGAGTTAGGAGATTAGGAGCCTTGTTTTACCTTACATGTGTTATGTATGAATATCACCCTATTTAATGGAAAGAAGGCATTCAATACACATTCATGGATCTTGTTCCATATATTTGCAATAAATTATCTTCCACCAACCATAGCAATACTGACATGTTTGGTGTTAAGTCCATATTTCGCTCCATAAGCTCCATCCATAGTAATCATGAGGTATTGAGATAACTAGTACCTTAGTTATCATCTGGAGTATGTTATAATCATTGAATCAATGTCCTATATGAATTTTCAAGCCTCCTATCTTCACATGCAAAGATTTTTTCATACTTCAAGATCCATTCTTGAGGTTACTAGCACATATATCCTTTAATTCCTCTTAACCATGCTTACTCTCCTTAATGTTGCAAATAAAAGCACAATATCATTCACACTTGTTAGACATGTTAAAAGTATCAAATCTAGAGATTTAGGTATCTCTATGAATGCTCTAGCAATGGTCTTCAAAGTGAATTCTTTTATACTCTACCCCAAGCTTCTTATGGTCCTTGTTGCCCAAATCAAGTCTTGAAATGCAAGAATAGGGTTTTCATGGCATGGTTCCATGTTCTATAGACCTCTTTCATCCTGATTGAAGTGATCCCAACCTTTCAAACACTAGTTCTTTAGTTATTTTTCCCAGACTCACCTTCTTTACATCTTTTCCTAGTGATCTAATGAAGTCCAATGACTGCATATCGGTCCTCACTTGAAATGATGGCATTTTCTTCATTTTTACCCATAAGATCACTTCAAATCCTCATTTAAATATCATTTTATCTCCCTACCAAGCTCAACGATCATAATCATCATGCCCCAATGAAAATCTATCTTTTCCTTACTTCATCAGTACACTATGCATTCTCCTTTCTAGCTCGAGACTACTATCATTGAGATCTCTTACTTGTGTTTCTTAAATCACCATAAAACTTTTAGGATCTCTTATTCATGTTAGGAAAAAGATATTTTGAAAATATTATCTTATTCTATCAGTGCAAACAAAATATAATGGAATCCCTAAACCGAGCCCGAGAGAGGACAATTTTCCATAAAACTCTTATCCTACACTTTCAAGAGTAATAAAAATTATATTTACAATCCTCATCACCTATAGAATCTTCCTACATTAACAACCAAGAGATTTTTGGCATATAGCTAGCACTGAGGGTTTCATACCCACTGTCCTGGCACAACTTCCATGCATAGTCCACTAGAAACATGTACAAATCACTGAAACAAAGGTATTATCTTTATTCCAATCATCATACCTTCTTTATTCATCATTGAAAAACCTATTACAAGCTTTCTCCTTCGAATTATTAACCCAAACATGAATAACTGACCTATTCTAGCTCCTTAGGAAGCTCAACTAGCTCCTTATTTGACTGAGTCTACCCTAGGAAAGCTCAACCATACCTCTAAACATAGAAAATGTGGATGATATTCATCCTAAACACCTCACAACTCGTTACAAACCTTATTTTATGGTCTTCATGACCTTATCAAGCTCATGACAACTCACTTCTACCTATTCAACCTCTCCTACTTGTCAAACTTGACAATTTATCACTCATTACAATGATTTTCACCTTCACTATTACAATGCACACACAAATTTGAATTTGAACTGAATTTTAATCTGAATTTAAACTTTGAAAACTCCTAGTACATGCTCAATGCCTTTCAAAGGCTTATTCAAACTTTATTGTCCTTCAAAGCTACCATGATGATGCTCCTACATCAAATTGAATGCATGCCTAGAAGATCTGGAAGAATGTTACATCGATAATCAATCTTGTTCAAGCAACACTTAATGTGAAATGACACATAGATATGGCATGAAGTATAAGTCCAACTTCATTTGAATCTATGCGATTCGAATTGTGACATGGTGTGATTAACGAGATCTTCTCCGGTTTCTCTTGTTGACAAGGATGAGATCATATTCACCGACATGATGTTATTTTTGGATATTATTGGTGTTAGAATTTATGTTTCTATTGAATTTGGGGCATGTATTTTCATTTAGAAACCAAGTACTATTTTTCTTTCATGGAACATGGTCGTTGGGAATTTACGAATTTCTCGCACCCTACTTTGGGAAACACGTGATCAAGCCTTCAATTCCTACATGGAAATAGAAGAGAAAAAATTAGTTATATAAAAGGAGGACCAAAAATAAAACATAAAACACACACGTAAAGGGTGCACACATGTTTCCTTCGATATCTCTAGGAACGCAAGAATCACGCACTCATTATTTCATAAATTACGTACTACAAGGATTGTGCATCAACCATACGCATTTTCTTCCTTCGAAGAATATCTAACATTTATTTCGCATAGTTTTCAATGTGCCACAAATGTGTGTATAATATCCACAAAACGTAGAGCTTAACAATAACCAAATGTTAGGTATTAGATTTTCCCAAACAGACCACAACTTATTCAAATATATAATTGCGATATAGAATGAGAAGCTAAGTGATTGTGCACATTGTTGAAGATCTGTTTAGCGAGGTAAAAAGATGTCACGAAGCATTGGGAGGCTGCATGACTCGTTGTTTGGCCATACATAATTTCTTAAAGATAGTTTGAATGTGTTGGGATTGTATAATGTTGTTGTGACTCAATAAAGCAAGGTCCAAGCAAGTAGGTTGCGTTGGACACCGTGTAAAGGGAATTGTGTAGTCAAGAATTGAAGGGGCCATTGCATAGGGCTTAAGATGTCACAAAAATAAGGTTATGCAAGGTGAAAATAGTTTATGTAATGGAATGTGGAGTGGACGTGCTTAGAGAACGAGGGGATGTACACAAATCTTGTGCATGAGGAAAGAAGGATAAGAAATATTAAATTGGTGAAGGAATGTTGCACACAAGATAGTGAAAATATTTTAGAAGGGTGCATGTAGATGGGGACTTCACTTGCGTAAAAGGGAATCAATACAAATGACACTTTGCATGCAAATGGCATGCGAAGAAGCTGTGCAAAATAGGGTGAAGTGAGATTACGAAGAGGTCTAAGAGGGAAATAAGAATTGCACAAAAGATGAGAAATTAAAGCGTACAAGAATCCAACATTCGGAGAAAGGGAAAAAAAAAGAGGTTCCGTTATTTCCTTGAGGAAATTAAGGGCATTTTTGTGGACATAAAAAACAAAACCTTCGTCGTTTGTGTCATCTTGATGGTTGTGACCCTACTATCTTTGAACTATTTGTATTATGATTCACCATTGATTTCTGTGTTTTCTTATCCTTCACTATTTTTCTGAATTATTATACAAGTTATTCCTTATTTTATCTGTCTCAAGATATATATCAAAGTATCTCCTTTCTAACACCTCGTCAAATCCTTCAATTATCTCGTCTTTTCTCTTGCGTTCTTTTTTGCTTTTATAGTTAGTATGTTGCAAGAAGAATGTGGTTTTATTTGAACAGTAGGTGGTCACACCCCATTTTTGGACTGCAGTTTTTAAAGCCTCAAAGCTCGAGCTTTTGTTCCAGGGAATGCACATTTCACATAAATATGAATGAATCCAAAAATGTATAAAATCATTTTTATCAAAATGTTAAAATGATGTCAAAACATCTTATCTTAAATTTGTACCATGCTTGCGAGCACGCATTCTAAAGGCAACCTATAATTTCAATTTTCAGTAGTGAAGTCACAAGGCAACTGACTAACATGCTTAAATGTGTTTCCCTAAAAATGCATTCTCCATTTTAGTGCACACAAACACCAACACATTCAAACTATAACCTGATCCAAACTCAAAAAAAGAGTCACAATAGAAATTGCCCCAAAACATATGAACTGTACAAACCCCTTTCCAATCCTACCAAGGACAAGAGCACCCAATAATGGCCTACACTATATGTGATGCACTATACAAAAATTTTAAAAAGATGAAAAAGTGTGTGTTGCTTGGCGGTCAAGATACCATACCAGATCTACACTTCAATATTTGACCACTAATAGAAAAATAGCTAATATCTTTACATATTTAGAGGCTATTTATTCAGGAAAAAAATCCACCTAGGAAGGATTAAACAAATCTCAAAACTCGAACATCCAACACACCTTCTCAATTACAGGGCATTAATTCGAGGATTTAAACCTCGGTATTTAGCGCTAATAGAAAACCTTACATCATAAACTTCAGAAGTCTTAGGCTCATAACACTCAAAGGGTTTTGAAACCCATCGAAATAACAAAAGAAAGCAATTCCTACCTTAAAAAAATGCTTGAAACCAAAAGAATTACCTGACTCGCAACATAATACATATTCCGTCCATAATGTCCCTTACAGAGGCATACTTGCAACCTCTCTCTCTCGACATTGATACAAAGCAATGATTAAAGCCATTGCAAGATGAGACAACAGGAAAGAGTTCCAGCGAAATGTCAGACAAGTACATATTTTAGAGTCAGTTATGGCATACTTTAGATGCAGGCATAAAAACTTATTGATTACAATAACTAGTTTCCAAGAGTTCTGATAACAACATGGTGAAAAAAACAAAACCAAAACTTTACATTTGTGTAAAGCGTTGTCACCATTCTTGTCATATTCAAAAACAATCAGCGACCTACAAAACCAGGTATGCATGATCATCATGCATACAAAGACCAAAACTTAAAACCAGGACATGAAATGAAGTGAGGCAGAATAGGCGTGACCAACCCACTTCAACTTGGTAAATGCAGCTAATTCAATACTTGCAGCTTTACCTCTATATCTATGCAAATGTATCAAGTGCAGATTATTTCATCCATTAATGCCCAATGAAATAGGTACCAGAAGGACAATGCAAAAAGGCTTTAACAAGATTTATTCAGCATGAACTACATGCAAAGCAATACATAGCATTGATATTTTTGCCAATCTATCTCATTTTACAAAAAAATCCAAAGTAAACTTGAATCATACCTGAAATTGCAAAATATGTTACGAGTTAAAATCAAATCTGCGTAACAATCACATATGTTGGCAACCTATTGAGCAGGAAAAATATTGTTGAGGGGTTTCATTTTTCCTAATCTGTAACCATTAATTTTCTTGACAATGAGTAGCTCGGTGGGTCATAAATAATGGCCCTAAAACTCCATTAAATATTTTCCTGCACAATTCTATATATGGTAAAATATTTCAGAAACCAAGTTATGGTTGGGGCAGATTTTGTTGGCTTGGATGACCAGAAGGAAGTAGAAATCGGTGATTTTATTTTCAACATAATGCATTACAATAAGTCATGGGGAACCGAAGATTATCAATTGCAAATGAATCAATTTATGAAACATGTGTTTTGTATTGTTACAGAGATGGACAACATCATTATTGGGCATACATCCATGTGTACGCAATACCTAATTGCAATGTTTGATCTTTGTACCTTTGATTTTTGTATGTTTTCTCATGTTTTTGTATTTTTGCATTGTTTAGATTTCTAGATTTTTGATAGTTTTTAGAAAGTTGGGACCAAAAACGTCACTCCATGTGATAGGATCTAACAATGATGTCTGCAACTTCCTTGATAAGGGAGACTAGGTGCATTTTTTTATCAAGAGTTATGTTATCCCCAATCTCAATGATCAAGGTGAGCTCGTACTCAACAAATGACTGTGATTTATCCTTAAACAAGGATTGTTCATGCGGGAGCTTGAGTTCCCTATCCATAGGTTTTTGTACTTTGCGCCATACTTGATGGTTGTGTTGGTGTACGTTCTTGAATCGCGCTTGATTTACAATTTTGATATTGTTCGAATTGCTAGGAGCTTTGAAGCTCTTGGAAATTTTTTCCCGAGCTTGATTAAGAAACTGTTTGGGCTTCTTATAAGCTAACGCATGACTTGTCGATCTCGAAGGAGAAGAAAGTGAAAGTGGACGTTTAGAAGCGATGTGAGAAATGATCGGGCTTTCCACAACCAGTGATAGAAGAAAGATGTGATGGATGAAAAGGATACGGTCTAAGAATTGAAGAGGATGGGCTACCAGGAGGTGAGCCACTAATAGAAGATGACGAAGGGCTACCGGGATATGGCCCTAAGATGAAAGAAACCAACAAAAGGCTGCTAGGTGTGGCCCAAGTATAGACGAGGAGGGACTACTCAAAGGTATCCCATAGATAGAAGAGGATGAAGGGCTCTTGGGACGTGGCCCAAGAATAGAAAGGGGATGGGCTACCAAGAGGTGACCCACAAGTACAAAATGGAGGGCTACTAGGATGTGGCCCTAGGATAAGAAGACGATGGGCTACTCGGCGGTGACACAAGGAGAGATTTTGATTGAGGAATGGTGATAGATAAGGAATGAGTTGGTAATGAGAAGATAGGCCATGGCTCAATGCTAGACCCCGACATCTCATCATGATCAGAAGAAGGTGAAGATGGAATAGAAGAAGAATCAAGTTCTATGATCTTAGGCTTTTCCTCTATGTTCGCCGAAAGGGATCAATTTCTTCTCCCAATACGCGAGTGTATCAAGTTCTAGAAAGAATCCTTGTTTGCAATCCTCTAAAGGGATATTATTGTGTACTCTGATTTTTCTTCATTCCGAGAGAAATCAATCAATAGAGTTTGTTTTTCTTTGGCCATGTAAGGCTGAATAGAAGAAACATGTCCGATAAGGGGGGAAGATTGATTGACAGAAGAAGATGACTCAAGAGAGGAAGTAGGATTGGTGGTAGGTGCCTCATGAATGGACGATTTTGATCTAGACCTAGATTGCTTTTCTAGAAGATGATCCAATGTAGGAGAGAAAATAGGATCACATAGCCATTCGTTAAGTTACGACATAGGAGTCGAATTGAATGATTGACTAGAAGGAATCGAGTCGTGGAACTCTTCGACGGAGGAAGAGGTCGTTGAGACGAATGATGAAGGAGGTCCTGCGAAGAAAGGGAGGACTATGACTCAAGAACCAAATTAGATGTTTGATCGATGAAACTTGGAGTCGCACGAGTCTTCAAAGGAGGAGCATTTGTTGAGGTGAGTTGGAATAAAGGTCTGTGAAGCAGAGGAGGACAGTGATTAAAGATTTGATCTAGGGGTATCCGAACAATAGTTAGGATCCGAATCTTCAGAAGAAGAGTGGGAGTCCGAATGGTAGTTTGGATCTCGAATCGAGAAGAAGAGTGGGAGGACTGAATAATAATTTGGATCGGGAGAATCCAAACCATACCACCGACTATGAGCTGAAGGTGGGGAACAGGGTACCCGATTGGGCTCTCTAGCATGAAGAACCAAATGAGGTTTAGTTGTAATGGGAATCTTTTGATTTGAATTCCTAAACCTATGTTCTGTATTGTAGTAAGTGAGAGAAACCGCGTGATAGTCAGTCATTGTTGGCGTCGTTTAAGCACAAATTTCTAGACCTAAATAATGGGATAGAACTCCTTTAAAGGAAGGAAGTGACATGTCAATGCGGGTAACATAATGGTAACCCACTAGACATTGTGTAAGTATGGAGATGCATGCGTGATTTTCCGAACAAGGTCTAAGGAAAATAGACATTGTGATGATGCAATCTCAATGAGATCAAAAGAGATTGTCCTTGAAAACAAGTTTTCTGATGAATAATCACAAGGAACAATCACGCAAGTGTGAAACACAAAGTCAATCAACAAGGAAATACACCCTATGCAAATGCATGAGCAAAGTGATAGTTAGATGCAAAGATGATCAACACAATGTCAATATTTATGTCAAGCTCGAAATGAACAAGGCGTAAATATTAACAAAGGGTAGATGTGACTCCTAACCAAAGGATACAACGACGCGTTCAACAACGAATAAGGCCAAAATGTTAAAGGGTGAGGATTACAAATGTAAGCCACGTAACCACACCAATTGGACACGTCTATCAAGCTTCACAGAGAAGCGAGATATTAGTGCCAAAGTGGTATCGAAACGACACAAACAAAGTAAGCGACACTCTTCAAGATTTTGGACAATGTTTGAAGTAAAACCAAGTCAAATTATACCAAGGATGTGCTAAAATGTGGGCAGCGTAACGCTCTGATGTGGATACTTAGATCACATTTACGAGAAACACAACATAAGTATCTTAATTATGTCGAGACAATGCAAACGAGGTAACATGTCAAAGGGAGATCAAATGATGACTCAATCTTAACTATGGTGATGATCTTGAAATCAAGATCAAGTGGCCATCAAAGATATGAGGACACATCCACCCACTTTAAACATTTAACAACTCGGCCCAATGCAAACATGGATGAGTGTAAACGAACAAAAAGTGGTGAACACTATCTATGACAACACTCTCGAAAGATGTCTTCCTTGTCCCGAATGGGAAACAAGAATGCAAAGGTGTAGATCAAAATATGAAAATAAACTAAGCGCCACTTGGGCGAGTTTCACCTCGTCCGAAGGTGAGAAAGAAACCAAGCTAAGTGATACGTCGTTTAATTTCATGATGAGAGAC
Organism: Taxus wallichiana var. yunnanensis; assembly: GCA_018340775.1. Classification (NCBI taxonomy): domain Eukaryota; kingdom Viridiplantae; phylum Streptophyta; class Pinopsida; order Cupressales; family Taxaceae; genus Taxus; species Taxus wallichiana. The sequence continues at coordinate 10,003,109 of CM031235.1, read as the reverse complement.
ACTTAGATCTAACTTAAATGGATTCATTACCATGTTCGAAAAACAAGGCTTTGAATCCAAACAAGTTATCACTTCATGATGGCCAAGACGCGATAATGGACTAGTAAAGTGGGCTCCAAGATGAGATGGCTTTCCTAATAAGTTCTCTCAACTAGGTGTTACAAAGTAGTCCACGAGCGGGGTGATTTACCCAAAAAGTCGCAATGACTAGTTTGGGAGTATCTCGAATTTGCCCCCTTGAGCATAGTGGGCAATAAATGCATCCATTGTGTACTTTTAATAGGGTCGCGATAGGAAAAACTTGTAACTCTAACTCACAAGGAGTACTAGTCAAGTGGGTAAGCGGAGCGCTTCTTGTTTCATCCACGAGGTTACTCAACGGTGGACTACTTTAGAGTTCCTAGTACCACCCCCATTGTTATAGCTTAAGGTGTTATGCCAAAGGGGTTATGCTCCAATTGAGCGGATAGGAACGTACCCTTTTCTTAAACCTGCAATACAATGTTTTGAATATGGTGTGTTTTTTATCTTGCTTAGCTTAATGTAGTTTTAAGTAGCACACCGTTTGGCAACCTGTATGAAAACACGTGTTAGAAGGTTTGATTTTGTCTTAGCTCCTTTCTTTGACATGCGATTTTGATCCTACATACCAAGATTAGTAATTTTCAAAATGTCATATAAAGGAGATAAGATGTTGTTTTTTATTTCCCAGATCGTCCAAAGACGCAAGGAAAGAGCATATGCAACAAGGTATCTAATTCAAATTTGTAATAAATGGAAAATTTCTAAGTACAATGCAAAAAGGAGTTCTTTTTCACCAACTTTGAAATCTTTTTAAACCATTTTGCAAATATGAAGAAAGTGGTGAAACGTTTCTGATTCCCAAGATCACCTAGAAAGGTGTGAGGGAAGAGCATACACGCTCACAAATAAAGATACAAATGTTTTTATTAAGTTAGTATAAAAAAACTTAATGCAAAGGAAACCTGTAAACCACTATTAGAACCCTGCAAGAGTTAGAAAACCAAGAAAATCAAAAATTCTAGAAATCCAATTTTTGCACTTTTTTAACAGTTTTTAGTAATTTGCATTTTTGGAGGTCTCTGGGCACTTTGGGAGTTTTGTGATAGAAGATAGTATACCAAAGGTATCTAACTTTTAGAAGTTCCCTCAAAGTATGCTTCATTATCTTTCCGACGCCTATTCAAACTCTGAAAACGGGTTAACGAGTCAAAAGATATGATCAAAACAAGGAGCACTAAAAAGAAAATAAATGAATCCGGACTACACAGAGACACTGTGCGTCAGAATGACACATACGCGCCTCAGACAACGAATACACGCCCTATCCAACGCAGACGCGTGCAAGGTAAAAATGCAAAATCAACAGAGTGAAACAAAAGACACATGCGCACCAAGAATGACGCATACGCTCCCCTAGCCACAGATACACGCCATATCCAACGCAGACGCGTGCGAGGTAAAAATGCAAAATCAACGAGTGAAACACAAGACACAGGTGCCTGAATGACGCATACACGCCCTAGCCAACAAATACGCACCCAAGCATAAAACAGAGTTTTAAAAATTTTACACGGTCAAAGCTAGTTATGCATGCGCGCGGCGAGAGGCGGATACGCGCCCAGATGAGCGGAGACGCGTGCGCGTCCCTATATAGACAAAATTTTGCAAATGATGAGCTCTTCCGAGATAGGTACACACATGATCGCGAGTACGTTGGGGTTTCAACGTGTACGTGCCCCTTGTTTTACACCTACGCGTACCCTGCGAAAAACCTACAAAAAACACAGATTCTCAATTTTTCAAGAGCAAACGGGTTAGTTGTTAGTCAAAGAAGCCTATTTCTATATCAAACCCTCAAAATACATGTAAATGAAGGTCATTTATCTAGGGTTAGAAACAAAAATGAGGAAATAACAAGTGATTTGACCCAAAAACTTGAAAATGAACTTTGAAAAACCTAAAAGACCTCCATTAATGGAGGGTGGACATAAGTGTCCCACCGAGCATGTCAAATGTATTCGATGAAAGATTTTGTAAAAAACTACTCGAAATGGGGTAAGACCCCAAAGCTTTGTGCAAAGTCCCTCAATGGACCATCAGATAAGAAATGAGCAAGGAAACCTACTTTGCATGTATTCAAACTTGAAATAAACAAGAAATCTAGCAAATATAACTAACCTCTATTCTTGGAAAGCTTAATAAAATATGCCTACTAAAGACTTAAGCAATCAGTTTTGTTGTTTACTCCATGAGGGTGAATGAATCTCACTAAATGGCTACATGGCCAAGTTTAGCTATTCCATTACTAACCTATCATGGGTGCAAGATGAAGCTATTTTAATGGAGGATAGCCAAGATCAAATGCCTTATTAGCTTGGCTAATGCAAATGAGCTCTTAAGCTTTCTTAGGCTTGTTTTGGCTTTAGCTTATGTAAAGTTGTGTGTTTGAATGGGTAGGCTTAGCCTTGTATTTATAGTTTTCCACTTGGGAGAGATTGGAATTTGGGTGCATGTGGGACTAAAGCTCAAAAAGTAGTTTGAAAGGGAGGGTGACCCTTCTATTTATAGTTTTCCAAATGGAAGAGTTTGGGTGCATGTGAGACTAAAGCTCAAAAAGCACTTTTAGATTAGATTAGGATAAACATGCTTTAGACTTAGTTAAGCTTGGTTTAAGCTAGTTAATTAGGGTTTAGGCTAATTAAACTTGGATTAGCAAGTGATTAGAGACTCATTGAGAGTTGGGAGGGTATGGATAACCAATTGTGAGTGATAGATAACCTATTAAGCCAATAGAAGTGGTCTTAGAAAGAACTAGGAAGGTTCGAATGGTCGAAAGAATGAATGTTTAGCTAATAAGAGAGATATTAGCCAAATAAGTTGAATATGGGAAAGAAGGTGTTGTGAATGGAGTGAAGAATGGGGAATTAACGAAGTGTCATTAATCAGTCGAATTAGAGGAAATGATAAGTGTAAGCATATTTTAGGTGTCTACATCACGAACTAGTAGTTTTAGCACGGCTCATTTGAGAATGGACACCCCATAATGCTCGCCATCACCAAATCTTACACAATGCCTAAAGAAATAGGCAAGGTTGGCATGTCCACACGAATTTGCTTTCCTACAATTAAGGTAAACAAAGTTTTATTTATTTATCTTTATTTCATTTAAGATATGGAAATCTCTCCCCTTAATTGTTATTAGCTAGTGTGACATATTTTGGTCAATTTCCAATATTAATATAAATTTCTTTCTTAAAAAATAGACATTTGTTTTTAATTTGGGTACTTTGATAGAAATTTATTGACATTGTTATTATATATAAGAAATTTATGTTCTTGGCAAACTATTTCCTAAAAAAATTATCTAACTCATTTCGAATTTTTTTTTAATTGAAAAGCATATCCATGTATTAAAAATATGAAGTATAATGCTAATCATACAAAAACGGGTGGAAAAGATCACACCCCGTATGCAGCAGATCAAAGTAGCCATAAAGGCTACGAGTAGCAAAGTGTCATGTCAAAAGACGCATTTTCAATCAAAAAAGCTTAAAACAGAAAAGTCGAGAACCAGAGAAACTCCAAACATGGAGCTAAGCACAGCAAACATGGAGGAAGGTGGCGGAGGCGGTGGGCTTTTTGGACGGTCACCCCAACCACCAAGAGTAGTATCGGGGGCTTCATCAAGCTACTCCCAGCCATCAGTTTGTTGTTGTTCCTCCTCGTTTCCCCGCTGGGAAGGCGAGATAGCAAGAGAAAGCCGCGGAAACTTTGACTGATCAGGTGCCTGCCTCTCGGAGCCACCACTTCCAGAACCCAGCGGACCAAACACCCCAGGAGTAGTTAGAGTCCAAGATGGAGGCAGAGAGAGCCGACGGCGAGGGGAGGCGCTACGCCGCCCACGCGCCGGACCCCGGTCGAAGTTGCGCCGCCCATGGGATGAGCGTCGACCTTACGAGCGGGAGCGGCGACGAGGAATCAGGCGGGACGCGGCTAACCGCACAAGGGGCACTCCCCCAATGGTCTAGCAGCGTTTGCAAGTGTTCAACTTCAATGCGGACTTTCTCCTGAACCTGGATCTGAAGCGAAACATTGGAGATGACAAGCAAGCTTGTTAGAAATAGCAAAAAATCTATCCACTTGTTTCTTTATTAAAAATAGCAGCATTTCTAGATTTCCAGATGTGATATAAAATAGCCGCTCTGAAACAATGCCAAATGTTGTAAAATTTTACAGGAATAAAAGCCAGATCCCAGAAGAACCATTTTCCACGTAAAGAAGGTGGGCAAAAAAGGTTGAAAAAGGGTATGAATCCAGCGCCAGGCAGACTGCGCATGAGGGAAAAACCAAAAGAGATGAAGAAGAGTCTCAAGATGGTTGCAAAACGGGCAGCGCAACGGGGGAGCTCCCAGCAGAACAAGGTGCTTGCCCACAGGAAGCCCTTGATGAAGAATGCTCCAGAGAAAATGTGCAACTTTGGGCTCTATAGGAATGGCCCAAACGACTTTGAAGCGTTGCTTCCACCCAAAATGGGTGGAATGCAGGCTCCATCGAGCATTTAACTTTTGGAGAGGAAGATGCTTCTGGGTGAGAAGCTTGTAACCCAACCGAGGTTTATAATTTCTGAAGGGGGTGGCGGAGGGCCAGTGCCAATCAAACCACCACAGGCGCTGCGTAGTAACACCAATTTTATGCAAACAATCACCAAGTATGAGATCTTGAATGATAGAAATGGCTTGTTTGTCATTGTCATGTAGAACAAATTTAGCTTTTAGGCTATCCCATGGAAGCCAATCCCTGGTGATGGGACAAAAAGGTCCCAAGTATACTGAATCCCTTTTTTGAAAAGACGCAAACCCTTGAGCTGCAAGGAAAGAGCAAGAGGTTTGTCATGAAATTGAAGCATCGGATTCCACCACAAATTAAGAGAATTAAGAGAGAGCCCGTTCCGGAAACCGCCACCCTGCTAGAGCATATGGGGTTTGAGAAGCTCCCAAGCTTTCCATATGCTTTTTGCCACAAAAGAGCCACCTATTTTAACAGTAGTAGGGCATAAAAGTAAGGAGTAGTAATTCAAACCCTGTCATGCCCTTCGATTAAGCGGAGACCCTTGAGATATATAGTTTCTGAGAAGAATTTTCCAAGATTCCTCACCTTCAAGGCTGCGAATAATCCATTTGGCAGTGAGAGCAAACCCTTGCATATGAATGTTGATTAGGCCAAGACCACCAATGTCCTTGGGCGTACAGCAGATGTCCCAAGCAACTCTGTGAAAACCATGGTTCCCTTGAGTTGGCCCACGAGAAAATCACGCAGAAGTTTCTCCAGCCTGTGATACGCGGCTTTAGAAGGTGCCCAACATGAGGAGTAATAGACATGAGTGGCAACCAAAACCTTGGAGCAAACTTGGAATTTTCCAGCAAGAGACAGATGCTTGGTAACCCAAAAAGAGATTTTTTGCTCAACTCGTTGAATCACATAGTTCCACAGATCAGCAGGGGATGCCATAAAGGCAAAGGGGATGCCTAAAATTTTGAATTAAACACCAGGTTCAATCCAAAGCCATTGGAATCCCTCTAGCCAAGGAGGTTTGGGACCCATCGCCTGTCTGTAACATTGGGTTTTCTTCCATTAGATAGCAGAACCAGAGGCAAGACAGAAAATATCAAGGCATTTCATGGCATTAGTGACAGAGGCCTCCGTTTCAGCCAAAGTGAGAAAAGAATCATCAGCAAAGTGCCCATTAATCAACTGCTTGGGAGAGGAGGGTAGTTGAATACCTTTAACAAGACCAGCATTGGCAGCATTAGCAAGTAACTCAGACCTTCAGCAACAATGACATAGAAGCAAGGGGGCAACCTTGCTGGATAGAACGATGAAGAGAAAATCTCTCAAATTGTTGACCATTGATAGTAATACAAGCACCTACATTTTGGAAGAGCATATTGACAGAGCGAATGAATCTGGGTCCAAAACCAATAGCCTGCAGCATGGCCGGAATGAAAGGCCACTCAACTCTGTCATAGGCTTTTTCAAAATCAATTTTAACAAACAGAGTTGGTTGAGAAGTCTGACGAGCATATTCCATGCCCTCCCAAACTGCAATAATGTTGTCCAAAATGTATCTGTTCTTGATAAAGCCGGTTTGCTCACTTTTGATGATCAGGGGCAGGAGATTAGTGAGCCTAATAGCAAGAGCTTTGGCAATAATTTTGTAAGAGACATTGAGAAGAGTTATTGGCCACCAACTGGTGATAAGCTCGGGATCCTCTGTCTTGGGAATGAATTTGATGTTGCCTTGGTTGATCAGATCGCCCAGAGTGTTGGAGGACATCGCTTCAAGATAAACTTGATGCAGATCCGGACCAACAGTCGTCCATAGCGACTGGTAGAACTCACAAGGGAACCCATCAACACCCTGGGCTTTATCGAAGCCATCTCGCATAATGACTTCCTTTAAGTCATCAAGACTAAGAAGTCTATTACAAGCAATGCACCGACTTTGAGAGAGCTTGCAAGGAACCGCGTCAATGCATTGGAGAGCAGCGATCTCACGATCCGGGGTAGTAGGTTGAGCAGCAAACACAACATGATAGTGGTGCGAAAAGCTCGCGGCAGATGTCAAGTAAGAGAGTAAGTCTTTGATTGCCATCCTTGATTGCTTTAATTTTGGTAAGCTCTATTTCGCAGGAATGCTCATGAAGCCTCCCATGTTGAGTATTTAAGGGCTATTCAAGAGCTTAATTTGAATTTTAGAATGCTGCACCAAATAATTAATAAACATGTTTTTTGTTTAAAGGTTAAAAGAACTACTAGAATATATCACCAATTGAATACATGTAAATGACTTATAAATTAGAAATGTTGCACTCAGTATCATGTTTCCCTCGTTTATAATAAATTAGGTGATTTTCACATGGTCTTCCAATTACAAAGTTGCACAGCAGTCATAGTATTAAACTAATCAATCTGAAGGGCTAGATTATCCAAATTACTTGTAATATTTATGATCTGAAAATGGGATATGACGATTTAAAATTCACTAATGTGATCTATGCATACTCCATCAAATATAAATATAACGTGGAATACAAATACATTAAAGTGCGTGGTTGTATCTTCACAACTTCAAGTAAAAAAATTATTAACCATGATCCACCTCCCAATGTTGTATTAGCAGTTGCCCGTACAGAATATTTTATTGTTTGTGTATTTGCTTTACTTAGGTTTTAACATTTTTGTTATTTAGATTATCACAGATTTTTAGATTTGAAGGAAAATATGCCACCCCCTGACAGCTAATGGGATGTACTAACATGCTGCTCATACTTTGCTTTATATACTTCAAGACGTTTTTTAACATAATGGAAACTATTCATACAAACCAAAATAAAGAATGATACTCTATAAAAAAGGAAACAATGTTAAAAACACTTTGCTTTCCTCCATTGGAATGTTGATTGAAAAGCCCATACATGATAGAAACCGAAATGAGTGGATTTATAGTTTACAAGATATGAGCTAAAAGATTAAACATCTCGGCAAATAGCGATCTGTTATGTCTCACATGCGACTTGAATCCCTTCCAAAAATCACCCTCTTTGTCCAATCGAAGATTACTAATGCTCTTGTACGCCAGCTAACTTGCTTGCTGAGTTACACAACATGCAAACATGTGAGCACTAGAAAGCAACATTTCTAATACAAGATATGCTCAACAAACAAAGCGACAAGAAAATAAAATGTTTGCAGGAGTGGAATCCTGCCTGGCATAAACAGAGTACCAAAGCCATTGAGTGCTATGGCCTATGGAAACCCAGTCCCCGGGTAATTCTGCTGCTGCCTGTTCACCACCCAAAGGAGCAAATTGGCCGAAGTGCTTGTACCTGTTTGTTGCCATTACTTGCTGAATTTAGCACACTTTGTTATGATCTGGCAAACAATAAACTGCAATGGAATAAACTTGAGATTTCTATGAAAGCAAAAAACTAATCTGTGTTCATCTTCTAGAAAATAGGTGAACAATCTGAACTTATAACAAGACACATCTGGCATGGCGGATAGGAAATATGATTTAAGTTGACATTGGAAACCCTGCAGATATGATTGTTCCAGCCCATATTGTTCTGTACAAAAGAGTACAAAATCTTATGTAAATTAACACTCTCAGAAGTTACAATGTAATTAATGAGAAATCAAAAGATCATAGGGGTTATTAATGAAGGCTTAGATAAGAAAAGAGAAAACACTAACCACAAAGGATACAGCCAGTGTAAACTAGTATAAAACTCCATAGAAATGCCACAAGCCAATTCTCCTAATTCTGCACGATCCAGGAAGAATGCACAAAAATTGTAGCTCTTCTTTGCTCATTGAGCATTTATGAGTCTATGACTAATATTTGCACCAAGTTGGATTTTTGGCTTAAGATGTGGAAGAATGGGTTTTAACTAGGAGAATGTAATAAATTGATTATGCAATGGTTTTGGGTATTTATGATACACTCATCACTGATGTTTTACTGTTCAAGTCACCATTAAAAAGTAGCATATGGCATAAATTTAGGAAGTGATCTCTTCCACAAGCTACGAGCAGTGTGACAATCAGTACGGAAATTTTAATGCCTTAACTCGTTCCTTGATCTATTATAGCTACTCAAATTGGTGATTTGGCATACATTTATGGGTTCTCCTACAAGAACAGCTGAATTTAATATAATAGGGATGGGGGCAAAAATTCAAATTGGTTCTGTAGCAGCTTTCTACTTTAGACATTCTACTTTCCCTACCAGAATCAGCATCTTGACCTAGAATTGGGGAGTGACGAGCAACAAACTTGCAATTAAAATTTGATTACACTCCCATCATTTTTTTGAAATTTGAGAGAAGCAATAACCTGATATGATTTATTTCCTAAATACCTGCAAATGATTGAGGTTTTATATTTCATGTTTTGGTATCCATTGTAGATTGGCATGTTAGTATTGCCATTGTTATCAATGTATTATTATTGATTACATGTTTTGGTAGCCGACTTTGTTATGTTGATGATTGTATTGTCGGCTTTATGTAGTGTTGTAATGAATCTTTGGTATGTTCAGTTGTTGGCAGTTGTGTTTTAACCGACAACAATTGAGTTTGGTCATACAAACAGCATGTCGGGGTAAGGGTGTGATGTAACAGGTCCTCCCTATATCGAATACTTGTACAATGTACTACCTTATGATATAAAGTATTTATTACTCGTATTCTTCCATGCTATGTTGTGTATGTGTTTACTATCCTGCAATTGATGTTTCTTTGGTAGTGTAGTTTGTATAAAAAACATTATGGTGTCATTGCCTTTGTGAAGTTGGGTCAAGTTAAAGTGAGTTCAAATGTGAATGTTGTTAGACAATGTAATATCCCTTTTGGGGATAAAACTGAAAATTAAGGAAATTAGCTCAAACCCTAACGACTAGGAAAATCTGATTTTTATAACAGCAATTAAATAAGGACCAAAAACACACTCTCAAACCCTAACGACTAGGAGGGAGAGAGAGAGAGAAATCGACCGTAGAAACACTCAAAAATTATAAGAAATTATTCCTTGGATTGCCCTTGATTTTAGAAGCCAAAAATGTGATCATATCATCAAACTCAGAATTCTGGAATTTATTATAGCACAAAAGCAGCTGAAACTTGTAGATTTGTAACTCACAAGGAATCTCCACACATATGAATACTCAAACTCAAAATGATCATAAAAATATCAGCAATCAAATAAGATCAATATCATAATTTTCCAACCATGGGAACTCTGTCACAATTGATCCCGAAATCTCTAAATGAGTAGATAAAGCTGCCCAATGTCAATAAAAATCTGAATATGAACTATTCTCCTCAAATCTGCAATATTCTTCAATACCAATCAATGTTGAAGGGTTTTCGTCCTCCAACAAAACCACTAGAAGGGTTTTCGTCCTTCTAGGAAGCCACACAAGAGGGTTTTCATCCTCAAGTGGAAGAACATGGAGCAACAAGCTCACAATGCCCAAATAGGAAAATGCGCCAAAATCTAGATGCTCCAAATGAGCCCTCTAATCTTCTTTTATAACCTCCTTTTGGCGCCAAGGCTTGGAATAGCAAGGCTGACCTCTTAAAGTATTCTTTTAATCTTTAATTGGCTTTTAAAGTGCATAAAACCCAACCAACCTGCTAAAGGAAAACACATGCTAAAAAGAAACATTAAAAATTAGAAAAATAAATACAAAGAAGCTCAATTTCCTTCTCCAACTCTACTTCTTTGCCATGGAAAAGGGAATGGCAAGAAGTCCAAATCATGCTCTTAAATTGGAAAAGGGAACATTACAAACAATACTCATTGACGATGACTCATACATGATGGAAACTTAATGGAGCGAATGGGTCAACCAATTCAAGAAGCAATCAGACTAATAAGCGAAGAGAAGATGACCTCGGAAGAGATTTCAAATATGTGTGGGATATCTCTATATGTGAACATGTCAAAGAAGAATCTAAGAGGACCCATGTGTCAGCAGATTTCATCTAGCGCAACTTGGAAATGACAGAGTGGATAAACAGTTTGATCATCTACCCAGAGTCCTTGCCAGACACTATATGGTTTTGAAAGACCTTTGTGTCAAGTGTGACCGTGAAGTACAATGAAAACAAATATGACAATAGTACAAGGAGAGGTGATGTTGTGTCATGTCCCCTTTTTAAATAAAGTCTAAAAATTCAAAACAACTTAAGTGACGAAAAGTGACTTTATAAAAGACACTTATGTGATTATTATTAAATAAAGGTGACTTTTCTATTTTAAGTGAACTCAATGATTAAAAAGAAAGTCCTTTTATTGAATAAAGTTAAATGCCCATATGTGGTGACCCACTTAGGAGAAGCAACGAAAAGATTATAAAAGGAAGTGTTGGGGTCATTTGGGAGATATCTTTTGTCTATTATCTCTCTCCTTTTGGGAAACGTTGAGCATTTTGCTTGTTTGTGCATTGAGGACAAAAACCCTCCATTGCATTCATCACTTGAGGGCGGAAAACCTCATTGTGATCAGATTTGAGGATGAAAACCCTCAATATCTTCTTGGTGGCTTCACTCAAGGGTCACATTTAAGCGTAATTTTGGATCATCAAACCCAAGGCATGTCTATTTTCAAATATGTGTTTCAAGCGAAGAAATTCAGCCAATGGAGAGACAATCCACCAAACTTCAGTCAGGGACAGCTAGGGCACGATTTGCAGCCATTTCTAGGGCTGTCTACACCCCTTTGGATTTCAGATCAGTATTTAGGGCATCAACGACCAAATGGAATTGGTTGGTTTCAGTTTGCAGCGTCTCCTTTTGGTCTCCTCTTGTCATCTGGAGCATCTTTTGTGAGAAAATTGTTGTAATCTTATGCGGGTATTTTTCTTGTTTTATGGTGTGAAAATAAATTTTAAAAATTCAGACTTTGGTTGGAAAAAAATCATCTACTTGTACCAAGAGGGTTTCTAGATGCTTTGGGCCTTCTAGGTATTTTTGTATTGTGATTATTTGATAAATAAAGAAAATTGCAGTAATTTTTGAATAAAAATTATATTGCTCTTATATTTTGTATAAGGGTTTCAGGGAAATTCCAGAATTTCTTAGATCTGTCCCATACGAGACATTACATGTTGTGAAGAGTATGCGAGATCCAAAGACCAATGTTAAACCAAAAGAGATTAATGCCATTGAGCTTGACAAAGACGAGAGAAGAAGACATCGCAGTAAGAAAGTGCATCAAAAAATGTGCAAGTCTACTAAACTCTTGGAGCAACAAGAGTGAAGACAGGCTGCAAGATGTAGCCACCTCTATAAACCCTTTGCGCCAAGTACAACACATTAATGATATCCGAACAGAAATCTGAAATTGAAGCATAAGAGAAGTTGAAACCAAGGAAGAGTTCAATACGTAACAGAACACCATACACTTCACAAGTACATAGTTGGCGGAGATGCCAAGGAAACTGCCCCTTTCTAGAGGATGGGAGTGCTGACCTTTACCGACTGGATGCGGTTGGTATGTCTTGCAAAAAAGTAAACATAATCCAGCGAAGATTCAATCAAGCCCCCTTTTTGAAGTAAGTCTTTATTCAAACGAAGTTCAATAACAACTTTTTTCACAAAAGGAGTCATATATGAGAAAAATATCCATGGAATGGAAGATGTGTTTGTTGAAGATACAAAGCTGAAAACACTAGGGCAGCCTGAATAAGAAGTTGGTGGGAGTAGCATAGAAAGGGAACCTCACACGGTGAGAAAAATAGGATATAGAGTCGAGGCTAGGGATGTGTCGAGAATCTTGTTAGGGTAGAGGAACGTCTAGAACAAAGCATCCTAAGGAGGATAATCGTATCCAAAGAGCCACGTCAAAAGCAACCGATTCCCACATACATGGACACCCCATCAATTCCATCTCCTAAAACTCAGAAGTTGCCAAAGTTCACTAGTGACAAGTCTAAAGATATAGTACAACATTACAAGACATGCATCACAATCTTGGCTGCCTATGAGTAGACAAAGGAGCATCACCAAGTAGTGGTACTTGTCAGCCACACTTTGAGGAGTGGCTATTGATTGTTACACAAATGCACTAGACACTAATAAGGCAACATGAGAGAAAATATAAGCTCCTCGAAGAAGACAATGAGATTTTCGCTAAAATCTATAATACCAGGAGGGTAATCATGAAAACGCATAAACATACAATAGAAGTTTCAAGGAAGTGGTAAGAAAACTTGGAAAAGAACCAATTGACAACTTGAAGAAGCAATGGTTCATTGAAAAGTTGGTACTTTCATTGTGGAAGAAGATGAAGGTAGTCCTGCCTTTGTTTTACGAGTTTTGAGTCTAGTGATTTAAGGTTTAATTTTACATTTATTAATTGTTAGTATTATGTACAGGCACACATCTCTTAGTGAGACACCCCCTTTAGTATTTTTAAGGTTTAATAATGTTTGTTTGTTAAGTTATGTGGATAGTTGTGGGTAGTTGAGTGTTGTATAAATGGTTGTTCTTATATAAACTTTCTCTTAGCAAATATTCAACAATGATGTATCCCAATTTTACATTAATAAATTATTTGGTTTACACCATTTTTGCATATCATGGTCTTGCCTAGTTTCTATCGGTGGTATTAGAGCTTGATGGTAATGGATTCATGAGGAAGTCATTAAAGAGCCGTGAAGGAGATGAACTTACGAGGACGCATACAACAGAGCGATGGGTATTGAAAGAGAGAATAAGACATACTTGCACTTGAAGAGCGGAGATGATGACTCTAACTCTAGTGACAACGAACCTAGATGGTTCACTCTCTTACGAGAGACATGCTTTAGATGATGAAGAAACTCAAAAAGTACGCCAAGGAGGAAGGAAAGGACGTTTGGTGCATGGATTAAAAACAAAATGTCATATCAAGGCCAATTGTCGAAGATGATGTTCAATGATATATGTTAAGTTACGGGCCATGCATCAAAGATTGCTCATACAAACTAAAACCAAAAGTGCCCAAGTTCTTTTCACACAAGGAGAGCTAGTGATACCATCAATCATTCCGATCAAGCCTTAAAAGAATAAGGGCATCTCTCCTAAGCACTTCCCTTAGTGGGTTTTGAGATCAAAGAAATACCAACAAATGCAATAACAATATGGGTGGAAGCAGTAGTCAAATCCAATACGATTCCCAAGGTTGGTCAATAGTACGATTATCACAAGTGTAATGTGTTTGGCCATTTCACAAGATATTTCCCTACCAATCAAAACAACATTAGACTTATCTGTAGATGGTGTGGGCTTGGGGACTATAATGATGTCAATCATCCAACGAAAGCAAACATTAACATGGTTGGTGTAGCCAAAAGCGGGAAGGTTATCGCAATCACAAAGAACAAGAAAAGAAAGATTATTAACTCGACCCACAAGCGAAGAAGGAAAGGTCGGCCGTAATGAGGCGAAGTTGAGAGGGTAATGGTTGAAGAACAACGTTAGTTGCATGAACACACATGTATCGTGACAAATAAACTTGAGTCCGATAAAGCTATTCATGAAGACAAGTCTTTTAGACCACTATACCTGTAATAGTTTGGTCTATTGCAAAGCATTTTGAAACTCAACAATGCCATAACTACCACCATACAAGACAACGATCCTAACACATAGAATACAAGAACGCACCAAGTATCAAATGGTTTAGTGTTGAGTGATGGGGAGAGAAGTAGAATAATGAACCAATGGTTGAGCCCGATTGTTTGGTAATCAAGGGATTGACCCTATCCTTCTAACAATGAATCTAACACGATGACCAACAATGGTGCATATAGAAATCTTGGGGAAGAAATTAACAAATACCATTGTCGATGATGATTCTAGCATGAATGTTCTTCCTTAGGAGGCTTGTAATATTCTTGGGAAGCCCGCAATTTCACCATCAACATTCCAATATGTGGGAGCCAATCAATGTGGTATAAAGGTGCTTGGAGTACTTATGACTCAAAAGGTAATTACTAGCACCCAACCCTTCATACTAAAGTTATCCCCTTAAGAAAGAAATCCTATGTTGTATTATTGGGTTGGGCTTCATTGATAGCAGCCAAAGCCGACCATAATGAGAAGAAAAAAATGTTCTTTGTTGAAAATAAAGGCTCAAAGTATATATAAGAGACTTGAAGAATTACGGAGTCGGTGAGGGAGTAGCCTCAACAAACTCATTGGACTCGGACCTTCAAAAAAATAACACTCAATAGATGGAAACGGTGCGGGTAGATGGAAACTACAAAAGAATTTAAAAAATTAAAAAAAACCTAAATTCAAGCCAACCCAGACTGAATTTAACTGGGCTGGCTGAAAAATCCAGATCCAGATAGATTTTGCGCAGATCCGACTGGATTTGGTAACTATGGTACACCATGAACGGAGAGGGCCGACTCATAGCACTTTGTGAGAGATTAGTCATGTATCCTTTCATATTACGACCTTTAAATCATCAAAACATCAGCTTCATTTGTCCTCCTAGGCTCTTGATTTCTCATTCTAACCCTCTTTCTCCACTTTCATGAGCACATTGTTGCCAATGATGTCCTGACAAACCCTTGTTTTGTCTCGATGTCATCAGCCCATCTAATGACATCATAGTTATTTGGGAATGGGTATTGGTACCAATACCAGTACCGATATAAGGAGATGGGAGCAGGTGTGCCATTTTGTAGAAATGTAGGAGATGGGTACTTGGAGACGGAAAAAAACAATAATTTTTAAAAACATAAGTAAATTTTAGAGAAAACAATACTATATAGCCTCATATAACCTAAGAAAATCGTTAACTTTTTAAAGTAAAGATATTTGACGTTGGATATCTCACCATATCTAGGGTCAAGAGTACTAAATATATATTTTAAGAAAAATTGAAGAAATGCATGTCTTGAGACGAGTACCAAGTACCAATCTCCGAAACACATTTTTTTGCTAGGAGACAAGTCTCCATGCAACACTAGATGTCGTCATCTAAAATTGAGTTTTGACTTTTACGGTGTAAATCCATATTTATAAGGTTTCCCTTTGTCATTTCTCAAAGATAGAACATGAAATATACTTAGCTTGCGCTCATAAATCCACCTTTGAAATAAGAAGAGGACTTATGGTGTAGAAGAGCTTATAGCCCTCCACCGAGAAAGACACGTTAAAGCATACAAGCATTTGAAGATATCAAGAATAGTTGTACCAACGAAGCTTACCTTAGTCATTGGAGTCCCCAACTTTGGTCTACGATTGCACCTATCCATATTGATTCACCTACAACAAGCTCTCACAAAGTGTTACAAACCAAGGGGAAGATAAATGCACCAACCCAACCCCAGATAAGTATTTCTAACCCTAAACTCTTTCTTTATTACGTTCATGATTGATCTATGTTTACTATATTGGATAGGATAGATTAGCATATGTTTGTTGTCTTATTGCTATCTTTCGCATTATTGTCATTCATAGCTCTTTAATACTTCCTAGTAGCACCCATTTTTACAACCCTTAGATAAAATAGCTCGGGTTTACCACCCTAATAGTATCTTAGTTACTTATAGTTCTTGCTTCAACGTCTAATGACACTTCGGATCTGGTAATATCATTCACCTTATATCACATTGGAGTTTGTGTATAGATTTCCATTATAGGCCCATAAACACCTCATGTTCACACGCCCCTTGTCTATAGCCTTGGACAGCTTTTTGGACCAGCATTGTGTGTGTGTGTGCTAGTTTTAGATTGGTCTTGTAATGTCCCCCTTTTTTATTAAAAATTAAAAAGAAAAGGAAATCGATTTGCACATGTAAATTTAAAATAAAATATTCTAAATTGTGCAAATCAAAATAAAAGAGCAAGTCGACTTCACCTTGGGTTAATCAATGCATTTTAAAAGGGTGAATCAAGTGACTAAGCAAGTCGCATTTTCGGGAGACTTTTTAATATTTAATATTTAAAAATAAAGTGATCCCTTCTATGCATGGGTCGATTTATATGGGTCTCATTTGCTTTAAAATCCCTATGCATTTAATGTGTGTTGTTGGATATGATTTTCAGGCATATTTTTAATAAGATCCCCTCCTAGAGCATGGCGCCAAAAATGGAGAAGAGCTTTGGAGGATGTGCAAGGCAAAGCTATAAAAGAAGATGTGGATACTCCTTTTTGGGCATGTTGACGGTTTATGAAACTTATCTTCATGCTTGAAGAAGGGATGTATGCCCACTTGTGATCAAAAACAAAAGGTGTTCATTAACACCACCATTTGTGAAGTGTGTGTGCCCATTTGAGCTTGAAGTAATAAGTTTTTGCAATCATTTCTCTATATATGTATAAGGCGCCATTTTTGGAGAAGACCTAAGCTTGCTTTGAGGGTTTTGGAATGTGATTTATGGTGAATATCTTTTATTATATGCTGCTGGTTTTTACTTGATGAAATCAACTTGTTTGGGCATGTTTTAAGAGTGTTTTGAGGGATTTTGAAGTGATTATCAAGTTGTTGTTTTAGATTTATTAATTGCAGATCTGAAACTGCATTTATTGACTCTAAAGTGAAGGGAAAAAGTGTTGGAATTAATTTACAGATTTTACCCTAACCCTAGCGACTGGGTTTGGGATTTCGGGGCTGATTTGAGTGGTTTCTAGTGCATGCAAAGATCTGATATTTATTTTGATGAGAAGCTCATAATTTTCCCTTTCTACTGCATTTGGTTTCAAGTTAAAAGAGTTAGTATTTTGGGAGTTATTAATTTTCAAAGTTTCAGCTAATTTTCAGTAGTTATTATTTATTATTTTTACTTCTGCAAATTGTATTGGATAAAGGAGTGTAAATATCAACTGGATTGCCCATCAAACCCTCACTTTGGCTCACTCTAACCCTATTTGGGTTGTATTGAAGCTGACATTAGGGTTTGTTGAGGTAAACCTAGGAGGGTTTATCTTCTAAGTGTTTATTTTTGCAAGTGTTTAATAATAATCAGTTAATATCCTACAAGGGGATATTACAGTGGTATCAGAGCTTCTTTCCTCTTTTCGTGTGGGTGATTTGTGCATGCAAGGTGATAAGAAGTGGTTGTTTTATAAAAGGAGAGATAAGGGAAACATGGATGAAGGAGCATTCACACCGGATCAAGTAAAATTCTTGCATGAACTAATGCAAGGATGTGGGCAAGAACTACAAAGATCCATGAGTGAGCAAATGCCCCAGCTCATCAAAGAGGCTATGGGTAAAGATAAATATGCAAGCTCCAATGAAGAGAGCTCACATAAGGGAGGCTCTACTCCTAAGTTTTTTAAAGATGTCTTCTTACCTAAAGAGACCATTAGAGAGAGAGAGGAAGAAGAAGAACCCACCTTAGCCAAACTCATAGATGCTCAAAGGTTGGAGTACGGTTCTTTGAGCCAAGCCACAAGAGATATGTTGGGATTTGATGATTTTTGTGCCCTCAATGTGATGCCCATTAAAACAACCCACTTGAGACCCAAAGACAACCTAGGATTAGCAAGGAAAATTATGGAATAATTTATTTTTTTGTTTAAAGGAGTCTACAACCAAGTTACAAGACAACAGTTGTCACTAACAAGTTCCACTTAATTCTAATCCACTAGGATATAATTTTCTTTTATTAACAATAATTAGAGGTCACAAGGTCCAAAATTTAGGGTTAGAAAGTTCAATTAGGGTCAGAGGGTAATTCCTCACCATACCCACTCTCTAACAGGATTTAAAGATTCACTTGATTTTTCCCAAAATTAACGCATTCAAAAATTTCCTAAATCATTCCCATTGGATAGAAAATTTCCTCACCTTTCTAGTGATATAAAGAAGTCCTAACTCCTCATATTTCTCGAGTTATGGGCCGGCAGTGCCTGGGGTGAAAATTTTCCCACAACAGCTGACTGCGGGCCTAATTTCGAGCTATTACTTCCTTCAAAACTCGTACAAATTGCCTGCGAAACTACCCTAGAAAAATAGCAAATATTGTTCTAAGAAACTCTCACTGGATGAGGGAGTATATTAAGGTACCACAAGTTTGCGTGTCAAAGGGTTTTTTTTTCCAATCAAATTCTTCAGTCAAATATTAAAGGTCAAAGTTGACTCTTCTAAAACTGCTAGGAAAATGCAAGTGTAAAATTGCGAAAATCCCGTTTAGTTTTAGCCTGGGAAAAATACCAAATGTCACCCTGGGCATCTACAACTTGGCAAGGGAGCATATGAAGGTGGGGAGAATTGAACGAAACAATTATTTTCTCTTGATGATCATCGAGTTCAAAATATCAACTCTCAAAGTGAGTCACCTTGACAGGCTGAAAACTACATGCGCGGTGAAATCAAACAAATTGCGTTTTATTTGGCTTCGTGAAAAATATCAAACGAGGTGCTGCGCATTTGAAATTTGACAAAGAGTACATGAAGTTGAGAAGAATTCAACAAACCAAACCGTTTCTCTTGACGATCATCTGGGCTCGAGATACGGATTCTCAAAGTAGGCCTTCTACCAAGCTGAAATTGTGCACACAAAGCAAAATCAAGCAAACTGAGTTTTTCTTGGGTTCGTGAAAAATATCAAACGAGGTGCTGCGCATTTGAAATTTGGCAAAGGAGTACATGAAGTTGGGGAGAATTCAACAAACCAAACTTTTCTTCCGACGATCATCCGACTTCGAGATATCGAGCTCCAAAGTTGATTACTTCAACAAATACAACCCGCGGCATGTTCTTTCCGCATCTATCGTTTTCTTTATTAAATTCATTTTTTTTGTCGATATACATCGGTAATGCATTTGAATGCGTGATATTTTTGTCTGAATACTTCTCACCAATGCGTTGAAAATGATTTAATTTTTTAATTAAATTCTCCCGATTTTTAATGACTTTGCGCAGGATCGATTTGGAATTTTTTTAATTCGCTATTGCTCTTCGCGTTGCCTATTGCCTGAACTTATGAATGCGTAGACTTTGGGCTTCCTCCTTCCTTGCGGACTTCTGATCAATGCATGGGCTGCGTGTTATCTCTTTTCTAGACAAATGTGTGACAACTATCTTTGATTTCTGAATGCGTGGAGCTTGCAAACGAAACTGCCTATATTTTTCTTTCTCTTCTTCAACCAATGCGTAGAGGAGTTGTATTTGTTTGGCTATGTGCATGGGAGGAATGTTCTTTTTATGCTTGTGTGAAATGATTCTCACTTTGGCATGCGTGGAAACTACAATTTATTTTGGACTGTTCTTTTGGCTTATGCTGGAAACTCTATCCTTGGCTGCTTTCTTTGATGAATGCATGGGAGGAATGTTCTTGTCTTATTCAAAATGTTGTTTCTTTACCTCTAGGCATTGAAACCGATGCTTTCTTCTCCCAAGCGGAAACTAATAAATGCTCTCCCCTCACATGTGGCCTGCCAAAACAAATGCGTGGAAAATGTTGCTCTCTTCTTCCTTTTGGCTCACGTGAACATCTTTTCTCCCTTTGACTGGTTTGTCTCTTAGCTAGCGTGGATATTCTTTTTCGTGGCTGCGTGGAAACTAGTTGAAACTGATTTTATCTCCTATGCGTGAGGGAAAACAAAATGTGTGAGCTTTGTTCTCTGCATTGGCGTTGTCTCCTCCTGGTGCGTGGATATCATGAGCAACTGCACCCGGCACTGTACGTGGAGATATCGGTCCAAAAATGAGAGCTGAATACTGTTGATGAAAGATGACTCCTAAGTTTGTGATCCCACAATGGAGGAGACAACTTCCTGGAGCTCTCAAGGTTGCCTGGCTCTAGCTAATGCCCGTGCCAAGTTTCTATGTGAAAGCCGGAAAGTGTCTGTAGATTGAGTTTTTCGTTCTTCTGGCTCTGGATATCTGCAATATTAACTTGTTTCTCCTTCTTCCCAATTTCCTTCGCTCTCTGACCTCAGAACCGTCTCCTTCTCAATTTCCGGATGATAGAAGCAAAATTAAAATTGTCTACGACAATTGGAAGCGGAAGAATAATTGCCCCGTCACTTGCTCACGGTGGTTATGACAATTTAAAAAAAAAAAAGTTCCAAGTTTGTCGAACTTCTCTGAGCATTAAATTAATATTTATTAATTGAAAAACCCTAAAATTTAATATATATTAATTTTATTAAATAACAAGGTAAATATTAATTAAATAATTAAAACACGGTTTGCGTCGTAACGAGAGAAGGGCTTATTCAAAATGGATGAAACGAAAGCCAAAATGACCGTGAGAATAAGACGATTACGATGAGGGAGAAAAATCACGCAAAATAACACTATTGAATTTTTTAAAATTTTCACGTTTATTAATTTTGCGAAGTCAAAATTAGCTGATAACACAACCCGAGCTCCAAGGTGGACCAAACGGGTTAGAATCAAGTCTCAAACCAAGACTCTCTTTTTCCAACCAAAAAAGTAAGAAAAAAAAAGATTCACAAAATATGTCAATCGGATTCCAAAGTATAACCAAAAGAAATAGCATGTAAAAATGACACTCCAAAACCAAACATGAAGCTAAAACCGAGGCTAAAAGCGAGATAAGATAAGATAATTATATTAAATGTCCAACGAATGACCACAAAGATAGGTCAATGGGACTGTACAATACCAAGCAAAGTAGAAACAACAGGGAAAACCCAAGAGGGTCTCCGAAAACAACAAAAGAAGACGAAGAAGAAGAAGAGAGCACAAGGGATGAGAAAAAGGTGGAGGAAAAGGCCTCGACACCAAAACTCACGACTGTCACCCAAGGTCAGCTGAAAAGAAATTGGTGATGTGCTGCTGTCTGGTGTCAGGTACTGGAAACTGTTGGAGACACCCATGTTTCGTGGAATGTCGAGTTCTCTGGGTGGACCTGGTGGTCTGTCGTCTAAAAGAGGGAGCTCTTGGTTGTGCCCGAATCCAGAAATCTCTGGTCAAGGAAGAAGCTCCTCTAATCCTGACAGATCTAGCCAGGAGGTCCCCACTAGGGTCATGCGCCCGCTTAGTGCCCCTCACACCCAAAGAACAAATCAAAGAAAGATGTGATCTGTCGAGTAGTAGCCTCCCTGGAAGGAGGATGGAGGGCCCTGTCACGGAGCTTAATGGCTTCCTGTAAATAGAGAGCGAGACACCTCTGATCATAATACCTAAAGAAGGTCGTGAACGTAGGATGTTCACGGAAGAGACAATGAAACCTCCCTCTGATCTCATAATAGATGGAGCATCGGAAGATGAAATGTTCCTCTGTCTCAACCTCCTGGAGGGAGCAAAGCTGGCAGATCCTCTCAGAGCGAACTAAATGGTGATCATTCTCGACCCGAAGCCTGTGGGATCCAACTCTGAACTGGCCCAAAGATATGCGAAGAGCATGCATCCAATGACGGGAGATATAGGTGGGCCGAATGATGAGTCCATTGCTGACTTCCAGGAAGTGGTTGGCGTAGAAGGCCATTTTCAGCGTAGCTCCTCTCGGGGGTTGGTCCATGTAACCTGGGTGAATAGTCTGTATATGTCGTCCCTGATAATTCTGTGCAAATCCTGCGTGCTCGGAAGGAGGTGAGCAGGAGCATCCATGGAGTACCTAAAAGGGGGGAGACGGTCCATGTTGATCCGAAGAGATCCAAGAAGACGAGAGGTCTCGACATACCAGCACCGAACACGACCACTACAGTCGGAGAGAGTAATGGCCTCAGAAGAACAGTAAGCAAGGTAGATGTATCTATCCCTGCCAGTGGAGGAGTCCGAAAGTCCCTGGATGCGGTGCAAGAGTGAGATGAGACCAAAGATGACCTCTAATCTGAAAGGGCGAGCCCCAAACTCGGCAAGGATGATATGATGGGAAACAGTCTCTTTGCATCTGATGATCCGTTTGAGCAAAAGGATCTGAACCCGCTCAATAGAGGCCCAATCCGACTCGAGCAGGGAGGGGCCCCAAACCTCATAACCATAAAGAACAGTGGGTCTCACAAGAGAGTCTGAGAGAGACATCTTGGACAACGTGTCCTGAAAGTGATGGCGGAAGCACTGTCTCTCCAAGATCGCGAGGGAACCATACCCCTTGTTGATGCGGGGTTGAATAGCCGGACGTAAACTGAACCGAGGTCCAGAGAAGAGAACCCCCAGATAGGTGTAGGAGTTGGTGATCTCCAACTCCTCCCCCTGTAGAAGAAATGGAAATCAGAGGTCTTCAACACATTGAAGACCATAACCTTGGTTTTACCCATGTTGACTGTAAGTTGCCTATGATCGCAGAAGAGGGCTAAAGCATCAAGTTGTCTCTGTAACCCCTCCGCCGAAGAAGCCAAAAGGACCACATCATCTGCGAAGAGAAGAATGTAGATCAAAACATGGTGGAGAAGACAGCCGTCCCCGTCTTGTATGTGGTCTCTAAGAAAATCCTCCAACTCATCAATATAGATACCAAACAAAGTAGGAGAGAGGGCAGCCTTGTTTGACCCCGATGGTGCTCCTAATGAAATCGGAAAGCCCAGCAGCAGTGCGAAGGCGACCCAAAACCTCCTCATACAGCCGAGTAATGGCAACAAGAAGGGTTTCGGAAATACCAATGTCTCTAAGTCTGCAGAAAAGGGCTTCCCCGGAGAACAGAATCAAAGGCTTTCCGAAAGTCCACAAAGCAACAGAAGACCCTGCACGAACGGTGACGTGCTTCCTCGATGATAGCACGGAGGGTAAGAATGTGATCAGTAGTCTGGTATCCTGTCCTGAAGCCAGCCTGCCCTCTGGCTCTGCATTGGTACTGCTCAAGAAATGCCGAAAGCTGCAAATGAAGAACAAGTGGCGTACAACTTAGAGAAGGTGTGACCCACCATAATTGTCCTGTAATTATTAGGATCAGAAGTAGGACCGGATTTGTGAATAGGGTGGATAATGTGGTGGGACCAAGATTGCAGGAAGCCAGTACACACCACCTGATTGAAGAGTTCTACCAAATAACTGATGATGGTGTCGATCCCATGCTTGAAAAATTTTGCCTGGAAGCCTTCCTCATCTGTTGCTTTGCTGCAATTCATCACCGATATGGCCTTCTTGACATTTGAGTGGGTGAAAATGTGGCAGGTGGGGGTGGGGATATAACTTGGGTCTTGGGATGACCGGGGATGTCATAAAGGGTGGATGTGTGAGTGAACATAGTATGGGGGTCAAGGTCTAGGGGTAAGGGAGAGCGTCGAGGAATGATGGTGCGCCAAAAGCATTTGGGGGAATGCGAAAGTGAGGTGCGGAGATCCCTTCTTTTGCGGGCAATAAAGGTATGTTTCTTGTGGCGAAGAAGATTACTATTGGCTAGATTTTCTGCATAGCATCAAACCTAGCAACAGCCATGAGATAAATCTCCCTCATTTAAGCGGTGAGGCTCCCCGTGTCGATTTGTCAATTTTAAGTATGCTAATATCTAAATGGGGTTTTACTTTAATTACTCGGTTCATGAACCATAATTGAATAATTTTGTAGAAGTAAAGTTATACTATTTAAAAAAGGAAAGTTATAGAAGAAGGTAATTACATAAACACATAGAAGAAATGGGAAAGATGTGCATCCCAATCAGTAGATGGCAGAGCTAAATTGCATGCACATAGAAGAATCCAATAGATATAAACACAGAATTCTAAAACAAAGGCAGCTCCAGATCCAGATCTAAAATAACACAAAGTTTATTAAGAGATCTAAGATTAAAAGCAAGAAACACAGTACACCGTGACACAAAGTTCTCCGGAAACCTGCTCCTTTGTATTCCTTTGCTCCAAGTGGCTCTCAAGTGTTCAGCACAAAGTCTAGAACACAAGATTGCTACTTACAAATTTTGATCATTAACCCGGAGGTTCTTCTCCTACTTATAGAATGTAGGAGGGAAAGTACAAATGGCAAATCTAACTAAACTGAAACATAAACAAGTAAAGATGACATTTGGCAATCATCTTCCACTAACTTCTCCTTAAGTGACACATGTATCACTTAACTAATAGAATTGTTCCATATGACTTTAAGCAATGGTTTCAAAACCAATAACTTTGAAGTTTAACAATTTCATCCGGGAACATAAAAAATAGAAGAAGAAATCATGCCAACCGTAACATTTATGTCTTCTTTTTGTTCTGATATCGGATATACTTGTCGAACATGTGATTCAAAGATCTTTCCATTTGTTTTAGCCACTGCTTCCTTCTCTGTCCTAAACTGTAGTAACCCTTCATTCAACACTTCGATGCACGCCTCCACATCTTCCAAGCTTGGCCCAAACCTCGCAATGTCTGCCTGCAGTGCCACCAGTCTACTAATACAATTCATCATGATAGGCTTAAGAGCTTTATCAATTCTCTTTTGTACCATCAGAAGAGACCCTTCCAGGGAGTTAGGCACCTTACTAGGAACGATTAGCACGTATAAAGTAACACCTCCAACCACGTCCTCCTCAGTGAAAAAAATGATATTGTCGGGTAAGGATGATGTCCTACTCTCAAGTGCCTGCATCCTCTTCAACAAAACTCTGCAGATTTTCAAACGGAAAGATACTGCAAACTCCACCGCTTCCCCTTCTCAACTAATCCATCCAGTACAACTGCATTTCAGTAACCAATACATCTCCTACAGCTTGTTGATCTCGGCCAAAGTACTCAGGTTACTCTCAGCAAATGTGTTCATGTCCACTATGCTCGTCATCGATTCTTTGCACTGATTCACCGCATCATTCATAACCTTTAGCGGGTCGGCACCTCTCCAAGTTATGCAGCTTGACGAATAATCAAATCCTTCCATTCGTCAATAGCTTTTACTTGATTGCTTGATCCTCCATTTCGCATAAGATGATCACTCACCGCTCTGAAATGGGTGAATGGAAGGCTTAGCAACCTTGGCTATGATCTCGCACAACCGAGATACCCTTCAAGTTCTTTCTCCGCCTTTTCATTGTCAAGCCCGAGGAATAGAGCATCTATCAATGTCTGCGTGTCCTACTTCAATCTTTCTAGTGGTGGCTTGACCGAGGGGTACTCTAGTTACTGTAACATCTTCTGCCGTGAGCTCCTCCTTTCCTTGTGCCGAAATTGATATCTCAAAGAAACTTCCGCCCGATTCCTTGATGATCAACCTAAAAGTTGCTTTAGCAACTTTAGGCCTTCTGTCTCTTCCACCCAGATTCGGAGTAGGCTGCGCAAGTCGTGCTCCTCTAAGTTTATCTCCATCCTCGCTTCCGGAACCAACTACGAAACCAACCATTCCGAGAAGTTACTTCTCGGAGAATGAGAAGTCGCTGAGTGCACTACCATATCCCGCTCTACCTCCTCTCCATCAGAAAGTGCCACAGTGTTATCGCTGCCATCCTCTGAATCATCCAAGGACAAAGCTCTTTCGAACTCCACCATCTGCAGCTTCAACATCTCCTCAAAACAAGGTGTTGAACGGAGTGGTGAGAGAGAGGATGAATGCCGCCGAGTTGATAGAGGCATGGAAGTATCCTGCTGCGGTGCAATAGTTGGTGAAATCTTGGGTGCTTAGAGAAGCGAGCCAAAACCATGGTCATAGAAATGATCTTCTCCTTTGATTGAGATCTTTTGTGTACCTTCAACTTCTCGAACCTTTTGCTGCTTTCTCCTTCGTGCTTCCGCTTGAGGGAATCTCTGCGCCGAAGTTGTCGTGACTTGATTCATCAATACTTCATCAATGCACGATATCCCTTCATCAAGAAACGGTTTGAAGTATTCACATAAATGACTCCAGATCTTTCTTGATATATGGCAGCCTCCTACGTTATCCTCTGCAAAGACGGCTTTATCTCCTCCCATTTGATGGTAAGTGTCAAGTACCACATTCCCATCATCTTTAAAATCCGCAGTATCCGTGCTAGTCCAAAGTCGAACACTTGCTTTCTTTGATAGCCTCGCTGAAATCTCTCTTTATAACCTCGTACTCACTTTTGCACTTCATCCAGAATCTTCTAATGAAGGCACATGTGCGTACTCCTGGGAGATCATCTTCCTGGCTACTCCAAATGGATCGAAGTTCAGCCGTGCGGGGAAGAACTCTTGCTCATACTCGGATAACATTTGCGTCTCCATCCCTCGAGCTCTATGAATGCTATGGCAGCTATAATGTCCGACAGTGATCGGGAAGAAGCCCGTAGACTTGTGCCGTTTGACTGAAGGTCGTGTATCTCCACAAGTTGCCTGCTCAGCTCCATGGCGATCAATCTATCATTCGGATACCTGGGCATCTTTATTGGTTCTCCAGAAAAGCCCGTAACCCTGAGGTATGTGAAATCTGCAAACTGAATGAATAGACTGTCAATCTTGGACACAGCTTCCCACGCTTCCTTGCTTACCCTGTTGGCCTTCAAGTCTTTGTCTAGCCTGCAAATGAAATCGTAGAAAAATTCATCATTGACCACTTTGAAATACTTCTCGCACGCAGTATGCAGAAGTCGTGGGTAGCACTCGAAAATGGGGTCTTTAAAGAACACCACATCTATCCGGCTTGGAAAAGATGCCTTGCGAAGCTGCGGCAAAGATACACTACGTAAGAAGTCATTTTGAAGCTAAAAGTACACTTCACGTTAGGAGTTGCTCACCAATGTTGTCGCTTAATAATTTCCGACCAATTGATTATGGCATCAACCTTGTTGATTTCAATGGTCCTAATGAAAGCATACATCCATGTACGGAAATTGTAAGCATTCGCCTCGCCATTAATCCCTGCATAACAATTTGACAATGTCATTGACCTCCCGCACCAAATTGAACCGCGGAAGAGTTATCGGGAACTTTGAAAGAGATCTAGGCTTCTTCATGTATCTCTGTTCATAATATTCACGTAAAAGCCGCTTATGCTTCTCCCACTTGCCAAAGCATCCTAAAGGCTAATGGAAGTCACCACCTTGTGCACGGAATCTTCAAACAATAATTGATGAACTCTCGTGTCCAATCGAATTCTTGTTTTCCTGTAGCATCTCCCACCGATCTGGATGAAGGATGGTAAGATCTAGCGCACTCCATGACAAACTCGCGAATCGGGCCGTGTATGAAAAGGTGCAGCTCGAATAATCCCACCGCTTTTAACCACAAGCATGAGTGAAGTCTTTTCGGCTCTGGATCTATCAATCAATTCGGAAAGAGGTTCTAGACCTAGATTTGTCTCCTATGTCTGAAAGTTTGGAAGTGATGCATGACTCCGTTGTGCTTTCTTTTTCATCTTTCTTCGCCATGGCTTTGTCTATCTTTGTCTAAATAATTCTTTTTCTTCTCACTTGGCTGGATTTCTTTAAAGCTCAGTGCAGATCTGGATAATTCTTCAAATTCGGAGGATATATGCAATGTATGGACATTGATTAAAGCTCATTTTCTATTAATCCAGAAAAAAATAGCCACCGGAGCATGAATAGTGAATTTTAATTATAAAAATCTGCACTTTTCAAAGCCTCGCTGCCCCAAAAATTGATGTTTAATTTGCACATAAAGAGAGCATGAATCCTTTCAACAACACCTGAGCACCTGTAACACCTATGCAAACAATTATGCAGACAAAAATCAACCTCCTTCAAAGCATGCACCAAATTTAGAAACTTTTAGCCTTGTTTTCACCTTTGCGAGCAAAATCCTTCTTCAAATGGGGCACACTTTTCCTCTTGGCAGCAATTCTTTACCTATGAATTAAATAATTCACCCTTATGGCAGCCCATGCTTATATAACCCTCATAATTCTATAATTAATAATTGCCTTTCTTATTCCTGGCAATTAATTAATTAAAAATCATGCTTCTCTCTTTAACTGATGTGTAAAAATAGCATGTTTAAGGACAGCCATCCAATAAATTAAATTAATCCAATTTAATCATTCACACTTCACTTCACTTAAGCTTCACAGTGTGCCTTGACCATAGCCACTGAAAATAGAATTTAATTTAATGATTTAATACTTCAAAAATCATTAAATCTATCCTAAATGGGGCACACTTTTTGACATGAAGGGGGCAGCCTTTAAATAAATTAAATTTAATCCATTTAATCCATTTAATTCTATTTCTTTTATTCCCCTTTGCTTTGTTGACTTTCTTCCATGCTTGGGCGCCTATTTTAGAAGGAGAAATAATTAATTAAATCCACTTAAAGGCTGCCATCTTCTCACCAAAGGGGGCACACTTTTTTGCATAATAGAATTCTATTTTCCCCGCAAATCCCATAATCCACTTAAGTGATTTGACTTTGACAATGGGATTATTTACCTGAGCGAGTGCAATAAAATCACATGATTTCACTTAAGTCACTTTTCTTTTATTTCATCATGGAATTTTTACCCTGCAAGGCAGGCAATAAATTCCCACCTGCCTGCGGCCTCTAACTTTCCCACTGCAGCTTAAGTGAATTTTATATCACGGGAAAAAGTACCCTGCTAGGCAGGTACAAAATTCTCACCTTGCCTGTTGCTTCTATTTTTCCCATTGCAGCTTAAATCCTTTGTTTTCCAAAAATGCGCCCAACCCCGCAGGGGCTTTTCTGTGCACGACTTTGTTTTTTCCAGTGATCCAGACCTCCGATGGTGACTTCCTCCGGGCATAATGTGCGTATATGTTCTCCAGCTGCTCTAGGCCAAGAATCGGGCTTACCCGACAAAGGAATTGTTCTAGAGAAATTTCACAGAAAACGAAACGGGACAACACAAAAACACGAAAATTGTCAAAAGTTACAAATAAAGCCCAGAACTTATTCTTTGTTAAAACCCTTCTGGTACATAGGAATAATGACATGTTCGATCATAACAGAGTTAAAACAGAGCGCAAATAGCCTCAAACGGGGCTCAAAATAATTAAATACAAATTTCCCGCAGACAAATCCCGACGACAGAATATAACAATTTTGGGCATCTAGGTATTTGGCGAAAAAGGCTAATATGGCTCTTTGGGAATATCTTGACGCAATACAAGAACTTTCAGGCAATAAAAACACAAAACGACCCATTATTTTAAAAGTACGAAATTTTTTGAATAGGGTAGTCATAGATTTCAGGATGAAATTTGGGGACACCAATTACGATAGGCAATTTTAAGGGGGGGTAAGGATGGGAGGTCATGGGTAAAGGCCATGCGGAGCTGACGGTGGAGGTTTTTGCAATCGTCATCATACCATTGGTTCATGGGGCATGTCCGTGTACTACGGGGCTTGGAAGTGGAATGGGGGTAAGAAAGCAGGGCAGCCTCATGGATAGCAGTGGCAAGAAGGTTGTACATCCTGTCAGTGGGGTACACTAGTGAATTGGGGCAAGGGGGAGAAGCTCGGGAAGATGAAATGAGAAGGTTATGGGGTCACCCTCAGCAAGTCTCAGAGTGGTGTGTGGAGGGCAATGAGAAGGGCTAGGGGTCGGGGGGAGTAGTTTCCAAGGAGAATGAAAGGGCAACATGATCGGCGAGGGGAATGGGGGAGATGGAAAGGTGGTGAATAAAGGGAAGAAGGTCGGGGGTAGTCATGACGTAATCAACAACACTGGCCCCACCACCGTGAGGTCTGCAGGTGAAGAATTTGGAATCTGGGAAACATGATATGCCATTAAGGATCAATAGGTCATGAGCTTCCCCCAACTGTAAAAGGTGTCGGCCATATGTCGTCAAGGGCCCTGCCACATCATCTGACTCCCTCTGAAGACCAAGAGAAACCGGGTCCACCTCCGAAGTACAAAGAGCATCAACAGTCCTGTCATGACATGAAACTTGGATGTTTTTGGTTCGAGCATTGAAATCACCTAAAGGATGACCTCACCAACTACTGAGAACTGAGAAATGCCAGCAGAAAGGTCAAAGTAGGGATCCCCAACTGGGCCATTCTCAATGGCAAAAGGAGAAGAGGTAGGGGGGAAGTAACAAACTGCAATATAAATGTCTCGAGTAAGGTGTGGGGTCTCCGCCTAACCTTGATCCATAGAAAACGTGCAAACTCGTCTTTGGCTACCACAAAGATCCTGCCTTGAAGAGTGTCCCTAACCAAACAAGCAACATCGCGAACACCTAACACCACCGGAAATCCTAGTTTCTTGCTGTAAATAGAGAGCGATAATACCCCTAAGGTCCGGGAGAGGACGAACGGGGCTCTCATGGGTTTCCGTAACAAAAAGGAGATCAGAGTGACCCAATGCATCCTGTAGGAGACCTGGTGAAGACCAAGTATGACCCATTACCATTCCAACATGAAATGGCAATGCCCCTGTTACGCTGCCTCACCCGGCGGGACCGTCATTTGGACCCGGAGCCCAACCAGGAGGAAAAGTGTCTCTAATCACCGGTCTGAGGTTCCGAATCACTGCCCATTTTCCTGCCTTCCTGGCTGCCATGACCATCTCCGGACTGTTTGAGTTCTGCCACCTGTGCTCTAGTGAGATCTTCATCAAGGAAAATCTTATCCGGAAGTGAGAAAAGTCTTCGTTTAGCCCTGAGAGCCCGAAGTCTGTCTTCAGCTGATTTGAAGCGAAGGAATAGGGTAGAGTCCAGACCAAGCCATGCTCTGTCAATGTGTACCTCCGACAGCCCCAACTTGTTTGTGATGAAGTCAGAAGCAATGGCTAGAGGATCAGAAGAAGGAAGAGGTGTGGGCAGACCTCTAACTCGAGATTGAGCTCTCTTGTCCGTCTGTTTCTTTCTTCTACAAGTTTGGCTTGTACAACTTCTTCCACAACTGCAATAGGAGAGGTGTTTTGGCCCTTACCTTTCACAATATGTGCCCATGAATCAGATTGTTTCCTGAGGTTTTCATGTTGGGTTTGAAACTCTTCCTGTTTGTGCTTCAGATCTGAAATTTCTGCCTGTAATTGGTCATTAGTACCTGTAGGGGTGGCTTGGGTCGTGATATCTGTAAGTTGCCTGTGAAGAGAAAGGTTGTCCGCTTCAACCTTTTCAACTCGAGAGGTTAATTCAAAAACCTCAGTTCGAAGGGTTCTGTTGGAGGATTCCAATCTCTCAATCCTGCTGATCAGCTCAGCCAAAATGTTTGGGATGTTGCTGTCCTGTTGACCCTGTCTGTTCAGTCCGAGGTTAGAAACCAACGGTGCAGTGGGGGTGGAGAGAGACATTGTGGGGGGGTAGACTGTTTGAAGAGGTGAGATGGTAAGAGGTGAGTCTCCGAGTCCCTCAAACTGAGCGGCCTTGTTCATAGAGATCGAACCACAAAAAGAAAACACAAGCAGCGAACAGGAACAGAAACCCACAAAAATGGCACGGTAGGGATTACGGGAGCTCGAGCCAGGAATTCGTGAGCTAGAGCAAGCAAAGTAGCAACCACGACTGTGTAGACCAAACACTACTGTGTAGAAAGAAATAACGAGCCACGATTCAGGGTTTCGAGCAGATTTACGAACCCAAAGAGCCACGATGCAAGCACAGAGAGCCACGAGGGGAGGCCAACAGTCGCGATAACCAGGAAAGGAGGAAAAACGACGAAACGAGCCACGAACCAGAAGGAACAAGCCACGAACAGCAAACACGAACCACGAACCAGCAAAAGCGAACCACGAACTAGCAAAGACGATTCAGCCACGATTCGCGATTTCTATATAGAGAACCAGGGCAAATACTGTGACGTCGTTTTGAGGAAAATCGTGGGTCGAGGGCACAGTATGTAGACAGGAGAAAATCGTGAGCCCTCACGAGCCCATTGCAGAGAAATGTGCCCTCACGAGCCCTTCACGACCTGCGGATTTCCTTCACGACCTGCAGAGCATCCAAGCCAAGCTAAGACGAGTTCATCACCTGTAGATTTCCTTTTGATAATATCAGTTTTGATCCGAGTTCGAGAAAATAATAGAACTATTGTATGCTATCTTTTTTTTCCAGTGGATGTGTAATGGTGCTTCCACTTTTGTTTACATTTCCATTGCATGTTCAATTATAACTTTTAACTAGATAGATCTGTCTGTTAGTTAATCTGCAAGTTGTCCTCTGTGCCACTCTTGGCCTGGCACGGATCACATTTAGCCAGCTAGAAGTTATTCCTCGATAGAAATTTGGACATATATCTGAGCCTTTGTACAAGTTGTTGATCAATAATAGGCTGGAATTTATTTATAAATCTGCAGAATGACAGCTCACTGACAAGACTGAAAATGGAGTTTCCTCAGCCCAGTAAATATGCAACTCAGCTGATCTTGGCCTCTAAAAATCAGATCTTGGAACAACTCAAATCTGACCTCAACGTGCCCTAGATCACTCAGAACTGCACACAATGTGGGTCACTCCACTGTAGAAATGCTAGAGAATAAAGGTAGAACTCAACAACAATGTTCTATCTTGAAACCCTCGCTGAAATCAACCCAAATTTGCAACTCAACTTTCAACAACTTAAAAATAACTTGCTATGACATGTGATTAAAATAACTATCATTAAAATCACATGCCAAGCTTGCAAAATCTTTAACACTCAAGCTTGTCAAGATGACTCTAACCACCGATTAAACAATGGCTTCTTTTTGCCTCTGAAGTTCTTGACCACTTGCCTCTCCCTTCCACTATTCAGATCTTCACATTAGTTTAGGAAATAGGTTATGTTCTTGTAATCTGGGTTATATAACAAAGAAAACTTACAATAGATTTCACTTGGGTCCAAGTTTAGCGGACATTCTAAAAATTAAGCACATAGGGAATAACGTTCAAAGAGAATCAATGGACAAAAATCATGTCATTAAATATAAGGGCATACTATTAGCATAAGCAATGTGATTACAAGAAGTCTAAGGACATCACCCAAGGGAAAGGTGTGATGTTCAGTGTATGATGATGATCTCAATTTGGAATTGGGGCCTCCTCATAGTCTTTGAAGGTTCTCTTACAATCTCAACAGTTGGGAGAAACCATTGACCAAGCATTTGTAATTACAGTAGCACGCTTAGTATGTTATTGAAAAGCATATTGCCTATATGTACAAAACATTGAGACACAGCTTCTTTATTCATAGGATTAGTGTTATATATCATCCTATCAAAACAGATCTAGTGCATCCAAAGTCTCAAGTATTTTAGATCCCTAATCAACAAGGCAATCTCGTTAACGAGCAGCAATAAAAATTTGGTATTAAAAATTTTAAAGCGCAAGTCAAATAGGCCAAGTTTGACAAATAAGTAAATAAGTACATATGCTGATGTATTTAGAATTTCCAAGGTAACAAGTAAATTCAAGGATATTATTAGCCCATACAGAAATGGACGGAATCGATGACGCCCTGACCCCTAAAACGTAAAGGACCTTCTGGCTCAGCTTCACACTTTTCCATTCGATTGAAGCACTGTGCAAGGTAGGTACCCTGTTGAGCTGCAACCTACAAGCACAGCATGAGAAAGGGAAGTCAAATAGACGGATAAGAGAAACAAAGAAAATATGAATTTTAAAATAAAAGGAAAAACAAAATAAGGAAAGAGAACAATTGTATTAGAGAAACAGAATACAAACTCCGACAAGATACATTATAGTATCAAATTTTAATCAAGTATAATGTTAGCACAGTTAACATTAGCATGTAATCAGGATAGAAGTTAATGATAGTGATGTCATTGGTGGTTGAACTACCATAATTTAATGTAATTTGCATGTATGTGCATTGAAGGATATAGAACATTCAGAGACTTGTAAGGGAGCTTATCTCACGTTCAACTCATGCATCATCATCTACTGCAGTATTCAAGAGACTGACTTATTTTCTTCAAGTTATGTCCCTTAACATATTTGCATACGGTCATGACACATCTTCTATATGGTGTCAAAGCCAATGTGTGAGAGATATACGAAACCCACAATAATTGTCAGGTATATGATTTAATGTCTGTGTATGATCGAAATATGTCAATGGAACTTGAATATACAATCAGCAGCATAAATGGCATGGCAAAGCAAATAGAAGCTACGAGCTAACACTAAAACTAAATGCACAAAAACAATCCTAGCTACCCTAAAACCTAAACAAATGTTACTAACTTTTGTTGTGAGGACATTTTATCCAGATTGTATTTTTTAATAAATATAAAATTCTATTAATAGTACAACATCTGTGCAAAAATTGCAGAAATTCTGCAGATACAACAGAAGCAGAAGATTGTTGCTACATCATAACATATTTATTATTAATAAAGTATAAACCAACTCAAATAATTTTCTCAGAGGACTATAGTTCTCTCCCCCAAGGCCTTATACAATGATTCAGATTTTCTTGACATGCAGAGGAATGGTTAACTAAACCTTCTCATGACGACATTCCCTAGACCAAGATAACTACCATACAATGATGATAAACAGTTTCTGCTGGGACTAGACTTTTGTACCTCGTGCACCTTTTACCATTATTCTTTGGAGTACAGACGTAATGGTTACCGAAACTTCTACATGAAATTCATCAAAATGATTTGCATACTATCATATTAAAATGATAACTTATTAACAAACTTATAAAAAATAAGCACAGATCAGTCGGGGGAAAAAAAGAACGAACACATCTTGTTGAATATATAGTGTACTGTTCGGTTTTAGAGCAGTTACATAGTTATACCTGCCATAACCAATAACAGAAATGTAACCACCATCTCTAATATAAATAATACTCTGTCTGTGTCATTTTGTGCAGTGCAGTTTGCCTTCCCATCTTTATCTTTACTTCTTCTGCTAACATTGGTATCAGAGCGCTCAAGGTCGCAGTTCGATGAATCCTCCAAGAGGCATGAACTGGAAATTCGCGGAAGCCCTAACATGGCACGAATTTCGAGATACATGAAGAAGAGTTGAAGATTACAGTTGCGGGCTTTATTTTTAGAAGCCACACTTCTAAATAACAATCGAAGGTGCAAAGAAACCTCAGTCGCGCTTTTAGAAGTCGTGAATACAGTCGTTTATCAAAGCCATAGTTAGTCACTCGTGGGCTGTTCCATCGACAGAGTGAAGAGCCTTTCGAGGTGATGAGGGTAGAGAAGGAAGACAGTCGCAAAGTCGCAAATACGTGAGGGCAGAGAAGGAAGACAAACCTCCATTCGCACGGCAGAAGACAGTCAGACCTACATTCGCGAGGGCAAATAGGGTAGACCTACATTCGTGGCAGGACAGACGCAAATCCATTCGCCAAGTGAAAACCGAGGATTGTTCGAGGGCATAAGTCTTTCTAAATAATATTCATTTTTTCCGTAACAAAGGTATTCACCTTGTGACTTGCATTGGAATAATCGATTTCAGACTATTTGCTGGAGTAAGCAATATATTATTATTTCCGTTACTTTGGAATAATAAAATGGCAAATATTTCAAACTTGACTCTGTTGGAGACGCAAAAATTAACGGGCACAAATTTCAATGTATGGAGCCATAAGATTCGACCCTTGCAGAATTTCGAGATTGTGATAAAATAATCACGAGTAGTGAAGGTCGACCAACGACAAACTTTGCGGATTATGACAAACGTCATAAGGAGGCTCTATTACTTCTCAAGTTGTCGGTGTCGGATGATATGATACCGGAAGTGCGGAATGCCATTGTGGCAAGCACGTTGTGGACCAATCTGAGGGATAAATATCGACGCGTCATAAAAGAGTTGGGTTTTGTCCTCGAAGAATACACTCTTTTTCAAAGTTACAAGAAGGTGGATCATTGTCTAAGCTCCTACTTTAGATGACAGACCTCCGAGACCAATTATCTTCCATCAACAAAATGGTGGACGACGATGATATGGTGGCTTTGGTTCTGAACAACTTACCTTCTTCATATGAGTTATTTGCGAAGGCACTCCATTTAATGGCAGAAAGTCAAACTCTCACATTTGACAAGGTGAGTTCTTACCTGTTGCAAAAGGAGTAGAGACAAATTCGGGAAGAATCTAGTTGTGACTAATCGTAGAGTGTTCTTGTCACACGGTCAAAAGGAAGGTGGAGACGCTGTTCGGTGAGTCCTATACTCGGTATCAGGTCACATGCTATTATTGTCACAAGGTTGGGCACCTTAAGAAGGATTGTCGGAAGTAGAAGTATGATCTTTCACAACAGAACAAAAATCCATGTGATGAGGAACATGTGGCGAAGTTGGAAATGAACGGGATTCGGATGACAGGCATGCTCTTTATTGTCTTACAACATCATATTCGCATGATAGTGGTACTAGTTGGATCATTGACTCTAGTGCATCCACACACTTTTCATGTCAGCAGGACTGGTATGTTTCATTTACTGCAAATATATGTTTTGAATCAGTAGTACTAGCTGCTAGAGAATCACTTGTAGTAGAAGGGATAGGAGATATATGCATTATATTGAATAATGCTCATAAACTGTTCGTACGGAATGTTAGATATGTACCTTCTTTACAAAAGAATCTTCTATCTATTCGTCAAGTAACTGAAAATCCCAATATTGTTGTGGATTTATGTGGGAAGAAGTGTGTTGTCTCTGATGTGAAGGTTGTCTCTCATGTGAAGCAGAGAAGGATGATTGCCCTTAGTATTGTGTAAGGTGGTCAATATCGGCTTGTTGATCCCTGCTACGATAAAAAAATGCACATGTGGAGGAAAACCCCACCATACATGATGTACGGGAGGATGGATTTCCTCATTCTGAAGAATAGTTTGTTGTGGATGGAGACTCCACTATTCCAAATGCATTGAAGGTGCATGGTGAGATGGCATGCCAAGCCACTCACTCAAAGGTACTTGCTCGAAGGACAGTAGAGCATGAACAGTTTGCTCATTGTGTTGTGAAAGACTTTTCCCAATAGAGGGGGATAAATGAGCAAATAGATGAGACAGAGGAGTTGGTTCTCACTCCTACTACAACGGAGATGGTTATTTCTCCCACTGCTGAGACGGAGATGCGTGTTTCTCCCCTTTCGCTGAGACGAAGATGCTTGTTTCTCCTACTATTGCGAAGTTGGTTCTAACTTCCGCTGCACAGATGGTCACATTTCTCTTCCTGAAAAGGTTGGATGAGCACTACATGGTGTTGCAAGGACATGATCGAGGTGACTTAGATTGCAGGCTAACTGAGTCTTTGTATAGACTCCAGCAGGCTACACAAGCCTAGAACAAATTTCTCAATCCACCTCTCCGAGTTTCTAATTCCAACACTGGAGATGGGGCTGACACTCTCAGCCATTGATGATTCATCACTAGTCAATGAATCACGTAATGAAGAATCAATGGACCACTTGCCATATCCTTTGTTCACACAACCAGATTCTTGTTTTGTTCTTCTCCATTCAAAACCGCAACACAACAATGGACTGCTGATTTCAAAGTACCACCTATGGCACAGTCTATAGATCTAATGACTAAACATATGGGCTTTAGGACATTTGTAAAATTTTGGGACAAACTTGGTATTGTTTCCGGTTTAGTCATTAAGAGGGGGTGTTGAATATATAGTGTATTGTTCGGTTTTAGAGCAGTTATGCAGTTATACTTGTCATAACCGATAACAGAAATGTAACCACCATTTTTAATATAAATAATACTCTGTATGTGTCATTTTGTGCAGTGCAGTTTGCCTTCCCATCTTTCTCTTTATTTCTGCTTCTGCTAACACATCTCATAAATTTACAAGGTATGATCAACTGAACTTCCTCATCCTGTGCTTGAACAAATTTTGTGTTGGGAGTTGCCTCTACAGACTCTTGTTTAATTTGTCAATGTTCTATGTTTTAGTGTGTTGGATAACGCTCCTCATGTGACAATTGCAAGACTCGTTGGAAATCATGGGCGCTTAGATACTTGATGAGAAAAAGCTAGGTCAACATCCTTGCCCTTGACCTAATTAACATCCTCCTAAAGTTTGGCAGCTGCCATCTTGAATTTTAGCAGGATCCCATATGTGTTTTGTTGTCCTCGTGTAATTTACACATCTTTGTGATGTTTTTAGTTATGTTTTTCATATTATCTAACTCCATTCACTTCAGCTATTCTGCAGGAACAGGTAATGCATGTTGGACTCATACATTGGTTCCTCTGCCCTAAATACACTATTTCAGGACTCTTCTTTGCTTGGGTTTCTAAACAACTACATGTTGATGAAGGCCAGGTTCAGTATGGGTCGAGGTAAGTTTAAGGTTTGTGAATAAGCAGGAAACAGGGCAGAGGTGGAAGTTGTGAGTAGGCGAGTTGTTGCTGAAACATGGTCTAGGAAAATACAAGAGTAAGGGCGTGATGGGCAGGGACTGAGAAATATGGAGTAACACGTGTGACTTGCAGAAGGTTTTTCGTTGGAAATGTGATGACCAAAAAGGCTCCAGTCTTAGCCATCTGAGTATTATCAAATGAGAGATTGTCCCCAATCCCCTTGTTTTGGACAAAGTTCTCAGCATTTCCTGATTGAAGATGGAAGGATTTTATTTCTGCATTTTGATTAGGAGTTGAGAAAATATTATTAAAAATTAGTTAAGTCTTTTCATAATCTTATGTATGGTCTCAATGATGTTAATGCGATGTTGTAGTATAACATTTATCTAAGCATATGACTTGTAACCACACACAGTTGGGTTGGTAAACAGTAGCTCATAACTGTTGTAATCAATGAGAACCTATGGAAACAATAAAGAGTCCCCCAATTTGAAATTGGGGTTGTCATGATAGTGCAAGATTTGTACCTCTCTGAAATATCCCTTGTGGGATATCACTTAAAATCCACAAAATATATAAAAATTTGCAGCAAATGAAATTCTGATTTTTCTGGAATAAAAACCCAACTAGGGCAGCGAACTGAAATTTAATGATAACTTGCAAACTACTTATCCAAATCTCACGAAATTTTATAGAGAGCTTGCTAATATGATAACAAAGACTAGAAAAAATATTTTTGGATTTTTCTAAATAATATATAATTGCTAGTAATTGTTCAGAATGCCCTAAACTGCTGGAAAACTTCAAAAATTGAAAACTATGTGAACACAATGAATTAAAAATTGATTTTCTACAAATAACATCTACAAATTTTATAGAAATGAACCCAACCTCCAGATCTGAAAATGAAAACTTAGAAACCCTCGAAAAAAACACCTGTTGTAAATCCCTAGGGCTGACGTCACCCTATAAAAGAGGTTGGAAATCCACCAAAATGCTCCAAAGGCTGCGCTAAACTCTGCCTTAAATATCGAGAATAATCCCACATGCAAACCCTTGAAATTTCCTCACCCAGTACTGAAAATGGCCTCCCAAACCCTCTTGAAATCTCTGTAAAATCTATCTCGAATGTCTACTCTAATTAGGCTCCAAAATAGCAAACTAGGGTGCATCTCTCACCACTAAAGCTAGGGTTCCTGTGGGATTTTATTCCACAAGCAAGAAGAACGCAAACAACAATTGCTCAATGCCAAAATATGTGTGAGTGTAAGAATGAGCTATATCACTCCCCCAAACCTCCTTTTATAACTTTTCATTACCTTTTTCCAAGTTGGGAGCTCCATGTAGGACTAAAAGCGACTTAAGTGATCCCAACGAAGAAATAGAATAATAAAGTACCATGAGCCCCCTCAATGACCAAATATAACAATTATTCCCACCAAGTTGTTTAATACTAATGCCAACAGAAAAAAATAACAATTAAGCAAGGGGGTAATCAGTCATCCATACCTCTGTTTTAAAAATCGCAATTTATCGGCGATAAATCGTTTGCCTTCATGAAAATGATTAAACTTCTTGAAAAATCGCGATTTTTGTTATCCCGATAAATCGGCGATTAATCGCGATAAAATACCCTACAAAATCGTTGAAAATCGTGGTCAAACTCGTCAAAAATCATGGGGAAAATCGCGGCCTAGGGTTAAATACGAAAATAGACCAAATCAATTTGTTTTTTCTACTGTTTTCTCTTTGCACGACTCGTTTTTGCTACTTCGACTTGCATTTACTCCATTCGAGGGCATTCAACGTGGGTAGGAGGGCACGCAAGTTCGGGCCGTGGCCGTTTTGTCAGTCGAAAAGAAGTTGATTCATGGCGATTCGTGGCCAATTTTCCAACAGTTTGTGGCCATTTCGTGGTCAGTTCGTGCCCTAGCAGAATTAATCTGAAGAATACTAAAAATACAGTAATAAGTTACAGTAAAAATACAGTAATATTTATTATTAATACAGTAATAATATAATACAGTAAAAATACAAGTAATATTAATACAAGTAATATTAATATTAATAGTAAGTATTTTTTTCAATATTAATATTAGTATTAGTATT
This sequence comes from Taxus wallichiana var. yunnanensis, assembly GCA_018340775.1. Taxonomy (NCBI): domain Eukaryota; kingdom Viridiplantae; phylum Streptophyta; class Pinopsida; order Cupressales; family Taxaceae; genus Taxus; species Taxus wallichiana. The sequence continues at coordinate 9,962,403 of CM031235.1, read as the reverse complement.
AATATTAATTAGTAATAAGTATTAATATTAATCGAAAATATGCATATGGGCCTATGGCATTCTATAGAGTCACTTCTCGCATCATTTAACATTAATTTTACATTTAATTTAAGTATATTTTATGAATTTAAATGTTTTTAAAAGTAGCGATAAAGTTGCCGATTTTTTGCCGATTCTCAATTTTCGATTCAAAATTTGGCCTCGCCTATTAATCCCAATTTACGATTTTTGAACCATGATCCATACCCAATAGTGTAATATCCTCTTTTAGGATATTATTTAAATATGCAAAAATTAATTATCCCGATCACCCTAGGAAGATTAGATTTTCTTAGTTTGACCTCAAATAACCCAATGTCGGCAATAATATGTAATATCCCACCTCACGAAATTAAATGGAAATAAGGCAAACAACCAAACCTTCAATGCATCACTCATTTGAAAACAACAAACTATTTATATTGGTTGAGTAAATGACTCAATAAACCCTAAGGCAAGGGTTAAATGGCCTTAACTCATTAGTTAAATAAATATATAGAGATCTGAGCTGAACATTCATCCAAAGACCACTGTAGATAACATCACCCAAATTGTTGTTATTAAGTATGAAACCAGCACAACTTAGTTGCAATAAAACACTTGGATTTACTCCCAAATGCCTTCACACATATCATCGCCAGGTCTATGCATTAGATCAATGTTTTTACTTTGCAAAAGTCGTGATTCCCAATCACCAAAATGAAAGATGAGCTCGTTGTTTGTAAACACTCAATAATATGCATTAAACATATGGATTTGTGCCCTTCTAACACAGATTCTATTAAAGCTGCCACTACTTGATCAAGTATAAAATGTATGGCAACAATACTCAGAATTCTACCCAACACCCATCAACAAATCACTGTCAAAGAAGAGACTTAATCACATCCTAAGTAAATGCCTATGCCAGTCTATTTACTCAGAGATATTTCATATTAAAATTTGCACCTTAACTTATATCTTCTCAATCTTATGTAAATCAAGTTCACAACAGTTAGGGAATATTAATCAAGGAGCAAGATAGGATTCGCTGGACACTTTGGGCCTTCAACAAGCATTCCCAACACTACAAACCCAGTCGCTGAGGTCTGAAAAGGAACAGCAGATTTGAATGGATGAAAATCAGATAATAATTATGTGGAGATAGTACCAAACCTGTTCTACATCAGTCGCTGCCAAGAGGGGCTGTACCAACATCACACAAATATGCAACTCCTAGTTCGAACCACTCCAATCAGTCCACCTAAGTGATAGGAGAAGTCGCTGCAAAATAAGGACTGTGAACCATACCAAATCAAGCATATATATCAAGTCGTATCACCCTCAGAACTGTATACAAACAGCCCACAAATATAATAAGAGGAATCGCTGGGATTGGGGACCAATACACCAAGTCGATTTGCAATAATTTTTGTATTTGATGCCAAGGAAAAACCAGCTATAAACCCACACAACCAGCTAGTTAAATATGCATCCAAATCAATTCCAATACTCCACAAACAAGTCGCTAAAACTGAAGATCAAGTAGATTTGCAAGCACACCAAAAACACTTCAAATTGATATCAAAATCCAATTGCTACAGTGATGCCGCTACAGTAAAATATGCAGATTTCTACTTGCAACCAAAACAAATAACATCTTCGATTTGATATTCAACGATCAACTACAAAGATCTCCCAAGCATGAGAGAGAAAACATCAATGGGCATGCATCCCAACTCCAAGCATGGAGTATCAAAATAAGTTCATCATAACATAATAATAATAATGGTCCTAGCACTCCTTTTATAAGCAAGGAGGCACAAAATTCGAAAACCCTAGGAGAAGGAAAATATTAAATAAAAGCAGTTTGTTCTCCCTAGGTGTGGCGTCCCCTTTTCAAAGGGTGATTTTAACAATAAAAGCCACCTAAATATTTATTTAATTAATTCCCCATTTAATTTTTATATTTTGGGAATTAAATTAAATAATCTTCATAATTAAATAATTAAATAATTATTGCTCCAGGCAATAATATTTAATTATTTAATAAAAATATCCCCCCGCACATCCCGAAGCCCACAGGGACGTATAGGCTAAGGGTCTTTAGAAATGGGGACATTACATAATACAACCCAAAATGGGGTTGGAGTATGTCAAAGTAGTGGGTTAGATGGGAAAACTAATTAGAATGCTAATATCACCCAGATCTGATTTTTAACAGCAGTTAATTAATTAAATAAATACCCAAACTGCTGCAATCTTCCAAAATTATTTCCCGCTTAACCATCCAAGCAAAAATTCTCAAACTTTGGATTTTACAAAAATATGAAAAACAATGTCCCAAAATCAGTTTTTGCACAGCCAACATAAAACCCTAATTTTGCCCTAAAAATTAGGTCGCCCAGCACATTTAGGGCATCAAATTCACTCCAAAAATTATGAAATCACTTCCTCCTTATTCCTCCTAATTTCTACAACCAAATCCAACATTAACTTGACCCCAAAACTGCAGATCTGAAATAATATTAATTAATAATGTCCAGATAGCTTGCCGACAGCTGAAATATTCAAAAATTCATAACTCATCCAATACTCAGTGTTTTTCCATGAAATAAAATGCAAAACAAACTAGAAACCAATGTCTTTCCAATGCACTATGATTCTGAATTTTCTGAGCATTAAAACCTTGCCAAAACAACCTCAGAAATTTGCTTTCAAGTCGCTAGGGTTAGAGTAAATCATATAAATTAATTCCAGCTCATACACCCCTTCCAAAATATTCAAATAATCAGCCCTTGCTCTGAAATAATTAATTAAACACAACAGCAAATAGATCTAGCATAAACAACCTCAAAATATGATAGATCAAACCCCAAACCAAGTCGATTTGCTAAATAAATTGCAGCAGCAATAATAATCACCAAAGTACATCAAACCCTTCACAAAAATGCAGATTTATGCTTCAAACAAATATGCCCATACCCAAGACCAAGTCGCCAAAGCTAGAAAGGGAATCACCAACAAGTAGATTTGCAAATCTCATGAAAATACTTCAATTCATAACCAACTCAATAAACTCCCACGCAAGAGAGAGAGAAGGAAAACATCAATGGGCATGCATCCCAATTACTCCAAGCATGGAGTGAAATCAATAATTCATCCAACATAACCCTCTAAGGAAATGTGACCTCCCTTTTATAGAACTAAGGGGTGCAATATCCAATAAAGACCGACCTTTCCCTTTTGGAGGGAAAACATAAACTCTCATTAAAATATTTAATACTAAGATTATGTGCACTTTATTTATTTTTTAATTAAATAAATAAAAGTAACTAACCTATGTGCACATTAAACTAACTAAAGAGACTCCCACTTGTAGCGCTAGGCATGCCAAGGGGTTACAATGCAAATGAAAAATAAATATTAATAATGTCCCGAAAAAGGGGACATTACAAATAGGCTCATAGTGTCATTAGACTCGGGTATGACCAAGGCTAAGACTAAAAATGGCCCTTAGATCCTCGATGGTGGAATGGGGACATTATAGTCCTCTGTTGGCTAGATTTTCTCGCATAGCATCAAACCTAGGCAATCATGAGATAAATCTCCCTCATTTAACCGGTGAGGCTCTCGTGTCAGATTTGTCAATATAAATGTGTTATTATCTATCAGGGGTTTTACTTTAACCACTTAGTTCATGAACCATAACTAAGAAGTTCTGCAGCAAGTAAGTAAGTTTTAAGAAAGGAAAATTATAGAAGAAGAAAGTAAAGGAATTACAGAGAAGAAATGAGGAAGATGTGCATCCCAATTAGTAGATAGCAGAGCTAATTGCATGCACATAGAAGAAACTTAATAGATTTGAACACACAGAATTATAAAGCAAAGGCAGCTCTAGATCCAGATCTAAAATAACACAAAGTTTACTTAAAAGATCTAAGATTTAAAAGCAAGAAACACAGTACGCCGTGACACAAAGTTCTCCGGAAACCTGCTTCTTTGTATTCCTCTGCTACAAGTGGCTCTCAAGGGTTTAGCACAAAGTCTAGAACACAAGATTGCTGCTTACAAATTCTGATTCATCCTTTAACCCGGAGGTTCTTCTCCTACTTATAGAATGTAGGAGGGAAAGTACAAATAGAAGACTCAAACTGAACTAAAGTATGAACAACAAGTAAAGATGACATTTGGCAATCATCCTCAACTAACTTCTTCTTAAGTGACACATGTATCACTTAACTAATAGAATGGTTCCACATGACTTCAAGTAATGGTTGCAAAACCAATAACTTAGAAGTTTTACAATTTCATCCGGGAACATAGAAAATAGAAGAAGAAAGAATAGAAGAAGTCATGTCAGCTGTAATGTTTACATCTTCTTCTTGTTTTGATATCTGATATACTTGTCGAACATATAATTCAACATCCTTCCATCTGTTTTAGCCACTGCTTCCTTCTCTGTCCTGAATTGCAGCAACCCTTCATTCAACACTTTGCTGCATGCTTCCACCTCTTCCAAACTTGGCCCAAACCTCGCAATGATATGCACTGCGGCGCCACCAATCTACTGATAGAGTTCATCGTGAAAGGCTTGGTAGCTTTATCAATTCTCTTTTGTACCATCAGAAGAGAACTTTCCAGGGAATCATGCACCTCGTTAGAAACAATCCGCACGTATGAAGTAACACCTCCATCCACTCTTTCCTCAGTGAAAGAAATGATACTATCGGCAAATCGATGTTCTACTCTCAAGCACCGCATCCTTTTGGCCAAAACTCTATAGATCTCCAAACGGAAAGATATCGCAAACTCTTTGCTTCCCCTTCTCGACCGATCCATCCTAAGCACAATTTGTTCTCGCAACCAATACATCTCCTAACACTTGTTGATCTTGGCCAAAATACTCAGGTTACTCTCTGCAACTGTATTCATGCCTTCTATGCTTTCCATCAGTTGCTTTAGTTGATTTGCTGCATCTTTCATAACCTTTAGGCGGGCTGGCACTTCCCCAAGTTGCTCAGAAGCTTGACGAATAATCAGATCCTTCCATTCGTCAATAGCCTTTACTTGATTGCTTGCATCTTCCATTTCCTGCATAAGATGATCACTCACCTGCTCTGAAATGGGCTGAATGGAAGGTTTAGCAACCTTGGCTATGATCTCACATAATTGAGATATTTGCTTCTGCAGCTCTTCTTTCTCCGCCTTTTCACTGTCAAGCCTAAGGAACAAAGCATCCAACAACGTTTGCGTGTCCTGCTTCAATCCTTCAGTGGTAGCTTGACCGAGTGGTATTTTGGTCACCGTCACATCTTCTGCCATGAGCTCCTCTTCTATCTTTCCTTCCGCCGGAATTGATATCTCAGCAAACTTCTCTCCCGAATCTTTGATGATCAACCTAGAAGTTGCTTTAGCAACTTTAGGCCTTCTGTCTCTTCTGCTCAGATCCTGAAGTAGCTGCAAGTCATGCTCCTCTAAGTTCATCTCTACTCTTGCTTCCGGAACCAACTGCAAAGCTAACCATCCCGAGAAGTTATTTCTCGGGGAGTAAGAAGTCGCTGAGTGCACTACCATCTCCCGCTCTGCATCCTCTCCGTCAGAAAGTGCCACAGTGTCATGGCTGCCATCTTCTGAAACATCCAAGGACAAAGCTCTTTCGAACTCCGTCATCTGCAGCTTCAACATCTCCTCTGGAACGGGTGCTGAACGAAGTGGCTGTGGAGAGAAAACGAACGTCGCCGGTTTCAATGAAGGCATGGAAGCATCCTGCTGCTGCGGTGCAATAGTTGGTGATCTTCTGGGTACTGGAGAAGTCGGAGTCAAAGCTATGGTCGTAGAAGTGGTCTTCTCTTTCTCTTGAGATCTTCTGTGTACTTTCAACTTCTCGGACCTTCTGCTGCTTTCTCCTTCATGCTTTCGTTTGAGGGAATCTCCTGCGCCGAAGTTGCCCGTGATTTGATTCATCAATACTTCATCAAGGCAGTATCCCTTCGTTAGCAGCCAGTTCGAAGTATTCACCAACACAGCTCCAGATCTCTCTTCAATTGAATGGCAGCCTCCAATGTTATCCTGCAGTATAGCTTTATCTCCTCCCATCTGATGGTAAGTGTCAAGTACCACGTTCCCATCATCTTTAAGATCTGCAGGTATCCGCGCTAGTCCAAAGTCAAACACTTGCTTTGGCTTGATACTGCTGAAATCTTTCTTTCTAACCTCGTACTCACTTCTGCACTTCATCCAGAAATCTTCTAACGAAGGCACATGTGCGTACTCCTGGGAGATTGTCTTCCTGGCTACTCCAAATGGATCGAAGTTAAGCCGTGCAGGGAAGAACTCTTGCTCATACTCGGATAACATTTGTGCTTCCATCCCTCGAGCTCTGTGAATGCTGATGCAACTGTAATATCCCACAGTGATTGGGAAGAAGCCCGTAGACTTGTGCCGTTTCAACTGAAGGTCGTGTAACTCTACGAGTTGCCTGCTCAGCTCCATGGCGATCACTCTATCACTTGGATACCTGGGCATCTTTATAGGTTCTCCAGAAAAGCCCGTAACCCTGAGGTATGTGAAATCTGCAAACTGGATGAATAAACTGCCAATCTTGGACACTGCTTCCCATGCTTCCTTGCTTACCCTGTGAGTCTTCAAGTCTTTGTCTCACTGCAGATGAAATCGTAGAAGAAGTCATCGTTGATCACTTTGAAGTCCTCGCACACGCAGTAAGCTGTGGGTAGCACTCGAAAATGGGGTCCTTGGAAAGAACACCACATCTATCCACTTGGAAAAGACACCTGTGAAGCTACGGCAAAGATATACCAAGTACGAAGTCATCTTGAAGCTGAAAGTACGCTTCACGTTCTGAAGTTGCTCACCGATGTTGCTGCTAATAATTTCCGACCAATTGATTATAGAATCAACCTTGTTGATTTCAATGGTCCTGATGAAAGCATACATCCATGTACGGAAAGTGTAGGCATTCGCTTCGCCATTCATCCTGCATAGCAATTTGACGACATCATCTGCTTCCTGCACCAAATTGGACCGTGGAAGAGTTCTCGGGAACTTTGAAGGGGATCTAGGCTTCTTCATGAACCGGCTGTTCATTATGCTCACGCAATCAGCTCTATGTTTCTCCCATCTACTGTCAGCATCCTGAATGCTAATAGAAGTCACCACCTTTCGCACTGGAATCTTCAGACAATAATTGATGAATTCCGCATCCAAACGAATTATTGTCTTTCCCGCAACATCACGCACTGATCTAGATGAAGGATGATAAGATCTAGCACACTCCATTACGAACTCTGGCAATTGGGCTGTACATGGGAAAGCTGCAGCTCGGATAATTCCGCTACTTTTGACCGCACGCATGAGTGAAGTCTTTCCAGCTCTAGATCTATCAATCAAATCAGAAAGAGGTTCCGGGCCTAGATCCGTGTCTCCTATATCCGAAAGTTTAGAAGCAATGCATTAATCCATCGTGCTCTCTTTTTCATCTCCTTTCGCCATGGCTTTGTCTATCTTTGTCTCGAATAATTCTTTTTCTTCTAACTTGGCGGATTTCTTCAATATCAAAAGTGAGATCTGGACAATTCTTTAGATTCGAGAGGATATTTGCAATGTATGGACATTGATAAAAACTCTTTTCTTTTGTAAAGCACACCGTAATGAATTCTGCAATTTATTCGAGACAAAAATGGCCACCGGAGCATGAATAGTGAATTTAAATTATAAAAATCTGCACTTTTCAAGCCTCGCTGCCCCAAAAATTGGTGTTTAATTTGCACATAAAGAGAGCATGAATCCTTTCAATCAACACCTGAGCTCCTGTAACACCTGTGAAAACAACTATGCAGACAAAGATCAACCTCCTCCAAAGCATGCACCAAATCTGGAAGCTTTTAGCCTTGTTAGCACTTTGTCTGAACAAAATCCTTCCTCTAATGGGGAGCACTTTTCCTCCCGGCTACAATTCTTTACCCGTGAATTAAATTATTCAGCCATATGGCTGCCCATGCTTATATAACCTTCACAATTCTATAATTAATAATTGCCCTAACAATTAAAGGCAATTAATTAATTAAAAATCATGCTTTTCTCTTTTAAAAATAGCATGTTTAAGGACAGCCATCCAATAAATTAAATTAATCCAATTTAATCCTTCACACAGCACTTCACTCAAGCTTCACAGTGTGCTTTGACCATAGCGACTGAAAATAGAACTTAATTTAATGTTTTAATGTTTCAAAAACATTAAAAAATACCCAAATGGGGCGTACTTTTGAGAAGAAGAAGGCAGCCATTAAATAAATTAAATTTAATTCATTTAACTCCTTTCTTTTATTCCATCTTTGACTTGTTGACCTCCTCCAAGCTTGGGCGCACTTTTTGAGAAGAAAGATTAATAAAAATAATCAACTTTAATCCTTTTAATCTCTCACCAAAGGGGGCGCACTTTTTTGCACATGTAATTCTATTTTTAAGAATTTTTTGATAATGGAATGCTTTACCCTGCCAGGCAGGCACCAAAATCCCATGATCCACTCAAGTGATTTTTATAACACGGGAAAAAGTACCCTGCCAGGCAGGTATAAAATTCCCCCCGCTGCGGCTTATATTTTTCCCATTGCAGCTTAAATCCTTTGTTTTCCAAAAATGCGCCCATCCCCGCAGGGGCTTTTCTGTGCACGACTTCGCTTTTTCCCAGTGATCCAGACCTCGATAACGACTTCCTCCGGGCATAATGTGCGTATATGTTTTCCAGCTGCTCCAGGCCAAAAATCGGGCTTACCCAGCAAGGGAATTGCTCCAGAGAAATTTCACAGAAAACAGAACGGGACACCACAAAAACACGAAAAATTGCCAAAAGTTACAAATAAAGCCCAAAACTTAAAATAAGTTAAAATTCTTCTGGTACATAGGAATAATAACATATTCGCTCATAATAGAGTTAAAACAAAGCGCAAATAGCCTCATACGAGGCTCAAAATAATTAAATACAAATTTCCCGCAGACAAATCCCGACGACAGAATAAAACAATTTTGGGCATCTGGGTATTTGGCGAAAAAGGCTAATATGGCTCTTTAGGATTATTTTGACGCAATACAGGAACTTTCAGGCAATAAAAACAACAAACGACCCACTATTTTAAAAGTACGAAAAATTTTCGGATTGGGTAGTCACAGATTTCAGGGTGAAATCTGAGTGACACCATCCTCCCTCCCGAAATTTGCTTGTCCCCAAGAAAATGCAAACTAGGATGTTGTAAAATCTTCTCTCCCTCCCAAGTAGCATCCTCAAGTGGCAAGTCTCTCCACCGCACCAAGTACTCCGTGATCACCCTGTTCCTGAGCTTCCTCTGTCTCACCTCAATGATAGATTCTTGGTTCCAAGACCAACTTCCCCTCATCGTCCAATGGTGGCAACTCCGTAGAAGGCACAATATGTTGTCCTAGTGCCCTTTTGAGGCATGAAACATGAAAAACATTGTGTATCTTCGTTGTGCTCAGGAAGCTCCAACTCATATGCAACTGCCCCAACTCTTCGTGCTATCCTGTATGGACCATAGAACCACGGTTTCAACTTCTTGGCACCGCTCTGCTTGAGTGAGGATTGTTTGTAGGGCTGCAAACGTAGGAAGACTAGATCTCCCACCTCAAAAGACCTCTCTACTTTCAGGCCTATCTCGCATAGACCTTTTGTTGATTCTATGCTTTCGAAGGTTCTCCTTAAGGGCTCTCGAATATTTTGGTTCTCTCCTGTAACCAATCACGAGCTTTGGGAGCTTGGCTATCTGATAATACTAAATCTGTAAATGACGTAGCATCATACCCGTACAATGTCGGAAAGGAGTCATGCCAATGCTCATCTGAGTAGGTGGTATTATAGCAATACTCACCCATGTGTAGCCATCTAATCCATGCACGTTGATGTCTTGTCACATAACTACGCAAATAGCCCTCTATCCACTTATTAACTATTTTTGTTTGCCCATCAATTTGTGGATGGTAGCTAGTGCCAAGAGTCAACTCGTACCTACAAGTCTGAAAATATCCTGCCAAAAGGTGCTCATGAAGATCTCCCTGTCACATTGACAATATTTTTAGGCAAACCATGAAGCCTAAAACCACCTGTATAGAATATTGTGGTGCCTTATGCCCCTTAGGCATAGAAAAGAAATGGGCATACTTGGTCAATCGATCAACTACCACATATATGCAATCATGCCCATGTACTGAGGGAAGCCCTATGATAAAATCCATGGATATGCTCTCCCACTTCTGCTCGGGAATAGGAAGAGGTTGTAGTAGTCTTGCTGGAAAAGAATGCTCAACTTTGGTTTTTTGGCAAACCACACACTCTCTAATATGATTAAGGACATCATCCTTCAATCCTTTCCATTCAAATATCTCCCTAATATACCTGTAGGTCTTAAAATATCTAGGATGTCTCACTAGAGGTGTATCATGCACTACCCGAAGGATTTTCTCCTTCATCTTGGATTCTAGGTACAAGGAAGATCCTATCCTTGTAGTATATGAGGTCATCCAAGACCCTGTATCTATCATCCTGTATGATGCCATCCATAATCTCACATGCAAACTGCTTTTTGAAATACTCAACAAGTATGTGAGCCTTCCAATCTACTCGAAAATGCATTAAACATAGAGGTAAGGTGAGGCTTCCTAGATAATGCATCAACAACAACATTATTCTTACCTTTGGTGTACTCTATGTCAAAGTCATATGTTTGCACCTTGTTCACCCATCTCTGTTGGTGGTCGTTGAGATCCTTTTGCCCTAGGAAGAACCTCAAACTGTTGTGATCTGTACGAACCACAAATTTGCTGCCCACAAGGTATTGTCTAAATTTGGCCAAAACATGCATAATGGCCAACATCTCCTTGTCATAAATTGAGTACCCCTTCTCTACAAGGATCAATTTCCGACTCTCATAGGCAATGGGATGCCTATCTTGTATAAGAATTGATCCAATAACCTCACCTGATGCATAGCACTCAAGTACGAATGGACGAGAGAAATTTGGCAATGCAAGAACGGGACATGAACTCATCATCCCCTTAAGGCAATCAAAAGTCCTGCTGTGCTGATTCTGACCAAGCAAAAGCCCCCTTCTTGGTCAAATCCGTCAATGGTGCAGTCAAGCAAGAGAAGTTCTTCACAAACCTCTTGTAGTATGTGCATAGCCCCAAGAACCCTCTCAACTGTGTCAATGTCCTAGGTGGTGGCCAATCCAATATCGCCTGAATCTTTTCCCTGTCAACCTTGACTACACCTCCACCAATCACATATCCCAAATACAATAACTTTATCATACCAAACTCACACTTAGAAGCTTTCACGTATAGTGAGTTAGCTTCTAATATACCCAATACCTCATCAAGGTGCCTAATGTGATCCTCCCAAGTCTGTTGTAGACCAATATGTCATCGAAGAAGACCAATACAAACTTCCGCAAATGGCGGTTGAACACATGGTTCATACAAGACTGAAATGTGGCTGGTGCATTAGACAAACCAAATGGCATCACTAGAAACTCAAAGTGACCATAATGACATTTGAAAGTCGTCTTATGCACATCCTCCTCTCTGACTTTGATCTGGTGATATCCAGATCGCAAATCTATTTTTGAAAAATAGATTGCCCCTTGTAGCTCATCTAATAACTCATCAATGCATGGCACTGGATATTTATTCTTGATTGTCTTCTTATTCAATGCACAATAGTCTATGCACATCCGCATGGTCCCGTCCCTTCACCAACACTACTGAAGAAGCAAAGGGACTGGAACTCGGTCTAATATGCCCCATATCTATGAGCTCGTGTATAGTCCTCTCGATCTCATCCTTAAACCGTTTGGGATGATGGTAAGGAGTAGTAACCACATGTTTGCTGTCCTCAAGCTCAATCACATGCTCAAATCCCTGTCTGGAGGCACACCTGGAGGTATATCACCAAAAATTGCACTATGCTTGTCCAATAAGCCCTGGACATCTACGTGATACTTTGGTCATCCATCCTCTCGATTCCTTGGTAAGTAACAAAACATCAGACCGCCCAATCCACTCCATTGTGCCTATAAATCTTCTCGATCTGTTTGGCCGTGACCACCCTAAGTGCATCCGTAGATAATCCCCTCAGTATCACGTTCCTCCCTTCGGACCTAAACTTTAGCTCCATAGTCTGAAAGTTAGTCTGAACTCTCCAAGAGAGTGGAGCCACTGCACCCCCAATACAAGGTTGGTCTCTCTAATACCAACAATATAAAAGTCATCGGTAATTGTATAGTTACCCATCGTAATGCTCATTGTGGGACTCGTTGTGTGCACCTCATAGACTCTTCGTTGGCTACAACCACGTTGAAGCCCTCAAAATCCTTTGTATCTGCAACCCTCGTCTCTCCACTAACGATGCATTAATAAAGTTGTGGGTAGCCCCACTATTGATGAGCACCACTACTCATGACCCTACAGAACTCCTCTGACCCTGAATGCCTTATACCTCGGGGTACTAGACAAAGTGGCAATAGTCTCCTGAGGGAAAGTCTCGTTCTCCTGTTCAACACCAACACTTCCCAAAACATCTCCATTCTCATCATCTAATCCATGAATCTCATGCTCCTCATCTCCATCACCGTCACTCTCCTCAAAGACCTTAATAAATTGGGCATTTCCTTTCCCCGTGCAATCATGTCTGGAGCCCAAGGTGTGCAAAACAATCGAAACATAGTTTCTTTCGCCTCAACTCATCTCTAACCTCCCGGGATATGAATGGTTTCTTAGTCATATCCTACTTGGGCGGAGGTACCTTCTGCTAAAAACCATCCGGTCTAGATGGAGGTACCCCTTGCTGAACTCGAGGTGGAAACCTCGACTTTGGAGTAGATAACTCCAAATCCCGTGCTCTCCTAATAAGCATCATGCAATGACGAAGGCTCAAATGCCTTCACAAGTCCTGTTAGTGCATCTATCAACCCTGCTATGAAGAGTGAAGTCAATCTCATCTCTGAAACATCAGGAACCATGACTGACAACCTTTGAAAGTCTGCAATGTATACGTCTAAAGAACTTGTCTGTCTCAAATGAGTCAACTCTCTGAAATGCCTGTCAAGATCCCTCCTGTCAAACCTGCTCATCAACCTCTGTGTGAACTCTACATAGGTACCAATATGCATGTGCCCCTGTGTAATAAGACCATGATGCCACCAGTCATGTGCATCTCCCTCAAGGTGTAGGATCGCAAACTTGATTGCATCCTCTTCGCGCATGGGATTCAAGTCAAAGTATGTCTTCAACTTTTGAATCCAGGATTGCGTTGTACACTTCTTGGACCCATCGAAGTGTGGAATAGAAATATGCCCCAATCTCCTCTGTAACTCTGGAACCTGCGTAGTGTGATCCCTCTTGGGCCTACTACCGATCTTCATCTTGCAGTACTCGGTAAAAGGCATGTTAGCTTTAAACCCTTCACTCAAGGATTCATATTTCAGCCAACAAGTCTCCTCATCAAAAATTTCTGATTGTTGTCCCATTTGTGTATTTTTCGGATCTTTCAAAAATGCGGGCTCATGCATGCTCGAATGTGTATTATGGGAACGGGGAGTGTGTTGCCCTGAATTGCTATTTTCACTTCGACCCGGCTGCCCCATATTATAGTTTTCTCCTTTTTCCACATGATTCTCAACTCTATTCCGCACTAATCTTTCGGTGAGTTGGCTCAAATAAAGATTAGTGCTCTCCTGTTGTTTAACCATATTGATGAATAATTTTTCATCATTATCACCCATTTTGCCCTTCTTTTTGCAGTGTATTTCTCTTGGAATAAACTTTCATTCACACCCAACAGGCTAGAGGAAAGCCAACTCTGATACCACTGAAATATCCCTTGTGGGATATCACTTAAAATCCAAAATATATAAAAAATTTGCAGCAAATAAAATTCTGGATTTTTTGGAATAAAACCCCAACTAGGGCAAGTGAACTGAAATTTAGTGATTACTTGCAAACTACTTATCCAAATCTCACAAAATTTTATAGAGAGCTTGCTAATATGATAACAAAGACTAGAAAAATATTTTTGGATTTTTCTGAATAATATATAACTGCCAGTAATTTTTCAGAATGCCCTAAACTGCTGGAAAACTTCAAAAATTCATAACTATGTGAATACAATGGATAAAAATCTGATTTTCTGGAAATAACATCTACAAATTATATAGAAATGAACCCAACCTCCAGATCTGAAAATGAACACTTGGAAACCCTCGAAAAACCTACTGCAAATCCCTAGGGCTGACATCACCCTATAGAAGGGGCTGGAAATCCACCAAAATGCCTCCAAAGGCTGCGCCAAACTCTGCCTTAAATGCTGAGAATAATCTGATATGCAAACCCTTGAAATTTCCTCACCCTAGTACTGAAAATGGCCTCTGAAACCCTTCCTAAAATCTTTGTAAAATCTGCCTGAATATCTACTCTAAATAGGCTCCAAAATAGCAAACTAGGGTGGATCTTTCACCACCGAAGAGTGCCCTACTAGCTAGGAGTGGATCTCTCACCACCGAAGCTAGGGTTCCTATGGGATTTTACTCCACAAGCAAGAAGAATGCAAACAGCAGTTGCTCAATGCCAAAATATGTGTGAGTGTAAGAATGAGCTCTATCACTCCCCCAAACCTCCTTTTATAACTTTTCATTACCTTTTTCCAAGTTGAGAGCTCCATGTGGGACTAAAAGTGACTTAAGTGACCCCAACAAAGAAATAAAATAATAAAGTCCCATGAGCCCCCCCTCAACGACCAATTATAACAATTATTCCCAAGTTGCTTAATACTAATGCCAACGGAAAAATATAACAAATAAGCAAGGGGGTAATCAAAGTCATCCATACCCAATAGCCTCCAATGTCGTTAGCCCCTCGGGTATGACCAAGGCTAAGACTAAAAAATGGCCCTTAGGCCCTCGGTGAAGGAATGGGGACGTTACACTCTCTCAGTTCAATGATCACCTTAGACTTCACATGCTTGCATTCTGCAAATTATACATTAATATAGTGCCATTACATTCATTCTTACAAGTATTTGCTTAATGCATCTATTTGTGCTTTGTACTTAATTGGTAGAACGTTCCACTAAACTTGGGCTTGGGAAAAATCTATCGCAGCACACACAACTAAAGGCAGAAGTAATCAATTCCAGCACTTTCCTTTTCATTTAAAAATATTTGTTACATGCCCAATTTTAATAAGCTAAATTGAAAGAATAGAAGAGGAACCACCTGTGCAGTTGCTGGTAAAGTCTTCATTTGTGAGTCCACATGACTGAGAGCAGATGTGAACTCCTCAATATCAAGTTCTAATGTCTTACCATGCCTATTTTTTACCGCTCCCTCCAACAGTTTTGTTACATTGTTCATATGCTGTCTTTCCAAATAAAGATCTATTTGAGGGTATCTCATCCGGATATCCTTAATAACATCAAGAAATTCTTCTGCGGTTAAGAAGCCAGAATTATCCTTATCAGCAACCTTGAATATGTAGGATATGTCTTCCTGCATTTTATCAAATATTCAATAACTTAACATGCAACAAGAAGTAGATCCAATCTCAACATCGATACCAAGTTCAACAACACTATTTAAGCATTATAACACTACAATTCACATTTAATATTGTGACCAAGTCGAAAAACTACTCAGTCAAAATTATTATTTTGTTTTACTACCTTGGTTTTTGTTTTGCTATAATTTAGTAGGTATGGTGTTTTGTAACAAAACTTCTATAGAAAAACTGTTTTAAGTTTATGCAGATTTTTGAGAAGAAAAATGTTGAATATATAAGATTTTGGATCCATCATGTTAAGTGAAACAATTTTCGATGTTTCGAGTGTCTTATGTGTACCAATCCTCAGCGAGAAAATGAAAATTTACTCTAGCTCTAAGGGGAAAAAAACAAATACCAGGTTTCTCCTAAATAAGAGAAGGAACGACCTTCTTAAAGGAAAAACCCACCCTCAAGTTATACTTTGACAAGCGGTTGAGAAAGCTATTAAAAATGTGGTCTTATATGCCGTTAGGTCTCATGGACATAATTAAAATCATTTCATTCCTTCCTTAATAGTTCTCGTCCAACAATTCAAATGAAAAAACCGAGTTATAGTCGGTCTTCCCAATGCAATAAAACAATTATATACTTAATTAACAAATTTAAACCACATACTTAACCAAGTAGAACAGTTAACTTGATTAGGTAATTAGATCAGATTAATAGCTTAATTACCTGATTTTGTTTCTATCCCCTAAATTTTAAATAATTAATTGATAAGTTAAATACTTGATCCAACTTATAGATCAAGTTAATTAATTTAATATGTAATCCAAACAATTAGTTAACGAAATAATAAATCAAATCAGACATTTACTTGACCAATCAATTACCCACAACCAAAATCTTGCTACCATTAGTGTTTAATATAATGTGATTTGGTATTTGGTTGTAAGGATCTGCCTATTAAGTCCGTTATTCCTGTTAAGATTCTCCCGCCTCTTCTCAATCTCAATCATTTTTCTCACTTTTCTTCACCAGCAATGATCCTCTTTCACATTCAATTTCGATTTTTCTATACAAATGTGATCCTTTGTGTTATGTGAATGTTCCACAAGCACATGTTCATTTAGGGAGAGCCCAAGATGTCCTTTGCATGTTCCTTATGTCTAGTTTGTATATATCTTCTTGTTTCCCCAACATATGGAAAACCACATGAACATGGGACTAGATAAACTCCTTTATTTAGACAACAATCAATAGGATCTTTACGAGTCCAGAGTTGAGCGCTAAGTGTTCGGAGGTTTAAATGTGGTTTTCATATCAGCTTCCTCAAAGTCCATAGACAGTTTCTCTTAAATTTATTTTACATAAGGGATAGAAACTTTGGGTCCTTCCTTGTCATCATTTCCTTATTACTCTTTCCTCTCTTTGCTCTTTGGAATGCTCTCTCAATGTCCTTCCCTTGTATTCATTTTGCTTCAGAACTTTCAAAAGGTGAGACTTTTCTTATTCAAAATGCTTAGGATCTAGTATCCTGATTGCATGTGTTGCCATGGTATTAAGAACAAGTTCTTTGTGTTAAGGATGGTGGTGAGAATCTGCCTATAGATATAGGTCAATATGAGTTTTCTTGCTGCAAACTTCATGGGCCAAGATCTCGTCAAGTTTCTTTGAAATCAATAATTTCAAAAAGGTAGTCTCCTGTCTTCCTCTCCCTCCATGGTAAACAAAAATCTTTTTAATCTACATGTTGGAAAACTCAGCAAGTGCCCGAGTACTCATGAATTCATTTTAAAACCAATATATTTTGAATATACTACGCCAAATCTATGGCAAGTTTTGGACGTTACTCACGAGTCGATGCCACTTT
The DNA here is from genome assembly GCA_018340775.1 of Taxus wallichiana var. yunnanensis. Classification (NCBI taxonomy): domain Eukaryota; kingdom Viridiplantae; phylum Streptophyta; class Pinopsida; order Cupressales; family Taxaceae; genus Taxus; species Taxus wallichiana. Next base: position 9,944,948 of record CM031235.1, on the reverse strand, counting down.
ATACATAAAATAAAAAATTATGTTTACATTTAGATATGGTCCTATGGACATATACTTTCTTATAATTGGAGTTATATTTTATGTATAATCTTCTAGGATGTTTGAGAGTGGTTTCGGACATCTAGGAGCTATAATGCAGAGTCTAGGTTTAGAAGGTCCTCTTAGATTTCAAACTTAGCCAAATTTCAAGGTTTCAGGGTTTCAAACTTAGACATATTTCGAGGTTTCAGGATTTCAATATTTTGGGGAGACATCACAAGAGGTATGAAGGTAGTGTGAAGGAATAAATAGGTATAACAAAAATCATATGGACAACTTTCCTATAATACCATGGGTCAACCCCACCCATTTCACTACAGACAACCCTTAGGACATGCAGTCGGGGAGATTGATGCAGCGAAGAGTCCTGCTAAAGAGATTGCCAGTTTACATATATTATATTTGTATTCAAATCAAATAGAAAACACTTCCCCAACGTTCTCATGGACTCATTTGACACATTTGTAATTGTATTTTGTATATAATTTATGTTTTTGAAATAAATTCAAGAATATTCTAAGTTGTTGAGTATTTGCTAGTCCGAGTATGCGAACTATGAATTTTAGATTACTAAGAAATTTACCTAGCTTCTCCTTCCCATGGTGTCATCGAAAAACATGTCCCACCATTCAAGTTTCAAGGACCAGGTGTCTAGAGTCTTCTCAAATTCCTCCATAAATACATTGACCACAATGGGTTATAGTGGTGAGCCCAACGCCACCCATTCCATTTACTCGTAGAATACTCCTTTAAAATGAATAAGGTTCATTGTAAGAAAAATTCTACAAGGTTTTTCTATGGGGATGCATGATACTTCTAACCAATTTCATTGTCTCTTCTAGTGGGATCATTGTATAGAGAGATACCACATTGAAGTTCACTTGTTAAGCATACCCTACGATCTATAACCTTGCATACAAAGTCCTTAGAGATCTTAATAAAAGAGCACATGTGCCACACCAAAGGCTTTTTCTCAGCAAGGTACTTCGTAAGAGGTTTAATCATAGAGTTTTATCCTGTTCTTATGGATCTTTGATGGCCCATAGATCACTACCATAGATCCTTGGGACAAATAGGTGCATTGGAATCAACTCGTGTTTAATGTTCTCATGAACAAAAGAACGTTTAATCTCCTTGGTGACCTTATTTGTTATTTTTTTAATGGGATTCTATGAAATTCACTTGTAGCTCTCACTAGTGGTCAAGTGCTCTATCATTTTAATGTCACTGATCAATTCTATTCATGAGTATTGTTGTGTTCCCCTTGTCCGACTTAAGGATGACTATTTCTTAATCTTCTAAGGCATTCATGTTCATTAAATGTAATATTCCGTCTTGGTGGGCATGCATTTTTAAGAGCTAGTGCTAGCATTCCACTCTCAAGTCTTGGTAATTCTTTATCTAAATTTTTATATCTTGGTCACAATCCCTTCACACAGGATCTTGACAGGAAACGGCAAAACCTAGTCACCAACTTAAGAGTTTATTTTTACAAGCATCTAAGTGAAGGTTTGAGAGATTTAAAGCATTGTCTTTTATCAACCCTTTCTTTGGTTAAATCATCAATATCTAGATCAAATTTAAACATATGATCACTAATTAGCCGTAACTCAACCACATCTTTTTCAATTATTCTGTCTAATATTATAACTACAATGATTGATAGAGGAAATGTAAGGATATGGATAAGCAATACTAAGATATGTCACTAATTTGTAATGTCCCCAATTCCGAGCAAATGGCCTAGGAGGCTTTTTATTCATCTTAGCCTTGGTCATACCCGAGGGGCTAAGGACTCTGGAGACTATTGGGTATGAATATCTATTACCACTTAGTGCATTTGTTATAATTTTACGTTGACATGAGCATAAAGTGACTTGGTGGGACTAGATGTTATATTTTATCATTAAGGGGGGGCCTCATAACACTTTAATGTTATAATATTGCATTAGGGACACTTATGTCCTATGGCGACTTGAAGGGGAAAAGTAACTTAAGTTACTTTATGATTTTTGATTATCTCTAGAGGGGGTCGATTGGGGCCTTTTTGGGTCTCTTGTTGCATGGAGAAATTATATAAGGAGATTTGGGGAGTATTAGAGCTCATTCTTGCATGCACACTTATGATTTTCATTGAGCAACTGCTGATTGCTATCATCTAGCTTGTGGAGTAAGATCCCACAAGATCCCTAGCTTCGGTGGTGAGAGATCCATTCCTAGCTAGTAGGGCATTCTTCGGTGGTGAAAGATCCACCCTAGCTTGTCATTTTGGAGCTGATTCAGGGCTGATTTTCAGAGATTAATTTTAGAATTTTCAGAGAAGGGTTTTGGAAGATTTTTGGGGCTTTTTGTGGAGAAAAATCAAGGGTTTTCAGATCTGATTTGTGGCAGCGATTAGAGCAGGTTTTGGCACCATATTTGGAGACACTTTTGAGGGTTTTGGTCTCTTTCCAAAGGGAGTGACCCACTTTGGGATTTTGCAGCGATTTTTGGAAGGGTTTCAGTGTGTCGTTTCCAGATCTGGAGGTTGGGATCTCTTCTATATCATTGGTAGATGTTATTTCCAGAAATTCAGATTTTTATCTATTTTCTAGGGTTTTATCTACTCAGTTCCAGATTTGCAGCAGTGTTTTTTAGGGCTTCCAGGTGTCTATTTTCAGATCTGGAGGTTGGGATCATTTTTATATGTTTAGTAGATGTTATTTCCAAAATTTCATAATTTTATCATGCGTACTTGAGAAGATATGAATTTTTGAAGTTTCCTAGCTGCCTAGGGCATTCTGTAATTTTCTGGCAGCGATATATTATTCCAAAAATTCCAAAAATAATTTTCTTGTGTTAGTTATCATATTAGCAAGCTCTCCATAAATTTTCAAGTGATTTGAACAAGTATTTTGTGAGTTATAGATTTATTTCTGTTCGCTGCCCTAGCTATTGATTTCTGCAAAAATCAGAATTTTATTTGGCTGCAAATTATCTATATTTTGTGCATTTTTAAGTGGTATCCCACAAGGGATATTTCATAATTTCTGTAACACCAGGTCGCACACTTGTCTCTAACCTCATTCAAGATGTTGGAATTCGAGGATTCGTCATTGTTCATGTTGGGGCCTACCTCATTAGAGCTGGTTTTGTTGTGATGATCATCCACCTCATTATTTATTACTGCCCTCGAAGATGTCACATGCAGAGCACCCGTGTCCATGCTCTTATTATCTAAATCAGAGGCGCCATAACAATGATCGAATAATGTGTCTTTCATTAAATCTGCAGCTAGATTAATTGAGATATTCCCTTTGAAGAATTGTTTCCCAATAATTAAAACTTTATTGATGCTTTTAATTTCCATCAATGCACCTTTTATCCAAAATATTTGTTACAAAAACCAAAGTCACAAGGTTTGAGTTCATGCTCCACATGGATAAAGTTTGGTTCAAGTTCGCCAATGGATAAAGTTCGAAAAACATATTTATGTTCGAACAAAAGAATTTTTTTATCATTTTTCATTTACTAAATAAAAGCATAAATATGTCGGAAGGACAAGGTCGAGAGAGCTTTCTATCCTTTGTTGTCACTCATTATATGTATATATACACACATTTATAAAATAGTGCAAAAGCATGTCAAAAACTTTCGTATAAATTAACGAGATAAAGTTCAATTTCAAGTTCAACAAGGATAAAGTTCGATGAAGTTGGAGCTTTTTCCATGAAGTTTGGCATATGTTATGACATAGCAATAAACTATCGACTATAGAAATCTGAAATTTTTAGGTATGGTGTTGACACAAAACAAAGGATAGAACACAATTGTTTCTAGATAAATGCATCAAAAATGAAAACTTGTGAAAAGAATATCAAAAATAAAATATTGGTATAACTAAGATTGGTTAGTAAATTGGGAGAAGGAAAACAATGCCATCGAATGTTTGGAAGAATGCTTCCCAACCCCGCATAATAGAGGGACGAGACAGCCCCAAAGCAGTATATTGTGAACCAATTCAATGCCCCTATCAAGAAAGTCATGGATTTGTTGAACAAAATGTGGGGAGCTAAAGATACAGAGCATGTGATAATTACTTGAGTACTTCTAATGTATGAGATTTTGTCCACTTTGGAAGCATGTTGAATTAGGCAGAAATCATATCTTTCCATCTCACCCAACAACTTTTGGGTTCATGATAGGGAGGTAACTTCTACAAGAGCTTTTTTCTTAAAGATTGGGTATGCACCTTATTTTTCACTCTTACTAATGATTTCTCTTTGCAGGTCGCTCAGTATATTAATCTCCTTGAGTGCGTGCCTTAAGTGACGTATTGGGAACGTGACAATTGCTTATTGGCTGGAGAGAGAGTCGTCATGTGCCCCATGTGTTCTAGGTCATCCTAGCAAGCTTTAGTACCCTCTTACAACCTCCTTTGTAATCCTCTAAACACCCTCTTACTATCACCTTCACACCTACTTACAACACCTTTAGAGTACCTTTGCATCTGCTCCCAAGTGTTTGCTCCACTTCCGTGCTTTTCCTCTTAGAACCCTTTAGCATAGTTCGTTAATCCGATGGCATGACCTAGTCGATGTCATTTGGTATTACTTCTTATTAGCCGATTATGCATGCCAATCTGCCCTAAAAGGTCTTAAAGGGTTAAAGTTTGGATGAGTTTATACTTAGAAGTCTACTGTGGAGCAATGGGTTACAGGAGCCACAAGAATAGGAGCTACACTAACGAGGTTTGCCATGTCTTTGAAGTCCCCAACTTTGGTCTACTTAGGTCTTCCACCTATCCCTGTTGTGATCCATGGTCCACCCACAACTCTCTCATAAGGTTCTACTAACCATGAGGATGATTAATGCACAAACAGTGTCTTCAAAAGGTAGTTGTCTCTAACCTTTCCTTTATACTCGGCATAATTGATTATGTTGATGTATCAAGTATTAAACTAGGATAGAATACCATATTCTATGATGTCCCCTTCTTCGGGCTAGTTCATTTTGAAGACCTTGGGCCCATTCCACTTCCTGTGACTTTAAAGGAAAGAGCAAGGGAAGTATTTAACGTCATGATTGTTAGTTGCTTTTGTAGCTTTATATTATTTTCAAGCAACTTTCTAATTATGACTTAGAAAAGTTAAGTTGGTTCGAAAAAGTGCAAATACCAACTTGAAAAATAAAAAAATAAACTTATATTTCTACAAGGAGGTTGGTCCTCTTTGGGGGATCATCCTTTTGATTTTGGCGCCACCTTTAGCTATATAAAGGGGTTGCTTGGCTTGGAAAATGGACACTTTGGAATTCATTTTCTTTGAGTTGGAGCACAAAATTGTTTTCTCTCTCTTGCAATTGAGGACAAAAACCCTCTTTGCACTTGATTTGAGGACAAAACCCTCATTTCTTCATTGGTGATCTCATATGGAGGTCATACTTGAGCTACACTCAAATTTTCTTTGAAACTCACCATTTCCAACTTATTGTAAATGCAAAACCCCTCATTTCTTCATCGGTGATCTCATATGGAGGTCATACTTGAGCTACACTCAAATTTTCTTTGGAAACTCACCATTTCCAACTTATTGTAAATGCAATGCCCCTTTTCCAAGATGAAACTGAAAATCAAAGAACTTGTACAAATCCAAATAGCAGGCTGTAAATATAATTTTTTTATGATAGAAATCAGCCACAAACTTGTTGGAAATAATTTAGAAACCCTTCAAAATAATATTCTTCAAATCTGGAAATGATTGCAAGAGAAAAGCACCAGAAAATATATCATTTTTACCAATTTAATATCAACTGGAAATTAATTAACAGCAGTGAATACCCTTACAAATATGGCTGGAAATGAAGGATTCCAAGCCCCAAATTGAAGTACAAATGAAGATTCCAGCTGCTAAAAATAGGAGGAACACAATGATGGCTGAATTTGAAGTTGTTGTGCCCTAGAATACCCCAAACTCCACCTTAGGGCAAGTCACCACCCTTGGGAAGGGCTGGAAATGCCTTCAAAACTGAATACAACTCCTTATGAGATCACCCTTTTGCAAGCTTGAGGGGTTTCATCCTCAAACCAACCCACTATTGAGAGGTTTCGTTCTCAATAGGTCTTCCAAGAGGGTTTTTGTCCTCAATGGATGAGAGAGAGAAAACGTGCTCCAACTCTAAGAGAATAAATTCCAAAAGCAACATAAACATCTTCCAAGCCAAGCGACCCCTTTAAATAGCTAGAGGTGGCACCAAAAATCAAATAGAATCCCCTTAAAGAGGATCGACCTCCGGGGGACATAATAGTTCATTTTTCTTTTATTTTTCAATTGGTTTTTCCCATTTTTCCCAGCCGACCTAGCTATACTTACAAAATCACATTAAAATAATGCAAAACTCACAACAACCACTGAAAATCACGACATCAACTTCCCTTGCTCAATCCCTTTTAGCCCACGGGAAGTGGAATGGGCCCAAGGTCTTCAAAATGACTAACACGGAGAAGGGTATATTACATAAACCCTCTCCTAGGGTAGCGACTTGCATACTGGATGATTTTGGTGATATCTAGCACATGACATTTCATTCTTTGTTGATATTTGGATTGTTCATAATTTATGAGGCTGGTTGTATTTGATGGATTGAACTTTGGACCTTGGAATCTCAACTTCGGCCATTTTTGTAAGTGGATTTGCTGTTGTTGCAAATTTAATTAAATATACTCCTACCTGGGGTTTAAAAACTCATTTCTTGGCTTGTACTTGTTCTAAAATATTTATAAAAGTTTCCTACATGCTTTGGATGGTGTAAAAGTGGTATTGGTGGTGAATTATTGCAATTTTTCTCTTCTTTGTCATAAGATTACAGACTGTTGTATCTTGCTGTCCAAAAATTCAGTTGGCTGTTATAAATTTCAGTTTGCTTTGATTTGGGTTTGTGCCATTTCCTTCTTTTTCATTTTAGCCTGGAAAGTGACACTTCAATGGTATAAGAGCAAAGATCTTGCCAGTCTGAAGGGTATTTATGCAAGAAGGTGACAAAGAATACATTTGCTATCAAAGGAAAGGAAAGAAGAATTTAGATCAGCCACTTGAAGGGCCTAACATGGCCAACAAAGGTTTTGAAGAGGCCAAGTTTGATAGACTTATCGAAGGGAAAGAGAGGTTGGCAGATACTATGGATTTTCTAGCCCTAACCTTGCAAAATCTTCATGGGCCAAGACATCACAAGGGTGAGAGCAATTTGTCAGGGGTTCACAATATGAGGCAGCCCTAAGGGTCAAATTTTGGATCTGTTGTTAGGCCTTTTCAGCCTACCTTCCTCCCAAGAGAAGAAGTCATTCGGTTGAAACACAACATTCAAGGGGTCACAACATTGCGATCAGCTATGAGGAATATAGGGCTCTTCCAAATGAGATTCATGATGCCATTTCACTTGCGGAGTTCATAGGAGTGAGCAAGGGTAGATCAAGGCCCGAGCCTAGATCTCAAGCACCATCTGAAGGATCCTCAAAATACCTTGGGAAAATGACACTCTCCACATTTGATGGTTCGAACAAGGGGCATCCCATGAATGGATACAAAAGTTGGATACTTATCTATCGTTGAGGCCTATGAAAAAAGAAGAAGGGATCAAGTTTGCAACCCTTCATCTTGAAGAAATTGCACACGAGTGGTGGTAGCATGGATTGATCACACAAGGGCACAATCTCATCCACTCATATGATGAGTTTTATAGGGGGATCTATTGTCAGAAACTACACCCCATGTAATTTTGAACAACTCATCAAAAATGGACTTAGCCATTTTTGCTCAAGAAAAGCCATGCAAGAGTAAGTTAGCCTTCCACGAAGTGTAGTCATGTAGTGTTCTACAAGTTCTCTTAACCCGCAGGAAAAAGGAACTAAGAAAAAGATAGATGGACTTTTGATGGAGTTAGTGCTTCACAGAGTTTGTTAGACCTTCGTGGCACTAAGGAAGTCAATCTTCCACGGATACCAAATTAGTCTCTTGCAAGCGAAGGCAAGTAAGAGCACCGCGGGGTTTTGTGCTCATGAAATAGTTAGAAAATCGGTTAAGGATAGGATCTGCAGAGCGAGCAAAAGAATGCGAAGCTTAGTGCTTCATGGTATGGAGAAACACAGTGTCACACGGACTCAGAAACACAACATTCCGCAGAGTTTGACAATTCTGCGGAACCAAGGATGAAGTCCGTCAGGTTAAAAGCCGTGATGCAAAAGAAGAAAGTGCCACAAGGCACCACACGGCAAAGGAAAAGCAAGTTCAAATGTGACTAAGGTTGGAAGCTGAGAAACACTTCTCCAATGTTCCGCGAGCTTCCCAAATTGAAGTGTTGCGTGGTTCTCACAAAGTCGCAACGAAGGAACATAGTCGCAGTTAAGGTGTTGCACAAGAAGAAGGGAAGACCTCCGCGGCATAGCGATAAAGTGCGAAGGCAAAGTTCGGAAGTTTTCAAAGCCGTGAAACATCCAAAGCCATAGGACGAGGTCGGCGGTCGCGTAACGTAAAAAATAATGTCAACACTTAGAAACTCCGTGCAACGAAGGAGCAGGATGTGGATGGTTTAATGTATCGCTGAGGTTGGAAATGATTCCGCGCATCATCTTAAATGTGTGAAGGTCACAGGAAACCATGAAACATCAAAAGTCTACGGATTACGCACGGGAGCTGCACCTAATTTCAAAATCAATGTCCAACACCTCTACCCAACCAAAATTTAATGAAGTATGGGCGCCACCCTCTTTCCCTGCAAATCTTGATGGCGTGTCAGCGGTGAAAACAACGGCCCTAACTTCTTTAGGAAACATTTATGGCGATTGGTCCTTGGTGATTGAATCTCTCATGTTGTCGCCTCTCTCCTTCTCTCTTCTTCCTCTCATTTCTCTATAAGTATGGAACTCATTCCATAAAAAGAAATCCATCTTTTGTTATATGGCACCATGCCAAAATGGTGGCCAACTTCCCACGAGTTTAAGACCTCGGATTTGGTCTCTGCAATGTATTTTCGCCTTTTTCCATGGATGTAACCGATTATGCATCACTTAAGCAATAAAGTCTTTTATTGTGGCTCTCTTTTTCCCTCTACTTTCTTTTTGCATTCTTGCATCTCTATTTCCCTCTTTAGCATGTTGTGCGTGTCGCATTTGCAAGTTTCTTCATCTCCGTGTGTTGTCAATGCGTGGGACAAGTTAGTCTATGCAGATTCGGGTCGTGGTATGTCTATCTACCCTCCCTCCATGCATTTTCTCCCCTTTCTTCCCCTCGTGGAGAATGATCATCCCCTTCTTTTCTAGTGATATCACCACTACCTTAGCTTAGGATTTGCTCTCTCTCTCTCTGGTTCCTTGGATGTGTTAGTGTAGGTTAGCTTAGAAGTAGTTTTAGCATTAGGTGTTCTATGGATTCTCCTAACCCACGGAACAAAGGAGTCGGCCTTCTTCGGAGGTCTGTCTCAAAATGCAAGTCCCACACTTGGAGACAATCCCATGTTCACCAAAAGTTCTATTGTTCATTCATGATCATGCAAAGGGTGCAACTTTTGTGTGCTAACAAGATTGGCATGCATGGTGGGACAAGTTTGATGCGTTTTACAACTTCACTTCACCAAGTTTGATGTGTTCTTGGTGATATTCAGCCTTTAGAGGCATTTCTCAACACATTTGAGGAATCCATTCGATCCAACAAACCTACTCTCTCAATCAGACCTGTCCCTTTTCCTTTCCACTCATTTCCATGTTTCCATTTCTCTCATGGCTCTCCAAAGAGCTCTTCCATTCTCTCATTTCAGTTCTAGCCCCTTCATTTGCAGCAATGGGATGATATCCCCAAAACAGCCCTAAAAACCCTACCTCTTTTCCATGGAAATGGAGATCAATCTCCTATTGATCACATTCAAGACATAGCCAACCATTGTGCCATTCACAATATCAGAGAAGAAAACATTTGCCTCAGACTTCTTGTTTCATCATTTAGAGGTAAAGCAAAAGATTGGTACAGCAGTTTGGCTCCACAATCCATTTCCACATGGGATCAGCTAGGAGAACAACTAAACAACCGGTTCAAGGAGAATGCAGATGTTATTTCTCTCATGGAACACCTCAGCAAAATACAACGAGCTTCAATGGAGTTTATCTCAGATTTCAACATCAGATTCTCAAGGACATGGCTTAGAATTCCTCAAGAATTTAGACCCTCACAAGGTATGGCATTCTTGTATTATTTGAGGTCCTTGGATGTTGATTTAGTTGTATTGATCCAAACCTTAGGAGGTAGTACTCTTCCTCGGGCTTTTGCAATTGCATTGCAAGTTGAGAAGATGCTCATTCAGCTGGCCAAAGGAAACCCATCCCCATTGCTTCCATTCTTCCCTCACCATCTCAAATTCTCCTTTCCCCTTGTGCAAATCAAGAAAAATCCATCGTCCCATTCCAAAAACAGGAAGATCCTTTGCTTCCTAGTCCTTCATTTGGTGCTCTACAAGTTTATAATGCCCAAAATATCCCCTATGATCTGCAAAATTTCTCCCCATCTCCACCCAAGGCATTACCCAAATCTCTAAGACCTTGTTGTGTTGTTTTCGAAGCCATGCAAATGTTCCACACACACATTGAGCCTAGTTATCATACAAGGTGGGTAGATCATGATGTTTTCTATTTCCATGGAGAAGAGAAATTACAGAGATCAGGATATGTTTTGGAGGATCATTTGGCTTCCCAATTGATCAAATCAAAAGTTTGGAGCCCAAATCATCTCTACTTGCAAGTGAATTTAAGGAGCATCCTCTCCCCAATGTCTCATTTCCAACCAATTCCGCCAAGGATGAAAACTCCACATCTGTTGAAGATTTGTGTGAATCTGATTGGGAGGATGAAAAAGATGAAAATCCGTGAAGGAAGGCGGCTTGTGAAAAATAGAGCCACCTCCCTTGACAGATTTTCATCCTCCCTTCAAGGCGGAAACTCAAAATGGGCCACGGGTTGAGGAGAAAGTGTTTTTCAACACTTATGACATCCGCAGTGTGGGGAAGAATATTTTCCAAGTGAGAAAGGTGAAACAATTGAGTGCAATGACCCGCATTGCTCTGCATGCCTTGAACTTGCTTCACTTTTGGCAGAAAATCAGGCTGGGGCAGAGAATGAAGATGAAGGAAACTTGCGCTCAAAGAGGAAAAAAATATGTATGCCAAAGAGCATGAAAGACCAAGTTATCTCCAATGAAGAGGAATGCATCTCTAGTAGCTCCATTCTTGGGAGCCGAGTGAGTGTAAAGAAAATTGGAAAATCATGCAAATCGGTTAAATTGTTTGAAAGAATATCTGCCGAATCAATTTTGGCTAGTTTAGAGCCAAAAATAGAGTTGTCACCGGTCAAGAGGAAGATCATCAAGACATCAAAGGTCAGCTTCAACACCTCCAACCAAACACAAAGAACTTAAAGAGGTATACTTCATTGTTTTTATATGATACTTTGAGCAACAATGAAGTGTAAGGAATGTTAGCACTTCCACCATGTGATTTAGTTGCAAAACTGATCACATGGCCGCATTTTGTAAGAAAGGAAAGCTATTTCTTGTAGCCTATATCAAGTTTTTTTAATCTCCTTGGCTTTTGGTTAGAGTAGGCTAGATTAAGTTGTTTATTGCAAAACAAGTGCATTGTGCTTACTTTACATGTTCCACTTGGGGCATGTGTGATTTTCATGTTTGTACATAGTTTTTGTGTCCCTTTGTTGATGTTGCACAACCCATTTAAAGAAGTTTCCATGGCGGAAATCACATAGTTGGAGCAGTTTCCAAGTTTTATTGAGCTCCTGGATCAACTTCAACGCATCAAGTTCATGTGGATTCAGGGGACATGTTTTTTTAAGGTTGAGATCAATTTTTTTCAAGGTTAAGCTTATCTCCATGCTTGATGGATGCTTCAAGGCTACAGGTCTTCATCATCTAGTAGGCGATTGTCCCTGGAGGTCGCAGAAACAGTTGTCCAAAATTATACCCCATGTAATTTTGAACAACTCATCAAAAATGGACTTAGCCATTTCGCTCTCGGGAAATCCACGAAAGACTAAGTTAGCCTTCCACGGAGTGCGGCCACGTAGTGTTTTGCGAGTTCTCCTAACCCGCGGAACACAAGGAACAAATCAAAAGACTTAGGTGGATTTTTGACTGAGTTAGTACTTCCCAAGACTTGGCGCAAGCATACTAAAGAAGTCAATCTACTGCGAATACCAAACCAATCTCTCGCAAGTCGAAGGAAGGTCGATCACCGCGTGGTTTCATGCCCTATTGGCTAGATTTTCTAAATAGCATCAAACCTAGGCAAATCATGAGATAAATCTCCCTCATTTAACCGGTGAGGCTCCGTGTCGATTTGTCAATAAAAATGTGTTATTATCTATCGGGGTTTTACTTTAACCACTTAGTTCATGAACCATAACTAAGAAGTTCTCAGCGCAAAGTAAACATTTGTTTAAGAAAGGAAAATTATAGAAGGAAGTAAAGGAAATACATAGAAGAAATGGGGAAGATGTGCATCCCAATTAGTAGATAGTTGAGCTAATTGCATGCACATAGAATAAACTCAATAGATATGAACACACAGAATTATAAAACAAAGGCAGCTCTAGATCCAGATCTAAAATAACACAAAGTTTATTAAGAGATCTAAGATTAAAAGCAAGAAACAAAGTACACCGTGACACAAAGTTCTCCGAAAACCTGCTCCTTTGTATTCCTTTGCTCCAAGTTGCTCTCGGGGTTCCAAGACAAAGTCTAGAACACAAGATTGCTGCTTACAAATTCTGATCCATCATTAACCCGGAGGTTCTTCTCCTACTTATAGAATGTAGGAGGGAAAGTACAAATGGAAAACTCAAACTGAACTGAAACATAAACAACAAGTAAAGATGACATTTGGCAATCATCCTCAACTAACTTCTCCTTAAGTGACACATGTATCACTTAACTAATAGAATGGTTCCACATGACTCTAAGTAATGGTTGCAAAACCAATAACTTAGAAGTTTTACAATTTCATCCGGGAACATAGAAAATAGAAGAAGAAAGAATAGAAGAAGTCATGCCAGCTGTAATGTTTATGTCTTTTTCTTGTTCTGATATTGGATATACTTGTCGAACATGTAATTCAAGCATCCTTCCATCTGTTTTAGCCACTGCTTCTTTCTCTATCCTGAATTGCAGCAACCCTTCATTCAACACTTTGATGCACGCTTCCACATCTTCCAAACTCGGCCCAAACCTCGCAATGTCTGCCTGCAGCGCCACCAGTCTACTGATAGAATTCATCGTGAAAGGCTTGGTAGCTTTATCAATTCTCTTTTGTATCATCAGAAGAGATCCTTCCAGGGAATTAGGCACCTTAGTTGAGACGATCCGCACGTATGAAGTGACATTTCCGTCCACTCTCTCCTCAGTGAAAGAAATGACACTGTCTGGTAAGTCTGATGTCCTACTCTCAAGTGCCTGCATCCTCTTCAACAAAACTCTGCAGATTTCCAAACGGAAAGATACTGCAAACTCTAGCTGCTTCCCCTTCTCGACTGATCCGTCCGCATAACTGCTCCGCAATCAATACATCTCCCTACAGTTTGTTGATCTCGGCCAAAATACACAGTTACTCTCGCAATCGTATTCATGCTTTCTATGTTTGCCATCAGTTGCTTTAGTTGATTTGTTGCATCATCCATAACCTTTAGGAAGGCTGGTACTTCTCCAAGTTGTACAGAAACTTGACGAATAATCAAATCCTTCCATTCGTCAATAACCTTTACTTGATTGTTTGCATCCTCCATTTCCGCATAAGATAATCACTCACCTACTCGAAATGGGTGAATGGAAGATTTAGCAACCTTGGTTATGATCTCACATAATCGCTTTTGCAGCTCTTCTTTCTCCGCCTTTTCTTTGTCGCAAGCCTAAGGAATAAAGCATCCATCAATGTCTGCGTGTCCTGCTTCAATCCTTAATGGTGGCTTGACCGAGGGGTACTTTGGTTACTGTCACATCCTCTGCCGTGAGCTCCTCTATCTTTCCTTCTGCCGGAATTGATATCTAAGCAAACTTCTCTCCCGAATCTTCGATGATCAACCTAGAAGTTGCTTTGGCAACTTTAGGCCTTCTGTCTCTTCCGCCCAGATTCTAGAGTAGCTGCAAGTCGTGGTCCTCTAAGTTCATCTCCATTCTCGCTGCAGAACCAATCTGAAAGCCAACCATTCCGAGAACTTACTCGGAGAATGAGAAGTCAGTTGAAGTCGCTGAGTGTACTACCATCTTCCGCTCTGCATCCTCTCCGTCAGAAAGTGCCACAGTGTTATGGCTGCCATCTTCTGAATCATCCAAGGACAAAGCCCTTTCGAATTCCGCCATCTGCAGCTTCAACGTATCCTCTAGAACAAGCGCTGAACGAAGTGGCTGAGGGGAGAAGATGAATGTCGCTGGATTCAGTGGAGGCATGGAAGTCCCTTGCTGCTGCGGTGCAATAGTTGGTGAAGTATTGGGTACTGGAGAAACCGGAGTTAAAGTCATGGTCGTAGAAGTGATCCTCTCCTTGGATTGAGATCTTCTATGCACTTTCAACTTCTCGACTTTCCTGCTGCTTTCTCCTCCGTGCTTTCGCTTGAGGGAATCTCCTGCGCCGAAGTTGCCCGTGACTTGATTCATCAATGCTTCATCAAGGCAATATCCCTTCGTCAGCAACCAGTTTGAAGTATTCACCAACACAGCTCCCGACCTTTCTTCAATTGTGTTGCAGCCTCCTATGTTATTCTGTAGTATGGCTTTATCTCCTCCCATTTGATGGTAAGTGTCAAGTACCACATTCCCATCATCTTTAAGATCCGCAGGTATCCACGCTAGTCCAAAGTCGAACACTTGCTTTGCTGATAGCCTGCTGAAATCTCTCTTTCTAACCTCGTACTCACTTTTGCACTTCATCCAGAAATCTTCTAATGAAGGCACATGTGCGTACTCCTGGGAGATTGTCTTCCTGGCTACTCCAAATGGATCGAAGTTCAGCCGTGCAGGGAAGAACTCTTGCTCATACTCGGATAACATTTGCGCCTCCATTCCCGAGCTCTATGAATGCTAATGCAGTTGTAATATCCCATAGTGATTAGGAAGAAGCCCATAGACTTGTCGCTTTGACTGAAGGTCGTGTAACTCCACAAGTTGCCTGCTCAGCTCCATGGTGATCAATCTATCATTCGGATACCTAAGCATCTTTATTGGTTCTCCAGAAAAGCCCGTAACCTAAGGTATGTGAAATCTGCAAATTGAATGAATAGATCGCCAATCTTGGACACAGCCTTCCCACGCTTCCTTGCTTACCCTGTTGGCCTTCAAGTCTTTGTCTAGCTGCGCAGATGAAATCATAGAAAAGTCATCGTTGACCACTTTGAAATTTTTCTCGCACGTAGGTACAAAGTAAGTCTGCGGGTAGCACTCGAAAATGGGGTCCTTAGAAAAAACACCACATCTATCCAAACTTGGAAAAGACGCCTTATGAAGCTACAAAGATACACCAAGTATGAAGTCATCTTGAAGTGAAAGTACGCTTCATGTTCGGAGTTGCTCACCGATGTTGTTGCTAATAATTTCCGACCAATTGATTATAGAATCAACCTTGTTGATTTCAATGGTCCTGATGAAAGCATACATCCATGTACGGAAAGTGTAGGCATTCGCTTCGCCATTCATCCTGCATAACAATTTGACGACATCATCTACCTCCTGCACCAAATTGGACCGTGGAAGAGTTCTCGAGAACTTTGAAGGAGATCTAGGCTTCTTCATGTATCAGCTATTCATTATGCTCACGCAATCAACTCTATGCTTCTCCCATCTACTGTCAGCATCCTGAATGCTAATGGAAGTCACCACCTTTCGCACTGGAATCTTCAAACAATAATTGATGAACTCTGCGTCCAAACGAATTATTGTCTTTCCCGAAGCATCATGCACTGATCTGGATGAAGGATGGTAAGATCTAGCACACTCCATAACAAACTCCGGCAACTGGGCTATACATGGGAAAGCTGCAGCTCGGATAATTCAACTACTTTTGACCGCACGCATGAGTGAAGTCTTTCCCGCTTTGGATCTATCAATCAAATCGGAAAGAGGTTCCGGGCCTAGATCTGTCTCCTATGTCTGCAAGTTTGGAAGCAATGCATGACTCCATCGTGCTTTCTTTTTCATCTCTTTTCGCCATGGCTTTGTCTATCTTCGTCTGAATAATTCTTTTTCTTCTTACTTGGCCGGATTTCTTCAATACTGGTGCAAATCTGGACAATTCTTCAGATTCGGAGGATATTTGCAATGTATGGACATTGATAAAAGTTCATTTTCTTTCAGAAAGCACCTATAATGAATTCTTGCATGAATAGTGAATTTTAATTGTAAAAATCTGCACTTTTCAAACCCGCTGCCCAAAAAATTGGTGTTTAATTTGCACATAAAGAGAGCATGAATCCTTTCAACAACACCGGCACTGTAACACCTATGCAAACAAATATGCAGATAAAGATCAACCTCCTTCAAAGCATGCGCCAAACGGAAGCTTTTAGCCTTGTTGCCACCTTACCCGAGCAAAATCCTTCTTCAAATGGGGGTGCCCTTTTCCTCTTGGCTGCAATTCTTTCCCCGTGAATCAAATAATTCACCCATATGGCTGCCCATGCTTATATAACCTTCACAATTCTATAATTGCCCTAACAATTAAAGGCAATTAATTAATTAAAAATCATGCTCTTCTCTTTTAAAAATAGCATGTTTAAGGACAGCCATCCAATAAATTAAATTAATCCAATTTAATCCTTCACACATCACTTCACTTAAGCTTCACAGTGTGCCTTGACCATAGCCACTGAAAATAGAAATTAATTTAATGATTTAATGCCTTAAAATCATTAAATAACTCCCAAATGGGGCGCACTTTTTGAGAGGAAGGGGGCAGCCACTAAATAAATTAAATTTAATGCATTTTAATCCTTTCTTTTATTCCCTTTTGACTTGTTGACTTCCTCCAAGCTTGGGCGCACTTTTTGAAAGGATAGATTAATTAAAATAATCACTTTAAGTCTTCCATCATCTCACCAAAGGGGGCGCACTTTTTTGCACATATAATTCTATTTTTAAGAATTTTTCCACAATGGGATTCTTTACCCTGCAAGGCAGGCACCAAAATCCCATGATCCACTTAAGTGATTTGACTTTGACAATGGGATTATTTACCCTGCAAGGCAGGCACTAAAATCCCATGATTTCACTTAAGTCACTTTCCTTTTATTTTATCATGGGAATTTTTACCCTGCAAGGCAGGCAATAAATTCCCACCTGCCTGCAGCCTCTATTTTTCCCACTGCAGCTTAAGTGAATTTTATAACATGGGAAAAAGTACCCTGCCAGGTAGGTACAAAATTCCCACCCTGCCTGCAGTTTCTATTTTTCCCATTACGCCTTAAATCTTTTGTTTTCAAAAAATGCGCCCATCCCCGCAGGGGCTTTTCCGTGCACGACTTCGCTTTTTTCCCAGTGATCCAAACCTCCGATGGTGACTTCCTCCGGGCATAATGTGCGTATATGTTTTCTAGCTACTCCAGTCCAAAAATCGGGCTTACCCGGCAAAGGAATTGTTCTAGAGAAATTTCACAGAAAACGAAACGGGACAACACAAAAACACGAAAAATTGCCAAAAGTTATAAATGAAGCCCAAATCTTATTCCAAGTTAAAACCCTTCTGGTACGTAAGAGTAATGACATATTCGATCATAACAAACTTAAAACGGGGCGCAAATAGCCTCATACGGGGCTCAAAATAATTAAATACAAATTTCCCATGCATAAATCCCCGACGACGTAATATAACAACTTTGGGCATCCGGGTATTTGGCAAAAAAAGGCTAATATGGCTCTTTGGGATTATCTTGACGCAATACAAGAACTTTCAGGCAATAAAAACACAAAACGACCCATTATTTTAAAAGTACGAAAAAATTTCGGATAGGGTAGTCATGCAGATTTCGTGGTGAAATGGGTGACACCATGCCGGCAAAAAAGTTAGAAAATTGGCTAAGGACAGGATCCGCAGAGCGAGCAAAAGAATGAGAAGCTAAGTGCTTCGCGGTATGGAGAAATATAGTGTCACACGGATTCGGAACACATCATTCCGCAGAGTTTGACAATCCCATCATTCCGCAGAGTTTGACAATCCCGCGGAACGAAGGATGAAGTCCGCTAAGTTAAAAGCTGCAATGCGTAAAAGTCGCAGAAGGTAGCACATGGAAAAGGAAAAAAAGTTCAAATGCAATTAAGGTTGGAAGCCGAGAAACTCTTCTTCGGTGCTCCATGGGCTTCCCAAATTGAAGTGTTGCACGGTTCTCACAGAGCCACGAAACAAAGGAACATAGTCACAAGTTAAGGTGTCGCGCAAGAAGGTAAGACCTCTCGCAACATAGCAATAAAGTGTGAAGGCAAAGTGCAGAAATTTTTCCGTTGTGAAACAACCAAAGCTGCACAACAAGGAATAGCCGAGGGACAAGGTCGAAGGCCACAAAACGTAAAAAATAATTTCAACACTTAGAAACTCCGCGCAACGAAGGAGGGTAGCGCAGATGGTTTAATGTATTGCGGGGGTTGGAAATGATTTCGCGCATCATCTTCAAGGTGCGAAGGCCACAGGAAACCATGAATCATCAAAAGTCCGCGGATTACGACAGGAGTCGTGCCTAATTTCAAAATCTACATCCAACCACTCCATCGACCAAAGTTTAATGAAGTATGGGCGCCATCCTCTTTCCCCTGCAAATCTTGATGGCATGTTGCAGTGAAAACGATGGTCTGTTGCGAAATGTCTATGGCGATTGGTCCTTGGTGGTTGAATCTCTCATGTTGGTGCATCTCTCTCCTTCTCTCTTCTTCCTCTCATTTGTCTACAAGTATGGAACTCATTCCATTAAAAAGAGATCCCTCTTTTGTTGTAACGACACCATGCCAAAATGGTGGCCGACTTCCCACGAGTTTCAAACCTCGGATTTGGTCTCTGCAACATATTTTCGCCTTACGCCATGGATGTAACCGATCAGGCATCACTTAAGCAATAAAATATCTTATTGTGGCTCTCTTTCACCCTATACTTCATTTTTGCTTTCATGCCTCTCTGTTTTCCTTTTTAGCATGTTGTGTGTGTTGTATTTGCGCAGGTTTATCCATCTTTGTGTGTTGTCAATGTGTGGGACATGTTAGTCTAGTTTCGGGTCTTCGGCATGTTTCTCTTCCCTCTCTCCCCGCATTTTCTCCCCTTTCTTCCCCTCATGGAGACTAAGCATCACCTTCTTTTTCTAGTGATATCACCTCTCCCTTAGCTTAGGATTTGCTCTCTCTCTCTCTCTCTCTCTCTCTCTCTCTCTCTCGGTTCCTTGGATGTGTTCGTGTAGGTTATCTTAGGAGCAATTTTAGCATTAGGTTAGATTGTGTTCCGTTGATTCTCCTAACTGCGGAACAAAGGAGCCGGCCTTCTCCGGAGGTTTGTCTCAAGATGCAAGTCCCGCACTTGGAAACAATCCCATGTTCACCAAAAGTTTTGATGTTTATTCATGACCATGCAGAGGGTGCAACTTTTGTGTGTTAACAAGATCATTGAGAGATTCGATAGGATTGATCTAGAGGTTCACTTCCGGAAGCTAGCACAATTGAGACAACACAACATGGTAGAAGATTATGTCACCAATTTCGAGAGAGTTTCCGTGATGATTCCGGATGTGATGAGATAAAAACTCAATTGTCTTGTTCATTGAGGGGTTACCTTGGTTTGTCTGGGGGCATCCACCACTCAAGGGTTTATGTAAGAGCATTTGATCCCTTGTCTCTTTCAAGAAGCAATAAAAATTCTTTGGGCTTAGAAGGTGTTGGCCCATGGACAACACCGATCAATGTTTAGCCAAGGACATCTCGAATAGTGGACAGCCAAAAGGACCTTCGGGGCAGCCCAAAACAACATCTTTGGACCAGCCAAAGAGGCCTTTTCAGCAAGCACCAATCATACAAAAGGAGCTGTCCAAAACAAGCAAAGAAGGGGAGTCACAAAATGAACTAAGAAGGAAAAACTTGTGCTTCTCTTGCAAGGATCCATGGTCTCCCGGTCATCATTGCCTAGGTAAGGGTCATGTGCATTATATTGAGGTATTTTCAGATTGTGAAGAAGAAGAGGAAGTGGAAGTTAAAGAGGCAACACAAAATCATGATCCAAAAGAGGACCCAAAAACTTGGACAACACTCTTGCCACTTTGTCCAAAGTGCTCCTAGATATCATCCATTCCGGGTGAGAGGAGACCTACAAGGGCAAAAAGTCACAATATTGATTGATAGTGGAGCTACTCATAATTTCATTGATGAGAGCTTGGTTGCAAGGATGGGATTGAAGGTGGAAGACTTCAAAGGCTTCAATGTTACCATCAGGATGGCTACTCCCTTCCATGCACAAGGAAAATCCCACAACTCAATATCACCTTAGGAAGACACCAAGTGAAGGATGATTTTTATATCATTGGAATTGGTGAGACGGATTTGGTACTTGGGATACAATGGCTACATTCTTTGGGTGAATTTACCCAAAATTATCAAACCATGGAGCTGAAATTCAAGGTGGATAACAAGGAAGTGGTGCTACAAGGCATGAAGAATGGAGCTCCTCAAGTTGTGACAGCAAAGAGCATGGAAAGATCTTTCAAGAAAGGGCAGATTGCATGGGCAGCACATTGCTTGGTAAGATCTACATCTTCTTTTCAATTCAGTAGTCCTATCATGCAGATATTCAGCCCATCATTGATAGGCATGCTAAGGTTTTTGATGATATACCTCATGGGCTGCCACCAAATAGAGGTTTCCAACATGTTATTGAGTTAGAACCGGGCACCAAACCGGTAATAACAACTCCTTATCGCCACCCGAGAGCTTTCAAGGAAGAAATTGAAAGGACAATCAAAGAGTTGTTGGAAATGGGATTCATTAGGCCTAGTTCTAGCCCTTTTGCTTCTTCGGTGGTTCTTGTGAAGAAAAAGGATGGAACTTTGAGGATGTGTATTGATTATAGGTTGTTGAACAAGAAGACAATCAAGAATAGGTACCCCATTCCTAGAATCGATGAGTTGATTGATGAATTGCATGGAGCGGTTTTCTTTTCCAAGATTGACTTGAGATCCGGTTATCATCAAATCTGGGTAAGAGATGAGGATGTTCACAAGACAGCCTTTAGGTGTCACTTTGGGCATTTCGAGTTTCTTGTTATGCCTTTTGGGTTAACCAATGCCTCGACTACTTTCCAATTGTGCATGAATCATGTTTTTGGTAAGTACTTGAGGAAGTTTGTTCTAGTGTTCTTTGATGACATCTTGATATACAATAAAACATGGGAGGAGCATTTAAGACACTTGGATATGGTGCTGGAAATTTTGGAACAACAAGCTCTCTTTGCAAAGAAATCCAAGTGTGAGTTCGGTTTGAGTAAAATTTTGTATCTTGGACATGTCATCAATGCCCAAGGAGTCCATGTGGATCAACAAAAGGTCCAAGCCATATTGGATTGGCCTCCTCCTACCTCATTGACACAATTGAGAGGGTTCCTTGGTCTTTGTAGCTACTACCAGAGATTTGTCAAGGGATACTCACAACTTGTTGCCCCCTTGATTGATTTGACAAAGAAAGGAGCTTTTTGTTGGTTGGATTTAGCCCATGTAATATCCCTTTTGGGATATTAGCCAAATATGCAATTTAAATTATTAAATCGACTCTGAATGACGAAACCCTCCTAGTTCGACCTCAAATAATCCAATGTTAGCTTCAATACAACCCAAATAAGGTTGGAGTGAGCCAAGGTGGTGGATTAGATGGGATAACCAGTCAGGAAATTAATCACTTCAAATCTAAAATTAATTACATCAATAATTAATTAATAAATGCCCTAGATCGCTACAAACTTAAAAAATTAATTACTTCACCATCCAATATTTTTCTATCAAACCAATGTCAATAGATTCTTCATATTTTTAGCTTTCCAACAAGCTATAGATCACAATTTTTGGATAAGTAGAAGGCATGCAAATCAACCCACGAAATCTGAAAGCTGTAGTTAAAACTCCGACAACCAAATTGAAACTTGGAAAATTCATAACTCGCTCAATACTTCGTCTTTTGCCGTGAATTAAAGTGCAGACTAATCTATAATTCAAGGGTTTTCCAAAGATATAAAAATATGAATTTTTAGACCACCGAAAACCCTCTAAAACAACCCCCAAAATCCCCATACCAATCGCTAGGGTTAGTATAAAACATGTAAATATTTTCCAGCTCTTAGAACCCTTCAAAAACATCCCAAAATGGCTACTCGCACTCAAAAAAATAAGCCAACTCAAATCAGATTACAAATATAGCTTGCTCACCCTTAAAACATGTCAAAAGATGCTCAATTCAAGTCGCCATAATTGGAACAAAACCAGCAATAACCAGCTGCTCATAAACCCTATGAAACCCTCCAAAATCACCTAGGATGGAGTTACAAAACACTATTGCAGATCAGATTTTTAAACCACTTCAATAGACACCCAAACATGCCCAAACAACCATTTATGCAAGTTGTTATGACTTAATTAATGCAATAATAACCAGCAAATCTAAAGCACCATAAAACCCTTCACAATATTCAATAACATGAAGATTTTACTTTCAATAAAATGCACCAATACTCTGGACAAGTCGCCAAAGCTGGAAAGCATAAATCATGCACAAAGACACTTCAACACAATGAAACACAATGAATGGAACAAGAGAGTCTTCAATGTCTTCAACAATGGCTTCCAAATGAGAGAGAGCAAAATGCAAGAACTAGGGCATACATCCCAATACTCCAAGCATGGAGTGAAATAAAATGATCATCCAACATAACCCTCTACGGAAAAACAACCTCCCTTTTATAGAACTAAGGGTCATAATATCCAATAAAGAACGACCTTTCCCTTTTGGAGGGAAAACATAAACTCTCATTAAAATATTTAATACTAAGACTATCTCGCACTTTTTATTTTTTAATTAAATAAATAAAAGTAACTAACCTATGTGCACATTAAACTAACTAAATAGACCCCCACTTGTAGCGCTAGGCATGCCAAGGGGTTACAATGCAAATGAAAATAAATATTAATAATGTCCCGAAAAGGGGACTTAACAGCCCAACTAACCTTTGAGAAGCTCAAAAGGGTAATGAGTTCATGCCCGGTACTTGTTGTTCCGGATTTTTCTATTCCTTTTGTGCTTGAATGTGATGCATCCTGGAAAAGGTGTGGGGGTTGTTTTGATGCAAAATAAGCATCCTATTGCTTTTGAGAGCCGGAAACTAAAGGAGCATGAGCTGAATTTCCCCATCTATGAAAAATAAATGTTGGCCATTATGCATGCATTGGCCAAAACCTGGAATACTTGATTTGTGGCAGGTTTGTGGTCAAAACTGATCATAATAGTTTGAGGTTCTTTCTTCATCAAAAAGATTTGAATGACTGCAACAAAAGTGGGTGAGCAAAATACAAGCATATGACTTTGACATTGAATATGTCAAAGGGAAAAGTAATATGGTAGCGGATGCTTTATCACGGAAACCAAGTCCTCGCCCATTGGATGACATATTAAACAAGGAAGCTATTTTGGGAGGGGAGGATTATAATGTCCCCTTCTCCAGGCTAGTTTATTTTGAAGACCTTGGGCGCATTCCACTTCTTGTGGGCTTAAAGGGAAATAACGTCATGATTGTCAGTTGCTTTTGTAGCTTTATATTATTTTCAAGCAACTTTCTAATTATGACTTAGAAAAGTTAAGTTGGTTTTAAAAAGTGCAAATAACGACTTGAGAACTAAAAAATAAACTTATATTAAGGTCAGTCCTCTTTGGGGGGATCATCCTTGATTTTGGTGCCACCTTTAGCTATATAAAAGAGTCACTTGGCTTGGAAAAGGGACACTTTGGAATTCGTTTTCTTCGAGTTGGAGCACGAAATTGTTGTCTCTCTCTTGCAATTGAGGACGAAAACCCTCTTTGCACTTGATTTGAGGACAAAACCCTCATTTCTTCATTGGTGATCTCATATAGAGGTCATACTTGAGCTACACTCAGATTTTCTTTGGAAACTCACCATTTCCAACTTATTGTAAACCCTCTCCTAGGGTAGCGACTTGCATAGTGGATGATTTTGGTGATATCTAGTGCACGGCACTTCATTCTTTGTTGATATTTGGATTGTTCATAATTTCTGAGGTTGGTTGCATTTAATGATTGAATTTTGGGCCTTGGAATCTCAACTTCCGCCATTTTTGTAAGTAGATTGGCTACTTGTTGCAAATTTAATTAAATATACTCCAGTTGAGGGTTTAAAAACTCATTTCTTGGCTTGTACTTGTTCTAAAATATTTATAAAAGTTTCCTACATGCTTTGGATGGTGTAAAAGTGGTATTGGTGGTGAATTATTGCAATTTTCCTCTTGGTTTCATAAGATTACATGTTGTTGTATCTTGTTGTCCAAAAATTCAAAGTGGGTTGTTATAAATTTCAGTTTGCTTTCATTTGGGTCTGTGTCATTTCCCTTTTTTAGTTTCATCCAGGAAAGGGACATTTTGTATTCTTTGTATATTTCATTGTTCTTATTATCAACCCTTACCTATATCGCCACTTAGCTTTTACAACCTTAGTTTAGATCCTTGGCATGCACTTACCTCCTTGTTTATTCATGCAAGCTAGGATTCTAGTAAGACCCCATCCCCTATCTTAAACTTAGGCTTTGGAACACTATGCCTTTGATAGATAAGATAAGATAATTATATTAAATGTCCAACAAGTGACCACAAAGATAGGTCAATGGGACTGTACAATACAAAGCAAAGCGGAAACAACAAGGAAAACCCAAGAGGGTCTTCGAAACAACAAAAGAAGAAGAGGGCACAAGGGATGAGACGAAGGTGGAGGGAAAGGCCTCGACACCACCCTCGCGATTTGTCACCCAAGGTCAATCAGTAAAGAAATTGGTGATATCTTTGTTATGCAGTATCGTAGACCGGAAACTACTGGAGACGCCCATGTTCCGTGGAATGTCGAGCTCTCAGGTGGACCTAGTGGTCTCGTCGTCTAAAAGAGGGGGCTCTTTCTTTGTGCACAAATCCAGAAATCTCTCTGGTCAAGGAAGAAGCTCCTCTAATCTCGTGAGACCTAGCCAAGAGATCTATCATATTCTAGATCCACGACTCATACACCTCTTGGTTTCTATCTTCACTTGTGTGTTGGCTCTAGAATGGTCTTCTACTTATATCTTAATCTATATTGTTGCGAAGAGAAAGAAGATAACCATATTCACCTTCTTAGCCCACATATAGATTGCATTTGTTTATAATTGAGTTTTGATCTAAAGATATTTCTTCCATGGAATCCTAGGATAAAATTCCTAGTCATGTTGTTTGTGGTGTGTTATATAAACAAAATCATTATGAAAGTGCACCTAGATTTGTGATAAATTTATCCCTAAAGCGTATTGGGAATCACATTAAGAGGAGTTTCCTAGAATATCTATAGAGATGATGAAATCATTGCCTACTCTCGACAATTGCTATTTACACCAACTTGGCAAACTTATCAAGTGGGAGGGTATCGAGCGAGGCCTCCATCAACTACCACATTATGTACACGATGAGTTGGTTGTCATGGAAGTGTGCCATCAAATTGCCACGAGAGATGGCTAAAATCTCGTGGATTTATCTAAATTACATGTTATTCTAGGTACTCGCCTACTTTTTAATTTCACCTTGATTGAACAAAAGCATCGGAAAATTCTCTATACCAATTACCCCCAATATTATATCTTAAATGGCATTATTGGGGAAAGGTAAAGACACATTTGTTTGGAGTTGAACTACACCCTCGTTAGTGTAGGATTTATTTTTCTCGCTTTATTTATATTATCCTACTTCGTATATTCCACCTCACTTGGAGTTTACCTATACTTATGACATATGTTTGCTTAAGTGTACACTTGACTACACTATTCTAGGTGTTGGTTACCACTTGACTACACTATTCTAGGTGTTGGTTACCACTATTCTAGGTGGAGATCGCCATGATTCTAGGAGGAGGTTAAACATTCACCTCCTATATGTACATCTCTTACATTATTCTATTTGATCGTATTGAGTTGGAACAATTTCTGTGTTATTAGAATTATCTCTCTTGTATTTTTGTAATTTGCAGTCTTGTATGCTTGCATTGTTTTGTCTTGAAACAATTCACGTCTCGCATCATTCACCTGTGCATTCTTCGAACTAGTAGATCCATGGTGCTTCTCCGATATGGTATCAGATCCAAGTTGGTATTGAGCTTGTCTGGTTATTATTCTGCAAGTTTAATTTCATTTGAGGTCATTATTTGGGTGTTTTTGGTGTTGGTTTTGCCTAGTTTGTGGGTATATAGCCTATTTCGGCAGCATCCGAGGCTTGCAGCCCACATAGTGCATATACACGGTTCTAGAGATTGGTTTTGCGCAGCACTAAAGCCTTTATTGCAGCAGCTCCTGGAAGATTTATCCAGATCTAGAGGTTGATTTGCAGACCTGTGAAGGGCGTTTTCACCTGTGGTAGTGTTTTGCATGCATGTTCAGACTTGCAATGGGCGTGTTTCTGATCAAGAGGCGTTTTTAGGACCTACAAAGAAAGTTTCCAACAACCCTTACACGCGTTGCAAATCCGAATTCAATTGCTGTTTTTGAGTCCTGACTTTGGTACAATTTGCTACACTCATATCTCTGGCAATTTAAGCGCCGCGGTGAAGATCTTCTTGATCCAACATTTAGTGAAAACCCACCTCCTTTTGCTAAAACTATATTTTAGTGAAAAAAGTGCATTTCAAGTTTAGTGCAAATTCATTTAAAATAGGGCTTATTTACGAGAAATAATTATTGTAAAACTTTTGATTGGTAGCTCGATATTGAGTGCCATTTTTGCAAAAGTTAAATATTTTTCATTTCCCAAAGCATTGGACCTATTTATTTTGTAAAACGCACTAAGTTATAAAGTGTCAAAACTGTGGGGGGCTTCTTGATATAGTTTCTGGGGGGTGTACAATGTGTTTCCTCTCTTGTTCGGAACTTCTTTCTTTCCGCACATTTCTTTGTTTTCTGCAACTACCACAACCTTTCTTTCTGCACTAATGGATCTAAGTTCAATTAACCCACTTACACCTTTTAACTACCATGAATGGAAATCAAAAATGACCATTGCACTTAGGAGAACAGGGTTGTACCGTATCACAATGGGGTTAGAACCTAAGCCTAGTGAAGCTGCAGACAAAGTTAAGTGGTTTAATAAGTGTGATGAAGCCTTTGGTATTTTGTGTCTTTCAAGTGTCTCCTAAACTCCTCTTTCACATAAAGTCACCAAATCTCCCAATGAGGTGTGGAAAACCTTAGAAACCTTATTTGGAAAAGTTAACACTATGAGGGGTCATGAGCTAGAAATAGAACTTATCAGCTTAAGTCCTAAAGAACTTTGATACTTTGGAAGAACTTTTACCAAGCTCAAGTCCTTACGATTGCGGTTAAAAGAAAATGAACAGTAAAAGAAGGATGAACAGGTTAGTTCTTTCAAGTGCTTGCCAAACTAGGTCCTGCTACTCTATCTTTGTTTCTACATTTTATGCTACAAGAGGGCTCTTGGAGCCACATGGTCTATGCCATCCTTAGATGACTTCATTGTTGATTTGACTAAGGAGCAAGACAAGTTAATCCAAATGGGTACCTTGAAGTCATCCAAACCTCAAGCCCTCATTGCCGGGAATGGGAAACAAAAATCCTCTAGCAACCAAGAGAAGAAGCAAAAGAGTAAGGATCTAGAAAAGAAGAAAGAATAGAAATCCACTACCTCTTCCAAGTCTACCACTGAAACCTCCAGTTCAAATGGGAAGCCTAAGAAGGAAAAGGTTAAGTGTGCCTATTGCAAGAAACTTGGGCACGATGAGCACAAATGTATGAAGAAGCAGATTGACCACCTCAATCATCTCCTTGAGAAGAACAACATAGGGGTCCCTGAATCTATCAGTCTTCATCAACCCAAGAATCTACTAAGGCAAAGGAAAAAGATAAAGAGAAACATAAGGGAAAGGCACTAGTTACAATTGCATCCTCATCTACTCCTTTGTGGGTTATTGACTCTGGTGCTTCACACCACATGGGTTCATCACAGGTTGAGTTTTCTTCCTTAGAGCCCTCGCAAACATGTCCTCCATCACTTTGGGTGATGATACTCTAGCCATAGTTTCAGGGAGAGGGTCTATTGAAGTCGAAGGTGGAACATTCACAAATGTTCTCAGTGTACCTTCACTTTCAACTAATCTCCTATCAATGTATCAGATGACTCATATAGGGAAGGGCATGAGAGTCCTATTTGATCTAGATTTAGTTGAGATCAGGGAGTTGCATAACAACAAGATGCAAAGTGCCGGTGGGAAGGTGTAATGTCCCTTTTTCCCACTTGAGAGCTATTATTTGGTCTTCTTGCCATTCCTTCTCCATGGCAAAGAAGAGAAAACGATGGAGAACATTAAGCTTCCATTTGATATGATTTTTACTAATTTTTAATATTTTATTTTAGTGTTTTCCCTCTTATAGCAGGTCGGTTGGGTTTTAATCAATTAATGGAAGCTAATGAAGGAAAAGAACATCTCTAAAGGGTCGAATTTACCTTTTATGTTTTGTCACCAATGGAGGGATATAAAAGGAAAGTTTAGGCATCATTAAGCATCCAAACGTTGGCGCATTTATATATCTTGAGCATTGTGAGCTAGTGTCTCCTTGCTCTTCCACTTGAGGATGAAAACCCTCATGTGTGGCTTGCCTAGGAGGACGAAAACCCTTCTAGAGATTGAGTGATGGGCGAAAAACGCTTTAGCTTGACTTGGTATTGAAGTATAAGGCAGATTTAAGGAGATATCTATCATTTTCATATTATTATTGGCTTCTTTCATGTGGAGCGACCTACCTTATGTAGGGTTTGGTGTCCCAGGATTTCACCCAAAAATCTAGGACTCCCCTTTTAAATTTTTCGATCTTTTTGAGCGAAGGGTCATGTTTTTGCTTTTTGCTTTTTGCCTTCGGTTGCTAGCGTTGCTCAAAGGTATCTCCAGGAAGTCATAAAGCCACGTTCGCCAAATACCCATATGCAAAAGCTCACTCAATTCCCTTCTGAAACCTAGTCTGGTTTTATAAAAGCTTTTTACTTATTTTTATATTAAATAAGTAAAAATTCATTTAAAAATAGATTGAGCTAAAATTAGGAAATTTAGGTTATATAAAGCACTTTACCACACCATTATTACTTTCACCTCAAAGTGGAGCATTCACTCGGGGAAGAGTTTTTACAGACTAGCTAATTGGAGAGATTTTTCGAGCAATTGCTCTGACTTCTTTCAGGTATTTTGTTTTTATTTATTTCTTTTGTGTTTTGGTTTTGGTCTTTCTTCGTTTTCCATCTGGCAATCCCCATAGCCTTTTCTTTCTTCGTGTCGGATATGTTCCTTGGCCTAGGGTTTTGACTTGTTCCAACTGTGATTAATTTTATTCCCACAAGTTTCAATTATCCAAAGCCAAATCGTGGTTATGGAAGATCTGTTCTTCTATTTTTGAATGAAGCCATGTGCAAAGAAAAGAACACAGTTTTTCAAAGGCAAAGGCTTTTTAGTGCAAATCGTGGATGTCTAGAGCCTTGTCTTATTTGTAGAAGCACGCAGCCATCCTTCTTCCAATCCACGCAATTGTTATAAAAGCACAAAAGCAAAATCACTTAAGTCAAATCGTGGATGTCCAAGGTCTTGTCTTCCTTTTGCAAAGCATCCTCCTTCATATTCACACAACTTTTGGGGAATGTACGTAATTGTTTTTAAAAAAAAGAGAAAAGCAAATCACTTAAGTGAATTGCGTGGATGTGTGGCACCTTGTCTTCCTTTTGCAAAGCATCCTCTCCCTTCTAAATCCACACAATCCTCCTTCATAATCCACACAGACCTTTGTAATAAAAAGCAAAACACTTAAGGATTTGCGTGGATATTTATGACCTTGTCTTCTAAAGTAAAATCATCCAATCATCCTTCTATTCACGCCATCCTCCTTCCCTTGTATCCACGCAATTTTTAAAGCAAAGGAAAATCATTTAAGTGTTGTGTTGAAGGTAAAAACCTTGGCTTCTAAAATTGCGTGTTTCTAAGCATCCTCCTTCCAAATCCACGCAGTTTTTGGCTAGGAATTGAAAACCTCTTAAAAGGTATTGCGTTGATATTAATTACCTTGGCTTCTAAATTGTAAAGCATCCAATTATCCTTGCATCCACGTAGCCATTATTCTTTGCAAACACGCAACTTCTAAGTGATTGGCAAATCGTTGATTCCAAGCACTTTGTCTTCTTTTCCTTTCAACGCAACCTTTCCTTCCTCTATAATCAATGCAGCCAATATGGAAGAAAAGCCTTCAAAAGCCCATGCATGTTGTTCCCAATCTCTCGGTTGAGCCCACGTTGAGCCCACTTCTCTTTGCTTGCACCCGAAGTAATTCCCAGAATTTAAGGCTGCCCATATGCATAAATAAAAGGGTGATGAGTTACATGTTTGTCTGAATTGTTTACAGGAATATTTCACTTGTGCACATACTTGTGAGAAGAAAGCTGAGGCCAATGTCGGATACATTAAATATATCTTCAGAATCAGGAGAAGCGGTTGCAGTTTCTACACAAAGAGATCCAGATTTCACAACTGCAAAAGCTTCGGGTAAAGTCAAATTGGAAAACAATGAACTACATGCTTGACAAATACATTCAATATCAAAACAAAGGGAAAGTATGAAGTGTTGCAGCTGGAATAACTTCTTTCTTCTTTCTTCTCCTTTTTCTTCTCCTTTTTCTTATTTTCTCGGACAAAGTAATTGAGTAATCAATTAAATTGTAAAGATGAAGTAATTGGGTTAAAAGCCATTTCTTCAAGTTGTTTGCAAAGCCCTTTACTTAAGAATAGGTGGAAGACATGCAAAGCGTTGATTTAGTCTTCACTTGAAAATCATGTGTGTCATGTAAAGAGAAATTCTAGGAGAAAGATTCCCAACTATTTCCTTTTTCATAGCTTCCACATGCGGGAAATCATTAAAAGTTTCCTATTTGTATTTTCCCTCTATGCACTATAAATAGAGGAAGAGGCTTACGGGCTAAGAATCAATATAATCAGAACTTGTTTAGCAAAGGTTTTTCTAACTGGAGTATTTTTAAGATTTCAGACTGTGTTGGAACCCTTGATGTGATTTCTCAAACGCTGAGATTGAATAAAGGTGGATTTACGGAGAATTTGCGTCTACGATTGCTTTCTTTGAGTATTTTTATTCAAAGGTTTTAGAAAAATTGTGTTAACCTAGATCTAGGCTAGAAGTTATTTCTTTCCCTTATTGTTGAATGTTGTGATTTCTCTGTTTATTTACTTTGTGTGGATGAGACATACTTTGATAACTATTTGTTGATTCAGCACATCTTCCTTCCTTCTTTCCCTATCGCTTTTCCCCCTTCGCAAATATTCCTAACACAGCTTTGACTTTGCTTACTTGTTGCAAAATTACCCAACCGTGGTTCACGTAGCTGAGGAAATTAAAGCAAAACCCCCAAAAAGTGGTTATCAGGATTCACCATTGCAAATAAATAAACATCTTACACAGGAGCTTCACCATTAAATGAAGAAGATTTATATCATGACTGCCTAGGTTTTACGTTGTGCATAAAATTTAGCCAACAGGGTTTTGAGGGTTTGGTGAATTTACATTTGCATTTTCAGTTGATAATTTGATTTGTCATAATTTCTAAGGCCAAAATCCAAAGTTTCATGATTTTCGGGGGTTTCTAGACTCATAATCTATAATTTTCTCATGGCTGCTATTCGCTGGATATTAATTAATTTCCAACAAAGTGTGTTACTTCATATTTTTCATTGTTTTTTGCTCTTATGGATGCATAAAAAATATATCTAAATTTTGGAAAGTTTATTGGAAGTATTTGATGGTGTTTGGCATATATTTGTGAAGGGTACAGTTCGCTGATTTCTTATTTTCAATCTGCTGCAACAAAAATCAGAATTGAATAAATTGGTGTTTCATTAAATTCCTTTGTTATTGGTCTAAACCGTTGAAAGGGTCATTATAGAGCATTACCGGACAACATGGCCGTGAGCATGGTGCAATTCATCTATGAATAAATGGTTACCAGATTTGGGATCCCAACACCAACCACCAACGACAAAGGAGCGAATTTCATCAACCATGTGATCTAGTTGATGACTTTGGAATCACACATCTCTCATTTTGTCTCAAGAACATACCGCCCATGTGCGAATTGTCAAGCAAAGACCATGAACAATTGATATTTGTAATCTAGAAGTCATGCGCAATATAGAGGATGGTGATTGGGAAGAACACTTACCTATATAGCCAACCATACACCCTTCCGATTGATGTATGGTAGAGAAGTAGTTGTCCTATGGAATATTTAGTAGCAAGTGTAAGGGTCATTATTGAGAATAGATTGGGAGACAATGAGAGCCTTATATAACGGATTATTCAATTGAATAAAAAGATGAACATAAAGTGATGGCATAGTGGGCAGTCAAAATCACGCATAAGAGAAGTATTGGCATGATAAACAACTCCAACAGATAAACATCAAAGTTGGAGCTCTAGTTTTGAGATATAATGGGAGGCACAAAATAAAACTGGGTCAATTCAAAGTGTTGTGGCTTGGAGCGTTTAAAATTGTAGATATTTGATAATGGGGCAGTCAAAATTGAATACTTGGATGGAAGCCAATCAAAGACACAATAAATGGTTTCGTATTAAAAATTTATTGAGCAAGGACCGAAAGTATCCATATGATCAACATCAAAATTCTTTCCAATGAAACAAGGATAAATGAAAGGGGCCAACACAAAGATACTAAGTCGATTATTTAAAATCAAATGAACTAGCAAAATATCCTTACATTAAAATATCTAAAATTTTAGCTTTGTTTGACCTCTATATGTTCTAACAAATAAAATATAAAGCACCATTCAAGCATCTAAAAGATGAAGCACAAGTAATAAAGGAATCATTCGATCATACAAAGAACAAAACTCATTGTTTGACCTCCCCATTTCCTCACCGTTCAACCCCCATTTGTCGATCGATCGCATTGTTGCTCCTAACCACCACCTATCGTATGACCTACACACAACCCTTCTCTCGGTGCACATCCTATATGCCCTCTTGTGGTTGGATACACTGCAAACCACCCTCATGTTCGACCACCCACCACAGAGGGCACAATTTGAACCGTTGTGGAAGGACTTTCAAGCAACTTTACAAAACCTAAAAGCAGTTTGGATGCACCATCGGCAAAAGTGGTTGTATGCTCCATTGCAGACCCCTCAAGCACTCGCAACAACAAAAATACCTAAAGCTGGAGGGTTAATTCAAAGGTGGATTTGGGGCGGAAATCAATAAAGTTGTACTAGTATATGACACAAAATATAATAGAAGAATTTAGGTATTAAGTACCACAAGTAAATCACATTCGAAAAGTTAGTATTCATCTTGGCTTTAAAGAACAACTCGAGGTTGGGTTTAGTGATTTCAATAAGATTCAAGTACCCCGACCAAGATCCACAAATCTCGGGAAGAAGGGTTTAGTCGGTAGTCCTTGATTAGCATATCACGATTTACCATTAGCGAATGGAAATGCAAACCCTCGTCCCTTAAGCTCCATACAACCAACAATCCAACCAAAACTACCCTAGAAACAACATTTGAAAATTCAACACAATTAAAGAAGATCAAATAGTTCTCAAACATTACCCGACCCCAACTCCCAAAATAGTGCAAATTGACGGTGGGTACCTCAAACAAGGGTCAACACATTAAGAAACAAAAAGTGGGTGAATCAAGACAAAAACATAAATCTTGTATCGACATACCAAGACACTCACTTGGGAGTGCCTACCAACTACTGATTCGCATACATTGTGGGAAAATAAACCCAACAATCATGAGCTAAAGATAGCTTTGCATACGGTAGGTGTGGATAGAATCTTGCAAATGCCTTACTTCAGTACAAGATCTGAGGACTTTGAATCCTACTTGGTTCGAATGGTTTCGAATCTGAACAAGGACACTCAATGCTCAATTGTCTAGTGCATTAACTATGATAACAAAGTCACTAGCACTCCGCAAGATTTCACACAAGTATTTGGTGTCTTCACATGCCATGCAAGTCAACAAGGCTACCAACCCTCACTTGACCACTACTTAGAAGGACCGAGCTATCCCACACCTTTACAAGAAGGATTTGAAAAAGAGTTGAGAGTGAAATTAAAATAAATATATTTGGCTTCCGAAGAGTGGTGATGTATTTTGGATGTGATATGATGTCGTTTAATAGCCGCCACAAGGGCATCTACCATTGTTGCGTGGATGACAGAGTACACACTCGTGTTACACAAAGGTAAGATTTACGATTGCGAAAATTTACTATCAATTGGGATTCACAAGTTTCTATCCTTGACATACAAAGGATTCTACATGATCCAAAATTCCTTCAAGCTATTTTTAGATGCGGTATATAGTGTAATGTCCCTTCTAGGACATCAAACAGAAAAAAAGGTTTGGACTCAAACCCCAATCACAACTTCTAATTTTTATTATAACCGCCTATCAATCACTTCAAACCCTAGAGGGAAAACCCAAACTACCATTTACAACCAAGAGCGATCTGAATATTTATGACAACAATTTCCAGCTAAATCCATGCATCAATAATGTTTCACAAAGCGTAAGAGATCTCTTCAATCATGAACATGGAAGTAATGGAGCAATATAAATGGCTGTTATAAATGATGACAGCGACCTTAGTGCCTTTAAATAAGCATATGGCAGCTTTGGACCAATCCCTTTCCACCTTAGAAAAAGGTAGAATACTCTCCTTTCACTTCACTTGATTTTCATATTCGTGGGCATGCATCCTCAAGGTTTAAGCCACACAAATATGCATTTTCCATATCAACCCATGGTGCAAAGAAAGTATCCCACAAAATACCAAATCCTTTCTTATTTCAAAACAAAAATCAGTCATCATGCCTACTTGGAAATTCATCATGTAGTGGTGCCATGTGTTCAAACAATTACCTTGAGGTGGGAGAGCTTTCTCTTTCCCAAAAGTGGATGCTTGGATCACCAAGAAGAGTACCCCGGCTGATTACTCGCTGCTGTCCATAACCCCAACAAAATGCCCAACTCATGACGGAAGATGTGTGTCCCACTATCCAACAAGGTAACAACAACTAGACATTCATCACAAGTGATTAGAGTAGGCTTAAAAAACTGAAAATTACCATTCTTTATGGTTGCCTTCATGATGTGGATGGCAAGAGGAATAATGGTGCTGCTGCTATGATATCCATAATTCTTCCTGTAGCTCCAGAATATCAGTGATGTAGGCATTAAAAACAGTCCATAATTGACCCACCAAACTTCAACAATTTGAAAATTCAAACCTGCTATGATATTCCTTATATGTATGGTGGCAAACCAAGAGTAGGGCCCACAAAAGATATTGAAAACAACAGTATTAATTTTTGGGTCAACCAATGTGAAAATCAACTCACCAAAAACAGCAGTGTTACTTTGTGAGACCATTATTATTTGGATCCACCAAACATGTTCTTGGCTATTTCTCTTCACAACCTTTTCCCCCCATGCATTAGCCCAAGTGATGTAGTCAAAACTGAATTGTGTAGAGATAAAACTAAGTGTCTTACCACCCTTTGAAATCACTCCTGTGCTGCCCTTACTTTCATTTAGAAGAAAAGGAAAACAAATCTGAAATGGATAGGTACATAATGAAAAGTCTACCATACTTGTGTGCCTCTTAGAATGATGACAAACCTTCATGTTGCTAACCATACCCATCTTTCTACCAAGCCCATAACCATACCCATGAAAGCTTAACATGGAAGGAGGAATTAAATGTAAAATATCATACCTTGGGCTGCCCCCAACTTCTTCTAAACTCAGAATTTCTGAGTTTGGTGCAGCATGTTTTTCTCCCTCATTCTCCTCATCCAAAACCTCTTTTTCTTCCCTACAAGTGTGCATGCTTGGTGGGTAATGATGTGGGACCTTTATGGGACTTATGCCTTCCTTTTGTTCTTTCAATGGCTCACGGTGGGACCTCAAATCTGATTTTTCAAAGTGCAGATCTGAGTCTTCCCTTTGCTTCTTCTTTATGACTCCCTTTTTTGTCACTATATCATGCATGCAAATGTTAGAAGAAAAAGACATCTTTTCAATCAACAAAGCATTTTTACCTTGCTCTTTCTTCACTTCATCTTCTTGCCCATGGGAGGTAGGTGACTCTATATAGCCATTGACCTCTTTGATGAGCTCATCCCAATATGCATCAACCGGAGTCATTCTTCTTTTTGATCCACTTCTTTTCCTCTTCAAGTTACAAAATCCTTTGAGGGTCAAGAGAGCTTGGGCCTCTTGACTTAGTGCATGGTACTCTTGGCAATATGAATCAAGATCACGCTTGATCCATTCCTTCCATTCACCATCACTCATCAACTCCATGGTCTCTTATTTCTGCACTCAAATCTGAAAACACAAACCCTGCATACACAAAGTGACCCACACGAATAGAGGAGGGAAACTCTGATAACACTGTAATATCCCCTTATGGGATATATGGGAAATGGCAACCAATTAATTAGATTCCACACCCAAACAACTGCAAGTCATCAAAAACCAAACAAGAGTGCTTGTGCCTTTGACAAGATGACTAAATAAACCCAAGGAAAGGGGTTTAATGGCCTCTATCAAATATCTCAAATAGTTTTACTTCCTGCTGGAACTAAAGCACTCAGAAAACTAGCTAAAACAGGCTGCTAAAATCAGATTTATTTCATATCTCAGACTTGCAACAAATACTGACCAACCATGCACTGATCCCTTCAAAAATTAGCATAACAGTGTGGAATGAGAAAGCAAGTAGGAAGGTGCAAAAATCAGTTTGAATCTCTCTTGCAAGTCGTTGTAACTGTATGTATAAGTCAGCCCTATACTTCATTCCATATGCAACCAATTAGATCTCCAATCCTTGAGGTATAACAGCCGATGGATGCACATAAACTTAAATTAAACCTCTGGTACAGTCTGCTGGTAATTGTGCCTTAAAATGTGTACCAAACATACCTTTACAAGCTCCAAATGGGATTGCTAGTGCACAGAGAATAGGGCAGATTTAAGAAGATCAAATGAGCATGGACTTCGTTGTCAAAATATCAATCAACATCACACCCAAACAGCTTTATCCAGATCGCTGCCAAAGGACCTTCAAAGCATCATTAAATCATACAAAAATCGCTGTTTATGAGCACCATACTGTAAGATGAAGTCGCTGTTTGTAAGTAGTCAAAAATATGCATTAGAGATATAGATCTGGACCCTCCCAACACAGATCGCTGCAGCAGACTTTAATCCTTATTTGTTTAGGCATAGAATGTATCGCGAAAGACACCCAATGTTCTACCAAGCAACCACAAACAAGTCGCTGCCAAATAAGAGACTTAATTCACATCTAGAGCACATGCTAAGCTAATCGATTTACTCAAAGATGTATCATTTTAAAATCTGCAATCAGATCTCCTCAATATCATGCAAAAGCTGGAGTATATCAGTCATGAATGGAATATAGAAGTCGCTGCCAAATATCTATGTATTTTTGCACCCAAAATCAATCGCTCAGGCTGGATCTGAAGTCGCTAGGGCTTAGCCATGCACAATAACAGTTCGCTGATTATATAAGGTTCAAACCATGCATTAAAATATTTAATAAACATCCCCAGGAAGTCGCTGGTCAAAGAACGAAATAACATATTTATATAGACCCAAAAACCAGTCCAATATTCAACAAAAATCATCACCAACTTGCCTCAAATAAAATTGCTGCAATTAGAGCACAATCTCCAGCAACAAACAGCTGATTCACATCAAATAAAACTTCTAAAAACAGTCCACAAACATCATAGAAGAAGTCGCCTAGGGTTTAGAGAGATCATACACCAAATTGATTTGCAAAGCACTCACAAAACTCTTCAACTTGATAACCAAAAACCAGCTGCTACAGTGACATCGCTACAATGAATCGCTACAGTAGAAAATGCAGATTTTCACTTGCAAATTTAACCAAAATATTTGCCAAGGGCCAAAACATGGATCTCACAAATAACCTTTTTAATTTGATAACAACCAGCTACAATAGATCTCCAAGCATGAGAGAGAAAGTATCAATGGTGGGCATACATCCCTACTCCAAGCATGGAGTCAAATCGATTTCATCCATAAGCATAACCCATCTCAAGGAAATGTGACCCCTCTTTATAGAAATAAGAGGTGCAATCTCCAATGTTCAATCATTTAATGTTTTAAATCAAAATTAAAAATAAAAATATTTAATAAGCTACTACTTGTGCACTTTATTTAATTTCTTAATTTAATATTAAGAAATAACTAACCTATGTGCACATTCTAGACTACCTAGAAACTCCCACTTGTAGCGCTAGGCATACCAAGGGGTTACAATGCTAATAAAAAGAGTGAATCGATTTGATAGTAATGTCTCACAAAAAGGGGGACATTACGGAATAATAATGATATGCTCCTCCACAATTCGAATCTTCTTAAGTACCCCTCTTTGGTGCCAAGGATGAATTAGAGGACTAATTCCCATGGCCAACCTCTTAATGAAGGGAAAGTGTACTTTTAATCTTCACTTGGTCCTCCAAGAAGACCGACCTCATGTGGAGAAGATAGAAATTCCTTTTTGCTTTGTCATTCACCCATCACCTAGTCGAATCACTCCAATCCATAATTAGTAATTAAATAAATAAGGAAAATACAATCACTTACAATTATGACAATGGTCACCTCCCTTGCTTTCCTTCCTTGAAGCCCACGGAAGGTGGAAAGGGCCCAAGGCCTTCATAGTGACTAGCTTGGAAAAGGGTACATTACATATACCCAAGCAACAATAGGAGAGGAATTTCCATCAAATAGTTCATACAAATCCATTTGACCATTCGTATTTAGAAGGAGGTATCTAGGTATTCCACTTGTTGGGGCCAAGGATGATAGATAACAATGAAAGGAAAAGCAAAACCAAAGTAGAACCCGCCACTTCGGAAGAGGAAGAAGGAGAAGACTCTAACACTTACAAGGAGGATGACTGTACACACACGATAGGTTCAACCTCACCTCCACTTATGGTTTCCTCCTTCGAACAGTTGAAACAACCTCTTACGGAGGAGCATAAATGGAAGAACAACAAATCAAGGACTGGTCTAACAAAACTGGGAGCCAATCAATCCCGTGTTGAGGGAAACCTCGCTTAGCTCAGTACAGCTCATCGAACATGCGCAAGATCAAACCCCAACGTACATAAAGCATGAAGAGATTCAACTTGGGATTGATTCTAAGTTCCATTCACAAGCAAGGTCCTTGGATATAGAACCCACAGAGGTTCGGGATGACATTGTGTTTATATTTTTCCAGTCTTAATACTACAAATCCATATGAAACTTTGTCACAATTTTTGAGAACAATGGGTCCCATGGTCCAAGCCCTTCAAGGCATTACCAACGTGATTGGGCATGTGGATGTGCTAGGAGGGTCATCCCAAATATGGATGATTTTGGATGAAGTCACTCGCATTCAAAAATTTGTGTAGGAATAATGTCACAAAGATTTCGTGCAGGTCTATATCAAAAAGAGGTGACCTCAACAGAATACTTCAGATATGCATAAGGAATAGTTACTAACACTTGCTCCATGGGATATTACTTCACTTGTACAAAATGTCATAGGCTCTTTACGTAGCATTATGCAAACTTGTAGATATTAGTATTTACTTCTGCAGTCTTCCTTGTGGGAGCAACAGAAGTTGGATACTGGAAAGCACAAAGCTATAACAGAGAATGTGGCTCTATGTACTCAGTTGGAGGAACATCATCACTTCCAGGATCAACTTGCACAACAAATTCAGCTCACTCAGACTCAGGTGCTGAAAGTTGCTGAGCATGAGGAAACAGTCGTGGCACTTAATGGCAAGCTTCAAGTGGCTGAGGAAGATAGCAGAAATACAAAACGGAATTCGGGACAAACTTTAGCAAATAAAATCAGAACGGACATGTTATTCGGGTTCTCTTCCAGCTCATCTCTCTCTGTCTTCAGGGACGTCTTCTTCTTCCCCTCCTTGAGCTATTTTGTATTGCTAATTTTTGTACTGGTACTGTCAGATGGGACTCTGAATTTTCTTAAAGGTGGAGATAAAGCAAACTGTCTTTATATATAAATCTTTGTAATTCATGTTCTTGTAGACAATTTGTCGCAAAGGGTAAAGATCGGTTCAGTGGATGTCACAACGGAAAACCTTTGTATATTGAGATTAAATAGCTGTTGCACAAAGTGGAAGGTGCACTTGTATCGCGTCCTCCCTATACTACAGGAACTGTACTGAGTTATACCTTGTGTTAATGAGAAGCTATTTGTTATTGTCATTTTTGTCTATACATGTGTATGTTATACTATCTGCAACTGTCTCAGAAGAGTGGTTTCTCTACAAACACAATGAATCGTGCATTTCTATGAATAGGTGAATAAGATTGGTGAGCCACTGAGCACTGTATAGAAAAGGTAAATGTTGGATTTTAGGTCATGGCCAAACCGAACACCAATTTGGCATATGAGATACCCCTAGGGGAAGCCCATGAGAATGTCTATCTATTTACCTTACATATTGTTCAAATTTTGTATCCTTGAGATTCGGCATCATGACCAAGTTTAGGAATAAACCAAGCTTTGCCAATCCACCTACATGTAATAATTCTGAAATATAAAATTGTTTTCCTATAGGTGCATTTCCCATTTTGTAAAAAATAAGCAATTTCAAGAATTCAAGACAAAAACAAATATAATACATGTCATCAGTCATCAACTCCAAGTTCAAGAGAGTTCCCAAATTTTATATTGAAAATAATTAGGTCACTTGTCCCAACTCTCTCAAATCATAGGTACACCGATTCTCACACTAAATCCAATGTTCTTTACTCTAACACTTATCTTTTATAGGGCTATGTGTACCCTCACTTGACACAAACCTTCAATGGCACATGTCCTTTCCTTTCAGTTATAGCCAATGCACATTAATAATCAATCTGGTATGACTCCATTGTGTTGTTTGACAACAAAGTGATAACGTCCATCCAAACGACCAAAGTTCTATTCTTCTTAACCACAGTAATTTTGCAGTGAACTTGTATACTACAACATGATAAAAGTTATTTAAGAAAAGTGTATAAACAAACCAATATTTTGCGCTGGTCTATGGTTGCACAGTCACCAAGTGCAAATACATTATCACATCCCTTCACTCTCAACCATTCATCAGTTGCTAGAACCCGCCTATCCGCCTGCATCATAATTTGCATGTTCTAATATTACTGAAAACAAATATGTAGACCTTGAAGTGCAATAGTGTATCAATAAGGTCAAGGCCAAAATAGACATGTACAAAAATAGTTAGAAAAGAGAATTAAAACGAAGTTTCATTATAGCATCAGAACAAATAGCAAACCTGTCCAATTTGCTCCATGAATTGGGATATGACAGGACGAGTCCCAATTCCGGTAGACCACACAATCATACCATATGAGATGGATGATGCCTCTCCACTTCCTTTCTCTTTAATGTTAATGTGTTTGTCAGTTACCTCAACCACACGGGATCCTGTTTGTACTTCAATACCATCCCTCTGAAACTTTTCTTCAGCAAAGTTACTGATTCTCATATCAAACCTACAAATGCATTAGCAAGCAGACCATATGATAAGCACTTACCAAGTTAGAGATTACAAGGTGCCAAACGGTAAAGGAGGAGCATTTTCTATTTTATTTCTCTTCAGCCACCCTAGATATGCATTTTTAAGATAAAAGAGTACCCTTGTAAGCAATAAAATCTATATCTACCATTGAATACCAGCCACAGACCTGAACAGAATTCATTTTGAATCTTGAGTTCAACTACTGCAAAACAATGATAGAAATTGCCCCAGAAGAAAAAAAAGGACCGACAGAGAGAGTAGTTAAGAAACAAAATCATAAACCTTTGATGTTGGAACACTCCATGAACCCTAATATTGATGACATTAGAGGATTAATATTAAATGAGCATGTAGTGGATGTGGCTAACAGATTGATGAGCAGCACTCAACACTGAAAATGAAGGGATGTACAGTGTGAAAATTAAGTGCAGAATCCCGTGATTGAAAATTGAAATAAACAAAACTCCACACAAGCAATAAACAACACACAAGAACACCAACATATGGAGAAAGCCTTATACAGAACCCAAGCACAAGAATACTCAATAATAGAGGAAAAAAATATAATGTGATGTGATTGTACAATGGCAGTGTTTATGGAGAGGCATAGAACCTTTATTTATACACCCCAAAATAAAATGGCATAGGGATATTCAGCACTCTATGACATATATTTCTGTCAAATGTACCAAATGTATACTACAATATTGGTAATGCAATGGGCTCAATAAGATGTATTTTATTACTCTTAACATCCCTCTAAGGTTTACTTAGCGGGCCCAAAGGAAGTTGGCATTTACTCGCCAAAGCTTCTCGGAAGGGAAGCATTTACTCACTAAACCTTCCCGGAAGGTAGGAATTTATTCGCCATCCTTGCTAACGACGGCTTTTGAAAGCTTGAGCAAATCTCTCAACCTGGCAAAATTTTCCTCGACAAATGGCTTCGCCTAATCATCAATCCTGCAAAAATTGTAATCAAATTTCCTCTCCTAAATGCATTGTACAATATAATGTTGATGAATCTCATATGCTTCATCTCGGTATTCACAACTAGATCATGGGAAATTAGAATAACACCTTGGCTGTCACCAAAAAGTGTGGTTGGCTGCTCCTATCGAAGTCAATCTTACTCAACAGCTGACAGACCCATGCTGCTTTCTACCATGCATTCCTATCTCATAAAATTGAAGAAAGCACCAGTTGCACATCAAAGAAAACCCTAGGAAGATTATTCTCCCTCAATGAAGATTTGTTAATAAGTACCCCAACCAATAT
Organism: Taxus wallichiana var. yunnanensis; assembly: GCA_018340775.1. NCBI lineage: Eukaryota > Viridiplantae > Streptophyta > Pinopsida > Cupressales > Taxaceae > Taxus > Taxus wallichiana. The sequence continues at coordinate 9,901,620 of CM031235.1, read as the reverse complement.
GAGTTGTTGGAACCAAGACCATTTCTTCTCTTTGTCATAATCAAAAATGCTATATTGATGTTACATGTTATGTTAGTTGTCACAAAATAGTCAATTGTGATATATATTAGTGGACTGCTCACAAATTACTGATATTAATAAGAGGGTTATATCCACCTTTATGGTTACAAGGCTAACTCTATAGCATAGACTCCTATCTCGATGTAATTCTCATTGGAAAGTTCTAATGTATTGTCCCCTTTTTCAAACTAGCGCCAATTGAAGACTTCTTGTCATTTCTCTTCCCATGGCCAAGAAAGAATTGCGCAAGGGAAGTCCTTGGGTTTCATTTTTATTTTCTTTTACTGTTATTAATGTTTTTCGTTGGTATTTACTCCTAAGGCAAGTTGGCTCGGATTATAATGCTCCCAACATGAAATTAAAAATAAAGTAAAGCTCATTAAGAGGTCGGCAAGGTTGGAAAGTTTCTAACATGGAAATTGAAGATAAAGCATTCTTAAGAGGTCGGTCTACACCTTATGACTCTTGGCGCCAACCAAAGGGTATAAGAGGAGTCTTAGAGGCTCACTTGCACATCACTTTTGGCATATAAACTTTATACTTGGTCTCTAGGGCTGATTGCTCTAAGTCCATTCCACTGTTGGGCAACAATCCATTAGTGTGGCATCCAAGGAGGATGAAACCCTTCCTTGTAGGAGATTGGAGGATGGAAACCCTTCAATTTAGTGGTGTTGAAGACTCTCATTGAAGACCATCTTGCTGATTTGCATCTAGGGCAATCAAGGAGGAGTGATTCCAAGGGTTTAAATATTATTTGGTGCCCCTCTCCTAGGGAGCAACTTGCATAGAAGATCATTTGGTGCCTTCTAGGACAAAAAAACTTCATCATTCTTTGATAATTAGATTTGGCACAATTTACAAAGCTGGTTTCTATCATATTTCGCCATTGATTTCTCTTGGTTGTACTTCTGTTGTTTATAATTAAATTTCCAGCTGAGTATTTCATTGGATTTTATGGTGAAAAGTGTCCCAAAATATTCTTAGGGTGTTAATCTATGTTGTGGATGATTTCTATGGTGATATTTGGTTGAATTTTCACTCTTTGCAAGTTGTTGTTCACTTGTGTTCCAAATTTCAGTCTGCTGTTATAAAAATCAGAATTTACTTCTGATGCAGTCATTTTTCACATGATGTAGTCATTCTCCACATCTGTATGCCTTCATCATGTTATTAACACACAAAAGTATTTATACCCCTTAGTTCACCATTTAGAAGGTCTTGTTCTAGAGTTTAGAATAGCTTAGAAATGTAAATTTGATTCCTCAAGTAATATTTCACCTTACCAACACCTTACTCTGTTCTGACATCCTCAGACAATAAATATTCACCTATCAAAAGGATCCAATCTTCATGAAACTATGGATATCACTCACCATCTTCACTATTTCTTCACTAGCCTTTGTAGTCCTACTCCAACCCAGCCATCCTCATGACTTTTAGCATTCTTTAATCCCTCAAACTTCTTCCACCTGTCACACAAGCTCATTCCAACATAAAAATACTCATTCAATTGATTAGAATCAGGAAAGACTTCATTTTTGCATAAATTGCTTCAAAACTGTCCTTATAAGCCCTTTGAAACAAGGTAGTTGCTTCACTGATGCAAACAAGGTTTTGAGGCTACCCACCAAATACTAACACCTCTACTAGTTCTCATTACTTACCAAATCAATTCCATGCCAATAACCCTCACTTGCTCTGTTCATCACAAAATTGTATTGAAAGTACTCAAGTTTGCCTAAGAAACTACACACTGTTTTGACACTTTACACCTCAACTGTATCATCTAGCCTTGTACCCCCTTTACTAAAGATTCAATATCAAGAAATATAAATTCTAGAATGATTCTCAGTGATTAAAATCTAAAACTCACTATTAGCTCTCCAAATTGTCCCCAAACGACCTGCACAAATTCTGTCAGCTATATCTAAAAAAGTATTCACTTTCAATACAAACCATTAAAAACCCACCTCGAGAAATACCTCAAAACCTTTCCTATAAAATTTCAGGTCGATTGGATTCATTTTGTAAAAGTTATACCTCCTGATACTGCCCAGTAGACACCAAAACAACCTCTTGACTGTGTTTTGAACACTCTTGCCCAAACTGTCATAAAAATAGGGAGCTTGAACCATTAGTTTTTAAAATTCTTTGAGGGAATTGGCATTGTAGATTGAAATTTTTAAGCCAAATGGAGTAGATTTGACCTCCCAAAGGACAAGACCTAGCTCAAACTTGCTGTAGGTTTCCTAAAACCCAGGAGAATACAAATGCTTATAACTCTCATTCTCCTCTTTTCCAAAACCCCAAATTTGGTCCTTAGGTCTGCATTGACATCCTATACAAGTATTTATTACCAGCAAAGTGAGAAGAGCACGTGAAATCCCTTTTCAAGCATTTTTCTTGCTGTCAATACAGGGTATACATAACTGTGAAGACTGTACTTATAGTTTATCTCTCTTTATTTGAGCGATACAAGGTTTCTAATGACTCAATTCACTCTTGCAGGTTAAAATGTATATTTTCCAATGTTCAACCTTCACAACACAAGTTAGAGATCCCTATATCATTTGTTTAAGGACTGTCAATCCACTTTCTCTAATTTAATTCCCTTATTCATACTGTCAAACTCATATTTACAGTCAAGGATGTATAATCACTCGTATACAAGAGTATTGAAATTAGTACAAAACCTAACATTCCATAAACTTGAATCTATTTGAATATCAAATCTGTTGGCTAGATTTTCTGCATAGCATCAAACCTAGGCAGTCATGAGATGAATCTCCCTCATTTAACCGGTGAGGCTCCCGTGTCAGATTTGTCAATAAAAATGTGTTATTATCTATCAGGGGTTTTACTTTAACCACTTAGTTCATGAACCATAACTAAGAAGTTTTTGCAAATAAGCATTTGTTTAAGAAAGGAAGTATTTTATAGAAGAAGGAAGTAAAGAAAATACGAGAGAAGAAATGGGAAGATGTGCATCCCAATTAGTAGATAGCAGAGCTAATTGCATGCACATAGAAGAAACTTAATAGATATGAACACACAAAATTATAAAACAAAGGCAGCTCTAGATCTAGATCTAAAATAACAAAAAGTCTATTAAGAGATCTAAGATTAAAAGCAAGAAACACAGTACACCGTGACACAAAGTTCTCCGGAAACCTGCTCCTTTGTATTCCTTTGCTCCAAGTTGCTCTTAGGGGTTCAGCACAAAATCTAGAACACAAGATTGCTTCTCACAAATTATGATCGATCATTAACCGAAGGTTCTTCCTCTACTTATAGAATGTAGAGGGCAATTACAAGTTGGAAGCTTTAGTTGAATTGGCACATGTGGAAGTCGGCAAGAAACAAGCAATGGCAATCTTCCTCTGGAATTCCTCTTTGCGTGACATGTATGATTTAGAAGCTGAAAATAGAAGCTTCTATTTTGCACATCCGCCACCTATCTCCAAGTAGTTGACTTCTTCAAGTAATGGCTTTTAAACCAATCACTTAAGTTGTATAATTTAATTGATCGCTCAATTACTTTGTCGGAGGAAAGAAGAAGGAAGAGGAAAGTTGACTTTGTCCTTTTTCATGTCTGCTCACGCTGCGTCAGCGGTGATTCAAAGCTGGATCTGGAGGCATTTGGATCTGGAAACAAGCTGGAATTGCAAGCAATTGGAATTGGAAGCAAGCTGGAATTTTGCCTTCGCATTGTCTTCTCTTTTATCCTTGAAGCTTTTGCAGTTCTTCTGCTGTACATGCATCAATGCAAGGTTGGTCGTAGATAACTCATCATCCTTATTTTTAATTGCATATGAGCAATTAAAAATTCTGGAAAGCACTCAGGGTGAATGAAAATTCAATGAAAGCTTCAACTGGAAGATGAGAGCACATGCACAAGATCTTGGAAGGAATTTTCCACGCACTATCTTCTTCACGGGCTGCATTCGAAACAAGAGGATGAAGCCTTTGTGCCGGAAGTTTTTGCAACTATGAGATCTGGATCTGGATCTGCATATGGATTTGCATCTGCATCTGCATCTGGATATGGATTTGCACCTACATAACAAACTTTGGCAACTGGGCTATGGATGGAAAAGCTGCAACTTGAATAATTCCACTGCTTTTAATCTGCATGCATGAGTGAAGTTTCTCTACGCGCATGAGTGAAGTCTTTCTTGCTCTGCGGATACGTCATCATCGATTCGTGAGAGGTTAGAGCCTAGATCGTGTCTCGATATCGTAAATTTAGAAGTGATGCACGACTCCGTTGTGCTTCCTTTTTCATTTTCTTCGCCATAGCTTTGTTTATCTTCGTCGAATAATTCTTTTTCTTCTTATTTAAGTGGAAGTCTTCAACCCACTTCAACCGTTGAAAAATACTAAAAATACTACTAATCAAGTGATGAGATCTGGACAATTCTTCATATTGAGGGTATATCAATGTATTAGACATTGATAAAAGCTCATTTTCCTTTGTAAAGCACTGTAATGAATTCCTACAATTTATTCGAGAGTGAATCTCTATGGCCACGGAGCATGAATGCAAGCTCAAAGCTCAACATACAGTGAATTTAAATTATAAAAATGCACTTTTCAAATGCTGCTCCCAAAAATTGGTGTTTAATTTGCACATAAAGAGAGCATGAATCCTTTGATCAACACCGAGCTCTATAACCCTGTGAAAACAATTATTCCGAGATAAAGATCAACCTCCTAAGCATGCGCCAAATCTAGGGAAGCTTTTAGCCTTGTTAGCACTTTAACTTTCAGAACAAAATCCTTCCTTTAATGGGGGCGCATAATTTTGAGAGGAAAGGGCAGCCACTAAATAAATTAAATTTAATAAATTTAATTCCTTTCTAATTTATTCCATCTTTGACTTGTTGACCTCCTCCAGCTTGTAGCGCACTTTTTGAGAGGAAAGATTAATTAAAATAATCAATTTAATCCTTTTATTCTCTCACCAAAAAAGCGCACTTTTTGCACATGTAATTCTATTTTTAAGAAATTTTTCATAATGGGATTCTTTACCTGCAAGTTAGGCACCAAAATCCATGATCCACTTAAGTGATTTGACTTTGACAATGGGATTATTTACCTGCAAGGCAAGCACTAAAATCCAATGATTTCACTTAAGTCACTTTCCTTTTATTATATCATGGGAATTTTTACCCTGAAAGCGGGCAATAAATTCCCACCACCTGTTGACCTCTATTTTCCCACTATGCTTAAGTGACTTTTATAACACGGGAAAAGGTACCTGTTAGCGGTATAAAATTCCACCCCTTGCTGGCTTATATTTTCCCATTGCAGACTTAAATCCTTTGTTTTCCAAAAATGCGCCCATAAAATAGTTTTCATGGGCTTTTCACAATGCATGACTTCGCTTTTTCCGGTGATCCAAACCTCAGATGTGACTTCCTCTAGGCATAATAATGCGCATATGTTTTCCCTTTGCTCCAGGTCAAAAATCGGGCTTACCGTGAAGGAATTGCTCGAAGAAATTTCATAGGAAGCGAAGCGGGACACCACAAAAACACGAAAAATTGCCAAAAGTTGCAAATAAAGCCCAAAACTTAAAATAAGTTAACCCTTACGATGCACATAGGAATAATAACATATTCACTCATAATAGAGTTAAAAGAGGCGCAAATAGCCTCATACGGGGCTCAAAATAATTAAATACAAATTTCCCGATGAACAAATTCGGCAATGAGAATAAAACAATTTTGGGCATCCGGGTATTTGGCGAAAAAGGCTAATATGGCTCTTTAGGATTATCTTTGTATAATTCCATACAAGAACTTTTTGCAATAAAAACACAAAAGCGACCCATTATTTTAAAAGACGAAAATTTTGGATATGGTAGTCAAGATTTGAGGGTGAAATCTGAGTGACACCAAATCCTCAAACACTCTCACTCCACAACTCTTTTATCATTCGATGATATAAGTAATTCTTACCTTGTAGAAAACAATTTTATGTCTCTAGTTAGTACTTATACCTTTCTTCGTTATCTTTGACTCAGTCATATACTTCTTCACATCTTCATAAACCTCGAAGCCTCAGAAGGCAACATATAAAGAAACATTAATGTACTCTTGTTCAAGTAATAATTATGCGATGAACTCTTGAACAATCATTTCTATGAAAGTACATAAAACCCGATGTAAGCATTTGTAGTAAGAAGCTCTTTATTGAAATACCACTCTGACAAAGCACTTCTTGAACCATATTTGGCTCTGAGACAAAGACTCCAACACCAAAACTAACTAATCCCCCCTCCTCTCATTCGAGTTCTCATCTTTTTCAATCAAATGAAAAGGTAGTTTCACAACTAACCACCTAGAGTTTTGTCTATGGTCAAGATAACTTAACCCAAAGGTGAAGACACCTCATTTACCCCTCATAAGGTCTTAAATGACCTATTACAAACATTAATATCCCTTTCACCTCACATTTGACCTTTTATTTCAAACTTAATAATTTAAATTTTCAAATGTTGAACTTGGAGGGAAACTTATAATTCTAAATTTACATTGCGACGAGAGGTCAAGGGACTAAAAACATCCCAACTCAACTTAAATGACTCTCTAACACCTACATCAAAAAAACCTTGTTTTATTCCTCTTGACAATTGATGCTCTTGCATGGTGCTTCACTGGGGTTTGTCTTTATTTCCTTAGCAGTTTGACCCTAGAAAGGGACATTACGTGTGGTATTAGAATTTGATCTTCCCATCTTAAGGGTTTCACGAAGAAAAAATTGGGTTTAATTCTTATCAAAGGAAAGAAAAGAAATCAGACCAGTTGAGAAGAAGAAGAGTATGGCTCGCCAAGATCCCAGAAGCTAAGATCAACAAGCTCATTGAAGGGCAAGTGAGATTGGTGGACATATGGACATTTTAGCCCTAACCCTTCAAAGAGTTCATAAACCTAGGGCTTTCATGGAGAAGGGCTCATCAAGCATATACTTCAAAAACCCTTGGATCAGTTCACGGATCATCCACTAGCAGTTTCTTTCCTTAAATTCAGAAGAAACCCTTGCATTATAAATTTGCATAGGCCCTCGTGGGGCAAAGCATTGCAGTCATGAAAAACAAACTATGAGGAATACATAGCACTTCCGAGGGAAATACGGGAGGCGATTTTTGCGAGTTCATAACCCTAGCAAAGGAAAGTCTCTCGGAGCTAAGACAAAATGCTGCACAAAAATTTTCTGTAAAATGTGTTAGCAAGATGTCTTTCTCTACATTTGATGGCTCGATAGGCAACCGGAACATGGATGAAAATGCGAGTTAAATCCTAGACCACAAGAATTTGAGAGGAGCCAAACCATTTGGGTTTCTCTTTAAAGAAGAAAAAGAAAAATTAGATCCCCAAAGGGTTTTGAGGTGGAGTTGAAGAAGATCACATTGAAGGACATGGAAAGGTGTTCTTTAGATGAAGAACCTAAAAGGGTTTTGATGGTTCAAAATCTTGAAGAAAGAGGAAGAAGTCATGGAGCATGAGCGAGGAAAAAATAAATTTTCGATTTGTAAAATTGTGAAGAGAATTTGCTAGTTGAAGCCATAAAAATTTGTTGATATTGTAGTTTTGACCAGCCTACACGTGTTAATGACCCTTTCAAGGGTTTAGACCAAAAGAAAAGGAATTTAGCCAAACACCAAAATTATTCAGATTTGATTTTAATTGCAGCAGACTGAAAATGCAAAATCAGCGAATTGTACTCTTCACAAAAATATGTCAAACACCATGAAATACTTCAAATTAACTTGCCACAATTTTTATATATATTTTATACATCCATAAGAGCCAAAATCAATGAAAATATTGAAGAAACACACTGCTGGAAATTAATTAATGTCCCCATGAAGCCACAAGAAAAATATAGATCTTGGGTTTAGAAACCCTCAAAAATCATGAAACTTGAGGGCCTTATAAATTATGACAAATAAAATTATCAACTGAAATTCTAAGTATAAATTCACCAAACCACCTAAACCCTATTCAAGGTAGGTCGCTCCACTAGAAAGAAGCCAATAACAATATGAAAATGATAGATCTCTCCTTAAATTTGCCTTATACATCAATTCCAAGCCAAGATGAAGGGTTTTTGTCTTTCACTCAACCTCTAGAAGGGTTTTCGTCCAACAGGCAAACACACGAGGGTTTTCGTCCCCATGTGTAAGAAAAAGCCTTAACTCACAATACCCAAGTAAGATAAAATGTCCCAAGTCTCGAGCTGAAATGATGTCTTAGCTTCCCTTTTATAACCCTCAAGGGTGCCAAACCATAAAAGGTAAGGCTACACCCCAAAAGAGATTTTTTTCCTTCATTGGCTTCTATTAATTGATTAAACCAATGTGACTTGATATCAAAAAAGAAAACACTAAAAGAAAATATTAAAAATTAGTAAAAAATATCACAACGAAGCTCCATGTTCTCTTCCATCTTCTTTACTTCCTTTCCATGGAGAAGGAATGGCAAGATATAATGTCCCCATTTTTGAAGACCCTTAGCCTATCATTCCCCGTGGGCTTTAGGGATGTTGCAAGGGGAAAATTATATTAAATAATTTTATAATATTGCCTGGAGAGTGATTTTAATCATTTGACATTATAAAGCAATATTTATTTAATTATTTAATATTTATGGAGCAAGTAATTATTTAATTAAATTCACAAAATACAAATTAAAAAAGGGGAATTAATTAAATAATATTTAGGTGGCTCTTAAATATTAAAATCAGCCTTTTTAAAAGGGGACGCCACACCTAGGGGAAATAAACTTCTTTTATTTAATAATTTCCCTCTCCTAGGGATTTCAAATTTTGTGCCTCCTTGCTTATAAAAGGAGTGCTAGGATCATTACTAGACTTATGTTATGATGATATTTATTTTATGCTCCATGCTTGGAGTTGGGATGTATGCCCATTGATGCTTTCTCTCTCTCTCTCTCTTGCGTGGGAAGTTAGTGAGCTGGTTTTGATCTATTGAAGTATTTTCTCTTGCTCCATTTGTTGAGTTCTCTTGTGTTGAAGATTTGCCATGTGTTATTGATTATTTCATAGCAAGACGCTAATATTTTGGTGTATTTGGAGGCTAGGAAGGAGCTGGAATTATTTTATATAATTTTATCTAACCCTAGCAACTTGAAATCAGTTTTCTACAACTGTTTTGGCTAAGTTTTAAGGCTCAAATAATTCAGATTGATAGCTCTTTGGAAAGCCCTTAATTTATAGAACAATCTGCAATTTATTTGGTGAAGAAATATTGAGTTTTGAAGGAGTTATGCACTTTTCAATATTTCAGCTATCTGTAAGCTTTTCTGGGTATGGTAAATTAATATTTATTTCAGATCTGCAGTTTGGGAGTTGATTTAATATTGCATCTGATTATAGAAATTAGGAGGAATAAGGATAAATTGATTTCATAATTTTTGGAATAGTTTTGGTGCCCTAAAAGTGCTGGGCGACCTACTTTTTAGGTCAAAATTAGGGTTTCGGGTTGGCTGTGCGAAATCTGATTTTTGCATATTGTTCCTCATATTTTTGTGGTCCATTATCCAAAATTTCCGCTCATTTGGACTTCTCTAGCCAAATATATGAATTTTTAAGTTTGCAGCAGATCAAGGTTTAAAAATTAATTATTTTCAAGCTGTGTGATCAGATTTGTATTAATTCCTAACTTATTCTAGAAGGGGATATTACACAAGACAACAAAATAATGGCTCTCATGTGGGAAAAAGGGTCATTATAGTCCTCCCTTCCCAAAATTGTTTGTCCCTCATTAAAGCAATTGCCAACCCAATGTATATGTATATCCTCTAATGAAATAGGAGATGGCATCCATGATAAAGCATCCATGACCACAATAGGTTTTCCTTCACTTGATAGTGTTGTCCCCAAAACAAGCGTAATCATGTGTCCCTCTTTCGAAATCAAAAGATACAAGTCTGAAGATAACACAACATAACTTGATTCTATTCCTCCTTTCAACTGAAATCTTCCTTCCTCATTATTCCATGCGGGAATGCACATACAAAATGGAAATACACTGTTGTACATGACTGAAAATACTGTGACCCGCGGCATAAAATTGATGCAAATATGACAAACCCATGTGAGCTTTAGTAATATGATAGATGTATAAGTATTAGGTACCCATACAAGTACTACAAACTCACTATCTTCAGTTGAAACCAAATATGCTCTCCCATGTGATTGGGTGAGAAACAAACTCAGCTGCTCCAAATCCTTGACTCCTTGTGAAGATCCTTCTTGATTCCTATGAAGAGCTGGTTTCCAAGATAAGGCATTAGTTCTTTACCATAGTAGGAATACTCGCCAAATCCAAATACTCGCCAGACCCCAAAAAAAAAACTTGGAAAAAACTCGGCAATATTCGGCCAATACTCGGCAACTTAAAAAATACTCAAATTTCTTTAAAAAACATAAATTTTAAGCAACACATAGCTACAAAATGTATCAAATGAGCCCATAAAATGTTGGAGAAGTGTTTTCTATTAGATTTGAATACAAATACAATACAAAATTGCATCATCATGCGAATACGACAACCGGCTGATAAGTAATATGAATTTATGATGATTGACATTGAAAAATATCATCATAAATTTCATATCTATGCAAGTTCTGATATACCATAAATTACATTTACCTCTTCCACAATCTAGAGAAAATTGGGGAGGGGGTCTAGTGTCTCTACTAGTCCCCACACTCGGCTGCGTCTCACGCTCCTCACAGAAGGCTACGAATCTAGCTCGATCATGGAACTAGATGGTCATCTTTGGTGGCTCCTCTCTGCTTTACATGTTGGAGATCACCTCCAAAGATGTCATCCGAGTCAATATCTCCTCGGAGTCTGCTTTAGTGCTTCTCCCTCCATAGCCTCCCTCTCAAAAGAAGCAATCTCGTCCGTTGTGAACGCAGGGTTTTCCTCTTCTTGCCCAGTCCACTCATTGTATGGATCTATCTCATCCAAATCAATGAGCTCCTCGATGTGGCCTCAACTTTTTTGTGCGAAGCCGGAGATTGTATTGCACAAAAACCAAGTCGTTGAGCCTTTTTTGAGTCAACTTGTTGCGCTTCTTTGTGTGAATGGCCTCAAACAAACTCCAGTTGCGTTCACATCCGAAGCGCTCTGAGGTTGAGATAGAATTACGAAGGCTAACTTTTGAAGATTTGGGGTATTCCCTTCCCAATCCTCCCACAAGAACACGTAAACAAGATAATCAAAAATTTATAATTAATTAATAAAATCAAATCTGTAACTAATAAGTAACTTGGTAAACATTCTAATTTTTATTACCTGGTGACTGTGTGGATCTCCCTCGAATAGCTAGCACCGAAGAAAAGAGTCTCCCCCTAGCATGTTTGTAACTCTGCAGACTCTAAAATGACGAGGTCCCTCGTCTCAACATCCGGTATCATCCTCTCAATACATGTTGAAAGGCCCTCCATAACCTCTCCATTCACATCTGTGAAGCTGTCGGAGTAGAAATACTTGGGGTTGAGGTAGTACCCCACTGCATGAATAGGTTGGTGGAGTTGATTGTTCCACCTCCGATCAATAATCTCCCAAAAGGGACCATATCTGACGATATTCCCCCTGTAATAGTTTTGGATAGACTCTTTGGCCCTATCCATGGCCTCATATATAAACCCCATGGGGTTTTGCTCCCCATCAACCAAACGCATGAAAACTCTCACAATGACTCTCGACACCTACACACAAATTAAAATGTAAGATTGCAAACTTGATACATATTAGAAATGAAATAAAAAAGTGAAAAGTAGAACAATATATTTATAATTTAGCAAATTAAAATAAAGGAATGAAATATAAATCAAAGTTTGAAATTACCTTGATGATCTCTATAGCTCTCTTTGCAAAGATATCATCAAAAACTATCTTTCTGACCCTCTCTCGTCGAACTTTCTTTGAATATTGTGAGTCAGCCATGCTCGACTCACAAACATTTGTTTGAAAGGTGTCAACAAACTAGAAATACTTTGCGGCGTCAAGAAGTTAGTTGCAAACCTTGTGACACCTAACGAACAAGTTTTTCCCCTTTGTGTGTTCTCTCATCAAGCTCGGAACCCAAGGGTGATTGTATATGTACTTCATTATAGATCTTGCATCTTCTACAACCGGCATCACCCAATCAATTTTGCGATGTCCTCAAAAGAAGGTCAATGCAATGAATTTGCCTGAGGAGTCCAAAAGAGTGATAGATGTCTCTCCTGCGGTAGTCTCCCTGAAGTGACCACATATGTTGTTGCATTTATGCGTGACACAACTTGCACAACATTCGTACACCTGACCTCTAATCAATTGTCTACAACATAACACTCAAATTCTCGCATTTTTATTATGTTAGAGGCATCAATAGACTTTAAAAACACCATCTCACCGTTTGAAGCTGCTAAAAAATTAACAAGGGTGCAGTTCCTTCCATCCATCCACCCATCTGAAAGAATGGTGCATCCGAATTTTTTCCATTGTTTCTTGTGCTCTTCTAGCATGGTAGTGGCATCTGCAATTGCACCCTCAAGTAATTTTCCACTCAAATCTTTTGGAGAGGGTGCCTTGTACCCTTTCCTTGCAATTGTCAACGCCATGCTTCACCAAGTACTCCCAAGTATGGGCTCTTTGCCACATTGAGCGAGGGGTTGTAGTACGAAAATTTGCACAAGTTTTATCCACTTCCTCGTGCATATCTTTGTTCAGACTGTACCTTCCGATGAAGGTTGTGCTCAGTGTGTTCCTTGCCACAAAAATCTCGGTATGCCTTTACTCGAACTCGATGAAGATGCGCCTCTTCCGGCTCTTCCTCTTCGTATGCATGGACCACGAGTAGAGCCTATAATTGTTGCCGCATCATCGTCTAAATCTTCTTCCATTGCAGCCCCAGGTCTAATAGCTTGTGTTATCGCTGCCTTCAACCTTGCCTTCTCTAGTTTCTTCTCCTCTAACTCTGTCAGCTCTACTCTAGTCTCTCGCTTTGCCTCTTCCGACACGTTGGGGCAAACCATAACATCTCGGCAAACAATACTTGAAAGGTGATATTTCAAACGATTGATGCCTCCATTCATTTTTTTGTTACAGAAAGTGCAAAAAAATTCGCCCTCACTAACTCCACGTACAACGTACTTCCATGCTTTGGAACGGGCATTCGGAGGGATAGTCCTGGTAGTAATTGGATCTGCCGAGCTTGATGCCATTGTTAAGCTCTAATCTGTAACACATTGCACATTTAAAAAATTAGAAAACGTAAACTTAATTTAATTTTAAAAACAAAACGTGCCTGAATAACAAATTTGTGTAAATAAATAAAAAAATATTACAAGCATTCAATTTTACATTACATGTATTTAAAATTACAAAGCGAATCAATTCTGATACACATACATAAAATTTAACTAATTTCTGATGAATTTGCGTTAAAAAAAAAAACATACCTCTAGTATGAATGAGTATAAAAAAATTACAAGCATTCGATTTTACATTATATGTATTTAGAATTACAAAATGAATCGATTCTGATACACATAAAATTTAACTAATTTACAACGAATTTGCGTTAAAAAAAAAAAAACATACCTCAGTTTGCGAAATGAGTATAAAAAATTATAAGCATTCACTTTTACATTACATGTATTTAGAATCACAATATGAATCTATAAAACCTAAATAATATACACAAAATTTGAAAAAACTTCAAAGAATTTTTTTAAAAAAAACCTACCTCCAAATGCAAATCTCCAAATTCTCTCCTCAAATTCGCTCCAAAATCCACTCAACACAAGCAATGCAAACTCGAGCTCAAATGGTTGTGTGAGTGACAATGAGGAGTAGAGGGCTTTTAAAGAGCCAAAACCATGTAAAAAATGGTTTTGCGTGTGAAAACCGTATTGGGCGAGTAGTTTACCCATGAACTCGCCGAGTTTTGGAGTACTCTTGAGTTAACTTCAATGAGTATTCCCAAAACTCGTCAAGTTTTTTTTCCCTTTTCAGGCGAGTTTTCCTGCGATTTAATCGTTTGCAAATTTTTTGCAAGTTTTTTTTGCAAGTTTTTGGTGAGTATTCTATCTATGGCTCTTTATAATGTTTTCCTCTTGACATATATGATGTCAAAAACCAAAAGCTTGTATATTGTTGACCGATCAACAAGATATGGCCTAAATTTGACCAAGACATACATAATGGCCATCATCTTCTTATCATAATTGTGAAGATTCAGCTCATGTATCTTGAGTTCTTTGTTTTCCAATGCAACAAGACGTTGATTTTGCATTAGAGCAACGCCTATTCCTTCTTTGGATGCATCGAATTCCACCATAAATGGAAAAGAAGACTTAGGTACAACAAACACTTGACATGAGGACATTACCTTCTTGAGTTGATCAAATGTTTCTTGAGCTAGAAGTGACCAGCGGAGTACCTCCCTCTTAGTTAAATCAGTTAGAGGGGCAACAAGATGTGAAAAACCCTTCTTAGACCCAAGGAACCTTCTGAGTTGTGAAATGGAGATGGGAGGAGGCCAACCAAGTATGGCATGTATCCTTTGTTGCTCCACATGTACCCCTCGAGACTCTATGATATACCCTTGGTCCAAAATTTTGCTCCAACCAAATCCACATTTGAATTTCTTTGCAAGGACTGTTGTCCTAAAGCACTCATCATTATGTTAAGGTGTTGTAGATGCTTCACCCATGTTTTGCTATATCTCAAGACATCATCAAAAGAAACAAGCACAAATTCCTTTAAGTACTTACCGAATATGAGGTCCACATATGATTGGTAGGTGGTAGAAACTGAAAATTGCTCTAGAGGAACTGAGAATATGCAATCAGCTGTTATATCCATTCTAAAATATGTGAGAAGTGTACCATCTTTCTTTGCACATGTATGGATGTGATCGCTCCAATGACTACGTTTCATTTTCCCTTCATTCTTTATCCTCCTCATGATGTTGTTTGCAACATTCCTCTTTGTATTCTTAGCTAAAATCAGTCCCCTCTCTACTGCTGGTAATGAAATAAAATCAGATTTTCCTTGCTTAACATGACTACCATTTCCATTGCTGATTTCAAAAATTCTGACTTCTTTTTTTTTTGAGAGCGGAACTTCAATCCTTTCTTGTGGATTTTGAGGGTTAATTCCCCCAAAGTTTGGAGCTCTTGAACCCCAAAACCATAGGTTCCTCAGCTGAACTTAAAACAAGGAAGTCAATACAAAACTCGTACCTTTTCATGGGGATAGCGAGTTGTGGTATCTTCCTTGTGTAAAGAGGATATGCTCCATAAGTTATGGTGACTGTGAAGCCTTTGAAACCAGCCTTGTTTGGCCCCATCCTTCTTGCCAATTCTTCTCCAATAAACTGATGCATATTGCCATTTTCTATAAGCATGGTGTCCCTTTGGTCATGAAGAAGACTCCTCACCCGGAATGGGTGATGTGTGCCACATTTTATAGTAAGAATGCTGCCCATCCATTCCATTCTTTCTAGCTTTCCCATTATTATGGGATCATGGGTTAACCACATATGAGACTGAAAATTAGAATCACCATTATTTCCTTCCATACTGATTTTGAAATCAGGTATTCCTTCTTTTGAAGGACTCATCATAGCACTTATATGCCACTTGTGAAAACACCATAGAAATTGAGCCCAAGTGTCTATATGTTCTTTGCAAAAAAACACTTCTTACCTCCTTACCCCATGAAGTATGATGTGCACAAAGGTGTTCAATCAGCGGTGACAAAAGAGGATACAACATACATGAAACATGAGTACTCCTAACCATCCGTCCATGGTAGAAAATCTGAAATGATACATAGGCAAAAACTGAAATACCTTCATACCGTGGGCTGCCCATAACATTCAGAAATTTTGAGTTTAAATCAGCATTCCTTCTTGACATGATTCCCTTGCCGGATGGGATAATTTCTTCCTTGCATTTGTTCCCAAGTTGTTGGTGCTCGTCTTGGGTAACTCTTGGCTTCTTGCTTGGGCTGTGATATCCATCAAACAAACTCCCTTTGTTTGTTGTTATAAATGGACCAGCGAGCTGACTGTTATCATTTCCACTTGGTAAATAGGTTCCATCCATCCCTATTGCTACCTCTTCTTGTTCACAACCCCCTCTTCCACCTTTGAATTCATTATATGTAAAAATATCATACTTATTAGTCAAACAATGATCAATTCTTACCTCAAAATGTTAACCATCCAGAGCAATAATGGAAGTAGGGGTTGAATCGTCCTTCATGGCTCCCTTTCCTCCATCGTACAAATCCGAATCTTTGTGCTCCTCCTTCTTTGGCTCATATTTCACAATTGCATTAAACCCTCGTGTCACTAAGGTGTTGTGAGGACAACTTGACCAAGGGATCAATTGTGACAAGCGGATCGGAGGTTTCTAACCCTCCCAAGCGTTGCTCCCTCTCAATAACCAAATCTGCTGCAAAACACTACATTCTTCATCCTTAGGGAAATAGATATGTCTCTCCTCCCCTAGCGAACTTAGGGTTTTGGCCCTTTCTTAACCAACTCCATAGCCATTCCTTGCTTTGCCAACAAGATGGGGCTCTCTTCCACTAGGGTAGGGGTATTTTCCCCAAAACCGTTGTGCATGCCACGAGGCTTGGACCAAGTTACTAATGCCCAATCTTTTTGTTTCCAAATTTATGAATTCTAAAAAGGTTAGGGCATCACGGATCTTCTTTGGAAGGGCTTGATATTCTTCAAAGCTAGTCGCCACCTTGTTGACCCTTGAAACCCTAGGCTCTTCCTTGAATGTCCTTCCTCCTTGTAGGCTTTGCATGGTGGAGGCAAGATAATCCAAGGTACTTGCTAGTCTCCCTTGAGCCTTCATCAATCTGTCCATTGAAACCCTAGGTTTTGAGAATCCGTGCTCTGATACCATTGTAATGACCCTTTCAAGGGTTTAGACCAAAAGAAAAGGAATTTAGCCAAACACCAAAATTATTCAGATCTGATTTTAATTTAAGACTGAAAATGCAAAATCAACAAACTGTACTTTTCACAAAAATATGCCAAACACCATGAAATACTTCAAATTAACTTGCCACAATTTTTATATATATTTTATACATCCATAAGAGCCAAAATCAATGAAAATACTAAAGAAAGCGTAGTATCCCCTTCCCAGTCGAAGACCCTTAGCCCATTTTGTCTCCCCGATGGCTAAGGAATAAACTTAAGGGGGACTTAAGTTATAATAATTTATTATAAAGTGCAAATACAAAAAAATAAAAATAAAAGAAATATTATAAAGCACTTATAATAAAATATTATGAACTTAATGATAAATTAAAAATAGAAAAAGGAAAAGCATTTGGAAATGTTTTATTTATTCAAGGGAAAATGTGACCTCCCTAGGAGATAAAAACAAGTGGGGAAAGCATTAAATGAGGACAAAAACCCTTCTCCTAGTTGAGAGGATTCTCCACACAGGGGTTTCCATTGCATATCAAGGAGTTAGTTGATTTTCCAGTAGTTTTCCAGCAGTTGTTGAAGACCAATTTCAAGCTAAATTCAAGGAGAGATCAAATCTGAAGTGTTTGATCAGTTTTGAGGTGTTTTTGGGCCTTTCCTAAGTGGGGCGAAATTGTATTTCCAGCTTTCACTTACAACTAGGGTTTATCTACACTGTTCCAGAATTGCAGATCCATTTTGGATGCCTTCCCGCCATTGAAAAATTCTGATTTTGGGTTCATTGGAAAGCTTATTTTTCAAGCTTCAGTTTGAGCTATCATTTGCCCAGAAATTTGGAGTATTTTGCAAGTTATTGAATTTACAAGTTTTGTTGCATTTTTGCCCTAATAAATTCCAGAATTAATATTTTTCGAATCTGATTGAAGATCCTATTTTGATTATTCATTATCTACTTGCAAACAAATTTTCATAATTTTTGGAGGTATTTTGAGGTGGAAAAAGCTATATTTGCTAAATCATTGGCCTAGGGCAGCAAACTAGGGTTTTCTGGAAAATATTCAGTTTGTGGCCTAATTTCATTTTGAATTTCAGTTTGATAGCAATTGAGATTTTTTTGGTTTTTGGATTAATCAGATTTAGCCCTAGTGGGAATTGCGGGTAATCCACTTGGGGTTGAAATATGTCCATTTGGGGACATTACAAAAACACCTTTGCTGGAAATTAATTAATGTCCAACCAATTGCAGCCACAAGAAAAATATAAATCTTGGGTCTAGAAACCCCAAAAATCATGAAACTTGAGATTCGGCCTTAGAAATTATGACAAATCAGATTATCAATTGAAATTGTAAATATAAATTCACCAAACCACCTATACCCTACTCATGGTAGATAGCTCCATTAGAAAGAAGCCAATAACAGTCTAAAAATGATATATTTCTACTTAGATTTGCCTTATACATCAATTCGAAAGCCAATATGAAGGGTTTTCACCTTCACTCAACCTCTAGAAGGCTTTTCGTCCTTCTAGGTAAACACACATGAGGGTTGGCGCCAAAGCATGAAAAGGTAAGGCCGACCCCCAAAGATATGTTCTTTTCCTTCATTAGCTTCCATTAATTGATTAAACCCAGCCCACACGATATAAAAAGAAAACACTAAAAGAAAATATTAAAAATTAGTAAAAACATATCATACAGAAGCTTCAATGTTCTCCTCCATCTTCTTTACTTTCTTGCCATGGAGAAGGAATGGCAAGAAGACCAAATAATGGCTCTCAAGTGGGAAAAGGGGGCATTACATATTGATGATAATCACCTTGTTGAAATCTTCCAAATAGCAATCAATAAAAGGCAAATTGATGGTGTTCTTGACTTCAGCGAGAACCATGATGATGTTCCATACATGTGTCAAGAAAATATGGAAGGAGTCAAGGCGGAAAGATCTTCGATTGTTGAAGGAGCAAATGCAAAGAAGGGTGAGCTCCTTGTGGGCAGCCTAAGGTATGACCATGATGACCATATTTCTGATTTGTTGTTTCCTCCTATGTCGCTGCCATATTTTTGTAATCATGGGAAATACACTAAGGAGCATGCTAGAGACAACTATGGGTGTGTTGTTTCTTCTATTCAAGGCCAAGATTCTTTTGGCATGGGTAGCCTTTAGAAGATCAAGGTAACAATCATTTCTTACACTTGTATTAAAAGGAAACTTATGAGCAATCATAAAGGGTTTTTTGTGCATTCTAACCACATGGTGAAGGATCAATGTTTCAGTCAATAAAACACTCTTGGGAACTTAGTAACACACATGAAGTTAAGATCGTAGGGAATGGACAAAAGAAGATGCTTCGATTGAATACATAAGGTGTAAAGATGGTGACAAAACTAGATGTTATTTTCAAGATTGTATGAAACATCTTGCTATGGTTTTGTGGAACTCAAGTTAACTTCAAGATTGCCACTTTTGGATGTATGTGAAGGTGATTGATAATGCATCCACTGAAAATATACATTCAGCTTTCTACAAGGTATGTAATAATTCAGTTTTCACGAACCAAGTTGGAGTAATAAATCATGCTATTGTTTGGGATTGGATCTCTAAAACACACCTAGCAAGAAGGCTTAATGAGACATGGATTCCATGGGAGCTTTGGGGTGTAAGTCATCTTCCTAACATGAATGAGATGAGTTTGGAAAATGTGGATCATGAACCCCTGAATCATTATGGGAGTTGTTTTAGATCTTGTGGCTATTATTTCCAGTTGGTTCCATATTCTATTTGTAGCCACCAAGTGGATTTCGATCACAAGTGGTGGTCTTCTTCTAGTGACATTGACAAGCTAAGGGTAACTCTCCCAAGATGTTTGTTGGCCACTACAATTCTCAATTTGAATAATGAAATGCAATGCTACAACCGTGATGAGATGTTTTTCCCAATTTCATTTGTTGGGCTATGCATATCTTCTTGGGACAGCAATAAAGGCGCAAGTTTGAAGATATTCTTTTCATTTGAAATTGTGTAAGAGGGTTCACTCATTGAGAACAATTAAGGTCAATGTTCCAACATATTCAGTATTGTTTGGGACCAAATTCCGGGAAAAGTATGGCTGTTATACTTACATACTAGCACTCATAACTTCTTATCCAAACCCAAATTCGCAAGGTAAAAACCATCCAAAAGAGGTAAGCATAAGTATCGGTATGTGTTGTTTACATTTTATGTTGAAATGCAATGATAAAGGGAAGAAGGAAATACTTTCAACCATGGCTAGCATGAAGAAGGAAGAAGCCTATCTTCAGGACACTCAATGCATACAAAGCTAAGAAGGGTCTACCCTTGGGTAAGGTGCTTCATGGTGATAATTTTCGGTTGGTTCCGGGCATGCACAATATTACCTCCTTGTGGGGAACACTTTAAGAATTAAGAGCAAATTGGAGCTTTCTTGTTGAAATCCATCTTCTACGCCAAGTTGGGACAAGGATGGGTTGCAAGAATCGTGAGTTAAGGGCCAATATGTCTGCTGATTTCAACCCTAGACTTGTTGATCTTCATTTTCCAGCTTATGTATGACAATTTTCAATCCCTACACTACTCATGAATTTGTCCTTTTCCATAAGATTTCAGTTTGATATTTATTACACCATTGTCTTAAGGTCGAACATGCAAGAATCAGATTTGGGACTGCCATTAGCAGTCATGAACAGCTATGAACTTATATTTTCAAAGGAAATTCCATCATGGATTAATATGGGAACAAGGTTACGGCTGAAAAGAAGAAACAAATCAGATTTGATAACATTGAATTGGATAAGATTCCATGAGATTTATGGTTGTGAATTGTTTCAAGCCTATCCACAATCTGATTTGAGTCTTATGATAAGAGGACTAGTTGTTCCATGTAATGTCCCTTTTTCCCACTTGAGAGCTATTATTTGGTCTTCTTGCCATTCCTTCTCCATGGCAAAGAAGTAAAGAAGATGGAAGAGAACATTGAGCTTCCATTTGCATTGTTTTTCTAATATTTTATATTTTCTTTTAAGTGTTTTCCCTCTTATAACAGGTCGGCTGAGTTTTAATCAATTAAAGGAAGCTAATGAAGGAAAAGAACATCACTTATGGGTCGGCCTATCATTTTCAAGCTTTGGCGCCAATGGAGGAATATAAAAGGAGTCTTAAGACATCATTTGACATCTAGTTTTGCACATTTTTCATAATCTTAGGCATTAAGAGCTAATTGCTCCTTGTTCTTCCACTTGAAGGCGAAAACCCTCGTGTGGCTTTCCTAGAAGGACGAAAACCCTTCTAGTGGTTTGGTGAAGGATGAAAACCTTTCGTCTTAGCTTGGTATTGAAGTATGAGGCAAATTTGAAGAGATATTTATTATTTTCAGATTCTTATGGGCTTCCTATATGTGAAGCAACCTACATTGGTGTAGGGTTTGAGGGTTTGGTGAACTTGTATTTGCATTTTCAGTTTATAATCTGATTTGTCATAATTTCTAAGGCCGGAATCTGCAATTTCATGATTTTTGGGGGTTTCTAGACCCATAATCTATAATTTTCTTGTGGCTGCTCTTCGTTGGACATTTATTAATTTCCAGCAGTGTGTTATTTCAGATTTATCATTGTTCTTGGTTCTATTGGATGCATAAAAGATATCTCTAAATTGTGGCAAGTTTATTTGAAGTATATTTGGTGTTTGGCATACATTTTTGAAGAGTTCAGTTCGTTGGTTTCTAATTTTCAGTCTGCTGCAATAAAAATCAGATTTGAATAATTTGGTGTTTGTCTACATTCCTTGGTTATTGGTCTAATTCCTTGAAAGGGTATTTCATTCCAATTGACTATTCATTCGTTCCTTGCTCTAGGACGGAAACTACGGTAGTTTTGAAGGATTTTGACACAAGTGACCATAACAAAGGAGATGTCAATGTTGTTTTTGAAAAGGGAGATGAAAAGGATTTCGATGAAGAGGAGGGCAGCAGACGTATGAGTTTCTAGGTTTAAGCTCCTTCATTTGACAGCACGGGATTGATTATGGGAGCACTACAAAGCATGTTCCTTCACCTTGATATGATGATACTTAAACATATAAGCTTGCAATTGCTTAGGGACAAGAAATTTTGGGAAGGAAGGATTGTAATGTCCCATTTTTCAAACTAGCACCAATTGAAGGCTTCATGACATTTCTATTCCCATGGCCAAGAAGGAATTGCACAAGCGAAGTCCTTGGGTTTCGTTTTTATTTTATTTTATTGTTATTAATGTTTTTCTTTGGTGTTTTACTCCCTAAGGCAGGTCGGTTGGGATTATAATGCTCCCAACAAGAAATTAAAAGATAAAGTAAAGCTCATTAAGAGGTCGTGACCTTGGGAACTCTACGAAATCACACAATTATGTTGTTCTACTTTCAACTTTGGAAAATTACAGATTTGCTTGAAAATTAGAGCTTAGTGATCGATTATCAAGTGCTATAGAAAGGAAATTGAGAGAATGTGAAAGAATTCAAACTCCAACACCAACAATTTTATCCTCGAAACCTCCGATGGAGTAAAACCGGTTGGGAAGGGCAAAAATGCTATTTCTTCCCGGTTTTATTGGTCAATTATAGACAATAATAGATTACAAGTAGAAAATGGAGACAACAATGTAAACCTCTACCTTCCTATGCTTGCTTGCTCTGTTTTTACACCTTACTCCTACAATTCCACTCAAAGACTTTGAAGATCTTGCTCACTTGCTCTCATATAATTAATACTTTTCTTCTTGATCTCTATGGATCTTGAATGATGAATTCTTTTGCTCCTTTTATGCATTTATAGGCCTTCCCATGTCCTCCTGCACCTTTGGAGGATGTGAAAGGAAGCGTGGAAGGGAAGAGACAACCATCTCTTCGAATTTTGGAACTATTCATTCTGCTTTTATTTTCCCGTCAAAAGTGTCGGGATCTGTCGCCCCACGCAAACCGGCGGTTTCAAGACCACCGCATTGGCTGGGCAGCCATTACTGAGATCGCTGCCGAGGTTGGGCGGCGATTCTACAACCACCGATCTGCTCAAAGCGGCGGTTCTATTAAAAGTCGCATGAACCTCCTTTTCCTCATTTTTCTTCACTTTCTTCAATTCTCCTTCTTGGTGCTGATGGAACTGATGAAGTGGTGTGTTTTTCTAGATCCCTATGGATCATACCTCCCCTACTTAGGAGGTTTTGGTCCCACAAAATCTTAGTGGGGAGTGGTAAGGAAATCAACTCCCTCTCTTGCTCCTTTGAGTACCACTGGGTCTACCTTGGTGTCTTCTCTCGTCCAACCTGCCAAGACTCCTGTGGATCTCTGGTTTGTTGCTCCAATGCTACATCCTCCTCCGAGTTGCCTCGAGTACAATCCTCTTTGGAAGGCAGCTTAGTATGTTTCCTTCTTTTTCATGCATAGATGGCTTTAGTAGGTGCGAGCTCTTGCAATCTACTATCGCGTGCATTTGAATGAAGTATGGCCTGAAGGTTTCTTTTCCAACCTACTCAAGTATGGCAAAGGTCCTATAGTGTTGTGGTTAAGTCCTTGCTTTTCTTTGTCTCTTAAGATGGATTGATCGAATCCTCTCCATGTACGTTGCCGCTATACTCACCATTGTTCCTTGTATCTCCTCTTCTCCTTGCTGCCCCATGGTCAGGTCCAGTGAATCCGTAGGTAGATACGGTGGCTGCATAGCGAAAGTTTGTTTTGCTCCTTAAAAGAGCGATTCTTGTGGTGCCTTCTTCTCGCAAAACTGCGACAAGTGTTATCCAAATTCTCCATCCTTTGGTCAGAAATATCCGTGCTCTCACATCCATTTTGTTTTTCTTCCAATGAAAGTAAACAAAACTGATGATTTGCTTCAATAAGTCTTGGTGCTTGGTTGGTACTTACTATTGCCTTCTTTGCTTTGCTCTGGTGTGCCCTGATGTTGAAACTAACTCCGTCCTTGACCCATCTGTATCGGTTCTCCCTCCTTGTGAACACAACATCCCTGGCATACAAGTAAGGACTTCCGAAGACAACGTCAAATGCATCAAGTGGAATGATATCAGCCTCTAATACATCTATGTATTGGGAATTTATCCCAAACTGAAACTTACACTTTCTTGTAACTTGTATTTCTACACCCATCCCAATGGGTATGGATGTGGATGCACATAAGTCTCTAAGCCAAGTTATTCTACAACCGCATCAGAAATCAAATTTGACTGAGAACCAAAATCTACTAAAGCGTTTACCTTAGTCTTCTTGATTTGGATTCTAATTTGGAAAAGCTTACTCATCTCTTCTTCTTTTGCTGCCCCGTACATGTTAGTGGTTGTGCATCCCAACCTTTCGTCTACATCCGAATCATCCTCAATCTCCACCTCTCCTTTTGTCTTCACAGTGCCATGGATTTCTTGGAATCCTTGGTTCGGTGCTTTGGGTGTAATTTCGGATGCAACTTCCAACATGTGGCGTCAGTATGTCCATTTATATCACAATTCTTACAAAAATTCTTAGGATCTTTACAAGTATGCAAAGCAATAGTGGCATGTTTACCTTTCCATTTACCTCTGCTACTTGTCTTCCCTTGTTCTTTTTCCTGTTGATCTATTGACTGGTCTCCCTTTGGCTTTGTTTCTCCTTGTTTTTTCTCATATCAATATAGTATGCTTGTATACAAGCTTCATTGAGATCCTTGGGCTTCGTGGATATTACCTTCCTCCAAAGGTGAGTGTGAAGTATTTCCAAATACTTGGTCAAAATGTCCTCATCCTCCAAGTCCATATTAAGCAACACGGCTTGTCTCCAAAACTTCGTAGTGTAGTCTTGCACACTTTGACCGCTGCCCTGTCTAAAGTACTACCACTTAATCATCATGTCAGTCTTATGGCCAATAGGATAGAAGTTAGCTTTAAGAAATTCTTTAAAACCTTTCCAAGTACTGACAATAGGATGTTTCTTCTTCTCACAAGTGGCTAGATGGGTTTCCCACCAAACCAGAGCATGACCTTCCATTTTGAGACGTGCAAAGGTGATCCTTTGTGCCTTAGTAACATTATGCACACTAAAATAGACTTCCAACTATTTTAGCCACTTATCAAGCAATTCTGCATCTACTTGTCCTTCAAAGTTCTTTATTTCCACTTTCGTTTCAACTTTAAAAGGTGTATGAGCAGATTTTACCTTCTCGCTTACAATTGGCGTCTCTTCTTCACGCTCTTCCCATTCTTCCTCTTCGTGGCTCTTTCGATACCGAATTTCTCAACCATTGCTCGAACCATTGAGTCCATGGAATCTTGCTTAACCGAAGCCGTATTTTGCAGATCTGAAAGCTCTTCTTGTTTTCTATGCAACCTATCCATCATGGTCTCTAGCATTTCGACTCTATGGACCAAGTTCTCTTCCTCCATTTGAGCTCGAATTCTCTGTTTCCACTTCTTCGTAGAAATATCTGGCTCGCAAGGTAAAAAAATTCGCCTTTGGACCTTGTCATTGTCATACAAATCACAAGAAAGAATCGAATTCCAGTCCTGGATATATAATCAGCTCTAATACCAAAATGATCCGTAAACTTCTACTTTGGAACTCTACGAAATCACACAATTATGTTGTTCTACTTTCAACTTTGGAAAATGACAAATTTGCTTGAAAATTAGAGCTTAGTGACTGATTGTCTAGTGCTATAGAAAGGAAATTGCAAAGAATAGGAAAGAATTCAAACATCAACACCAACAATTTTATCTTGGAAATCTCCAATGGAGGAAAACCAATCGGGAAGGGGAAAAACGCTCTTTCTTCCCACTTTTATTGGTCAATTATAGACAATTCTGATTACAAGTAGAAAATGGAGACAATAATTTAAACCTCTCCCATATTTTATAGGGCCGTAATTTGAACTTTGATGAATTTTGGTGGAGATTTACTATTTTCCTTGCCCTCGGTTTGGCGGGACTGCTATAAATAATTAATTTCCACTGTGCTAATCATATATTTCTTGAATACTTTGATGTATTTGTGATGGATAAATATTGTCATGGCTTGATATATTATTTTGTGGCATTCTACATTGATTTGCATAGTGAAAAGTGGACTTAAATCTCATAGGTAGGTCACCGCCTAGAGGCTGCTGATTTTGAATTGGTTAATCATTCTAAGTTATTCTTAGCTACTTTCATATTGTTGTGTGTACTTGAAGGTGTTTTCAGATTAGATTTATTGGGGATAGTTGGTAAACCCCTTTTCTCCATTTTCAGCCCTAAAAGGGACATTACAGTGGTATCAGAGCATCTATCCTCCCAACCTGGAGGGTTTCATTCAAAAGAGTGGATAAATGGGAAACATACATTTTGATGATGTTAGGGT
This sequence comes from Taxus wallichiana var. yunnanensis, assembly GCA_018340775.1. NCBI lineage: Eukaryota > Viridiplantae > Streptophyta > Pinopsida > Cupressales > Taxaceae > Taxus > Taxus wallichiana. Next base: position 9,875,210 of record CM031235.1, on the reverse strand, counting down.
TGAGAGGCTTGCCCTAGGGAAAGAAAGATTGGCGAATAGGATGACATCCGGGCCATGAAGCGACAATGGAGAAGGAAGTTCTTCGGGAATTCATAGCGTGAGGTAGCCCTTAGGGTCCAATTTTGGAGTTGCTACTAGGCCATTAAGATTACATGGACTTCCAAAGAACATTGTTAGTGATCGGGATAGCAGATTTTTGAGCACCTTTTGACTGAGATTTTCCGATTGGTTGGTACAGAGTTGACTCCAAGTACTAGTTATCACCCTCAGACAGACGGACTGACAGAGATTGTGAACAAATGGATAGAGGGTTATCTTTGCAACTATGTTTCGGGGCAATAGAAGGCATGGGTGAAATGGTTGTATTTATGTGAGTATTGCTATAATACTACTTACCACATGTCTATTGGTATGACCCCCTTCGAGCATTGTATGGGTATGATGCGGCATCATTCGTTGATTTGGCTTTTGGGGACAATAGAGCTCCTAAGGCTCGGGAGTGTTTACAGGATAGTCAGGATATCCTTAAAGGTACTTAAGGATAATATTCAACATGCTCAGAACCAGCAGATGTATGCGGACCGGCATAGGATTGAGAGATCATTTGAGGTGGGAGACATGGTATTTTTACATCTACAACCATATAGACAGTACTCTCAAGAAGAGTGGTGCAGAAAAACTTAAGCCTCGGTTTTATGGTCCGTACAGAGTGTTGAGGAGAGTTGGAGAGGTAGCTTATGAGCTGGAGTTACCTTCTGAAAGTAAGATACACAATGTTTTCCATGTGTCTTGCTTGAAGAAGGCATTGGGGCAGCACATGGTTTCTTACGTTGAGTTGCCACCCTTGGATGAGGAGGGGAGATTGGATCTAGTCCCTAAGGAGATCCTGGACAGGAGAGAGAGGAGATTGAGTAGAGTGATTCAGGAGTACCTGGTTAGGTGGAGAGATTTGCCATTGGAGGATGCTACATGGGAAGGAGAGTCTATACTTCAGCATCCACTTTACAATTGCTTGGGGACAAGCAATCCCGGGAAGGGAGGACTATAATGTCCCTCTTTCTCGAATAAATTTATTGAAGACCTTTGGCCTATTTTGTCTACCCGACGGCCAAAGGGTGAGCTCTAGGGTGACTTAAGTTTTATTAATTTTATTATATTGTGCTAAAGTTAAAATATAACATTATAAAAGCACATATAATAAATTAATAAACTTAACATTAAAAATAAAACTTAGGAAAGTGCATTAAAAATAAAAGCACTTAATTAAAATGTACTTCCTAAGGGAAAATGCGACTAGCTCAAGGGAGTTAAAAAATTAGAAAAGTGTGCCAAGCTTCCCATTAAAAAATGTGACTTGGCCTAGGGAAGTGCAACGAAGGAAAGAAGCTCATTGGATGTGATGGAGGTCACCTTGGGTCCCATTTCCTATATAAAGAAGACGTCGACCTGCTTAGAGGGTATTCCAGATTCATTTGATATTTCACTCTTGCATTGGAGGCTTTGAGCTTTTCAGCAAATAAATCCAAGGATGAAAACCCTTAGGATTCATCACTCTTGTGGACAAAAACCCCAAGAGCATTGTGAGGGTTTTCACGAGGTATTTTCAGTCAGCTTTTTATGCAGATTTCTGAACTATTTGCAGTCATTATTTACCTCAAAAAAACCAGATTTAATACCTATTTGAGCTGCTAAAAATTTAGTAATCAGTTTTTGATAGAAATAAATTTATTTGAGTAATGTTTGTGGATGTTTTTCCCATAAACCCTAGTCGCCATTTCCAATAAATTATTGCAGCAGTCTCAGCTGGGTATTGCAGGGTTTATTTTATCATTTTTCTAAGGAAAACTTCAGGTTCAGTGGTAGGGATCTTTCATATTTGTATCATGGAGGGCAGCAGGATCGATTTGATAAGAGAAAGCATATATTCAAGGACAAGGGGCACATAAATTCTTCGTTGCAAATTTCAGGTTGTTTGCACCTATAAGCTTGGGATCCAAGGAACCTTTAGAAGGATGACGATACAAATTTGAGTACTGCTATCTACATCCTTATGGCAGCCATAAGAAAATTGGCAATCACAAGAAAAATGCATTTCTCATCCACAGTAGAGGATATAGTGTTTGCATGGGATACAAGATGGTCTTCCACCACCATCATGTCAATCTTGCATGAGACAACATGATGCTACAGCCAAGGTAAAATGCTCTTCCTAAATTTGCATTGTGGATGGATAGTTCTCTCCTTGGACAGTTGTAGGTTGATATTTTTGATGAAGATTTTTGGGTTTAATATGATGTGTGGAAGGGATTTCAAGTATTACAATTGTTGCACCCTTCCTATGTCAATAATATCCAAGAATTTTGAGTTAGACTACAGCTATGATGGGCTGTCCTCTTCAAAATTATGCATGGGGTTGTGCATACCTTCCATGGGCAGCAAGAAAGAGGCAGATTTGGGGACACTCTTTCCTCTTAATATGAGGGGTAAGAGGGTTTACACATGGAGATTGAGCAAAGCCAACATCCCCACATCTTTGGCATTGCTTATGAAAGAGTTTAGAGTTGTACTTGGACACTACACCCACTCATCCGCACTTCTATGGACCGATCCAAACTCAATGGGGAGAAAATTTGGTGGGGTAGTTTCAAGTCAACAATTGAAAACCCAAATCAGCAAGGTAATAACCTTCCAAAAGAGGTGAGCATAAGTTTTGGTATGTGTTGTTTACATCTTATGTTGAAATGCAATGATAAAGGAGAGAAGGCAATACTTCCAAATGTGGCTAGCATGAAAAAGGAAGAAGCATATCTTTGGGGCATTCAATACATAGAGGCTAGCAAGGGTAAGAAGCTTCATGGTGATAATTTTTGGTTGGTACCAGGCATGCATAATATGACCTCCATGTGGGGAACTCTTGAGGGATTAAGAGCAAATTGGAGCTTTCTTGTTGAAAGCCATTTTCATGCCAAGTTGGGGCAAGGAAGGAATGCAAGAATGTTGAGTTAAGGGCTAATATGTTTGCTGATTTCAACCATAGGCTTGTTGATCTTCATTTTCCAGCCCATGTAAGACAATTTTCAGTCCCTATGCTACTCTTGAATTTGTTTTTTCCATAAGATTTCAGTTTGGTAGTTGTCATGCCATGGTTATAGGGCTGAAGGTGCAAAAATCAGATTTGGGATTGCCATTAGCAGCCATGAACAGCGGTAAACTTGCATTTTCAAAGGGAATTCCATCATGGGTTGATGTGGGAAGGAGGTTACAGCGGAAAGGAAGAAACAGATCAGATTTGATAGTCCCAATTTGGATAAGATTCTATGAGAATTATGACTGTGGAGAATTATTTTCAGCCCCTCCACAATCTGATTTGCATCTTGTAATAAGATGGATAGCTAGTCAAGTTCATTATTCGTTCATTTATTGCTTTATGATGGAAACTACATCAGTGTGCAGGGATTTTGGTACAAATGAGTGTGCAAAGAAAGTAGATGTCACTGTTGTTTTTAAAGTAGAAGATGGAGAAGACTTCAGTGAAGGAAGGAGCAGTAGAGGTTTGAGTTTGTTTGGGTTGAAGCTCCTTCATTTAATAGGCACATGGTCCAAATTATGGGAGCACTACAGCACGTTCTTTTACCATGATATGATGATGCTTGGGCATATGAGGTTGTAATTGCTTGAGGGTAAGCAATTTCGGGAAGGGAGGACTACTATCCCCTTTTTGAATCGAGGCCTAAATATGGACTTCTTGCCATTCCCTTTTCGTGGCAAAGAAGAATTATTGAACAAGGAAAGGAATTGCATTTCATTTCAATTTTCTTTTATTTGATTTAATGCTTTCTTTTAAGTGTTTTCCTTTAGGAGACAGGTCGGTTGGGTTTGGAGAGAATAAAGAAGCAATTAAAAGATAAAGTGAGGCTTAAGAGGTCGGTCCTCTTCTATTTGGCCTTTGGCGCCAAGGGAAGGATATAAAAGGGACTAAAGGACTTCATTTGCAATCATCTTGGCGCATTTTTCATATACAATTGGTTTGTTGGGCTAGTTGCTCACTACCTTTCCACTTGAGGACGAAAACCCTCTTGTGTGGCATCCAAGGAAGACGGAAACCTTCCTTGTGGCTTGGTGGAGGACGGAAACCCTCCATTTTGAGTTGGAGACATCAAGAAGAAGGATTGCAAAGGCTTTACATCATTTTTGGAGCTCTTCCCTAGGGGAGCAACTAGGGTTTGAAGCTGGTTTGGTGCTTTCTAGGGCACAAATTTCAAATCTGATTTTATATTCGAATCTCCATATTTTATAAGGCCATAATCTGAACTTTGGTGAATTTTGGTGGAGATTTACTATTTTTCCTAGCCCTCGGTTTGGCGGGACTGCTATAAATAATTAATTTCCGTTGTGCTAATCAGATATTTCTTCAATCTTTTGATGTATTTGTGATGTATAAATATTGTCGTGGCTAGATAAATTATTTTGTGGCATTCTACATTGATTTGCATAGTGAAAAGTGGACTTGAATCTCATAGGCAGTTCGCTGCCCTAGGAGACTGCTGATTTTGAATTGGTTAATCATTCTAAGTTATTCTTAGCTACTTTCAAATTGTTGTGTGTGTACTTGAAGGTGTTTTCAGATCAAATTTATTGGGGATAGTTGGTAAACCCCTTTTCTCCATTTTCAGCCCTAAAAGAGACATTACACATTCTTTGATATTCAGATTTGGCATTATTTATAAGGCTGGTTTCTCTCATATTTCACCACTATTGGGGTTTGGAAACTCCATTTTTGGTCATTTCTCTTAGTTGTACTTTTGTTGTTTATAATTAAATTTCCAGCTGAGTATTTCATTGGATTCTATGGTGAAAAGAGTCCCAAAATATTCTTTAAGTGTTTATCTACGTTGTGGATGACTTCTATGGTGATATTTGGTTGAATTTTCACTTTGCATAAGCTAAACTGTTGTTCTTTGGTGTTCCAGATTTTAGTATGCTGTTAGAAAAATAAGAATTTGCTTCACTTGGGAATTGTGTTATTTCCTTGTTTTTCAGTTTCAGCCCTACAAAGGGCATTACATCTAATACAAATTTTTATTTTATTATTCCAATGCAAGTCTATGTGTGGTTTTCTCTCGCATATTATAGATTTATAGGCTTGCTCCTTTTTGAAATTTATTTTTCCTTCTTCCTACCATGCAATTTTGTGTTCCTCTTGTAGTTGTAAAAATCTGCATCAAAGCAATCAAGGAAGAACACGAGTGCATAATTAAATCTCTCTACTTGAAAAATCCATAGCACTTCAAAATTTTGTGAAGCTTGATAACCTCCTCAACTTCATGATTCCTTTAGCTCAATAATAATTGCATCTACAACAAGGTAAAATTTACAGCAAATGCATTCACCTGTAATGACCCTTTCCAAGGATCAAACCAAGAGTAAGGGTTTATCCTAAACCCTAATGAACCAAATTTGAAAATACACCATCAGCCAACAAGCATCAATCTGAAATGACTGAAAATATGCTTCAACTTTATTAAAATAATCAATAATCAGTCCTCTAGGGCAGCGAACTCTCTAGGGACTTCACATCGACATTTAACCATGTAATAACAGCTAAAAATGCTTCTAAATAATTAATTCAACCACGGCAATATTTATCAATCCAAATTACATCAAAAATGGAGAAAATAAGTGATTACACCCAGCTGCAATTAATTTAATGACAGCAGCAGTACAGTCCACAAAATGAGCTGAAAGTGAGGTCTTCAAACCCCAACAAATGCCAAATAAATGATAGATCAACCTTATAAATATGTAGAAATCTGAATATCAACTTGGAATGCCAAAACATGCCCTAGAAGGCATCCAAACACATTCATACCCAAGTCACTACCCTAGGAGAGGGAGCCAAAATGAATGATAAACCCTTGATATTCTTCTCCTTGATGCCCTAGCTACCCAATCAGCGAGATAGTCTTCGTAAAAGTCCTTAACACCACCAAATTGGAGAGTTTTTCGTTCTCCAACCTTCAACAAGGAAGGGTTTTATCCTCCTTGCTTTCCACACTAATGTATTTTTGCCCCTTAGTGGATTGGAATAGAGCAACCAACTCTAAAACCAAGTAGATAAAATTATATAAGCCAAAAACATGCTCAAAAGGATCCTATGTGACCCCTTATATATCCTTAAGGTGGCGCCAAGAGTCATTAAGGGAGATTTCCCAAGACCGACCTCTATTAGAAGATTACTTTATTTTTAAGCTTGAATTAAAAGCTCTCCAACACAACCAACCTGCTTTATTGGAAAAATACAAAGAAAAATATAATTATTAATTAAATAGTCTAAAATATAATCCAAGGGCTTCCCTTGTTCATCTTCTTCTTTCCCATGAGAAGAAGAATGGGCAAAAAGCCTTCAATTGGATCAATTCGAAAAAGGGGACATTACAGTCCTCCCTTCCCAAAATTGTTGGTCCTCAAAGTACCCGGATCCCAAATGAATCTCAACTACTCCTTTGTGCCTGCACATGAAGCAAATTGGTTAAAGAAAAAATACTCTCTCATCTGCTTTTGTCATGCTTTTAAGGCATGATGATCAACTTCCTTTCGTGCCTATCAAACTTCTTGTTCTCCTTGTTTGGCTGATATGTATCCATGTTATCAATGACACAGCTGTAACTAATCAATTTCCCTTTAGGAAGGGAATAGATGATGACTGAAATGAAATATAGGAGAGTTGGTAAAGAAAAATCAGTCATGCATCTTTTAACTCTCTCTCCATATGTTCTCATGATGTTGCTTGTCAAACTTGTGTTTGCAAACTCAGCTATGATCCACCTTTCTTGGACTGCTGGTAAGGGATAGAGTTCAGCTCCCTTTGCTTAACCTTGTCAACTTTCACCACCATGATCAGCAACTTAAATTCTCCTTTTATAACTTTATCTAGTGGCTGAATTTGTGCATGCCCAGCTGTGATTATGTTCTCCCAATGAGCTGATATATGAAAAGAGAACCATAATGAAATTCCTCTTGCTTTGCTACCATGAATCCTCCATCCTCCAAATCTTGAATTCTGGACTTTTTATTTTTATTCTCAAAGTTCAGTCCTACATCATGGTGGTTGAGGTTACATTTCCCCAAGATTTGAATCCATTGCATCCCAAAAACTGTAACTTCAGCTGGCTTAATTTCAAGAAAAACATCACATACCTTGCACCTTCCTATGAGATTTGACAATTGTACTATATTCTTTTTGTAAGGCATGAAAATATTATTGACATTGGTGACCTTGAAGCCTCCAAGGTTAATCATGCTCAACCCATGCTTAATTGTAAGTTCTCCTTTGATGAATTTATGAGTGGTGCCATTATCTACGAGCATTACTACTCCATGGCCAATAAAGAAACCAATTACCGGAAAAGTTGGTATGTATGAGTGCTAAACCAAGATGCAAAGGTGTGGGTCATTCCCAAACACTCAAGGATGAGATTACCAATCATATTGATCTCACAATCAGACCTTCCCTTTTTGAAGCCCACAATGGTACCAACCCCACATATGCTAAAACAATTTTGGCATTGTACCCAAGCATCCATGCACCTTTTGCTACACCATTCATTTCTTTCCTTCTCTTCACTTTGCACAAACTGATCATGAGGATAAAAACACAGCAGTATCATGGAGTGGGCAATGCAACATAGTCATCATACCTGACCGATTGTGCATGGTGAAAACCAAACTGCATTGGCATGCTGGTAGGCAATAAAATTGAAATCTTTTTGGACCATGAGTTGTCCCTAACCTTCTTACAACTCAGAATTTCTAAGTTAGAATCAGCACTCAGAAAATATTTCAAAGGCACCTTACCTCCACGGACTTGCTCTTCCCTAGTGTCATCCTTGAGGGTTCCTTGCAAACCTGATTGGTCTTGCGGATTGTGGAGGTGAAAACATGGCAGCATCATAAGAAAGAGTACATAGTTATCATTCCTTCCCAGTTGTTCATGATATCCATAGTTTTGACATGGTATAGTGATAGGCAATAAATCTGAGTTGTTTCTAGGTCCAGGGTTGCTTACCTTCACTTTATCATTTAGCTCCTTCAAGCTAGTAATGATACTCATGCACAGGACTTTATTATGGCTGAGTATGTTGATAATTTTCCCATGTTTGACTGTTGTTGATAACAGTCCAACAACTTCACCAATTGCTATCCTTGATCCTTCATGGAGAATTTCTTCCCCTCTCCTTGGCCTCATCAATTTTGTTGAGTTACCCTCAATGCATCCACTATTGTGACCCCAAAATTCTTTTCTATACACATGCATATCAGCTGAGATATAATCCAAATAATAAAAAAAAAAAGAAGTGGTTACCTTGACAAGCGTACCATGGTCTTTGGAAGGGGGTAACTTCTCACCAATTCCATCTTGGCCCATGTACATAAAGCAGTCTTCACACAGTTCAGAGGTTGCATGAGAGGGTGTATGTGCTCCTTACCATTTAATGTGCTTTCCCTACTACCCCTTGGACTGTCATCAAGGTGTTCCTTCTTCTTGGTCCTTGTTTCTTCAATAATTGGAGCTTCCCCCTTTCGTACTATCTCCACACCTTGATCACCTTTGCTTGGGATGTCTTTGTGGCTCTTACCAAAGCCTAATTCTTCATCATTGTGTTCTTCATCGACTGCTCTTATGATAACTCCAGCAGGTAAGGAGTGATTATGGGTACCGAAAATGCCCTTTTTGATCGAAATGACTTCCAACCATGCCATCCACATGTTCCTTTCCCAGATCTGATTTTTCTCTATTAATATTCAGCTCTATGCAGCCATTAGACACCAACAATTCATCATCAAACAATAAAATATTTTTACCTTGGGTTGCATGCTCCTTAATCTCCTTCTCATTCCTTGGCACATGCCCCATGATTTCTCAAACCCTTGTGTCTTCATAGTGTTGTTCGAAAAATCAGTCAAGAGCTCCACTTTGGCAAGAGTGTTGGGGGTTTCTAAGACTCCCAAGGGCTGCTCCCTCTTGGTAACCAGCTGTTGTGATAGATCTTTTTCCTTCTTAGCCTTAGAAGGATGGCCATCCTCATCACTATTTGCACCTTCTAATTCCACCATGGCTTCCTCCTCAAGCTCCATAGCCTCTTCTTGCTTTGCCAACATGAAGGGGCTCTTCTCCTCTAGGGTTGAGATATCCTTCCCATGACCCTTGTGCATGGCTCGGGGCTTGGAGCAATTTCCAATGCCCACTCTATCTTTTCTCCATCTTACAAACTCGGAAAATGATAGGGCATCACAAATAACTTCCAAAAAGGCTTGATACTCTTCAAAGCTAGTTGCACCGTTATTAACCTTTGAAACCCTAGGTTCTTCCTTGGTTGCGATTTCCTCCTTAGCAATGAAGGTAGGTCTAGAGGGCCTTGATGAGAATGGCCTCTCTCTAGCTATCATGTATTGTGCTAGAAGCCCTTTCCTCCTTGAATGTCCTTCCCCTATGTAGATTTTGCATAGTGAGGGCATGATAGTCCAAGTAGTCCACTAGTCTTTCTTGCATTTTCAACATTCTATCCATCTTCTCTTCACCTCACATGAAACCCTTAGGCCGGGAGACCGAAGCTCGATACCATGTAATGTCCCTCTTTTTTATAAAAAAATTAAAAAGAAAATAAAATCGATTTGCACATGTAATTTTAAAATGAAATTTTATAAATTGTGCAAATCGAATTAAAAGGGGAAGTTCGACTTCACCTTGAGATAATAAATGAATGTTTTTAAAGGTAAACCAAGTGACTAGGCAAGTCGCATTTTCTGGGAGCATGTAATAATTAATATTTGAGATAAAGTGATTATTCCTAAGCATGGGTTGACCCATATGAGCATCTTTTTAATATCCCTATGCATTTAATATTTGTTGTTGGTGACTTTCAGGCACATTTTTAAATAAGATTTCCTCCTAGATAATGGTGCCAAAGATGCAAAAAAACTTTGGAGGATGTGCAAGCAAAAACTATAAAAGAAGATGTGGTTACTCCTTTTTTGGCATGTTGACGGTTTATGAAACTTATCTTCATGCTTGAAGAAGGGATGTATGCCCACTTATGATCAAAAATAAAAGGTGTTTATTAACACCACCATTTGTGAAGTGTGTGTGCCCATATAAGCTTGAAGTAATAAGTTTTTGCAATCATTTCTCTCTATATATGTAAGGCGCCATTTTTGGGAGAAGATATAAGCTTGCTTTGAGGGTTTGGAGTGTGATTTATGATGAATCTCTTTTATTACATGCTGCTTTGGTTTTTACTTAATGAAATCGACTTGTTTGGGCATGTGCTAAGAGTGTTTGGAGGGGATTTTGAAGTAATTATAAATCTGTTGTTTTAGATTTATTAATTGCAGATCTGGAACTGCATTTATTGACTCTTAAAGTGAAGGAAAAAGTGTTGGAATTGTGTTGCAAATTTTACCCTAACCCTAGCGACTGGGTTTAGGATTTTGGGGGCTGTTTCGAGGGGTTTCTAGTGCAAGAAAAGTTCTGATTTTTATTATGAATAGAAGCTCATAATTTTCCCTTTCTGTTGCACTTGGTTTCAATTCAAAAGAGTTAGTATTTTGGAAGTTATGGATTTTCAAAGTTTAGTTAATTTTCAGCAGTTTTATTTATTATTTTACTTACTGCAAAAAAGTATATTGGAAAAAAAGTATAAATACCAACCTGGATTGCCCATCTCAACCCTCACTTTGGCTCACTCCAACCCTATTTGAGTTGTATTGAAGCTGACACTAGGGTTAGTTGAGGTAAACCTAGGAGGGTTTATCTTCTAAGTTGTTTGTTTTGTAAGTAAATAATAATAAATTATTAATATCTCACAAGGGGATATTACATACCATTCTAATGTCCCTTTACAGGGTTGAAACCAAGAGTAATGGTTTAGCCTAAAACCTAATGAACCAATTCTGAAAATACACCATCAGCCAACAAGCATCAATCTAAAAATGATTGACAATATGCTTTGACTTTATTAAATTAATCAATAATCAGTCCTCTAGGGTGGCGAACTCTCCAGGACTTCACATTGACATTTAACCATGTAATAATAGTTGAAAGTGCTTCTAAATAATTAATTCAACCACCGTAATATTTATCAATCCAAATTACATTAAAAAAATGGAGAAAGTAATCGATTACACCCAGCTGCAATTAATTTAATGACAACAGCAGATCTGAGTACAGTCCATAAAATGAGCTGAAAGTGAGGTCTCCAAAATGCCAAATAAATGATAGATCAACCTTATAATTATGTCAAAATCTGAATATCAACTTGAAATGCCAAAAATGCCCTAGAAGGCATCCAAACACACTCACACCCAAGTCATTTACCCTAAGAGAAGGAGACAAAATGAATGATAAACCCTTGATATTCTTCTCCTTGAGGCCCTAGCTACCTAATCGGTGAGATAATCTTTGTAAAAGTCCTTAACACCGCCAAATTGGAGAGTTTTCATTCTCCAACCTTCAACAAGGAAAGGTTTCATCCTCCTTGCTTTCCACATTAATGTATTTTCGCCCCTTAATGGATTGGAATAAAGCAACCAACTCTAGAACCAAGTAGATAAAATTATATAAGCCAAAAACATGCCCAAAAGGAGCCTATGCGACCCCTTATATATCCTTAAGGTGGCGCCAAGAGTCATTAAGGGAGATTTCCCCAAGACCGACCTCTATTAGAAGATTACTTTATCTTTTAAGCTTGAATTAAAAGCTCTCAACACATTGACCTGCTTTATTGGGAAAAATACAAAGAAAAGTATAATTATTAATTAAAGAGAGTCTAAAATATAATCCAAGGGCTTCCCTTGTTCATCTTCTTCTTGCCCATGGGAAGAAGAATGGGCAAGAAGCCTTCAACTAGATCAATTCGAAAAATGGGACATTACATCACCTCATTAGAATGACTATTAAAAACAAATAGTCTTCCCCACCAAAACTATAGAGATAGCTTCAAATAAGACGTTGTTCCTAGTTTTTCAAAGTGTATGTAAGTCAATTTTCAGCCCTTGCTATACTCACAATTTCCTTTTTCCCATCATATTTCAGTTTCGGAGTTGTTATGTCATGATTATAGGGCTGAGTTTGCAAAAATCAGATTGGGAGCTACCATTAACAGCTATAAACAACAGTGTATTTTCATTTTTTGAAAGCATTCCATCATGGAATAATGAGGAAGGAAGATTACAGTTGAAAGGAGAAAAAAATCAAATTATGATGTGTTATTTTCAGACTTGAACATTCTGTTTTTTTAAAGAAAAATGCATGATTACCGTTGTTTTTGGGACAACATTACTGAAGTGTTGGGAAACCATCATTTGGATGGAAATTATGAGATGGTGTCAAGCCACAGAAGAGAGCTAGCTATCATGTCCATAAGGCATGATAAGGAGAGTTTAAAAGTGTTGTTAAACACTCTTGTTTTCTTTAATATGTTTGCTTCATGTGCAGGTACATCAAAGAAGAAAAAGTTGAGGTTCATTTGAGATCCAAGTACTTACAATTGATTGAGGGCAAGCGATTTTGGGAAGGGAGGATTGTAATGTCCCTTTTTTCCAAATTAATCCAAAATAAAGGATTCCTTGCCTTTCCTCTTTCCAAAGGCAAGCAATGGACGAACAAGGGAAGATCGTGAATCAAAGTTTAGTTCTCTTCATTCATATTTATGTTTTATTTCTATATTTCCTATTCTTAGTAGGTTGGTTGGATTGGAGAGCTTTTAATAAGCTCAAAATAAAGAAATAAGATATTAATGAGGTCGACTAGGTTTCAAAGATACATTGAAGAAGCATAATAAAGATTATAATGACTTATATGGGGACGGCCATGTTCTTTTTAAGCTTGGCGCCAAAGGGGAGGTATAAGGGCGTGTTATGACTTCATTGGCACATCATCTATTTTGGTGAATTGATTCTACTTGGACTTGTGAGTTGGTTGCTCTTGGTTCTTCCACTCTTGGGTGAAAATCCAAGTGAGTGGCATCTTCCTAGAAAGACGTAAACCCTTCTTGTGGTTGGTTAGAGGATGGAAACCCTCCTTCATGGTGTGAGCTTAAAGAATTGTTGCAGATTTGTGGAGAAAGAATCATAATCAGATTTGTATTTGCATTGAGTGGCCTCTCCTAGGTGGAGCGACCTACTTTGGTGTGAAGATTGGTGCCTTGAAGGGCATATATTTGATATTTCACTTCATTTTCAGATTTGCCTCTATTAATAAAGTCGGAATCTACTTTGTTGTGAATTTTGGGGTTTTTAAACCCTCTTTTCATAATTATTTTGGAGTTGTACTTCTGTTGGTTATTATTAATTTTCAATTGAGCATATGCATGTTTTTTGGGTTGAAAACAGTTCTAGAATCTCTCTAAAAGGTTTATAAAAATTGTGGATGCATTGTTAGATGATATTTTTGGGTGAAATTGTGAGTTTTCATATTGTTGTTCCTAAAATCAATTCGTTGTCCAGATCTGGGTTTTATTTCAGTCTGCTGATTTGAAAATCAGATTTGATTGCTTTGGGGTTTGAGTTAATTTTTCTTCCGATTTGTTGACATCAATGATACAGACATAGGCCCTGAACCCATCACTGATTTAATTGACAGATCCAGAGCCGGAAGGACATCTCTCATGCGGGCAATTAAAAGTAGCGGGATTATTCAAGCTTCAAAGCATTTCCAATCACAGCTCAGTTGCCTGAATTTGTTATGGAGTGTGCAAGGTCTTATCATCCTCTTTCCAAAACAATTCGAGATGCTGCAGGAAAGACAATAATCAGGTTGGATGCACAATTTATTAATTATTGTCTGAAGATTCCGACACGGCAGTGGTGATTGCAATTAGCATGTTGGACGCTGGCAATAGATGGGAAAAGCACAAAGCAGATTGCGTAGGCATAATGAATAGCAGATACATGAAGAAGCCTAGAGCTCCATCAAAGTTCCCGAGGACTATTCCACGATCCAATCTGGTGCAGGAAGTTGATGATATTACTAAATTGCTTTGCAGGTTAAACGGAGAAGCCAATACCCATAACTTCCGCTCATGGATGTACGCTTTTGTGAGAACCATTGAGATCAACAGAGCTGATTCCATAATCAATTGGGTGGAGATCATCAGTGACAACATCGGTGAGCAGCTCCGAAGTGTGAGGCGGACGTTCAGACTTCAAAATGACTTCATACCTGGTATATGCAGCAGCCTCGCAGGGTATATTTTCCAAATTGGATAGGCGAGGAGTTTTGTCAAAAGATCCTATTTTTAGTGCTTCCCATAGATGACAGTTCCTAAATGCAACAAAGATTACAAGGTGGTCAACGATGGGTTCTTCTATGAATTCATCTGCAAATTGAATAGTGATCTAAAGATCAGCAAAGTGAGCAAAGAAGCTTGGGAAGTTGTATCCCAGCATGGCTGCATCTTCATCCAATTTGTAGACTTCACATATCTCAAAGTCATTGGTTTTTCAGGAGAACCAGTCAAGTTATTGAGGTATCCAAACAACAAATGGGTCATCATGGAGTTGTGCAAGCAACTTGTGGAGATGCATGACTTACAATCGAAGCGACACAAACCTACAAGTTGCTTTCCGGTCACAGTGGGTTATTACAACTGTCAGAGCATCCATAAAGCTAGGGGAATCGAAGCAGAAATGTTTTCTAGATATGAGCATGAGTTCTTCCCAACACGATTGAACTTTGATCCATATGGGATAGCAAGGAAGACAATATCCCAGGAATATTCGCATGTACCTTCGTTGGAAGACTTTTGGATGAAGTGCAGAAGCGAGTATGAAGTCAGGAAGAAAGATTTCAGTAGGTTATCAACGCAACAAGTGTCTGATTATGGTTTAGCACGGATACTGCAAATCTCGCAAATGATGGGCATGTGGTACTTGACACATATTATCAAATGGGAGGAGATAGAGTTGCTCTTCAAGAAAAGCATAGGTGGTTGTCAGACGATTGAGGAAAGGTCTTCCACAATCCTAGTTAACACCTCAAACTGGTTATTAACGAAGGGTATTGTATGGACGAAGCTTTGATGAATCAGATCACAAGTAACTTTATTGCAGGAGACTCCAACAAAAGGAAGCATGAAGGTGAAAGTAGTAGGAGACCAGAGAAGCTTAAAGTATACAAGAAGTCTCAGAGTACTGGAGAAGGTCAAGTCTACACTAGTGTTAGTACCACTTTCAAACGAAGCTTCTCCGGTGTCAACTCATAGCACTTCAGCAGCCCTTGAACCCCAAACAGATATTGTTATTCCTCCATTGAATCTAGCATCATTTGTATTTGCTCCTCAACCACTCAGATCTTCACCTCCCCCTGCAGAGAAGCTGAAAGCACAGATGGCAAAGTTTGAAAAATCATTGTCTTTGGACAATTCAGAGGATGGCAACCACAACACTGTGGCAAATTCGGATGTAGCAGAGTCTAAACATGAGAGGGTGGTACACTCAGTGACTTCTCATTCCCCGAGAAGCAATTTTTCATCATGGTTGGCTTTGCAGACAATTCCAGAAGCCAGAGAGGAGATCAACCTAAAAGAGCATGACTTGCAGCTACTCCTGAGTTTGGGCGGAAAGGATAGAAGACCTAAAGTTGCCAAGGTAACTTCAAGGTTGATTATTGAAGAATCAAGGCATAAGTTCGCCGAGTTGATGAGTTCAAAGCAGAGGGAAAACAAGGGAGAGCTCACGGCGGCGAGATATCTCGGTAACAAAGTGTCATTGGGTGGACTACCACGAAGGATTAAAGCAAGATACACAGACACTAATAAATGCTTTATTCCTCAAGTTGGACAAAGAGAAGGCAGAGAAAACCAAACTTCAAGAGCAAGTTTCCCAGTTGTGTGAAATCATTGCTAAGGTTGCCAAACCTTCCTCTCAGCCAGTTTTAGCACATGAGCAGGTGAGCAATCATCTGATTGAAGAGGTGGAGGATGCAGACAATCAAGTCACGGCTATTAATGAATGGAAAAGCCAAATCATTCACCAAGCTTCAAAACAACTCAAGGAGGTACCAGCTAGTCTGGAAGTTATGAAAGGTGCATTATCTCAGCTGAAGCAACTAATGACAAGCATAGTGGATGAGAATACAGTGGCTGAAAGTAACCTGGACATTTTGGTTAAAATAAATAAGTTGTCGGAGGAAGTTTTGATTGCGGAACAACTTGTGCTCGATGGGTGATTGAAAAGGACAAGCAACGTGAGTTTGCAGTTCCTTTCTACATGGAGATTCTCAAGCTTATGCTGAAAAGAATGTGGTTGCTTGAGGATAGGATATTGTCATTGCCAAGCAATATAGTTGCTTTCACCGAGGAGGAAGTAGTTGGGGATGTTTCTTCCTGCAGAAGAACCATTCCAGACAAGATGCCTGCTTCTCTTGAAGGGTTGTTTTTGATGGTTCAGGAGAGGATTGATAGAGTTGTCAAGACTTTCACGTTGAATTCAATCAACAAGCTGATAACACTTCAATCGGATATTAAAGAGTTTGGGCCTAGTTTGAAGGAAGTGGAAGTAAACATTGACATTTTGTCCAAAGGATTGTTGCAGTTCAGGACCGAGAAAGAGGTTGTTGCTAAAACAGATGGGAAATTGCTGAATTATATGTTTGACAAGTATATTCAATATCAGAACAAGAAGAAAGCGTAGAGTGTAACATTTGGCAGATCTCCTTTCTTCTCTTCTTTCTCTTATTCCTTATGTTCCCGGATGAAATTGTAAGATTAAAGTTATTGGTTTAAAAGTCATTACTTTAAGTTATTTGGAAAAGTTCTCTAAGCTAAGTGGCAGATGTGCACAACTTTGGCTTAACCCCCAGATGAATGTCACTTAAAGATGAATTCTAGGAGAGAGATTGTCAGATGTTCCCTTTACAACTTCTGCATGTTCTAGTTCAGTTGTAGTTTCCATTTGTAATTTCCCCTCTATACACTATAAATAGAAGAAGAGCTTACGGTTAAAAAAAGAATTTGTAATCAGCATTCTTGTGTTCCAAACTTTGAGTTGAAGCCCTTGATATTTTTCTAAAAGCTAAGGAATTGAAAGGAGACAGATTTCCGAAGAACTTTGCGTCAACGGTGCATTTGTTTCTTGTTTCTGTATAGATCTTTGCATAAACTTTGTGTTATCTTAGATCTGGATCCAAAACTTTTCTTTGCTTTAAATTCTGTATTTCAAGATCTATTTGTTTTGTCTATGTGCATGTGACCAACTCTGCAAACTATTGGTTAGATTGCACATCTTCTTTCCTTCTCATATTTAATTATTTCCCCTCTTCTGCACATATTTCTTACAACTGCTTACTTGCTGCAAAATTGTCTAGCTATGGTACATGAGCTACGCGGTTAAAGTAAAACCAACAGATAGATATTAGAAAATATAGCGACAAAATCTTGCATGGGAGCCTCAGGTAAATGAGGGAGATTTATCTCATGGTATTGCCTAGATTTTCGGATGTGTAGAAAATCTAGCCAACAGCCACCACTCATATTGGTATAGTCCCCTTATGGACTACCGATTAGGAACAACCATCAAGCGTTGCGTTATGAGAAATGGAGGAAAACAGTGTTGGAACTCGAAGGATACCACAAACCGGGGAATAAGACATGGGCTAATTTTGCCAACGAATACAACTGTAGCAAAATTGTAGAAAATTTGAATAACAATCGATGAATTTGTAGCATGAGGACATGTTAATCCTTAAGTATGGGGGAGTGATGAGCCTTTAGAAATCCATATTCCAAGCCCCATTTTTGCTACTATTTCCATCTTACCTTGTATAAAAACTAATAGTAGTCTTATTATAAATGAAACTTTTGTTTGACTAAAAGATGTGTTTTGAGCATGTGTCTTGGATATTTTCTATCTTTTATATGCTTTCTTTATTTGTTGATATAAATTGATTTTGGTGCTAACATATGTAAATGGAAGGATATAGAAGTTGTATGAGCGCACAACTCACCCAAATCAAGCGCAGGACTCACCAATCAAGCACAAGACTCACATGGTCGGCCACAGTCGCACAATTCGTGGAATTGCCTATTCAGCACCAAATCCATCATGGAACCCGATCTTCTTAGGTGGCAACCACTTCTTTTCGACATGGAATTCGACTAGCTAACACAGTTTAAACAATGCATTAAAGATTTAGCTGGCAACAACCAGTCCTAATTTCATGGAATCATCCACTTCACGAGGAACATGATTGCTTTGAATTCATCTAACTCCTAAAGATCACTAGACCCAGTCAAGTACCATTTATGGAACTCCTCCATCAAGAAGACAAGTTCGAATGGGAATCTACAAGCACACATGTACATTTGACATGACAAACTACCAATTCCATGATTGTTCTATTATAAATCTACTTAGTTAATTCTTGCATGTATTTTTAGTATAATAAATTCTATTTAAAGGGGAAACTTTGTTTCCTAATAGGAAGAGGACTCTGCCTAATCTATATAAGGCAGGATCATTATAGAATAAAGGGTTCGACTTTTAAGAAAGGATAGAAAGAGTATTGTAAACTGAACTATTGATAAATAAAGAGCATGCTTGGGATAAGTTGTGTTTTCTTGAGTAGACATTAACAATCGGATCAGAGGGAAGGAGCAAGGGTCACTCCTCTCCAATGTGAAGGGAACTTTTATTTATTTCTTGTTAAGTTATTCTAATTTGCTTTACTTCTAGTATTAGTACGTTTCATTTACCCGGATTGTATTTTCATTCCTACATGTTTTTTTTTGTGATCGAAGAGTTAGAAGTATTGTCCCTGTTATTACCAGTTTCAATAAGTTTAGAATAGATCATTTAATTACCACAATTGTGTTATTTTTCGTTTGATTTAGTTTACATGCTCAATACGTTCCAAATCGTCTCTTCATTGCAAACAACCTTGGACACCGCACTAGGATTGATAGATTTTAAATTGTTAAAATATGAGTATCAACGAAGCTTGCCACATATGAGCTATATAAGGGGTTTGCTTGGCTTGAACAAGATTATGTATTTTTGGGATCTTGATATTTTCTTGGAGTTGGAGCACACTTTGCCTCTTTCTCTCATACATTGAGGACATAAACCCTCATTGGATCCTATTTGGGACGAAAACCCAGCCAACTTGACTCGTGTAGATAAACTATTAAAAAGAATGCAAATTCTCATGAAAATAACTGAAAAATATGACAATCAGTTCCCTTGTTCACATCCTTCTTGCCCCGGGAAGTGGAAAGGACTTGAAGTCTCCAAAACGAACTAGCTTGGAAAAGGGGACATTGCAATTTAATAGGCTTTCATCTTGTAATGATTTACAGCTTGCAACTGACATTTTAAGAGTACTTAGCGATACCAACATCCAAGCTAGGTACATCAACACATTGATGGATGAGTCGTGACATGCCTACTTTGAGAAAGGAAATTAGCAAACACATGGGATTTTCTTCTGAAAAATAGTAATAGAGGATTTACCATCTAGAAAGAACCTTGAATGGCTCGCATTTAGCCATATTGTTTTGAGTGATTCTTAATGTACACGCTCATTTTGGAAGCACTCATGACAAGGTAGTTGTTTTTGGTCCCATAGACTAATTTATTCTAAGTGGATGTTATTAAAATTCTTCTCCTCCTCATTTTAAAAGGCCTTGATTTAAGAGTCTCTATAGCCATTTCACTTGAAAATCCTAGAGAGATGAGACCTTTCTTGTTCAAAGTGCTCTTTGTCAGAAGTTCATAAACTTTATTGGCTAGGGTTATGTGAATTTCAGTCTTTTGTAAGGGACAATGGTGAGAATTCGCTTGGAAATATAGGTTGGTATGTTTCTTTTTCTCTACACATTCCTAGTTAGTAAGCCATCATCTTTTCTTTCAATAGGCACGCCAAGAAAAGGAAGACACATTCTGTGTAAGCTACATTTTCAGGTCTTGGAGTTCTTTTAACAATGCTAATTGCTATTGTAACTTGTACTTTGAGTCTTATTGACCAGTTTTGGTTGCATGTGGACATTAATATATTTCTATTTCTACACACCGGTTGTCATTTACATTTGCTTCCGCTATAATACACTTAATTTTCTATTTTAATTTGTTGTCTCCTGAGTTGTTCCTAGGATCTGGGCCACCATCGTACATTGCTCAATTTAGTTATTATATGACACATAAAACATTAATCTAGTTAAAAACAATTAAAAAAGAATATTGTCTTATAATTTGGATTGCAATGAGTCACTATTCAAATATTCTAGTAACGGTCAGTGTGAAAATATCAAAATAATTTCTAGAAACTAGTTTGTTTATAGTTGAGAACTACAGAAAGGAAGTAGTATCGTTCAGTGCCTCACATGTTCAAGATATGGTCACCTGACTGAATGACCGTAATCTTTACGAAGTCCTTCACTGAAGGATATAGCTTAAGTAAATCTTCATAAACAAAGTCATGCAATTCTGCAGCGAACTCTACTCCTGTGGGCCCACCACCAACAATTACAAAATGAAGTGTCTTTTCTCTTTCTTCGTTGTTTAAATGAGGCAAGCATGCTCTCTCAAAACAATCCACTATACTTCCACGTATCCTTTGAGCATCCTCCACTTCCTGCATACATTAAAATGCATGTAAAATTCTTTAATTAGGACACTTCAACAGAAAAAAAAACACATTATGCTGGCAAAAAGAAATCTACTGGGGGATCACTAAAGATTCCTTCTAGGATATACATCCCCAATTGTTTGTCTTTTAGATACGGGCATCATCTTTCCTAATGCAACAAGAAGTCAAAAGCAGGAAGCACCTTCAAAAATGGCAGTGTTCAACTACCCTGGAGTATTAAATGTGTTTGATCTAGCTCCAACTGTAATAATCAGGTAATCATAATCTAGGGAAAAATCATCCTTCTCTTTGCTGATATCAATATTAGCATGACAACGAATTTTTTTGTGTTTGGAATCTATCTCCAGGCACTCTGCTTCCCAGAATCTCACATCTTCCTTCTTCTGTTAAAACAGAAAACAAACACTTTTTGGTAAAAGTATAATCACGTCAACCTCTAGTAGTTATTAAAGCTTCACCCTGTAATTTTTTTCTGAAGTACTTTCATGGTAATTGTATAATCACATTAAAATATAGCAGGTATTAGATTATTGTCTTTATAAACATCAAGACTCAAGAACATTAAGATTCACAAACCATAGGTTGAGAGAACCTAATAAAATTCCACACAATTACAAAATCTGGGAAGGAAGCAGAAGTGAGAAAAAACACACACACATTCAATTAAGTCTCATATTTCCCATCTGCCGAGTGATTCAACATACAAACCATATGCTAATGATTCGCTTTTTTGCTCCCATTGCCAGAATCTGTCTAGTTTATTTACTATTATATTTTACAGATTAATGAAATACTATCAAAAGCTATGATGCCTGTATGTCTGTAAAATCTGTGGTTGTAACTATGTAGGCAGTTAAAAGTCCTTATGTTGCCATGTTTACTTCTGGTTATCACTCTCTCAGCTGCCAAAAAGGGCAAACCCATTCTGCTCTTTGTATACTAGAAAATAAGATTCGTTTTGACCAAAAAGTAATATGAGTGCTTCATAGTATTTTACTTTTTAAAAACTCCTATTTTTCTACTAAATCAAAGACTTGTTAGCATATGGATTTGCACGCATGCAAATGACATGCAACAGTGTGGGAATGAAGTCCCTCCTCAATGAAGGTGAGGCTGCCTTTATTGAAAACCAAAACTGTATTTACATCTGTACATTCAAAATTGTATGTGGGGGGTGTTTTGGAACATCAATGGAAAGAAAAGTGAATGAAGGAGATGAAGTGGAATGAAGGAAAGGAGTGGAATAGAATGAACTGAAAGAACATGCAAGAGTTAGGTAAAAACAGAGCCTAATATTGCATGAAGAAGAAAGGTGAATAACCAACACAAATAAAATGGAGTTTGAGTTAGTTAAACAAGAACGTGTAAAAGGGAACACACATGAGCAAGTAGACAATCAGAGCTTGATCACTGTGAACTAGAACAACTGATTACTAATGTTGACAATAAGATCAAAGATAATATTTGCATGCAAAATTCAAACACCTAACATCTAATGAACATAAGAACACCAAATGTTACAAGAGACAATGAATGAGACACAAAGTTCTTATTCTATTAACTCCAAAATGTTTTTTACAAAGAACACAAAGTTTCTTCCTGAAACAAAGCTTGCACAAAAGTATTTTATTCTCCTCTCTCAAAGTCACCCTTACAAATGAGCCCCTCACTTCCTTTTATAACCCAAAAGTTGGTTACAAAGTAGTTAGGGTTTTAAATGCACATTAAATAGGGCATTTAAGTGACTTTGACTTTTTCAACCAACTTTTAAAAAGTGACTAAAAATAGAAACCACTTAAGTTAAAAAGTCATTTAAGGAAAAATACATAAATAAAAGAAATGGGTACATGTGGACCCCACTTAAATGACTTGTATGCACACGTAGACATCCTAGTCAGCAATGTGCCACCCAGATCAAGACACCTAGGATCAGTGCCTTATCCATTGGGCCAAGAGTCCGCCTATCCCGATCGTACGGGAATGAACTCATTGATTGTGCTCTGCAATCCTCCAAATGACAAGAGTGTTGAGCTTGAAACTTGAGCAATTCATCCACCCTCTATCTGAGCAATATCCTGGTGTGAGAATATTTGTCTTCATTCGTATTCATATTCACAATTCTCCACATGCTCGAAAGTACCTTTCCATGGTGAATTATTCATTTGTCACGAGATCAGTAGTCGTTACGCCACCTTGGTTTATCGAATCCAACACGGTCTTTCGCCATTGAAAAGATCTCCAAGAGCCAAAATTGCAATTCACCTCCTGGAGTTATGTCTTTTGTCTTTGTCACCATCCCGAAGTGTTGGCATTCTAATTCACTCACGATCGTCCAATTCGAGAACAGAACAACTTAAAGACTGGCCGATGAAGTATTGTGCACGCTGCTAACTGAGAGCTGACATGGACACACTTGAATGATGTGACCTTGCTTGATGATCCACACAATTGCACCTGTTGTTGGTCTTGGTTTGTCGATGAATAGATCCGCCACAATGATCAAGTGAAAAATTGATGTAGACAAGATTCTCCCATTATCGATCTCTGTCGATAACAATGACTTTTGACTCTGAAGAGACCAATGTCAATAGCTATGACTTATACCGCATAATGAGGAAGTTAGGGGATGCTTTCGTTTCGGAGCCATTGGAGTTGAATCGCCACACTATGCAGGTTTCGTGGTGCATCCATGCAAGTGATGACCAATTTAGAACAAGCGTCAGGAAAATTGTGACTCGCTTTCGGTTGATATGCGATCGCAAAATCAACCTATGTTAATGTGTCCCAAGTTGGTATCGACGATGTTCTCATACTTTGAATGGAGCGTTGAGGTAAGTAGAGTGCCCTGAAACCTATACCGCAACATCATTTTGTTTGGGAATGACATGACTGTGACAAAAGCGTGATTTCCCGGCTATTACTTCCATCTTACAAAACTGCATAAATCGCCTATAAAACTGCCTAGGGAAAAATAACAAACCTTGTCCTGAGAAGTTCTCACTGCATAAGGAAGTATATGAAGGTGGAAAGAACTGAACGAAACAATTATTTTCTCTTGACAACCATTTGGGTTCAAAATATCAACTCGTGAAGTGAGTCACCTTGACAGGCTGAAAAATGTGTGCACACAAATCAAGCAAACTGCATTTTATTTGACCCCGCGAAAAATATCAAACGAAGCGTTGTACATTTGAATTTTTGCAAATAAGTACATGAATGTGGGAAGAATTCAACTAACTAAACCGTTTCTCTTTACGATCGTCTGGGCTCAAGATACGAATTCTGAAAGTAGGTCTTCCGCCAAGCTGAAATTGCGCGCGGCAAAAACAAGGAAACTGGGTTTTTCTCGGGTTCGTGAAAAATATCAAATGAGGTGCTGCGCATTTGAAATTTGGCAAATGAGTATACGAAGATGAGGGGAATTCAACGAACCAAACTTTTCTTCGCGACGATCGTCTGACTTCGAGATATAGAGCTCGAAATCGATTACTTCGACAGATAGAATCCGCGTCACATTCTTTGCGCATCTATCGTTTTTTTTTTTTAATTAAATTCATGTTTCTTGCAAATGCGTGATATTTTGTTTTGGCTTTGGCTTGCTTCCTTCACTGCATGTGTGAAAGTTTATTTTCTCCTTTTTTACCAATGTGTGGCCTGTGTGGGCTTTGAACCAGTTCTTCCTTGTCTTTTGCGTGGGAAATGTCTGATTTTAATGAATGTGTGGAGATTTGAAAGAATGCATTGAAACCCTTTTTTTAATTTAAAAACTATTCTTCTTTCCTTATGCGTGGAAAAGAAAAGATTGCTGGGCACGGATTTGCTTTTTTTTTTTATTTGGCATTCTTTATGCTGGGCGCCTTTGTGCAAAACTCATTGACCAATGTATGCGTGGAATCTTCTTGTCTTCAGCTGTCTTTTTCTCCTCCCAAGGCGCTGAGTTTGTTATCTTCTTCCTTATGCCGGCTGCGTGTGGAGTGTGGACTGTGTGCTATTCCTTTTGTTTTTATTTAAAAACTATTCCTTTCCACCTTCATGCGCTGTCCTCCTTCCATAGCTGCGTGGAGAATGAATCTTTGGTCTTTTGACTTTGAAAAAGATTTCAAAACTGTTTTATATTTCTTCTAATACCTGCGCGTATGGAAAACTTTGTTTTGTTTTATATATCAAACTTCCTTTTTAAAATCTGTTCCTTATTCTCCACATGCGTGGAAAGAAAAGAATTTCTTGTTTTATTTGAAACTCCTCCCACAGCTGCGTGGCTTTTCTCAAAAACTGTTCTTGCCTTCCCGAAGAATGAGTGGAATGTTTGAAATGTTTTAGAGTTTCCTCTTTGGCTGGTGCGTGGCAAGTTTTGGTGGGGCGGCCTGCCTTGTTTTCTTGTTAGCTGTCCCTTTCTCCTCCCAGGCGTGTGGAAGATTAAATCTTGTTTTCTTCTGCTAAAAACAAAATAAATACTCCTTTCCTTCTAGCTGGGCGCTGAAACTGGTCTTTCTTTAATTTTCTTGTTGAAAAACCTTCTCCAACAGGCCAATGCGTGGTCTTCCTTCAGCTGTTCTTTGTTGTTTTCAAACACTGTTCCTCTCTCCTAATACCTGCGTGGAAATTTGCTGTCCTCCTCTGGCTAGTATTTGTTTAGATTTTGATAAAACCTCCTTTGCATGCACAACTGATATTTCTTCCTTCACAATGGCGTGAGTTTCTCTTGCATGATGCTGACAAAATATTATGTCTTCTGAAGAAATAAGAAGCAATTGAAAGCTTCGCATCGACTTTTTCCAACGGGTTTGATGGAGGAAGTTACGGGAATTAATCTAACTTCCTCTCTTCCCGGGTAGTGGCTTAAGTGCCAGGGGAAATGGGGAAAGCAACGGACAATTGCCAACGGGAATGGCAAAATGGGTTGGCAATCCCCGTCCAATTTCCCCATGTGGGAAATTGGGGAATTTTATGCCTGTTTGCCAATCCATGATTTGGCAATTGGCAGAGGAAAACCCACGTGTGGAAAAATTGAAGGAAATTGCCGGAAAGTGGAAATCCGGGTTCGGGAAGCCAACCCAACAGTTGGAAACGAAAGCTTACTTCCCCGGCACTAAAACTTGTCGAATGAACTTTAATTTATATTTATTTAATTAAATACTCCTTAAGTGATTTTTTAAAAATTAATTTAATCAAACAAGGAGCAATTAATTAATTAAATATTAATTAATTATTTTAATGTATTTTAACGCGTTTTAAAGCCTGGCGGGAAGAGTTCTCGCCGAAAATCGAAACGAAGACCAAAACGATCACAAAAATAAGACGATCGCGATGAGTCCAATGAACCACGCAAAGTAACACTTTTCAAATTTTTCTAATTTTTCAGTTTTTAATTATTTTTAACAATTTTGCGAAGTCAAAATTGGGCGATAACAGACTCAAAAAGTATACCATGTATCTTAGATGAATCCCACACAAAGTATTCAAGTAAACATTTTTCTTGGAATTGGCCATTAATAAAACAATGTACAATTTGCAAAAACAGTACTACGAGCATCTATATCTACAAGAAACTCCTTATAATACCCATCATCTTTCATGTCAAACCTTTTCGTGGAAAAATCCTTGTAGTATCAACACAAAGTTACTTTGAGAAAAGGTTAAATGAACATAAAAACAAGGCTTCTAGTCAAGAAGAGAGTTTAAGGAAATTTAAATGAAACAAAGAAGAAATAAAGAAGAAAGGCTCCCAAACTTAGTCCAAGTGGTAAATAAAGAAAAGATAGAAGAAATGATAATAATGTCCACGAATGACCAAAGGTTGGGGATTCAAGAATACATCCGATTACAATAGAAAGCACTAGGGTAAAAGGACCCTAGGATCAAAGACTAACTAAAATACTGAAAATAAACAAGGAGGGGTTAATCCAAAGCGGAAAGCCCCAACCCCGGGGTTAAGGTACCAATTCAAATAGCCATGTGGGAGGAGCAAGAACCCCCAAAGAGTAGGGAGTGATGAAAGTCAAAAGAACTGGATACTAGTCCCATCAAACATCTCTAACCATGTCCGAGGACAGAGCAATGCTATTCACCAAATTGTAGAACATCCGAGTCAGTATGGGACTCTATGTGGAGATTTAATCAGCGGAAATGGAATTTTGGTGACACGAAATACAAGAAATACGAAACCCGAGTAGTTCATTCAATCCTGTCCCTTGTTCGTGTGGTCTACCATACAATGGAAAGATGAGCAGGTCAACTCGGACAAGAATAGGTGAACACAGAGCGAACTCCGTCGCAACATAATGAATAAGGTAGCATGAGAGACATCGGCTGCCACCACACACCATACTTGCATTGAAAAGACACTTCTCATTGCAAATGAAGATGAAGATCACAACACCAAACACCAACTTAGGGAGGAAATGGAAATTTAAAAAGGATCCAAACAATTTGGATTAGGGATTATGGCTAGAGCTTAAGCCAATCTTCGCGACAAGGCACAACCCAATTATTAATTGATTATGTTATTTAATAAGGCCTTTCATCCACAAACTCGTAATGCCCCTTTCCGGGCTGAGCTGAAAGAAAAAGAGAAATAGCACCAACCCAAATCAAAACAAACTGAAATTTATAACAGCAACCTACAGCAGTCTGAAATCTTATGACAGCAAGAGGGAAATTGCAATTATTCACCACCAATACCACGTTTACACCATCCAAAGCATGTAGGAAATAATTATTATTATTTTAGAGCAAGTACCAACCAAGAACTGAATTTTTAGAACCCTAGCTGAAGTATAATAATTAATTTTGCAACAGCAGCGAACCCACTTACAAAAATGGCTGGAAATAATGATTCCAAGCTAAGTAGCCAATACGTTTTGGATACGGGAGCGGGTACGGAGTATCCGATACAAGGAAATCGCAAAAAAAGAATTGACCCTGGATACGGCATAGGATATAGTAGTACAAAAACTATATAAAAATTAAAAAATATATAAATTTCAGCCTTCTAAATAGGAATTAAGTTATTAACCACATATTATGCATATGAAAGACAATATAAAAGACAAGTTATAAGCTAAATAAATGAATAACCAACCACAACAAACAAGCTAGGATACCAATAAAACTTAGAAATTTAAAAGCTTAAAGGTTAAAATTAAAATACTTAAATCGAACACAATGTGAATATCATGAATGTCATAATATATTAAATTCAATCATAGATCAATATTCAAAGTTCAAACTATCTTTCTTTGTCAATATTCATCATATTCCTCTTCGTCAAGAGGATCAAGATCAGTGGCATCATCATCATTACGTGGTTCATTAGAACCACATGGGCTCAAACCACTCGCACTAGGGCCACTGCCAGTTGCACCCCCTTGTGCATGTAGGTCTCGTGGTGCCACAAAACTCCCTTCATCATCATATGCTCCATGGTGGGAAATGGAAGCATCCAAGTCAACTATCTCTGGATCAATGTCCGAATGTCTTGTTAACCCTTCCTTGTACTCCGGTTGCTTGTGGGATAAAAGGCGCAAGTTAGAATGTATGTATACCAAATCTTTAGCCCTTTTAGCCCCCAACCTATTGCGCTTCTATGAGTGGATGAAACTATATGTACTCCAGTTGCGCTCAGAGGAAGATGAACTCTGCAACCTATTAAGGCAACCCAAACTTCAAAGTCGATGCAAAGTTTAACATCAAACTCAAACACTCAAACTTAAATTTTAAAAAACTAAAAGAAAAGAGAATAAAAAAATTAAAAACTTACATGTGCAAGACCTTGATTGCAAGAGGTTGTAAGTAAACCGATGCATGACCATGGAGGTACCACCACATATGAGCATCCATCTTGTATTTGCTCCAAAGAGCGAGAAGGCTATGACCTATTTTTGCTATGAAATTGCCAAACTCTACCATAACCTGGTCTTGGGCCTCAGGATCAGGGAAGAGCCTAGCCAATGCCGCCATATATCCCTCACTAACTTTCGCATCCCTATATGGTGCTACCCTCCCTGCAAAAAAAGGATCTTTGCGCTATAAAATCTAGGAGTCGATGCAAAAGCTAGTAAATGTAATGGGGTGGTCATTCTGTTTCACCACTCAATGAGGATTGTCTTCACTTGTTTGAAAAATATTTCTTTGGGATCTTGTTCTTTTGCATTTATGACGGCTTTTATCTTCTCACTCATTGAGTAGAGGCCGTCATATATATCTCCTGAGACATGGCTGGTCCGTGTCGAGTAAACCGGATCGTGCTCATAATGGGCTCTGTAAAACTCAACAAATAAGCCACTCTATCCCACCAAGAGTCTTCTAAGATCATGTTCTTCACTTTTTGAGCCTATTGAGTGTTTGATTGCCTCCATACGAGACCAAAAATTGAAGGTTACCATCCTCATGAATGCCTCTCGCACCTTCACAAGTTGTCTCAAGACGATTGTGTGTGATGCAAACCAAGTCTCACCTACCTAATAAGAATGAGGACCAAAAATTAAAAATAAAATTGAAAACTAAAAGAATACTAAAAACTTATATTTAAATTAGAATTTGTATGACTTTGTCGTTTGTTGCCCCTCCATGGGGAGAGCACTGTAAAGAAGTAATTTGTGGAGTAGTCGTCTGTCTAGAAGAGGGCAGAAGAGACTAGAGAGACTCATCCCGAAGCCTAAGGGTCTCATGCAGATAAAGAGCAAGGCACCTCTGGTCATAGTATCTGAAAAATTCAGTGAAGGTAGGACGCTCTTTGAACAAGCAATGGAATCTCCCTCTGATCTCGTAATAGATGGGGCACCGAAAGATGAAGTGTTCCTCCGTCTCGACCTCCTGGAGGGAAAAGAACTGGAAAATTTGCTCGCAGCATAGCGGTCAACTGATGACACTCAACATGGAGCTTGTGAGAGCCATCTCTGAACTAACCTAGGGAGATGCGAAGGGCATGCATCCAATGTCGAGAGATATACTGGGGTCAAGAAATAATCCCATTATTGACTACAAGAAAATGCTCAGCATAGAAGGCCATCTTCGGCCATAACCCACCTGGGGGTTAATCCAAGTGCACTGAATGAACTACTTCTAAATATCGTCTCTGATGATTTTGTTCAGATCCTACTTGCCCGGAAGGAGGTGGGCGGGGGTGTCCAAAGAATAACTGTATGGTGGGATGTGGCCTATTTGTATACCAATAGACCCAAGTAGTCGTGAAACTCGGCATACCAACAACGGGATCGACCCGAGTGATCAATTGAGGCAATGGCCTGCGATGAGCAGTAAGCAAGGTAAGGGTACCTATTTCGTCCCCAAAGAAGGGAATCCACTAGCCTTCGAATCCAATGTAGGAAAGAAATGATGTAGAAAATTGAGTCCATCCTATGGGACGAGCGTTGAACTCTGTAAGGATGACATTGTGGGGAACCGTCTCCTTGCATCTGATAATACGCCTGAGGAGGATTTGAACTCTCTCCACTGCAGCCCAATCAGACTCCAAGAGGGATGGACCCCAAACCTTCGAGCCATAAAGAACCATGGGCCTAACAAGGGAGTCCGAAAGGGAAAGTTTTGACGGAATATCCTGGAAGTGATGACGGAAGCACTGTCTCTCCAAGATTGCCAATGAACCATAGCCTTTGTGTAATGTCCCCACTTTCCTAGTCGATCACTCAGATGATGAGATTTGCCTATTATCCATCTCCGTAGGTAAATTCAGTGGATAGGAGATGATTCCCGTGGCATGAGATGTTTTTCCGCACTTGAGTCGGGCACCAAAATGGTTTATTTAATGAGCAAATTATATTATTTTAATTAAAGTGACTTTATTAAGTGGGGTTACAAAGTTACTTTATAACGTCATATTATTAAGTCGAAAAAGTGACTTTATAATATTTAATTATGACGTTAAGTGGAATTTTATTTTTATAAAGTGGAATTAGTATAATTCCACACTTGGGCGCCCCCTTTGGAATTGAAAGGCAAATAAAATAAAATTAAAGGTGGTTTGGATTCCAGGGTTTGGGTTTTTATAAAAAGTGTTCATTCGTTTATTTGGAGAGGATCATCTATCATTTTCAAAGACAATTTCAGAGCAGCTCATGCTTATTATTTTTTGAGGACGAAACCCCTTGGAGGATTGTGGATTGGACAAAAACCCAATTCATATTGTGGGAGATTCATTCAAGATTTCCATTTGTGCTTCATTGAAGGATTCAATCAATTGCAATAGCTGTTGTATTATTGCAATTCTGAGAGCTAGCTAATTGGGTGCAATAGCTGATGTATTATTGCATCTTATTGAGAAGATTATTGAGTTGCAACAGCTGAGGTATTGTTGCAAATATCATTTCTTTTGGCACGGCAGCTAATGTATTGTTGTGATTCAATCGAAGGAAGTATTGAAGATATTTTCAGTTGTTTTGTGGGCAATATTGAGTATCAATTTAGTCATGGGGGACGATCTAATGATCAGAGTGTGTGAGCAATAAACAGAAGGAAATTTGTGCAGCATCATCTCAAAATCGTGGCATCCAAGCAGGTCTATCAGCTAAGAGGAGGTCAATCATTTGTTGCATATCAGGTTCTTCTATTTCATATCATTTTTATAGGCTACATTGCATTGTATTAGTTGCTGCCATATAGTGGTTGTAGTTGCATGAATATTTGGTATAGGACATTGTAGCAACATTCATTCATGATTCGATGTAAGCCAAGAGTCTTGGCATTGCACTCAGATTGTAAACAGCATTTGATAAGATTGAAATAAGTCTATGCATTCAATAAAGGAGAAATAAGGTTGCACAACAAATGTTTGTCAATATGTCATTGTTGTAGTTACTTATTTCAGTTCATATTCAATCAATAGTTTACATGGCAAATGTTTGTAATAATGTCCACTAAGTTGTAGGTGCATTTCTCATGTCATTTCAGTCATATATTGATTGCATATAGTTGTAGCATTGCGTTCCCTTTATTTCAGTCATTTAAATTACTTCTTGCAAGTCCTTTGCAATCATCAAAACAAACCAAAACACCAAATGAAGAAACTACAACAGCAAGTACAGACTTGCAAGCCAAGTGTTTGACAATATTCCTTGGAGCTCAAATCACCAAAACAGGGTCGGATTTTCAAGGGATACTTCACTTTGTTAACCCGAGGTTGGAGTGTTGATCATAAACTGAAGCGAGGTCAAGAGAAAAGCACTCAAGTAAGTGTAAGAGCTGGTGATCTCAAGCTCCTCTCCCTTGTACAAGAAATGAAAATCAAATGTCTTCAGAGTATTGAATATCATAATTTTGGCCTTACCCGTGTTGATTGTCGGTTGTTTGCATGGGTCACAAACGAGGGCTAAAGACCCCAGCTTGCTCTCTGCAGACCTTTCGCCGAGGAGGCAAGGACTACATCGTCCACAAAGAGAAGAATATAGATCAGAACCTGGTGGAGAAGACAACCATCCCCCTCCTGGATGTGATCCCTAAGGAAATCCTCTAACTCATCCATGTAGATACTGAACAAGGTAGGAGACAGAGGACAACCCTGCTTGACCCCAATGGTGCTCTTGATGAAGTTCGAGAACCCAAAAACAATGCGTAGACGGCCTAGAACCTCCTCATAGAGGTGCATGATGGCAGCTAACAGAGTCTCGGAGATGCCAATCTCTCTGAGCCTCTAGAAGAGAGCTTCCTGCAGAACAGAGTCAAAGGCCTTCCGAAGGTCGACAAAGCAACAAAAGACCTTGGAAGAGCGATGGCGTGCCTCCTCAATGATGGCCCAAAGAGTGAGGATGTGGTCAATGGTCTGGTAGGTTGGCCGAAATCACGTTTGTCCTCTAGCTCTGCAGTGGTTCTGGTCCAAAAATTCTGAGAGTTACATGTGAAGTACAGTAGCATAAAGCTTGGCGAATGTGTGACCCACCATGATTGTTCTGTAATTGTTTGGGTCAAAGGTAGGACCTGATTTGTGTCTGGGATGAATATGTTGGAAATATTGTCATTGATGTCAAAGGCTTAGTCGTTGATGTATTTGGTTAACGGAATCGTGTAACGGAAGCTAACAGAACTACTGACGGATGTTGACGGAAATGGTAGAAAGTAACAGAAATAACCAGTAGTATAGAAGGGTAGAAAACGAAAGTTTAAATACATGAAAATAAGCGTTTTTGCATAAGGATTATCATGGTATAAGCGAGATATACACACTGTACATAGGAGAGAGATATCAACATTTTAAGGTGTTCATATGCCATGTTTTATGGTGAAAAAGAAGATTCAATGATGGTGGCGGTGGATTTGTCTAAAGAGGGGCAGCGCTCCTATCAAGGGTTAATTGCATTGTTTAATGTGCATTTAATAATTGTTATGGGTTGCATTAATTATGTAATGTCCCATTTCCTCGCCACAGCCCCGAGGGCGATTCGAGTTCTAACCCTAGTCATGTCCAAGGGGTTACGAACACTATGAGCTATTGCATATGAATATCTCGTCCAGTTGTTATAATTTTCCATTGACAGGATTATAAAGTGCTTTCGAAGGGACTAGATGTTATGTTTTATCGTTGGAAGGGGCCACTTAACTCCTAATGTTCTAATTTTGCATTGGGGTCACCTTTTTGGACCATGGCGACTTGAAAAGGAAAAAGTAACTTTAAGTTACTTTATTATTTTGGTCTTCCCTAGGGGAAAATGCGACTTGGGATTTTTAGGGTTCCTTGGCATGGGAAAAGTTATAAAAGGAGAAGAGGGGTGAAAGGAAGATCATTCATGCATACACTTTTATTCTTTTCATGTGCAATCGCTTTGTTTACAAATATCTAAGCTTGTGGAGTATGACCCCACAGAACCCTAGCTTCGGTGGTGAAAGATCCATCCCTAGCTAGTAGGGCACTCTTCGGTGGTGAGAGATCCACCCTAGTTTGTCATTTTGGAGCTGAAATCAGGGCTGTTCTTCAGAGGTATTTTCAGAGGGTTTCAGTGAAGGGTTTTGGAAGATTTTGGGCACTTTTGGAGGAGAGATTTCTGGGTTTTTCAGGGCAGATCTACGGCAACCTCTTCGGCAAGGTCTAGCGTCAGTTTGAGGGCATTTGCAAGGGTTTCCAACCATCTCCTAGGTGGGGCGACTTGTTTTGAAGATTGCAGGTCTGTTTTGGAGGGTTTCCACTTCCTCAAATTCTGATTTGAAGGTTGGGATATCATCTCCTATATTTATAGATAATATTTCCAAGGTTTCATAAATTTTGCATCTATATTCCGAGAGATATTAATTTTAGAAGTTTTCAACTATTTAGGGCACGCTGTAATTTTCTGGCAGCTTTCTGTTATTCGAAAAATCCCAAAAATAGTTCTATAATATTTGTTATTGTATTAGCGAACTCCATTTAAAATTTCAAGTGAATTGAGCAAATACCCTAGATTTAATTTTCTGCAAAAATCATATTTCTGTTTGGCTGCAATTTGTCTATATTTTGCATATTTTAAAGTGGTATCCTATAAGGGATATTTCAAATTACTTTTGGTTTTAGCCAACTAATGCACTTAATTATGTTGTGTTAATTAAATAATGGAAAGGTTGTGTTGGTTGGAATGATGTGTCTTTTCGAAAGGATGTGAGAAGGATATATAAGGAGATAGAATCATTTGTTTATACAAGCACACACATTGAATATTTTGAGTGAAGAGAGAAGAGTAATAAGAAGAAGAGCAGATTCAAAGGTGTAAAGATGAAAAATTGCAGCGACTTATTTATGTGAAGGTGTTGGGATAATTAGACTGAGTATTCGAGCAGCAGTTTTGTAATAAAGTATAGCAGATCCCGAAAATAAAAGTGTGAAGTGCAGATCCAAATAAAAAAACCATCACTCGTTGAATAAGCAACAAGTCCACAAAGTGGTAAGAGGAATTTTTGATAAGGGGTTGGTGCTCCCTGTGAGTGGGTGCTCACGAATTCGAAGGGGTTGGTGCTCCCGTAGGTTGGTGCCCACAAAATTGTAATTTGGGGATTGGTATCTCTTGTAAGTTAGTGCCTACAAACATTTGAGAAAGATAATAAAGAAGATTTTCTCCGTGGTTTTCTCCCAAAGGGTTTCCACATAAATCTGTGTCTATTTGCATTGTGTTGGTTTGCTTTGCATTTATTGATTTCTTTGAAATATTCAACTGCGAAATTGATTAATTGTGATTACGGTTACGAGATTAAGTGTTAAATTTAAAAATATCATAATCTTGATTCACCCCCTCTCAAGTATTATCTTGTGCTTAATGAGAATAATATGGTGGGAGCAAGACCTTGCAAAACCTATGCAAACCACTTGGTTGAAAAGATCCACTAAATAGTTGTTCAGCATGCCAAGTCCCTGCTTGAAGAGTTCTATCCTGGAAGCCCTCCTCATCCATTTGCTTTGTTGTTATTCATAGCTTAAATGGCATTTTGGACATTCGTGTGGGTGAAAATGTGGCAAGTGGAAGGAGGGGAAACAACACGAATTAGGGCCGGCCAGGGACATCGTAGAGAGTGGAAGTATGAGCAAACATGGAGCTAGAGTCCAGGTCTTGTGGAGGAGGAGAACGGCGAGGGAGGATAGTACGCCAGAAATGCTTAGGAGAGTGTAAAAGGGACTCGTGGAGCTCCTGCCTCTACCGAGAGATGAAGATACGTTTCTTGTGGCGAAGGAGATGGCGATAAGCAAACTTGAGAGAAGGAAAGGATGGGAGATCATGGACAGAAGCAAAACAATGTTGCTTGCGGTGAAGGGCTTTACCATCCTCAACATACCATTGGTTCATGGGACAAGTCTTTCTGCTATGATGGGTGAGAATGATATGGGGGTTGGAATTTGAAGCAATCTCGTGGATAATGGAGGAGAGGAGGTTATACTTCGTGTTCGTGGGCTGCGAGGTGTAATGATGTTCAGGAGGGAGAAGTTGACAAAGGTGAGATGAAAAGGTTCCAGGGTCGCCCTCAAAAAGTTTCAAGATAGTGCGTGGAGGCCAATGAAGGTGAGGTAGCGCTTGGAGGGGTTAATTTGTAAGGAAAAGGATAGGGTAGCATGATAAGCAAGAGGGATGGGGGAGACAGAAAGGTGGTGAATGTGTGGAACAAGGTTGGGCGTGGTGAGAATGTAATCCACAACGCTATCATCCCCACCGTGGGGTGTACAAGTGAAGAACTTGGAGTCGAGAAAGTATGGAAGACCATTTAGAATCAGCAGCTCATGAGACTCTCCTATTTGTAAAAGATGTCGGCCATAGGACGTCAAGGGCCCCGCAAAATCTTCTTATTCTCTCTAAGTGCCAATCGAATCTGGATCCATCTCAAAGGCACAAATTCCATCACTAGTTTTATCGTGAAGAGGGACCTAGAGGATTTTGGTTCGCACATCAAAATCCCCCAAGATAAAGATCTCTCAACCATTGAGAACCGATGGATACTTGTATAGAGGTCGGCGAACAAATCCCCATCGGGGCCATTATGAATGGCATAAGAGGAGGCAGGGGGAAGCAAGAAACCGCTGCTGTATAGAAGTCCTTGAGGTGGGGTGAAGTCTGTTTGATCCTGACCCAGAGGAAGAACGCAAACTCATCAACAATGACCACCGAGATGCTATTCGGCACGTATCTCTAACGAAGCAAGCAACTCCACTCGAACCCCGACACCACCCGAGCTCCTAGTCTCTTGCCTGCAAATAGAAATCCAGTCATACCCCCAAACATCCGAGAGAGGACGGACAAGGCTCTCATAGGTCTCTGTGACAAAAAGAAGGTCCGAAAATCCCAAAGCGTTGTAAAGTACACCAGGGGAAGACCAGAATAATCCGTTACCATTCCAACAAGCAATGGAAATACTCTGTTCCATTGTCTCTCCCAATGAGACCGTCATTTGCAACCGGATCCAGGAGTCCAACCGGGAGGGAAGGAGTCCCGCATAACATGTCTGAAATTAGAAATTACCGCCCACTTTCATGCTTTCCTAGCTGCCATCACCGCTTCACAAGATTTCTCGAGTTCGGAAACTTGGGTTACGTAAGGTCTTCATCAAGGAAGATCTTGTTGGGGAGGGAAAATAGCTTGCGTTTGGCTCGAGCGCTTTAAGCATGTCCTCTGCTGATTTAAAACGGAGGAAAAGAGTTGAGTCCAAGCCACGCCATACCCCGCCGAGTTGTACATCTGGAAGCTCCAATGTTTTCGTGAGGAAATTAGACCCAATGGCCATCGGTCCAGTGCAGGCGGATGGGGGGTGGGCAGCCCTCTCACCTTGAGGGTAAGTTCTCTAGCCCTCTGGTTCGTTCTTTTATCAGCTTAGCCTATATCACTTCTTCTTCTCATACGCTGCGAGGAGGGCATTGTGCCTTTTCCTTTCAACACTTGGGTTCAAGAGGTTGTTTGTTGTTTCGGGTTCTCGTATTGGGTTTTGAATTCTTCCGGTTTGTTTTTCCCTGTTTGTTGGGTCCAA
The DNA here is from genome assembly GCA_018340775.1 of Taxus wallichiana var. yunnanensis. Taxonomy (NCBI): domain Eukaryota; kingdom Viridiplantae; phylum Streptophyta; class Pinopsida; order Cupressales; family Taxaceae; genus Taxus; species Taxus wallichiana. The sequence continues at coordinate 9,838,147 of CM031235.1, read as the reverse complement.
GAGGTACGGAGAGCCCTGTTGGAGGATTCAACAATTTCCAGCCTGTGTAAAAGTTCCTCAATTATGTTGGGTAGACCCCCTCCACGTCCTTGTTTGTCCTCTCTGTGATAAAAGCGCTTCTGCACAAACCCTTTGGATGGAGACATAGATATTCGGTGGATTGCCTAGAGTGGGGTTAGAGAAAGGGGGATGCAAGGCGAACCACCCAAATGATCAAATTGTTGGGGTATTGGTGTGGGCATAGAGCCAAATAGTTTTTGGAATCGAACCACAGTACACTGTGATCCACAATGCAAGGCTTAGGTCAAGAGCTAGGTTCTCATGAGGGTTTGCGAGGGAAGAGCACATGTAGGAGGTCGAAAGGGAAGACCAATAGTCGTGAGTAGAACCAAAGGTCCCGGGAGGGAGAAAGCAAAAGGGGGCAGAGGGAAAAGCTTGTGAGGCATAGAGGACACCAAGCATTGAGGTCATAGGGACAAAGCTCGTGGGAATAATGAGGGCATAAACCAGGGACTCGCAGGAGGTAAGCTGTGGAGCCGATCGCAATCATGAGAGCCAACAAAGAGGAAGTTAACACATGGAGTCAACACCAGTCGCGGGAGCAATAAACAAGTCGCGAGAGCCTTTATCAAGTCGCGGGAGCAATGCATGAGGCGGAGTTGTGGGAGCCATTATCGAGCAATTCGGGAATGTCGATGTGTCAGCGGGAGCCATTATCGAACCATGTATGTCTCGAATAAGAATGTTGTTAAATGCCATTAGAAGGAAAGCGCATTTAGTTGATATATGCGCCAAATGAACTCCATCCTCCTTTTATAACTTCTCTTTCTTCTTTCCTTCAATCCCAATGGCCAACTTACTTTATTTAAAAGTTACTTTTATTTTTAATAATAAAACATAAGTTGCATTATAATATAACATAAAGTTACATTCGAATTAACTTAATTAAAACATTAATTTTACTTTAAGTATTTAAAAAAACTTTTTTATTTTAATAATAATATTATTATTAAGTTGCCCAAATATTAGAAATGACCAAACCCAACTTAAATAATATTATTAATTATTTTAATCTAGAAAAGGGGAAATTACAGTTAACCCTTTCCAAATTTGCTCTCCCTCAAGAAAACGCCAACTCATATGCACAAGTATTCTTGTGCAAAGTGATGATTCATGTTGTAGTGCTTGTAGAGTTTGGACCCTTACTGCACTCAAATGGGATAGCTCTTGCCAAAAAACAAAGTATGATATATCCCAAATGGTTAATGAATTTCATTCTACCTCAAGTTGATCCTCAAAAAATTGTAGATATTTGAAACATCCACATACTCCCGCAAGACTGAAGAATGCCATATGCTCATGTCATTGTGTTGTTGTTGTCCTACTTGGCTCCTCCTATGCAAAGAAGGTTTAGGGATACCAAATCCTTGGGTCCCAATTGCTCCTTCCATGATTTGGCGAGTTGTTTTGTAATGTCCCCTTTTTTGAAATAATCTGAAATAAAGGATTCCTTAGCAAGCAACGGTTGAACAATGGAAGATCATGGATTATATTTCAGTTTTCATTATCCATATTCACAATTTATTTTGTATTACTCATTCTTAGTGGGCCGGATGGGTTTATTGCCTTTAATGAGGCTTAATAAAAGATTATAATGACTTATTAGGGGTTGACCTTACCTTTATGGGCTTTGGCGCCAAACAAAGGTATAAAAGAATATCTAGAGGAGCTCATGTGGGCATCTAGATTTGGCGCATTTTCCTATTTGGGCATTGTGAGCTTGTTCCTCCATGTTCTTCCACTTAAGGACGAAAACCCTCTTGTGTGGCTTCCTCGAAGGACGAAAACCCTTCTAGTGGTTTTGTTGGAGGACGAAATCCCTTCAACATTGATTGAGCTTGAAAATTATTACAGATTTGAGGAGAATACTTAATATTTAATTTTTATTGGCATTGGGCAGCCTTCCCTAGGTGGAGCGACCTACCTTGGTGTAGGGTTTGGTACCCTCGAGGGCATAAAATTGAGATTTCACTTCTTTTTCTGATTTGGCATATTTTATTAAGCGGAACCTCCGTTTTGGTGATTTTGGCAAGGGTTTAATATTTTTCCTAGACCTCGATTTTGGCTAGTTTGCTGCAGATTTTAAATAATTAATTCCAACTGTGAAATCAGATATTCGTTCAATCTTTTTATGTGTTTATGATCGATATATATATTGTCGTGGCTAGAATAATTGTTTTGTGGCATTATTCATTGATTTGCTTAGTGAAAAGTGGATTTGAATTTCATAAAAAGTTCTTTGCCCTTGTAGATTGTTGATTTCAGATTTAATTTCAGTTTGTTGATTTTAAAATCAGACTTGCTAATTTTGGGGTTTGAGCTAATTTCCGTAATTTTTAGTTTTGTCCCCAAAAGGGATATTATAGTGGTATCAAAGCTCGGAATCTCAAAGGGCTAAGGTTTCAATGGACATTGATAAAGGTGCAAGAAAGACTAGCAGGTACCTTGGATTCTCTTGCGTCAATTATGCAAAGTCTACAAGGAGGAAGAACATTCACGGAAGAGCCTAGGGTTTCAACGTTCAACAAGGTGGCAACTTGCTTTGAGGAATATCAAGCTCTTCAAGAGAAGATCCGTGATACCCTAACCTTTTCAAAATTCATGAATTTGGAAAAAGATAGAGTGGGCATTGGAACTTGGTCCAAGCCTCGAGCCATGCACAAGGGTAATGGGAGAAACATCCCAACCCTTGAGGAAAAGAGCCCCATCTTGTGGGCAAAACAAGGAGAAACCACGAAGCTTGTTGAAGAGGGGACCAAAACCCCAAGTTCGCCATGCAAGGATGGAAATACCTATTTCCCTAAGGTGAAGAGGGAGGAAGAATTATTGCAGCAGTTGGTTATTAAAAGGGAGCAGCCCTTGGGAGCCTTAGAAGCACCCACCGCCATGGCCAAAGGTGAACCCTTCATTGATTTTTCTTGCAGCCCTAAGGAAGCACAAGAAGAGGAAGAAATGGCCAAGCAAGAGCCAAGAGAAAGGGAAGGTAAAGAAATTTTAATTGTCAATAATTTTTCCTTGAATTCTAATGGTTGCATGTTGAAAAATACTAAGGGAACTTGGGAGCATGAGCAGAAGGATGAAGGGAAGCTTGAGGAACAAGAGGGTGAAGTGAATAGCTCAAGCAATTCTCATATGACAATAAGAGATGGAGTCATGACACTTGCACCCATTCCGAAGAATCAACTTCATAAGGTAAATATTGCTCATTCTATGGTTAATAATGAAAATGTTTTAACATGTGATGAATCCAAAAATGAAGCAAGGGGTGTTGAGCATGTTGGGGAAGAGGAAGGGCTGGTTGGAAACCCTTCTCCAATGAAAAATGATGACAATAAGCTTGCTGGTCTGTTCAGAACAGCAGTCAATAAGAGGCAGATTTATGGTGTCCATGAGCATGGTAAGAGCTATGAAGATGCCCTATGTGAACACCATCAAGATATGGTTGAAACCAAGGCAAAAAAAGCTTCATTTGTTGAATCTAAGGAGAAGAAGAAGGCTGATTTCAACTCAGAAATTCTGAGTCACAAGATTGGGAAAATGGAGGATGTTTCGATCACTCCTCATCCGGCATGGGAAGGTAGACATGTGGGAAACAACTCAAGGTATGATGACATTTTATCTCCTTTTATATCACTGCCATACTTATGTCATTATGGGAAAGTTGTTAAGGATCACATGTCATGTTTGGGTATGAAGAATTTGTGGGATGATAAATGGCATTTAGACATTTCCTTGCAAGGGTATGTGGTTCCGGTTGACCTCTTGTATGATAGAAAGGAAGTCTTTGGTATTGTTACTCCTTGCACATGGTTAAAAGAAACATTGATGGAGAATTATTTTGAAATCATTATGTATGCTAATATGGTTCAATGGAAGGGAATCAAGAGTGCAAAGGGCAGCCAATGCGATTTTTATGAGGTGTATACAGCATCATTTTCAGAGCAGCAGTTATATCCTTATGGTATTCAGCCCCAGAAGGATGAGCATGGCCTAATTCTCAGTCATCTAATTGGTTCTTACCTAAGTGGGGTCACTACACAAAGGTATGAATGTGTTCTAAAATCATTGCTTCCTTCTACTCCAATTCAGTTTTGTTGTCTTGAGCCATTTGGTAACAATATGACATTGTTGAGGCTCCCTTGTAAAACATGGCAAGTGGTGGTGCATATGGATCAACAAGCTAGAAAAGGGGTTATAAGGGGTGAAAAATCTGAACACATAAGGAAAGATGAAGTGGATCTTCCAAGGGACAATGTTAGGAGGTGCACACGTGAGACAAGAGCATTTCCGGGTGTCCATGGCCTCTTTCAACCCGCTGTAAATTTCAGATCAGCAGCCCATGGTAAGTCCTATGATGTTTTATTTGATCATGTCAAAGGTATATTTCATCATTATGTATCATGGCAATGTTTGGGTGATCATATCCATGCTAATAAGGGGCAAGGTGGGAAGAAGGCTCTTTGCCACACTAGGTATTTTCCAAGCAATCCAGTGGCTTTTTATGATAGTCCAAGGTACTCACACATTTCAGATCTATTGCTTCCTTATCATTTTGTTGGGCTGATCAACACAAACTCTTTTTCACGAGTTGGGATTTCAAGATAGGGATTGCCATGCATATGATGATTGAGAGAAAGAGAGGGATGATGAAGAGTTACAAAGATTGCTTGCATCCTTGGAATCCGGGTAAACCCTTGAGGCTCAAAGAAGACAAAGGTAAAAATTTCAGTTTTCCTCTTTGCTTATGGAATTGGATGAAAGAGAATGCTAGCATGTCATGTTTAAGAAAACATAAGCTCAAGGGGAATTCTGATTTTTCTCTCCATGATTTGCTAACCTATGGTTCCATGAGAGAACCAAGAGAAGTTTGGAAAAAGAGAAGCAATTATGATGAAATCAGAATTCAGAGGGGTAATAAGAAAGCTGATTTTCTTAAGATTACGGCCAATATATCTGCTGGTTTTAATTGTAGGCCTGTTGTTCATAAATTTTCAGCATATACAAATCAAATTTCAGCCTCCACATTACTCATGGACTTTCCATTTTTGTGAAAATTCAGTTTGCTAGTTGTTATGCCATATGATTATAAGACTGGAATTACAAAAATCAGGTTTGGGGCTGCCATTTTCAATCATGAACAGAGGTATGTTTTCATTTTTGAAAGCATCCCCTCGTGGAAAAATGAGGAAAGAAGATTCTAGATGGAAGAGAGAAAGAAATCAGGTTGTGGTGAGTTATTTTCAGATTTGAAGATTCTGATTTTTGAAGGAAAAATGCATGCTCGCAGTTATTTTTGGGACAACCTTGCTAAAGTATTGGGAAGTCATCATCTGAATAAAAATCATGAAGTGGCATCAAGCAACAGAAGAGGACTAGTTGTCATGTTTCTAAGGCATGACAAGGGGGATGTAAAAGTGTTGTTAAACACTCTTGTTTTCTTTAATATGTTTGTTTCATGTGCAGGTATGTCGAAGAAGAAGCAGTTAAGATTCATTTGGGATCCAGGTTCTTACAATTGCTTGAGGACAAGCAATTTCGGGAAGGGAGGACTGTAATGTCCCCTTTTTTCGAATTAATCTGAAATAAAGGATTCCTTAGCAAGCAATTGTTGAACAATGAAAGATCATGGATTATATTTCATTTTTCATCATCCAAATTCATAATTTATTTTGTATTACTCATTCTTAGTGGGTCGGTTGGGTTTAGTGCCTTTAATGAGGCTTAATAAAAGATTATGACTTATTAGGGGTCGGCCTTACCTTTATGGGCTTTGGCGCCAAAGAAAGGTATAAAAGAAGATTAGAGGAGCTCATTTGGGCATCTAGATTTGGCGCATTTTCCTATTTGGGCATTGTGAGCTTGTTGCTCCATGTTCTTCCACTTGAGGACGAAAACCCTCTTGTGTGGCTTCCTAGAAGGACGAAAACCCTTCTAGTGGTTTTGTTGGAGGACGAAAACCCTTCAACATTGATTGAGCTTGAAGATTATTGCAGATTTGAGGAGAATACTTAATATTCAATTTTTATTGGCATTGGGCAGCCTTCCCTAGGTGGAGCGACCTACCTTGGTGTAGGGTTTGGTGCCCTAGAGGGCATAAAATTGAGATCTCACTTCATTTTTTGATTTGGCATATTTTATTAAGCCGGAATCTCCATTTTGGTGATTTTTGGCGAGGGTTTATTATTTTTCCTAGCCCTCGGTTTTGGCTAGTCTACTGCTGATTTTAAATAATTAATTCCAGCCGTGAAATCAAATATTCTTTCAATCTTGTGTTTATGATCAATAAATAATGTCGTGGCTAGAATAATTCTTTTGTGGCATTATTCATTGATTTGCTTGGTGAAAATTGGATTTGAATTTCATAAAAAGTTCTTTGCCCTTGTAGATTGTTGATTTCAGATTTCATTTCAGTTTGTTGATTTTAAAATCAGACTTGCTAATTTTGGGGTTTGATCTAATTTCCGTAATTTTCATTTTTTGTCCCCAAAAGGGATATTACATGTTTCTCCCCATATCTCATAAAAACCAGATGGTGAATAGGTTGGAGATGAATTATAAAGGCCACAAATCACTTGGATTTTCATCCAACTAGGTACCCTAGTGGTTGTCGTGAAGATCTTCACTAAACCCTTTCTCCAACTTCTTCCATCAAAGACTTTCCCTTATTTTGAGCAAGCTCGCAGCTGTCCTTAGTTAATAACAACAGTCATGTATTTGTTATTTTTATGACCAGTAACATGAAAAAGTTACAACAGGTACCAAATTGAAACCTTTTTCCAAAAATCAACAATGTGGGGCAATGTAGTGGCTGAGAACAGCCATGTGAGGACCGAAAATATCATATTAGTAGTCACAAACTGAAAAGAATTTCTTCCCCTGACTGAAGACACCTATAAACCCACTTGTATGGTTGCAAACAATGCAATGTAGCAGCTCAAAGTAGTGATAATTTTAGCCTTCAAGTTGAAATTTTGGGGCATGGTTGCCCCCATTATGTTCTCCTCTTCCTTGGAAGGTAGTAGATCATCCACCCTTGCTCTTAATTCCCTCCCAAACAACCGTAAGGGTGTTGGAATATTTGCACTCACTAATCTCATCAACTGACCCCTTTTATACATCGTGTTAGACAAAGAGAAGTTCATCAAACTTGCCAATATACCTCTATCTAAGGAAAATATTATCATTCCAACACATGAAATTAGAAAGAGTATCATAACCTAGTTGTAGCATTGTACTTTCTTACTCAACCTTGGACTTATAGTGGCTGAAAACCATCTTGTAACAACTGCAAAAACTCACCAATGATTGTAGGTGGAATATGCATCTTTCTTGATACAATCTTTTTCTATCTCAACAAAATGTATATGGGAAAAACCGTAAATGTGTGTTGGAAATATTGTCATTGATGTCAAAAGAGGTGTTGAAGCTGGTCAAACGGAAATCTGTCAGAAAGTAACGGAATTATTAACGGAATTGTATGTCAATGGAAATAACCAGCAACATATAGAGTAGCAAAAAGAGCAGAAATCAGATATTTATATATGTGAAAAGGGTCACCTTTATAGGAGAAATACAGCAATATCTGTGTAAAGCGAACAGCATTCAAGAAAGAGGAAGATCTTGACAACCATGATGAGAAGAAAGCAGCGCTTTTTCATGAAGACCGTGATTTATCCTTGGAGGCCCACGATTTGCACAAAAGAGGGCCCACGACTTGCTTAGAGAGCAGCACTCATGTCTTAAGGGGCTGCATTGAATGTTTAGGTGATAATTAAATTATTTGGGGCAGTCTTTATGTGTGCATTAATTAATTCAAAGGGGGCAGCGATTTGTTTAGAAAGAATAAATTAATAAATAAAGGCCGACTAATGTTAATGAAAGGGTGTGATTGTCTAAGGTGTAATGCCCTTTCGAAAAGGTACGAAAGGCTATATAAGAAGATTCATATGAGACTTATTAAGCATGGATTCAAGTTGAATATCTTAAGGAAAAAGAAGAAGAAGAGGAAGCGTAAGGGCAGAATTTTAGAACAGCAAATCTGAAAGTAAGAAGAAGAATTTTCCATTATTCGTTGAGGAAGCAACAAGTTCAAAAGTGGAAAGCAAATTTTGTAAGGAAGGTTGGTGCCTTCATATTCGAAGAGATCGGTGTCTCTTGCTAAGTTGGTGCTTAGCGAAAGGAGTTGGTGCTCCTGTAGGTTGGTGCCTACAAAACTGTAATTTGGGGATTGGTGTCTCTAGTAGGTTGGTGCCTACAAATTTTTGAGAAATATATATAAAGAAAGAAGTTTCTCCGTGGTTTTCTCCCGAAAGGGTTTCCACGTATATTTGTGTCTACTTGCATTAAGTTTTGTGTTCTTTGATTGATTTGATATATTCACATTGCTCGTGATTATAGATCTAAGTTCAAGTATTAAAGTTTGAAATAATATCATAATACTGATTCACCCCCTCTCAGTATTATCTTGTGCTCAACAATGTGGTGGACAGCAATCCAAAAATTTGAGACAACTCCCATATCCATACCCACTATGTTAAGTTGATAACACAACCAAAAGATCCCATTTTACCCAAGTCTCACCCTTCTTGAATCTCCAAAGATCACCCGGATCCCAAACTTTCATGTACAAGCAATTTGGAACTTGTATGAAAGTATCTATGTGCCCTTTTCCCCTCAAAGGGTTCTTCACTCTATCACCATTTTCACTATGTTGTCCATGATGACCACAAATTTGCTGTGATATACCATGAAGCATCAAACTTGACATAAGATCATTCTTTTCAACATGTTGCCCATGATGACAACACATCTGAAATGACATAGTAGGAAGCAACAAATCCACAACACTTTCATACCTTTGGTTGTCCACAACTTGCTCACCTTCCTTTGCCAGATGAAGAATGATTGAGATATCTTCAACACCTCCATCCTTGTGACTCAAAATTTCTAAGTTAGGATCAGCATTCTCCTTCCTCTTAGACTCTTCACATTCAACAAGTGAAGCCCTTTCCGCCTTGACTTCATCCATATTTTGTTGACACATGCATGGAGCATCTTCATAGTTCTTGCCAGAGTCATGAACACCATCAACTTGCTTCTTATTGATTGTTGTTCTGAAAATCCCAGCAAGTTGAACATCAACATTATCATCCGGCCATTGGGCTTTAACCACAAAATTCTCTCCACAATCTTGCAAATCTGACTTTCCTTCTTTCTTTGGCTCATGCTCCATGATTTCTCCCTCTTCCCTCATCGTCAAGGGAGAATTCTTTGCCCTAATTTCCCATAGGTGTTTTGCTTGAGCAACTATCAACTTAGCTTCCCTAGCTCTTCTTAGCCATTCATCACACCTTTGTTGGGTCTTCATTACATCCTCTGCACTTGAAAATCTGATTTCTTTTTCTCTTTAATCCCAACATTTTGTTCATTTGAATCCATACCTTTTTCTTTGGAGGCCTCTTCCTCTTCAACTTGCATGGTGGATTCCTCTATGGGTTGTTCCTTGTTGGAACCATCAAATGTGGAGAGTGTCACTTTCCCAAGGCATGTTGAAGATCCTTTGGTGGTGCTTGAGATCTAGGCTCGAGGCCTTAATCTACCCTTGCTCACTCCTATGAACTCCACAAGTAAAATGGCATCGCGAGTCTCATTTGAAAGAGGCCTATACTCGTCTTAGTTGGTCACGGTGTTGTGACCCACTAAATACCATGTTTCAATCTCGAAATGACTTCTTCTCTTGGGAGGAAGGTAGGCTAGAAAGGCCTAGTAGCAAATCCAAAATTTGACCCTTGGGGCTGCCTTATATTGTGAACCCTTGATGAACTGCCCTCACCATTGTGATGTCTTGGCCCATGAAGATTTTACAAGGTTAGGGCTAGCAAATCTATAGTATCCGCCAACCTCTTTTGCCCTTCAATAAGTTTAATAAACTTGACCTCTTTAGAACCTTTGTTAGCCATGTTAGGCCCTTTAAGTGGCTAATCTGAATTCTTCTTTACTTTCTTTTAATAGAAAATGTATTCTTTTTTACCTACTTGCATGAATACCCTTCAAGCTAGGAGGATCTTTGCTCTAATACCACTGTACTACACCTTTCCAGGTTGAAACTGAAAAAGAAGGGAAATGGCACAAACCCAACTCAAAGCAAACTGAAATTTATGTTGATTTTCAAACACTTCCCAGACAACATAGTTGGGTGCTCAATAATATAACTCAAGAATCGCAAGGGGATAGTGTTGTCCAACATGCCATGGAGTTGAACATTGGCTGCCATTTGTCAAGGACTGATGAGAGATAAATCTACAAGAAGGTTTTTGTTGCTATGTGCATAGTTTTAGTCAATGAATTGAGTAGTTTTTAGTTTATGGTGGTTGTTGAAGAATTTTCAGTTAGTATATGGTTGATTCCAGCCCCTGTATTATTGTCATTGAAGAAGTTTGTGAAGAATTTACAGTATGACAGTCGTCCTATTTTTTTCTGCTCTTTGCAATAGATCCAACCTCCTAACACTTTTTATGACAGTCTTCAGTTATATGGGGAAAGGAATTCCGTCCCACTACCATGGTTGGGCTATTTGCAGCTGTTACAGGGTGGTTTCCAGCCACTAAAATTCTATTTGTGAGCGAGAAAAGGCACGGCTACAGCTACAACCATGCTTGGGGCAGCAAGGATGGACCTTTGGAAGTCCACCATGGGAAGGAAAGATATGAGGGAAAGACAGGGAATAGAAGAGAGTTGAAAACATGCCTATGAGGCATGATGAAGCGGTTGAAGGAGTGATGTTGGGAACCCTTGACTTCATTAATATGTTTGTTCTATGTGTGGGTCCAAAAATGGAGATGATAGAAAAGAAGGTACATAAGTGTGGTTCAGTCCAGCATTCTCATATGTATAAGAAGCAAAGTAAAGAAGTGAGCCTAATGAGTGGCATACATATGCGGAGAACAAGGGATGATGATATCCTCCGACCCAAAAACAGAAGGGACACAATTGGGACAACCATGCACCAAATTTCCAATCTCAATGTTGTTGTCATAAGCATTATCAGCCCCTACGGCACTTCTATTTCATTAACGCACTTACTCCCAATAGCATTTTCAGCTCCTACATGGCTCACACCCTTGATTGGGGCAAAAAGGATGTCAATTTTGCTGCTGTTATGACATTTTTAGAGTGTTGGAACCGTTGTTATCAGTCATGTACAGCTGTATGTTGGCACACTTTAGGGGAGCTTTTCAGATGGAAGAAGTTTGGGAAGGGGTTCAGCTGAAGCAAATCATCATGGCAGCCACTTTGGCATCATGGCAGCACCTTGCACATGTGGGAACAACCCATATAAGTGTTGGTGAAGAGACTCTTATGAGTCAAGGAATGCATAGTTTTCACATGACCAAGGAGAGTGCAAGGTTCCTAGCACTTGACAAGCATGAGGAGCAGCTGAGTTTATTATCAGCCCAAGCAAATGATGAAGAGTTGCTTGCCCTATCAATGGGGACAACAAGAGATGAGGAAGGTAAAATTTCCCTCGAGGTAGTAGTAGAGGCTTTAAGTGATCATTTGGAGGCCCAAAGGTATGTTGAGCTTGTTGGCATGATATTGGTGATGAAAAGAAGGGTGGAAGAGGTTGCTGAATTTTTCCACACTCTAAAGAGTTCCGGAGGTCGATTTGGGACCCTGGTGTTTGTAGGTAGGTACAAGGAGTTGAAGAATGGAGCTTGCATTTTCTTGAAGGTAAGCGAATTTGGGGGGATAATTGTAATGTTCCTTTTTCTAATATAAAATAATTAATAATGTTTTAAGTTGGGCCCGGTCATTAAAATAACATGCATTTTTATATACTTAAAAGTATTTAGCTTATTCATTATTATATGTCGGCTAAAGGGATGAAAAGGAAGGGACTTTATGGAATAAAGTGAAAACATAAAAGGAGAAAAGTATTAAAAGATTAATTTATTTTAAATGCTAAAGTGGCCAACCCAAGGTGAAGAAAGAAACTAGAGGGAAAAGGCAATAATTAAATCAAATTAATTCTCCAAGTGGGGCGACCCCTTTTGGAGATTGTTCTAGAGGTTTGTGCCATCATTTGTGTATAAAAGGAGGTTGTTTGGCTTGTTTGAGGATCATCTATTCCTTATCATAATTTTCATGAGGTTTTTGGGTTGCCGCTCATTCCTTTCCACTTGAGGACGGAAACCCTCTTGTGGGGCTGCAAGTGAGGATGAAAACCCTCCTTGTTCTCTAATTGAAGGACGAAAACCCTTCAATCCTTGAGGATTCTCCATTCGGGGTTTTCATTGGGTTTCAATAAATTGATTCGAGTGATTTTAACGAGTATTCTTGTGATAAGGGCTGCTTAGGGAATTTTGGGAGTTTCGGACCCTCTCCTAGGGTGCAACCCCTCCCTGTAAAATTTGTTGGCTTCTAGGGCATGGAAACTCACTTTCCTCCCGTATTTGGATTCTTCATATTTTGGAGGCTGATTGTACTTTCCATAATTGTATTTGGGCCTTGGAATCATTATTTCCAGCCATATTTGTGAGTGTACTCATTGTTGTCATAAATTTAATTAAATAAAATCAATTGGTGGCTTGGATGATCATTTCCTTGTTCCTAAGTGTTCTAAAAAAATTTCTAAAGCTTTGGAACCATCTGGGTATATTTGTATTTGAGTATTTTGGGATGAAATTGCAAAAATCTAGTTGTTATAAATATATCAGTTTGTTGTATTTGTTGTCATACATTCTCAATTCAATTATCTATCGGGGTTTGTGCAAAGATCCGTTTATTTCAATTTTGAGTCTAAAAGAGACATTACAACTTATATGGGTAGAATATTGATCTTGGTGGTACTAAAGACCACAAGAAGTGCTTTTGTGTTACCCCAAATCATAGAAGATCATTGGGAACTACATTTAAGCTTCGTAGATTCTCCTACCCATTGGAATTGTTGGTGCAATATTTGTGCACTAAGTAGGGCATGGCTGGGAAGAATATTGATCTTGGCGGTACCGCAAACCACAAGAAATGATTTTTGCTACCCCAAACCAAAAGATAAGATAAGATAGGATAAATATTTTAAATGTCCAACCAATGACCACAAAATTAGGTCAATGGGACTCGCAACCATACAATGAAGGCGAGTAAAACTCCAGCCGAGACAACCAAAAGGTCCTCAAGAACAAACAGAAAAGAAAAGAAAGAAGAGAAGAACGGGCAAAGAGAGAAGCTCGGAGAAAGCGTGCAGAAACTCGTAGAACCCGAACCAGCAAAGGAAAAAGAGGAGGGGAGAGGGACAACCCTCAACTAATAACCAAAGCTGACTGAAAGAAGCTAGTAATGTGCTGAAGCCCGGTATCTAGAACTATGGAGGGTCTAGAGTACCGATGCCTGGAGGAAGGATGAGCTCTCTGTGTTCGTCTGGTGGATCTCAAGGGCCATTGACAAGGTGGCCTCGACCTCGTATGTGATTGGATGTCCCTGGTCTGTGAAATAGTACCCCGAGCCCAAACTGATCTCGTCTGGTAGTTAGGATTGGTACCACCTTGCCGCTTAGTGCCTTTCCCAAGGGAGAGCACTGTAAAAAAGGAAGTAATTTGCGGCGTAGTCATCTGTCTAGAAGAAGGTTGAAGGGTCTCCCCCAAAGTCTAAAAGTCTCATGCAGATAAAGAGCAAGGCACCTCTGGTCATGGTATCTGAAGAATTCAGTGAAAGTAGGATGCTCTCTAAACAGGCAGTGGAATCTCCCTCTGATCTTGTAGTAGATGGGGCACCTAAAGATGAAGTGCTCCTTCGTTTCGACCTCCTCAAGGGAACATATGGCGCAGATCCACTCGAACGATCAACTCGATGATCACATTCAACTCGGAGTCTATGAGATCCAACCCTGAACTGACCTAGGGAGATGCAAAGAGCATGCATCCAATGTCGGGAGATATATTGGGGCCGAGAAATAAAACCATTATTGACCTCCAAAAAGTGTGAAGCGTAGAAGGCCATCTTGGCCATGACCCACCTTAGGGGTTGGTCAGTGTACTAAATGAATCATCAGAGATATCGTCTCGATGATTCTGCTCGAGATCCTGCTTGCTCGGAAGGAGATGAGTGGGCATCCAAGGAATAACTGTATGGTGGGAGGTGACTGTCTGAATACCAATAGACTCAAGCAATCGTGAAACTCCAAAGATACCAACAGCGGGAGCGACCAGGGTGATCAACTAAAGCAATGGCCTCCGATGAGCGGTAAGCAAGGTAGGGGTACTTGTCCCTTCCAAAGTAGGGGAATCAGCTAGCCTCCGAATGTGATGTATGAGGGAAACAATGCCAAAAATTGCTTCCAACCTAAAGGGACGAGCACCAAACTCTGTCAAGACAATATTATGAGGAACCGTCTCCTTGCATCTCGAGAATAAGGATCGAACTCTCTCCACAAAGAACCTGGGCCGAACTCAAGGAGGGAAGGCCCCCAAATCTCCGAGCCATAAAGAACCATGGGCCTAACAAGAGAGTCTCGAGAGGGATAACTTGGATAGGATGTCCTGGAAGTGATGACGGAAGCACCACCTCTCCAAGATTACCAAGGAGCCATAGCCCTTATTAGCCCGAGGTTAGGCGCCGGTCGTAAGCTAAAGCGAGGTCCGTAAAAGAGAACTCCAAAGTAAGTGTAAGAGTTTGTGATCTCAAGCTCCCTCTCCTTGTAGACAAGATGAAAATTGGACATCTTCAAAAGATTGAGTATCATAACTTTGGTCTTACCTGTGTTAACCGATCGATTGCTTATGGTCGCAAAAGAGGGCTAAAGCATCCAACTGTCTCTGTAAACCTTCGCCGAGGAGGCAAGAAGGACCACATCGTCCGCGAAGAGGAGAATATAGATCAAAACCTGGTGGAGAAGACAACCATCACCTTCCTGGATGTGGTCCTTGAGAAAATCCTCCAACTCGTCCATGTAGATGCTGAACAATGTAGGAGACAAAGGGCAACCCTACTTGACCCCAATGGTACTTCTAATGAAGTCAGACAGCTCAGTAGCAATATGGAGACGGCCCAGAACCTCCTCATAAAGGCACGTGATGGCATGTAATGTCCCCATTTCAAGACCCTTAGCCTATAACATAGTTACCGGGATGGGGGACGGCGGGACGGCGGGACGAGGGGACAGGGTTTCCGAGACGGCAAAAAATTTCTAAATTTTGGGGACGGGGGGGACGGCTGATTAAAAAATATATAAATATTTAAAATAAAAAGATATAGTGACTAAATTATATAAATAAGCTGAAATAAAACCATTTGAGATTTAAATAAGGTGAAACTTGAACTCATAAACATCAAATACATTCCTTAATACTATAATATCAATATGTTAATGTCATAAATTGAAAATTCATAATACATATTTGAATTTTGAATATGAGACAAGCTGAAATTTGAAATTTCAAATATATTAATATTACAAAATATAAAAGTAAAACCATTCTAAATTACGATTGATCAAGTGACAATAGCTAATATTCATATCATTAATCTCATAGCCAAATACACCAACAATTGTCTATTGTCAATATTACAAAAAAAGAGGACAACTACAAGTATCAGCCTAAAAATCAGAATCTGCATCTGAAGCAATATCCATGAACTCCTCGTTGGTACTAGCATCCTCGTCCTCAAAGGTAAGCCCAATCAATCCTCGTTGCACAGTATTGTCCTCTTCAACCTACCTCGGCTCCTCAGGATCTACATCCCACCGTAATGTTGGAGTCTGTTTGTACTCAGGTGTCTTGCGATCTATAAGACGCAAAGCACTATGTACAGCTACAAGCTTCTCCGCTCTCGCAAAGGTAAGCCTATTCCTCTTAACAGAGTGTATCCAACCATACGTAGACCAGTTCCTCTCAGAGGCAGAGGAGCTAGAAACCTGGGAAAGGAGGCGAATGGCAAGTGGTCGCAGCAATCCTGGAAGCCCATACAGTCGCCACCAACTCACTGGCTTCTCCTGTGCTAATGTTACCCTGTCTGCCTTTGCTGATGTTTTGTACCCATTGTTAGCATATGGATTTGCACGCATGCAAATGACATGCAACAGTGTGGGAACGAAGTCCCTCCTCAATGAAGGTGAGGCTGCCTTTATTGAAAACCAAAACTGTATTTACATCTGTACATTCAAAATTGTATGTGGGGGGTGTTTTGGAACATCAATGGAAGAAAAGTGAATGAAGGAAATGGAATGAAATGAAAGAAAGGAGTGGAATGGAATGGACTGAAAGAACATGCAAGAGTTAGGTAAAAACAGAGCCTAATATTGCATGAAGAGAAAAGATGAATAACCAACACAAATAAAACGGAGTTTGAGTTAGCCAAACAAGAACATGCAAAAGGGAACACACATGAGCAAGTAGATAGTCAGAGCTTGATCACTGTGAACTAGAACAACTGATTACTAATGTTGACAATAAGATCAAAGATAATATTTGCATGCAAGATTCAAACACCTAACATCTAATGAACATAAGAACACCAAATGTTACAAGAGACAATGAATGAGACACAAAGTTCTTATTCTATTAACTCCAAAATGTTTTTCACAAAGAACACAAAGTTTCTTCTTGAAACAAAGCTTGCACAAAAGTATCTTCTTCTCCTCTCTCAAAGTCACCCTTACAAATGAGCCCCTCACTTCCTTTTATAACCCAAAAGTTGGTTACGAAGTAGTTAGGGTTTTAAATGCACATTAAATAGGGCACTTAAGCGACTTTGACTTTTTTCAACCAACCTTTAAAAAGTGACTAAAAATAGAAACCACTTAAGTTAAAGGGTCATAAAAGAAATGGGTACATGTGGACCCCACTTAAATGACTTGTATGCACACGTAGACATCTTAGTCAGCAATGTGCCACCTAGATCAAGACACCTAAGATCAGTGCCTTATCCATTGGGCCAAGAGTCCGCCTATCCCGATCGTACGGGAATGAACTCATTGACTGTGCTCTGCAATCCTCCAAATGACAAGAGTGCTGAGTTTGAAACTTGAGCAATTCATCCACCCCTCTATCTGAGCAATATCCTGGTGTGAGAAGATTTGTCTTCATTCGTATTCATATTCACAATTCTCCACATGCTCAGAGTACCTTTCCATGGTGAATTATTCATTTGTCATGAGACCGTAGTCGTTACGCCACCTTGGTTTATCAGAATCCAGCTTCTGGTCTTTCGCCATTGGGAAGATCTTCTAGGAGCCAAATTTGCAATTCACCGCACGGAGTTATGTCCTTTGTCTTTATCACCATCCCAAAGTGTTGATCTCCCGAGCAGAATTCGTGAGACTTCAAAGTCTTGGAAATCCATCTCCTTTGCCCCATTGTGAATGAGTGGTGTTGAAAAATCATCGAAGTGATTTATGAATTCGTTGACACACACCTTAGCGTAGTATTTGGTCTTTTTTGGAGTGATGGATTCTAACATTTACGCAATCGCTTCCAAGTTTATCACTATTGGCTTGATTACCCTCTTTCAATTCTTCAGGATATCATGTAGCCAGGTGAGAACCTCTCCAAGTACCTCATTGTACATGGTTCTCGTGTTCGTTGGGAATTGATCTTCATCATGCTAAAGGGATCACCTTCGGGTGCTGCTGAAATTGGATCTTCTTGTTGTGAGAAAGATGTTGTCGCCATTTTCCCCATTTGTGATGATTTGAATCATCAACTTTTGGTTGAGAAGTTGTGACTACTTCCACAAGTTGGGCTGGTATATTTTGAGGTACTTCATCAACAAGTTCCACCTCTAGAAATTGTGTGATATAGATTACAGTGCTTGCATGCATGAACCAATGCTTTAAATTATAGTGTTGTGTTGTTGATTAGGCCTGAAGAATTAGGGCAATCATGCAAAGACGAATGATGACTGGAATGAGAAATTCTCGAGATGTGCTCCTTCTTCACTTAGGTGTTTAGACGACTCAACTCACGAATGAGCCCTCAATCGTATCGCTCCTAGCTTGATTATGAGCTCATGCATTTTCAACTTGAATTCGGACTCCCATGGCGATCCATGCCCTTCGTGTCGTCTTACCTTCTTTCCAGAACCGAACTCCCTGAGTTCTTCTCTGGCTCAACTCACTTGAATACCGAGCTTAACCCGACATTTTTGAAAAGAATGGTTTTACCACAATGCTCACGGTTCTTCCTTATTATATAACACTTGTAGTAAGAATGTTTTGGCTTTGCCATAATAAGCACAATTGTCCCTTTCAAACGATGAGAAAATGCCATTACCAATAAAGACCTAATGCTGCCATGATGATGACCCAGGTTCAAGCCCTCAGCATGTCGATAGACACCCTTAAGACTGATTCTTGGCCAAAGAACTCCTCGGTATTTTGGCAGTGGATTCTACAATCCCGGCTCCAATCAACAAGTTTCTCTGAACCTGGTAAAAGAATACTTTTTATTGTCTGATTGGATGTACATAATGGAAGGGTATAAATATTGCCTATTGCCCTTAGAGTTTCTCAAAGAGACCATTTACAAGTAACAAGGATGTAGTACACGAAACGGCCAACCAGGTATTTTCAGAGTCGGCCTTCACATTCAATTCATTTCTAGGGGGAAAAATAAAAATAAAATGCTGAGCAATATGAATCGTTTCATTCTGCACCGTAATAACCTTCATATCCTGATTCAGGGAAATTTTATGAAGCCTTGAATAGCGTGACTCCAATCCATCGTACACGGCAGTGAATATTTGTTTCTCCGCAGGTATGGAGTTAGCAGATTCTAAAGGGGGAATCGCCTGACAACTGCCATGGATCTGGATTCGAATAAGGATAAGCCTACGGCATTGCATTATGTTTGCTATTCGTGACCTTCATTTATTTGCTGCCTTTTTAGCAATTAAGCTGTAAGCTTTATCAGGGCCCCAGATCCATCCATATGCAATATTATGCATTCTTTCTGAAGGCCGATGAAAATGCAGAATATAACAAGTCGCAAAAACAATTCATTTTTTAAAACATACTTGCCCACGGTTCGGTTGGGTCGCGTTTTTTATTATTTATTTTTAAAAACTACAGGCAAACCTATAATAATGCAAACAGTAAAAACAGTATTGGCGCAGGATCAATCGATGATGTTCTCCAGAGTATGGGTCGCGCACTGTCACGTATGCTTCTGTTTCTATTTCTGCGCTTTGTTAGTATGCTTTCTAGACTCGCACGCCTCTCACACTTTGCTCTGTATGCTTCCAGGACTCCGCACGCCGCACACTGCGTTTCATTACGTATGCTTCCTAAACTTCGCCCAAAATCACGAATGCTTGTCTGCGTTCTCATCCTTTGCATGCATGGAAAGCTTCTGGTGTTCTGGCGCCTTCTCTTCCTGGCGCGTGGAAAGTTCTTTCCTCTAGTTGGTGCGTGCCTGAGCTGCTCCTGTCTGCACGCGTGGAGTGGTCTCCTTTCCTCAGCTGTTCATGTGATTACATCCCTTTTTGGATTATTCTTCTTCGGCCAGTGCGTGGCTTTTGTCAATTTCTGAGTCCTTTAAAAACTGTTCTAGTTCTTTCCTTATGTTGGGCGCCTCCTCCCAGCGTAGGAAGTTTTCCTTTGGACTGTTCACTTGCTGCGTTGAACAATGGTCTTGGGAAATGTGATAGAACAATTGTTCTTCTTCAAAAACGTGGTGATCCTCAAACTGTTCCTCCTTCCTTTAAAACGTGGAAACCCCTCTCCCACAGCTGTGTGTGAAATTCAACTTTAGATTTTGATAAAACCTTTTTGATGAATGCGTGGAGCTTGAAAAACCAAAAACCTTCTTTGGATGCACAACTGATATTTCTTCGCTCACAATGGCGTGAGTTCTCTTGCATAATGTTAACAAAATATTATGTCTTCCTGAAGAAAAAGAAGCTTCTGACTTTTTCCACCGGGTTGGATGGAGGAAGTTACGAGGATTAATTCAACTTCCTCTCATCCCGGGTAGTGGCTTAAGTGCCAGGGGAAATGGGAAAAGTAACGGGCAATTGCCAACGGGAATGGCAAAATGGGTTGGCAATCCCGTCGGGAAATTGGGGAATTTTATGCCCGTTTGCCAATCCATGATTTGGCAATTGGCAGAGGAAAACCCACGTGCGGGAAATTTGAAGGAAATTGCCAGGAAAGTGGAAATCCGGGTTTGGGATGCCAACCCGGCAGTTGGAAACAAAAGCTAACTTCCCCGGCACTAAAACTTGTCGGATGAACCTTCATTTATATTTATTTAATTAAATACTCCTTAAGTGATTAATTTAATCAAACAAGGAGCAATTAATTAATTAAATATTAATTAATTATTTTAATGTATTTTAATACGTTTTATACCTCAGGCGGGAAGAGTTCTTGCCCGAAAATCACGAAACGAAGACCAAACGATCATAAAAATAAGACGATCGCAAGGAGTCCAATGAACCATGCAAAGTAATACTTTTCAAAATTTTCTTATTTTTAATTATTCAGTTGTTTTTTGACAATTTTGCCCAGTCAAAATTGGCTGATAACACCCATCAAGTTTAGTGAAGTCGAGCCACTCCATTCGATCCAGAAAGCCTCTGTGGAGTGTACATTTTTTAAAAGCCTTCATAAGGCCCTTCTTCACCTCATCATCATCCAATGGGATAACTCTGCCTGGCCTCTCCACATACCATTTGGGATTCAGTGCATACGCAGCCATATGAAGAGGAGTGTTCAACTTCTCCCATCTCCGTTGAATAATGGGTTGTATATGTTCATTATAGAACTCCAAAGTGGGGTCCCTCACCCGAATAGCTGCCTTCATTTGCCCAAGCATGTTGTCAATGCACTCATAGATCTCACCAAGATTGGGGTTGTTAGAATCCCCATATTTGATGACACTAAAAACTGGAGCTATAATTGATATGATGTATTTCATATCAACCCAAAATGTTTCCCGCAACACCACTTCCTTCACTCTTTTCCCTTGATCTGTCTTGGACTCACGCCACCTAGTCCAATCCTGTGTCATAATCATAATTTGCAGGGCTCCTGCAACTCAGACATCCTCTCCAACAAAATAAAATAGGATGCAAAGCGGGTGTCAACTAGTTTCAAAAATTCCTTCTTCAAAAAATTTCGAAAAAGTGCCAATGATGTGTGGTGATTGCATATGAACTTTTGCACATCTCTGGCATCAGTCACTATCTGGTTAACCCACTGAATCTTCCCTATGTCTTTCAGTGCATTGTTCATGGCATGCACACAACATGGAGTCCAATAAATATGCCTATATTCCCGCTCCACTAGCTTGCTCGCTCTCGTACACATAAGCTGCATCTGTGACACCCTGTACAACATTTGAAGGTCCAACCTCCTCAATGGCATCCTTCAAAATATGATACTGAAACTCAACATCTTTTCGCTTCCCAGAACAATCAATTGCTCTCAAGAAGTACGGTCCATTTTTGCAAGAGACAATGATATTGATGAGAGGACGGTGTCTAATATCCGTCCACCCATCCATGATAATGCTGCATCCATATGACACCCATGTCACCTTCATCTCCTCCATCAATAGATTAACCTTGGAATAGTTTCTATCCAAGATTGTTGTCCTCAGTTTTGTGTCTCCAGGAGGCACATAACTTGCTACTGCTGCAACCTTAGCCATGGCCTCCTTGTAATAAGCGGAGCGAGCAGCATTAAATGGAATCCCGAGTAGCACGAGAAAAATTTCCCAATAGCATCATCTGCCTCTTCCCTTGCCTTTGAATCAAACATGTCAATAACTGAATTTGGGGCTGCCCCCACGGCCTTTCTCTTCCCTCTGCTTTCCACTTCCGACACTTCAAAACTAGAACCAACCAGAGTATTAGTATTTTGCAGTCCTATGAGCGCTCAATGGAGTATTAGCCGTAGAACCACGAACTTCTGGCACTTTGTCCATGGTATTTCCATTGAAGATTCTCACCATCTCAACTCTCTGCTCTAGTGAAAGGCCCTTACAAGTGCCAACCCCCTTCCTATAAGATGCAACAAGTGTGCATTAGTCCTCATGATACTACCATGCCAAGTCAGTGCACATATGTTGCACTTCCATACTTTGCTCCCCCCTCCAGACTTGGGGTTATCAATTATTTGGGCAAATTGTTGCAATGGCTTCTTCTTATCAAATGGTCCAATGGCAAATTTGGACAACATTTGAGAGGGGCAATTGGTAGCACTACCAACTGAACTACCAGTTGCCGTTGCCACTACATTTTGTGTCCCTTCTTCACTCTCCCCCATTGTGGCATCACCAACTCTTCCACAACCACCTATCTCAACTTCCTGTTCAACCCTCTCCTGCTCTGATTCATGCTCTGATTCATACTCATACTCAGAAGAAGAACTCATGGTGATGATTGCTGCAATGAATTAAAAACAACCATAACTATATGATTGATTGATTATGTAATGAATTAATTTTAAAAAAAAGTAGCCAATATGCATTTTTTAAATCGTACAAACTATATGCGTGATTATATTGTGAATGTAGATGCAAATGCTAAAAAACAACCCCTAAAAAATGCAAAATATATATAAATTTTAAACTAGAAATAAAAATGTAATTAAAAAAAAAACGTAACCATTTACATTGTAGTTTGTATAACCAAACCCTATGCAATATGCATTTTTTTAAATCCTACAAACTATATGCATGATTACATTGTGAATGTAGATGCAAATGCTAAAAAACAGCCCCTAACAAATGCAAATATAATCTAAATTTAAAAAAAAAAACTTTAACATGTATTGTAAGCAAATAAAATTATAAATACCTCTTGCTCCCTCTTGTTCTTGCTCTTCCTCTTGCTCTTCCTCTTGCTCTTGCTCTTGCTTGGTGTGAATATGAAATGAGCCCATATTGTAAATTTATAACATAAAATAGCACTTTTAGGGTTAGGGTTAGGTTAGGAATGTTACTTTTATGCTATTAGTCATATACAATTAAAAAAAAAAAGTGTTTTTGTGTATTAAAAGTCTGTTTTTAATTTGAAAATGCGCAACAGCCGTAGGGGACGGTGGGGACATCCCCCATGTCCCCAACATCCCCGGGATGTTTCCACCACCCTCCAGCCGTCCCCAAGGCGTTTCACGCCACCTGTACAAAGAAGGAAACGTGGGGGAAACGTTTCCCCACGTCCCTGTGTCCTCGGGGACGTTCGGGATGTCCCGAACGTGTTAAAAGCGGGGGACACATCCGCGTAACATTGGCCTATACGTCCCGTGGGCTTCGGAATGTGCAAAGAGAACATTTTTATTAAATAATTAAATATTATTGCACTGGAGCAATAATTATTTAATTATTTAATTATGAAGATTATTTAATTTAATTCCCAAAATATAAAAATTCAATGGGGAATTAATTAAATAAATATATTAGGTGGCTTTTATTGTTAAAATCACCCTTTGAAAAGGGGACGCCACACCTAGGGAGAACAAACTGCTTTTATTTAATATTTTCCTTCTCCTAGGGTTTTCGAATTTTGTGCCTCCTTGCTTATAAAAGGAGTGCTAGGACCATTATTATTATTATGCTATGATGAACTTATTTTGATACTCCATGCTTGGAGTTGGGATGCATGCCCTTTGATGTTCTCTCTCTCTTGCGTGGGAGGTTGGATCGAGCTGGTTTTGAGATTTATTTGAAGTATTTATTTGTGAGATCCATGTCTTTGGCTTTGGACAATTTTTAGATGAAGTTTACTATTGAAATCTGTCCTTTTACTGTAGCGACGTCACTGTAGCGTCACTGTAGCAGCTAGTTTGTGAGTGCTTTTGCAAATCATCTTGGGTGTTTGGTTCTCTAAACCCTAGCGAATTTCTTATGGTGTTTGTGGGCTGTTTCTAGAGTGGTACGATGTATGCTTGATGTGCTAATTGCCCAACGATTTCTCTCATAATATTTGCTAACTGTTTTGCATACATTTCTGAGTGTGGAATATCCAGCCTTCTGCATCTTTCATGTTATATATTGCAGCGATTTTCCTTTCATGGTATTGTGATCTGATTTAGAAGTATTTACTGTTGGGAATCAGTGGAATTAGTGTGTGACTCTGTCTTTCAATTACAGCAAATTGATTGGGCTGGTTTGGTATCAGACTCATGTGCTTAGAGGTCTGGATTTCATCTAATTCGATTGCTGTTCTTTCCTTGCCAGCGATCTCATCTAGAGATTCATATTTATTAATTAATAGATCTATCTCCTTTCTTTTACAGCGACTCCAATTGGAAGTGAAGAATGAATACTTAATACATATTTGAAATCGTGCATGCCCAACCTAACTCCTGGGTATATTTGGCCTAACTTTTGGGTTCAAAAGACACTACTATTCCTTCTTTAAACCCAACGATTTCATTTAAGGATGAATATTTAATGTAGATACGTGTTTGGAATCCTTCTATGCCCAGCGAACTTGTTGGTATTCATTTGCTAAGCTACAGCGACTGAGTTGGTGTGTTAAGGACTGATTTTGGGTGTGTGATAAACTGTCAATCTCTTCTTCCTAACAGCGAATCAGTTGGGAGTGAATATTGCATATTTTAGTGCATGTTTGAGCTTCTTTGGACCTGCAAACTGCTAGCTGTGATTTAATCAGGGAATACTTGTTGGGAGAAATTTGAATGGTTTAATGATTGGCTGGGAGTTATATGGGAATATTTGAGAGTGTAATTTCAGCTGGGTCATGTTCTTTGTTGAGTGCTAAAACATAGTGACTTCCATTGATAATTTGAGGTCTGGTTGCAGGTTGTTTTCAGTGGTGATTGACCTTCATGTTGTTCAGCTGTGTATTAATTATTTGAACTCATTTGATAAAGGCCATTAAACCCTTGTCTTCGGGTTTATTGAGTCGTCTAGTTGATTGGTCCAAGTAAATTTTGACTGAGTTTAGCTATTTACAGTTGATAAGTGTATTGGAAAGTTGTTGATTTGCATATTTTCCACTGATCCCAGAAGTGGGATATTACATGGCAGCTAAAAGAGTCTCGGAAATACCAATCTCTCTGAGCCTCTGGAAGAGAGCTTCCCACGGAACAGAGTCAAAGGCTTTCCAAAGGTCGACAAAGCAACAGAAGAGTTTGGAAGAGTGATGTCGTGCCTCTTCAATAATGGCCCGAAGAGTGAGGATGTGGTCAATGGTCTGGTAGGTTGGTCGAAATCGCCTGTCCTCTAGCTCTGCAGTGATTCTGGTCCAAGAACTTTGAAAGTCGCATGTGAAGCACAGTAGCATGAAGCATCACAAATGTGTGACCCACCATGATCATTCGGTAGTTGTTGGGATCAGAGGTAGGACCCGATTTGTGGATGGGGTGAATAATGTGGTGGGACCAAGACTCCGGAAAACCTGTGCAAACCACCTGGTTGAAGAGATCCACTAAGTAGTTGTTTAGGCTGCTAAGTCCCTACTTGAAGAGTTCAACTTGAAAACCCTCCTCATCTGCTGCTTTGTTGCTATTCATGGCTGAGATGGCATTTTTGACATTTGTGTGGGTGAAAATGTGGCAATTAGAAGGTGGGGATACCACTCGGATCTGGGGCTGGCCAGGGACATCGTAAAGAGTGGAGGTATGAGCAAACATGGAGTTGGGATCCAGTCTGCGGAAGAGGGGAGTGTCGGGGAGAATGGTACGCCAAAAGTGCTTGGGAGAGTGTGAAAGGGACTCACGGAGCTCCGCCTTCGTCGGGATATGAAGATACGTTTCTTGTGGCAGAGGAGGTGGCGATAGGCAGACTTGAGAGAGGGATAGGATGGGAGAGCATGGACTAAAGCAAAGCGAAGCTGCCGGTGAAGGGCTTTACAGTCCTCATCATACCATTGGTTCATGGGGCAAGTTTTTCTACTATGATGGGTGAGAGTGATGTGGGGGTAGGAATTCGAGGCAGCCTCATGGATAATGGAAGAGAGGAGGTTGTATTTCGTGTTTGTGGGGAGCGAGGTGAACAGAGGCTCGGGGGGAAGAAGTTGACGAAGGTGGGAAGAGAAGGTTTTAGGGTCACCCTCACCAAATTTCAGAATAGTACGTGGAGGGCAAGTGAGAGTGATGCAGGACCTGGGGGATCAATCTGCAAAACGAAGATGGTTTGGTGTTACCGTAGTCCAAATCAACAATGATTAGGCTTAGTGATACTGCCAATTATCGATTTGGAGCTGCCACTTGGATAAGTATCCCTCATGAGTCATAATCCATGTACATATCAAGTGTAATGTGACAAAACCATTGGCCCTTGCCAATTCACAAGGATGAAGTTTGCTAATGGTAATCGACAAGGAGGTGAGACTAGCTGATATTTCAAAGCAGGAAAAATGATAGCACTACTAGGAAAGCAAATTCCAATCAAAGAGCTAGTTTAAGGAGAAACTGAATTTATCTCTCTTTTCAATTGCTCAAAGAGAATTAGGCTTATAAAAATCGTGTAATACAACAATGTTGAAGGTTAGAGTCGAGATTTAATAAGATAATTGTCCCTGACAATTATCCATTTCTGATATCAATATCCCATACTGCAACACTCGGGAAGGTCATTGGAAAACATCACTGCCTAGGGTAGCACGTCAGCATTGGGTGAAACATGTAGGTCAAATAATAGACTGCAAAAGACTTCACTGTCATGATTTGATCATGACTAAGTATGAAAAGAATACAGTCCTTGCCTCTGAGCTCTTCTTGACCCAGGTGCGCAATTTGGCCTCAATGCCAAGTGAGCACCTTGACTTGGTCTCAGATAATTATACCAAATTGTGGCTTTGTGGATGGTTCACAATGCCTGCATTCACTTCAACATGGTTGGAAGAAATATCTCCTCACCTCTTATGTTGTCACATGTCAAGACTCCAATGCTCATATATATATGAAAATTTCAATAGAGTACAATGAAGTTAGACGATATAGTCATGTCCAAGGGTTCGAATCAAAGTTGTAACCACTAAAATACAGTCCACATTCTTTTATACAACATGACAAATAATGTAAGCACCCTAGCTAATTTTATAATAGATTCCAAACTTCAATTTTAATAGGAATTTACAACATCGAAACAATATATATAAAGTAATAATATCAAATCTATCTCAAAGGAACAAGCTCTCAGATCCTGAAAGTAAGAGAATGATCCAAACATATATAATAGCAATCACATCAAGTTCACTCGAACTGACATGTTTTACAATCTTTCGAATCGGCTCAGAAATGCTCCTCGCTTCCACTGTTCCGCATGTCACACTTGGAAGCAATGGTGTGAAAGCAAAATAATTACGCGGAGAAACAACTTGAACATCGTACTGGGAACAATCCAAGTTCTTCAAGAAACTAGTACCAGCCCATCCAGTACCAAGAACCACCACTTTCTTTTTTTTCGGGTCTTTATCAGATCCTTCAGCTAGGTGTAGCTCTTGAGATAACCCAGCATCTGCAAATACTATAAGACTGCCACTACTGCAGCAACAAAAACAAACAATACTTAGATCCTAGCCAGTTATTATCTCTCCTAGGAAAAAAAGACCCAAAAATTAATTGAAAAGAACATAATGAATCAAGATGCATTTGTTGCACTCGAGAAGCAACTAAGAAAATATAGTGACTACTAGAATCACAAAATCTGTTTGTAAATCAAAAAGAAATATTACATGTCTTTTTGTGTCATAGAAGATACATTCATTTCATAAAAATGCAAATCAAAAGCTTATGAAAGAAGAAGCAACCTCAATAAGTAAAATGTACTCAACATTGCATTGCGTTATTCCATTTGACTCCAAATGTCATCATAAACTTTAACCTCTCAATTTCCTAGATTGAGTATCCAAGTGATCAAGGCGAATTCAAAATCTGCAATATAATCTTAAATATCCCCCTTATTTTTCTATAATGACAATCCAAGTTACTTCAGTTGGGTAACATTATTGTAATATATGTTAATCCTAGGTGTCATAGGCTTTTGTCTTATTTGATATAAATGAAGAGTCATTCCCGTAGGAATAGGAAGAGTCGCCTTAGAAGGTGAAATGAACAGCCAAATCTTGGCTCTATATATTGTAATCTTCTTCATTTCAATAAGTAACATGAAGCTTGCACCAATATTGTTAATTTGTCATTCCAATACCTGGCCTAACATTTGGTATCAGAGACAAGTTTTCCATTGCTCGTTTCTCTTTCTCCATTCTCCATTTTCATTCCCAGCCAATCAAACTCCAAAAATTTTCAGTTTTCAGCTGAGTCGGAGGGCGTAGTAGCTGGTTCTGTCAGTTATAATGTGGCATTTCAGCTGAGATGAAGGGTGTTTGGCTGCTGTAGCTGTCTCAAGGGCTGCCTGACTTTTTCCTTCTGCCATTTGAACTGCATAACAGCTATTTTGTCTGATCTTTGTCAGCCTTCTTTGACTGCATGGAAGTAATTTTAGTGATTCTTTTGACTGCTGGGCTGCGTAGTCCCTGACTGGGTGCAATTTTGGCTGCATAAGTTGCGTTGGACTGCAGTGTGAAGGAGAACAAATAGCTATAATCAACTTTTTGCTGTTATTAAGGCTGTTTTAATCCTCATAAAGGGCGTATTGGATGCCTCTAGAAGTCTGTGGGGGTCTCAAATTGACAAATCACATTCCATGTGGTGCCCAAGAAAGGAGAAAACTTTTAAAAACAGCAAGATAAATCATTTCTTTATTGATTTATGATTTTTATTCCTCAAAAATAGCATAAAAGTGAATGGAAAATATTCCCATAAGGGAATAATAACAAAAAAAACATTTTTTTGCCTCATGAAAAACAAATTAAGTCAAAATTTCAAACAAAATCAATTTTTCTTTTCTAAATTAAAGCAAAATTAAAAACAAAAAAAAATTGCAAACCAAACAAATAGCAACACTCAGTATTAGTGGTGCCTCTAGTTTGCACTTACAAATAAAGTCGACGCATTAAACTACTGCATGAATCGCCTAATAGAGCTGCAACAACAGTGTTTGTCACACCATCCCTATAAATCATTTTCTGTGCCAATCAAAAAGGCAATTCTTTCAAGGGTTCTTCTTCCAAAGCCTCACCTTCCAAACATGACATCAGAAGAACAAAGAAAGGAATGAGGGTCAATGAAGCAAAAATAACAATAATAGTGGCCAAAAAAAAATGATAAATAACATTTGTTTAGCAAATGATGCAGCAAAAAGGGAGCCATGAGGCTCACAAATGTAAAACTTTATAGGAGAAGATTGAAGCCTACAGTTAGCAAAAGTAAGAAAAAGAAAAGAAACAATTTAATGAGTTAGACTCAACTCAATTCACTAGTGAATATGTGCTTTCCAACTGTGATGAAGCAAACAATGCCTCAATTAGTACCACTTGGTTTGATGTTTGGGTCCTAGATATTGGAGCCACTCAACATATGATTTTCCGAAAGGACTTCTTTGAAGAGTTTCATGAGGAACATTGTGGCGCTGTATATCTGGCAGATAGATCAAGTCTGCAACCAGAAGGAAAGGGTACAATTCAACTCAAGTGTCTGGGGCTTCTAGATTTCATTCTTAAAAATGTCATATACCTTCCTCAATTGAAGAGAAACCTGTTGTCTTTGGTGCTCATTCATCAAGGGCACTCTATTTTATTGGACAATGGGGAAGTCACTATCAGAAGAAAAAGTGACAATGCAGTTGTATTGACTAGATGTGAGGAAGGCAAACTAATAAAACTCAAGGGTGAGCCATCAAATTCATGGTCATCTCACTGAAAAGATGGAAGTCTTCAAGTATGTTGTGGCATGCCAGATTTTGGCTCTCCAACCATGACTACATTCATGTGTTGCAAAAGAATAGTAGGATTGCCCACTCTACCTGCAAAATCTAAGAAGTGTGAAGCCTACATTTTGGCTAAACACTCAAGAGGACCTTTTCAGAAGTCAGAATGGAAAGCTGACAGAAAGTTGCAATTGGTCCACTCCGACTCGAGTTCTCTTCCAGTTTTATGGGTTGGTGGTCACAAGTACTTTGTGTTGTTCATCAATCACTACAGCCTAATGACATGGATTATTTCCTCAAACAAAAATCAGAAGCCTTCAAAACGTTTCAAAAGTTTCGAGCTATGGTGGAAAATGAAGCTCAAACCTACATTGGGACACTCAGGACTAATAATGGTGGTGAGTACACTTCAAAGGCATTTGAATCCTATCTCAAGCAAAACAGGATCAAACACCATCTCATAGTTCCTCACACTCCTCAACAAAATGGAGTAGTTGAGAGGATGAACAGAACCGTGATGAATATGGTTCATGCAATGTTATATTTCAAGGGGGTGAATCTACACTTCTAGGAAGAAGCAACAAACAATAATGTACCTCCAAAACAAATCACCATCAACAACCCTTCAATTGAAGACTTCATATGAAATGTGGTGTGGTCATCTTCCTTCAAGTGCGTCATCTTCAGGTTTTTGGATCCACATGTTACACATTGATCCCAAAGGAGAAAAAGAATAAGTTGGACCACAAGAGTCATAAATGCATTCATTTGGGATATTTTGAATCCTCCAAGGCATATCAGCTCTATGATGAAAAGAGCAAAAAAATCCTCATTGCAAGGGATGTCGTCTTTTGTGAAACTGCAAAGGATGAGGCCAACATCAATTGCCAATTGAGTCGACTAGAGAAGTATGCCAAGTTCGATGTCTACAAGGAGAGTGATTTGGAAATTCCGAACAATGAGAGGGGGACATCCAATTTGGAGTCATAGGATTTTGCCTTATCTCCTATAACAAAGATCGAAAATCCTCCTAAAGAAGAAAACGAAACTTCATCAGAAAAAGAACAAGTGGCACAAGAACAGGATAGAAAGTGAAGGAGCTTCAGACCATGAGATTGAAGCACCAAACCTTGGAAGAAGATGCCTAAATGGGAAACACAAACATTGAAAGATATCTATCGAGATGAAGTTAAAAAAACTGGCACACGAAATGCGCATGCAGCCGCACAACTAACAGAAAATGTCCTAGAAGAAATTCAAAACGAGATTTAAAAGCTCACCTTGTATAATCCTCCAAAAGATGAACTTAGTGTTGTCTTTGATTCGGAACCAACCTCTTTCAAACAAGCTAAAAAGCATGGGTCCTAAAGAAAATCCGTGAGGGATGAGTATGATGTAATATGTTGTGCATTCTATCGAAGTTGTAAAGGATCAATGCTCACGATTCATAGATCACTCCTTGGAGCTAAGTCCCACATTTGGAGACAAAATTGAAGAAGGATATGTTGGAACAATTGTAGCATGTTGTCAGCCTAAGGTATGTAATGATCCCTATATCATGGGTCTAGGTGAGACATGGATCAATGTGGGAGCTGTCTCCAATTTTAGAGCTGTTGTTACCCACATTTCCAACTTGTCCGACATTCTAGTTGCAGCCATAAAGGAAGGTTATATCACAAGGAAAATACATTTCCTACCTATTGTCATGAATGAAGTGTTTGCAGCTGATACAAGAGGGTTTCCAATCACTACAATTCTGATTTTGAGTAAGAAAATGCAATGCTCCAACCATGGTATAATGCTCTTCCTAGTTTCATGTGTTGAACTGATAGAATCTACATGGAACAGCCATAGATTTGCAGATATGGAGGAATTCTTTTGGCATAATGTTAGTTGTGAAAGGGTTCACTTGTTGAGATCAATTAATGCCAACATCCTTGGTATTGTTTGGGAAGAGATTCAAGGTAATGTATGTCTGTTACACTTGCTTATCAGCACTCATAAGGTCTGATCCGAACCAGTTTTCAAAGAGAATAGCTTGGGGCAGCAGGGTAGGAACTTTTAGAGTCCAAAGTGATCATTATGATAACAATATAGAAGAGAGGAGTATAGTTGTTGGCATGCAAGGGTTACATTCTATTGGAGAGTTCACTATGGGGTTGAAATCCAAAGGAAGAGTGGTAGTGCTTCTAGGCATCGAAGATGGAGCTCCAAGAGTTGTCATGGTCAAGTGGATGGAATATCAATTGGTGACAACCACGACTTCACCCATAGGTGAGACACTTGATCATGATAGCATATTGCAATTATGTTGCAAAGGAAACATAACAAGGGCTGTTGTCATCATAAATTCCAGCTTTAGGGCTAATGTCATCACCATTTCCAGCTGCTACACTACAGCCATACAAGTGTTTTCAGTCATAGGATTGAGGGATTTTCAGTTTGTTGCTGCTATTGAAGTATTTTCAGTCATTGTATGGTTGTTTCCAGCCTCTACATTGTTCACCTTTTTGTTTTTTTCAATGAAGTTTCAGTCTTGCAGCTGTTATACCATTATCATGTTGCTGACCTTGAAAATATCAGGCCTGGTACTACTGTTTGCAGTCATGAACAGATGCAAGTTTGCACATTTTAAGGGAGTATCAACGCTGGATGAGGTTGGTAGAAGGTTTCAACTGAAGGGAACCATCATTCTGGCCACCGTAGTTCTGATTCGGGTGGAATTCCAGGGGGTTGTGACAGTTGCAACTTGTTTCCAGCCTCTATATTACTGACATCGCTGAATTCTGTACAAGATTTTCAGTATTACAGCTGTTGTACCATTCTTATACTGCTGATTTTCAGGGTTATTGATTTTGGACTACTGTTATCAGTCACATTCAGCACCCAGTTTGCAAACTTTAAGGAATTTTTCTTGTATCATGTTGTTTGTGAAGGGTTTCAGCCATTGGAGCCGCTGAAAGCAATCACTCCAGCTGTCATACTGCTGTTTTGGGGAAGGTTCCAAATGAACCATGACTGTTGCAACTTTGTTCCAACTTGCATACAAGCTGAGTGGTACAAATTCATGAGGGTTTTTGCCTACAATATAGTTGTACGATCTATTGGAACTCAAGGAAGTTATTATGTGGCTCAGTGGGAGGACTCCATGACACTTGATCCAACAAAGGCACAACTTTATCTTGCTCCTACTGCTGATTTTGAACAGCAGCATTATGAGATTGTATGTGAATGCTTTTGGGAGTTTACTGAAGTTTTCCCACAGTTTGAAAAATTGGGTAGTTGGTCACACCAATTCCCAAGGATGATATGGGATCCAGGTTATGGGAGCTCCAAGTTTGCAGCTCGTGGAGGCTTTTTAGCTTCCAATTGTATCAGAATGGTGCAGCAAAAGCATGATGAAGAGTTCTTGAGATTGGTTTGGGATCCTGGCATTGACAGAAAGGTTCAGGTTGGAGGAGTTGTCCCACCCGGTACAGGCTCTAGATTACATGGGCATTACAGTTTGATTCATCACATTGGCACAGTGATACTTGAGCATATGGGCTTGCATTTGCTTGAGGGCAAGCAAATTATGGGAAGGGCGGACTGTCATGTCCCCTTTTCTAGATTAAAATAATTAATAATATTATTTAAGTTGGGCCTGGTCATTTCTAATCTTTTGGGCAACTTAATAATATTATTATTATTAAAATGAAAAGTATTTTTAAATACTTAAAGTAAAATAATAATATGACTAAGTTAGCCAAAAAAAGTAACTTTATGTTATATTAAAGGCAACTTACGTTTTATTATTATTTAATTAAAAAGGTGAATTTTAATGAAGTCAACGCTAAAATAGAAATATAAGCATTACTTTATTAAAAATAAAGAAAAGGCCCAAAGTGGAGCGCCCAACTTGGGAAAGGCAAATGGAAAATTATAAAAGGCAGCTTGGGGGTCATTGTGGGCACCTTTTGATCATATCATTTCAGATTTTTGGGTGTTAAGCTTGTGCTTCAACATTGCAGCTAGTGAGGATGAAAACCCTCATTGGTATTCAGAATTTGGGGACGAAAACCCTCAAGTTCTCATTGGTGATCTCATACGGAGGTCACACTTGAGCTTCAATTCAGTCAATCAGAGCTAGGGCACGGATCCAAGGCTGTTTTCAGTGGTGGTACAGCTAAGGCACGCATAAAAATCAGATTTTCAGTCTTCTCTCAGCTAGGGCAGCCAACATTCAGAGGGAGCAGCATTAGAGGGTGCTACAGCAGCATTTATCAGAGTTTTGGGGGCATTTAGGGCTGGCCGACCCTCTAAGGAGGTGGAACGAACCCCTTTGGGGCTGTTGCAGCAGGGTTTGGGAAGTGCAATTGGTGGTAGGGCTGGTCTAAGGCCCTAATCTTCCCTAGGGCAGAACTTAAAGCCTCTCTTTCTTCCACTTTGACATCATACGGTCAGCTGTTTGTATTCCCCATTTTCAGTTCTGAAATAAATTGTAATAAATTCCTCTTGTGGTTGGAAAAATTATCTTCTTTCATTTTCATGTTCCTAGAGGGTTTATGAGTGATTTGCCCCTTGTGGGCATCCTTATTTTGATGAATTTTGATAAATAAAGGATCCAAATTGTTGTAATTTTTGTTAAGGGTTTTGAATAAAAATCAGATTGCTGCCATATTTTTGGATAAGGGTTTGTAGGAAAACCCATATTTCTTTAATTTATGCCCTAAGGGGACATTACACCTGTACATTGAATTATATGGAAAATTGCTTTCATTGTAATGTGAAGAAAAGGCGTTGTTTCCATTGTAATGTGAAAAAAGGCGGCAAGGTCCCCCTCCTTACAAAAAGAGGACCCCACTTGTTGATGGGCCCCCAACCAGCAAATAGCGTAGGCCCCACACTCAACTATCAAAGACCAAAGGCCAAAACCAAACAAAACCATTTGCTCTCTCGCCACGTGTCACTATGTGATTGGTCCACGTGTCAGGCCCTGATTGGTCCACTTGGCAAGTCCAGTCAGCAGGGTGACATCAGCACTGTACTTTGTCATTTTTTACCTGTTTGGCTTTAGCTTTAGCAGGCCATATCTTTTGCATATGAAGTCGGATTGACCCCATTCAAAATGCATTGAAAAGGTCTCGACAAGCTCTTCGATGTGTGGGTAATTTCAGAAAGATTGCAGACCACCTGAATGGATCGGTGTGGGGATCCTCTTGAATCATTTAGAATAAACTTGTGATTGTGAGGAGAGGTGTTGAGATAATGCCTTGCTTTCTCCTAGGATTTTTCGATCCAACCCTCTTAATCCAAATTATTCTCCTAGGGGCACCATCAAACTTTATATTGGCCCTCTTCTACTCTCAAATCCCATAGAGCCTAGTGTATTCTTCTCCATTGGCACCCTTCTCTTGGCTCTATCAATGGTTGTCTTCTAAACATGAGATATGCCTTTCATGGAATTGTTTGTAATATATGAGTTTGTATATATCTATTTATGTAGGGTTAACCTCTTTGAATTTACCCTTCTTACCATGTTCTTTTTCCTTCCTAGATCTAAATTTGGAGTTAATTATAGATTTAGAATCTTAATAATTACAAGTTGGAATCCTTTTACAACTCTTGATTAGATTATTATTTTTGTGGGATTTTACCTGTATGTTTAAGTCAGCTCGAGATTACCTCCATGAGTAGTCATTACCCTAATTTCATAGTTGTTTTCTTTCTTTCTTTATTAGATTTCTTTTTTAGGAAGAGTAACTTTTTTTCCTTAATGTACATTACGTAATTTCTATTTCTCCGCATATTTTTCTCCTCCCTAAATTTGCATGAATGTCGTTTTAGTGGTATAGGTTAGACTAATTAAGAAACCTTACAAAATCAAAGCATCTTAAACATTATTTTGTGTGGAGAGGCACATTTCACACCCCAACCAATTTAGATCTTGGTGTATGTGGTTGGGCAGATGAGTAGGGTACACTAAAGGACAACATTTTAATAGATATGTAACTCTTAATAATTTGAAAAACAAAAAAAGATCTCAAAAAATTGTGACACATTCACCCATCAAC
The DNA here is from genome assembly GCA_018340775.1 of Taxus wallichiana var. yunnanensis. Classification (NCBI taxonomy): domain Eukaryota; kingdom Viridiplantae; phylum Streptophyta; class Pinopsida; order Cupressales; family Taxaceae; genus Taxus; species Taxus wallichiana. Next base: position 9,802,296 of record CM031235.1, on the reverse strand, counting down.
ATTGATCCAAGCGCACTCGTACTAGTCCCGCTCCTTCCTGGAATGCCTTGGTCACTTGCACAACTCCACGCTTCAAGCATCTCTATGCAAGACCTTGCATCATGCACCTCGGGAGCAGCGTCAAGAAACATGTTACACAACTTAGAAGACAACATTGCTACCCCTTCACCTGAAATGATTCAAAGAAATAACTCTTACAAGGTTGAGGGAAATGCACCCTTGTGTGGGGCAATGTCCCATGCAAAGAATTTTTGTAATCAATCTTGATATCATTTAGTGTCATGTCCCCTTCTCAAAAATAATTCAGCTAGAAGACCCTTAGCCTATCCATTATTTCCCATAGGCTAATGGGGTGGTAAAAGGGGAATAAAATTAATAATTTAACTAAGTTGGCCAAAAGTAACTTTATGTTATATTATAAAAGGCAACTTATGTTTTATTATTAAAAAAATAAAAGTGACTTTTTTAATAAAGCAAGTCAACATCAAATTAAAAGATGGGACATTGCTTTTGGGGGCTTTTCATTGGAAAAAGTGAAAGGAAAATTATAAAAGGACGTTGGGGCTCATTTGGAAAGCATTCTATTTTGGCCATTCACTTTTCATCTTGTGGAGTTTGAGCATTTGCTTCAGCTTTCAGCATTAGAGGACAAAAACCCTCTGGTGGATTGAGACTTGGGAACGAAAACCCTCTCGGTCTTGTGAGGTGGTTCCAATCAAGGACTGCAATTGGGCTTCAATAACTGAATTTCAGCATTCACGGATAAATCAGGGCATCATCAAGGAGATCAAACTTGCCAAAATCAACTAGGGCACAATTTTGTTGGTTGGAAATCCTTTTAGAAGGTTGACGTCAAATTTTGAGAGGTTTTCTAGGGCTGACATCTACATTTCAGCCCATTTCCAGCTTGAACGCCACCCTTGGGAATTTCAGTTGTTTGCCATCCAACATCCAGGCATCTTTTGGAATTTTCTAATTTTCCAATTAAGGGACATCACATTTAGCACAGTTCCTCATATCCCGTAGCACACTCTCCACGCACTATATGCACTTGCACTAATGTGCGCCACGTGCACATGTAATGTCCCGTATGGAATAGATCTAAGAAATTCTGGAATTTCCTTGAAACCCTTATACAAAATATAACAACAATCTGATTTTTATGCAAACCCTTAAGATAGAGAATACAACAATCTGAAATCTTCTTTTATTTATCAAATAATCACAATACAAAAATACCCAGAATGCCCAAAGCATCTAGAAACCCTCTTGATACAAGTAGATGATGAAAAATAATTTTTCCAACCAAAGTTTGAATTTATTTTTATTTATTTTCACACCATAAAACAAGAAAAATACCCACATAAGATTACAGCAATTTTCTCACAAAAGACACTCCAGATGACAAGAGGAGACCAAAAGGAGACGCTGCAAACTAAAACCAACCAATTACGTCCCCTATTGATGCCCTAAACAATGATCTGAATTCAAAGGGGTATAGACAGGCCTAGAAATGGTTGTAAATCGTGCCCTAGCTGTCCCTGACTGAAGTTTGGTGGATTGTCTCTCCATTGGCTGAATTTCTTCGCTTGAAATACAGATCTGGAGCGGAAAAATTAGAAAGCGCGCCTAGCTAAACTGCAAACTGACACAAATTGAAAATAGATATGCCCTAGCTCTGATGATACGAAATTACGCTCAAATGTGACCCCTAAGTGAAGCCACCAAGAAGATTTTGAGGGTTTTCGTCCTCAAATCTGATCACAATGAGGGTTTTCATCCTCAAGTGATGGATGCTAAGAGGGTTTTTGTCCTCAATCACTGAAAGTAGAAGCACAAGTGCTCGACTTCATAAAATCAAGATGATAGATATCCACAAATGAACCCCTCCATCTTTTATATCCTTCCCTTTCTTTTAATTTCTAATTAAGTGTTGGCCCACTTAAATTAGAAAAGTACTCTTATTTTAAAATTAAAACATAAGTGGCCAGCTGACATAAAGTTACTTTTTGGCTCACTTAGTTTTAATCTTACCATGTTCCCCTTTCCTTCATCCCATTAGCCTATGGGAAACAATAAAATAGGCTAAGGGTCTTCATTCTCGCTTTAATTTCAAAAAGGGGACATTACAACACAACCACAACACACCATCAACCAACAATGCAGCACTTGTAGACATGCTACACGAGTTCGGTTCCTACACAAAACACCCAAAACTCGCAATGGCCATGTCAACACTTCACGCCACACCGCACCGTCCTATGTGGCAATTTTAAGGCTCATGTTATACCATGTCAAGATACCGCACACCTAGCAATCAAGCCAATTAGAAGGTGAAAAGTCACAAATGGAAGCTCAACTATTTCAACTTCCACCTTCACATCTTTATAATATATGTATACACATTTGTAGCAACAAATAACAAGCATATAGTAGAAGATAGACAACCACATATCTCTCAAGAGAGTATGCCATGTACAAATGCACAAGTCAGCCATATATCTCCCTAAAGAGTATGCCATGTCTGTAAAACGCAAATCAACCACACATCTCCCTCGAGAGTACGACTTGTACAAAACACAAATTAATATAATTTGCATTCCAATTCTCTATCTTTGAATTTTCTTCATATTGCTTCCGCATACACTTATAACACATCTAAATCCTTATAAAGAGTGTTGTCCCCCAACCTCCTAGGATCCGGATCATTAGTATCAAAACGGTTCATCTTGAATGTCCCATCGAATGAGATCGAAGTATCAAAAGGTCAAGACATCAAACCATGAGATCCGCTAGATAATCTACCGTGTTGTTTCAAAAATTTCGGATGGCAAAAGATAATGAAGCACAAGACGAAGTCCACATGATGATCAAGAATGCGATTGCAAAAGCTCTTCAAGAGCAAAAGAAAAATTTATTTAACTAGTTCACTAAAGTCCTCGAATAGGTGGTTCCATCGTGCCTAACTTCTCAAGTACAACTTTTGGTCGTCAAATTCCCACCCAAGTTTCAAGAAAATCTAGATGTTCCTCTGTTTAAGGGAAAAACAAATGCAAATATAGTAGATAACAAGTTAGATCAATTAGATACAGATTTTTCTATTGCACTTTTGCAAGTTTCTTCAACCGCAAAGAAGTGGTGGCAAGCCCATACTCTGTGGGAGAAATACCGAGAAAAAGCAGAGTTTGAACCAACTTGGGAAAACTTCTTGGAAGCCTTCGATGATGAATATTATCCTAAAAATTTCTATGGCGACTGCTACATTCAGTGGCAACAACTTCAGCAAGGACATGACCAATCAGTCCAAGCCTACCCCAAAGCCTTCCATGACTTGTATGAAATTGGGCTCTTTCAAGTCAATTCAACATAAAGTTCTCGTGTACTTGAGTGGCATATGACCATTCATTAGTCCAAATGAAACTAGCCAAGGTTAATAACTCGTGTGTAATGTCCCTTTTCGGGCAAAACCAAAAATATGGGTTTGGTTACAAACCCCAAGAATCAGATCTGGAAATTCAGTAACACCAAAAATGGAAATAATCTAATATTTAGGACAGCGGTGATAATATCCTTCAAACCTAAGGACCAATCTGTATAAGAGCTTAGAATTCACCATACAACCGTGCACAACAACCGACGAAAGTTTCTAAATAATTAATTCAAGCACAACAATCAATATCCATTCAATTTGGTAACAATAATTGGAGAAAATCAGCGAATATATACTGTTGTAATTAAATTTAGGACAACAACAGAACAACCACAAACCAACGCTGAAAATGATAGATAATCACCGCAAAAATCATGAAAAAATAGATTTCGGCCTTATAAAATATGCTAAATCAGAATATAAAATCAGATTTGCAATTTGTGCCCTAGAAGACACTCAAATGCCTTCAAACCCAAGTCGTTCCCTCTAGGGAGAGCTCAAAAATGCATCTGAACCCTTGTAGATGTCTTCCTTGCTATTCTAATGTCCAAATCCACAAGAGGTCTTCAAAGTTGTGTTGGCTAGATTTTCTGCATAGCATCAAACCTAGGCAGTCATGAGATAAATCTCCCTCATTTAACCGGTGAGGCTCCCGTGTCAGATTTGTCAATATAAATGTGTTTTTATCTATCAGGGGTTTTACTTTAACCACTTAGTTCATGAACCATAACTAAGAAGTTCTGCAGCAAGTAAGCAGTTGTTTAAGAAAGGAAAATTATAGAAGAAGAAAGTAAAGGTATTACAGAGAAGAAGTAAGGAAGATGTGCATCCCAATTAGTAGATAGCAGAGCTAATTGCATGCACATAGAAGAAACTTAATAGATTTGAACACACAGAATTATAAAGCAAAGGCAGCTCTAGATCCAGATCTACAATAACACAAAGTTTACTTAAAAGATCTAAAGATTTAAAAGCAAGAAACACAGTACGCCGTGACACAAAGTTCTCCGGAAACCTGCTTCTTTGTATTCCTCTGCAACAAGTGGCTCTCAGGGGTTCAGACAAAGTCTAGAACACAAGATTGCTTCTTACAAATTCTAATTGATTCCTTTAACCCGGAGGTTCTTCTCCTACTTATAGAATGTAGGAGGGAAAGTACAAATAGAAGACTCAAACTGAACTAAAGTATGAACAACAAGTAAAGATGACATTTGGCAATCATCCTCAACTAACTTCTTCTTAAGTGACACATGTATCACTTAACTAATAGAATAGTTCCACATGACTTCAAGTAATGGTTGCAAAACCAATAACTTAGAAGTTTTACAATTTCATCCGGGAACATAGAAAATAGAAGAAGAAAGAATAGAAGAAGTCATGTCAAACTGTAATGTTTACATCTTCTTCTTGTTTCGATATATGATATACTTGTCGAACATATAATTCAAAGATCCTTCCATCTGCTTTTAGCCATCGCTTCTTCTCTCTCGTCCCGAACTGCAAGAACCCTTCATTCAACACTTTGTTGCATGCTTCCACCTCTTCCAAACTCGGCCCGAATCTCGCAATGTTTGCTGCAGCGCCACCAATCTACTGATAGAATTCATCGTGAAAGGCTTGGTAGCTTTATCAATTCTTTTTTACCATCAAGAGAACCTTCCAGGAATCATGCACCTCGTTAGAAACAATCCGCACGTATGAAGTAACACCTTCATCCACTCTTTCCTCAGTGAAAGAAACGCTACTGTCTGGTAAATCTGATGTTCTACTCTCAAGCACCTGCATCCTTTTCAGCAAAACTCTGCAGATCTCCAAACGGAAAGATACTACGCAAACTCTAGCTGCTTCCCCTTCTCGACTGATCCATCCAGTACAATTTGTTCTGCAACCAACACATCTCCCAGCAGCTTGTTGATCTCGGCCAAAATACTTAGGTTACTCTCTGCAATTGTATTCATGCCTTCTATGCTTTCCATCGCTGCTTTAGTTGATTTCACGCATCTTTCATAACCTTTAGGCGGGTCGGCACTTCCCAAGTCAGCATTGAAGTTTTGATTTAATAATCGATCTTTCCATTCGTCAATAGCCTTTACTTAATTGCTCGCAGATCTTCCATTTCCCGCATAAGATGATCACTCACCGCTTCCGAAATGGGTGAATGGAAGGTTTAGCAACCTTGGCTATGATCTCACATAATTGAGATATTTGCTTCGCAGCCTCTTCTTTCTCCACCTTTTCACCGCCAAGCCTAAGGAACAAAGCATCCAAAGCAACGTTTATGCGTGTCCTGCTTCAATCCTTCAGTGGTAGCTTGACCGAGTGGTATTTTGGTCACCGTCACATCTTCTGCCATGAGCTCCTCTTCTATCTTTCCTTCCGCCGGAATTGATATCTCAAAGAAACTTTCTCTCCGATTTTTGATGATCAACCTAGAAGTTGCTTTAGCAACTTTAGGCCTTCTGTCTCTTCTGCTCAGATCTTGAAGTAGCTGCAAGTCATGCTCCTCTAAGTTCATCTCTACTCTTGCTTCCGGAACCAACTGCAAAGCTAACCATCCCGAGAAGTTATTTCTCGGGGAGTAAGAAGTCACTGAGTGCACTACCATCTCCCGCTCTGCATCCTCTCCGTCAGAAAGTGCCACAGTGTCATGGCTGCCATCTTCTGAAACATCCAAGGACAAAGCTCTTTCGAACTCCGTCATCTGCAGCTTCAACATCTCCTCTGGAACGGGTGCTGAACGAAGTGGCTGCGGAGAGAAAACGAATGTCGCCGGTTTCAATGAAGGCATGGAAGCATCCTGCTGCTGCGGTGCAATAGTTGGTGATCCTCTGGGTACTGGAGAAGTCGGAGTCAAAGCTATGGTCGTAGAAGTGGTCTTTTCTTTCTCTTGAGATCTTCTGTGTACTTTCAACTTCTCGGACCTTCTGCTGCTTTCTCCTTCATGCTTTCGTTTGAGGGAATCTCCTGCGCCGAAGTTGCCCGTGATTTGATTCATCAATACTTCATCAAGGCAGTATCCCTTCGTTAGCAGCCAGCTCGAAGTATTCACCAACACAGCTCCAGATCTCTCTTCAATTGAATGGTAGCCTCCAATGTTATCCTGCAGTATAGCTTTATCTCCTCCCATCTGATGATAAGTGTCAAGTACCACGTTCCCATCATCTTTAAGATCCACAGGTATCCGCGCTAGTCCAAAGTCGAACACTTGCTTTGCTGATAGCCTGCTGAAATCTTTCTTTCTAACCTCGTACTCACTTCTGCACTTCATCCAGAAATCTTCTAACGAAGGCACATGTGCGTACTCCTGGGAGATTGTCTTCCTGGCTACTCCAAATGGATCGAAGTTAAGCCGTGCGCAGGAAGAACTTTGCTCATACTCGGATAACATTCGCGCTTCCATCCCTCGAGCTCGTGAATGCCGATGCAACCGTAATATCCCACAGTGATTGGGAAGAAGCCCGTAGACTTGTGCCGTTTCAACTGAAGGTCGTGTAACTCTACGAGTTGCCTGCTCAGCTCCATGGCGATCACTCTATCACTTGGATACCTGGGCATCTTTATAGGTTCTCCAGAAAAGCCCGTAACCCTGAGGTATGTGAAATCTGCAAACTGGATGAATAAACTGCCAATCTTGGACACTGCTTCCCACGCTTCCTTGCTACCCCGTGAGTCTTCAAGTCTTTGTCTAGCCTTGCAGATGAAATCGTAGAAGAAGTCATCGTTGATCACTTTGAAGTCCTTCTCGCACGCGCACATGAAGTGGGGGTAGACTCAAAATGGGGTCCTGGAAAGAACACCACATCTATCCAAACTTGGAAAAGACACCCGTGAAGCCGCAAAGATATACCAAGTACGAAGTCATCTTGAAGCTGAAAGTACGCTTCACGTTCCGAAGTTGCTCACCGATGTTGCTGCTAATAATTTCCGACCAATTGATTATAGAATCAACCTTGTTGATTTCAATGGTCCTGATGAAAGCATACATCCATGTACGGAAAGTGTAGGCATTCGCTTCGCCATTCAACCTGCATAGCAATTTGACGACATCATCTGCCTCCTGCACCAAATTGGACCGCGGAAGAGTTCTCGGGAACTTTGAAGGGGATCTAGGCTTCTTCATGAACCGGCTATTCATTATGCTCACGCAATCAGCTTTATGTTTCTCCCATCTACTGTCAGCATCCTGAATGCTAATAGAAGTCACCACCTTTCGCACTGGAATCTTCAAACAATAATTGATGAATTCCGCATCCAAACGAATTATTGTCTTTCCCGCAACATCACGCACTGATCTGGATGAAGGATGATAAGATCTAGCACACTCCATCACGAACTCTGGCAATTGGGCTGTACATGGGAAAGCTGCAGCTCGGATAATTCCACTACTTTTGACCGCACGCATGAGTGAAGTCTTTCCAGCTCTGGATCTATCAATCAAATCAGAAAGAGGTTCTGGGCCTAGATCCGTGTCTCCTATGTCTGAAAGTTTGGAAGCAATGCATGAATCCATCGTGCTCTCTTTTTCATCTCCTTTCGCCATGGCTTTGTCTATCTTTGTCTGAATAATTCTTTTTCTTCTAACTTGGCCGGATTTCTTCAATACTGGTGCAGATCTGGACAATTCTTCAGATTCGGAGGATATTTGCAATGTATCGACATTGATAAAAACTCCTTTTCTTTTCAGTAAAGCACCGTAATGAATTCCCGCAATTTATTCAGACAAAAATGGCCACCGAGCATGAATAGTGAATTTAAATTATAAAAATCTGCACTTTTCAAGCCTGCTGCCCCAAAAATTGGTGTTTAATTTACACATAAAGAGAGCATGAATCCTTTCAATCAACACCTGAGCTCCTGTAACACCTGTGAAAACAACTATGCAGACGAAGATCAACCTTCTCCAAAGCATGCGCCAAATCTGAAGCTTTTAGCCTTTAGCACTTTGTCTCGAACACAAAATCCTTCCTCTAATGGGGGCGCACTTTTCCTCCTAGCTGCAATTCTTTACCTGTGAATTAAATTATTCACCCATATGGCTGCCCATGCTTATATAACCTTCACAATTCTATAATTAATAATTGCCCTAACAATTAAAGGCAATTAATTAATTAAAAATCATGTTTTTCTCTTTTAAAAATAGCATGTTTAAGGACAGCCATCCAATAAATTAAATTAATCCAATTTAATCCTTCACACAGCACTTCACTCAAGCCCCACAATATGCTTTGACCATAGCCACTGAAAATAGAAATTAATTTAATGTTTTAATGCCTTAAAAAACATTAAATAATACCCAAATGGGGCGCACTTTTTGAGAGGAAGAGGGCAGCCATTAAATAAATTAAATTTAATGCATTTGACTCCTTTCTTTTATTCCATCTTTGACTTGTTGACCTCCTCCAAGCTTGGGCACACTTTTTGAGAAGAAAGATTAATAAAAATAATCAATTTTAATTCTTTTAATCTCTCACCAAAGGGGGCGCACTTTTTTGCACATGTAATTCTATTTTTAAGAATTTTTGATAACGGGATGCTTTACCCTGCCAGGCAGGCACCAAAACCCCGTGATCCACTTAAGTGATTTTTATAACACGGGAAAAAGTACCCTGCCAGGCAGGTATAAAATTCCCACCCTGCCTGCGGCTTATATTTTTCCCATCGCAGCTTAAATCCTTTGTTTTCCAAAAATGCGCCCATCCCCGCAGGGGCTTTTCTGTGCACGACTTCGCTTTTTCCCAGTGATCCAGACCTCCGATGGCGACTTCCTCCGGGCACAATGTGCGTATATGTTTTCTAGCCGCTCCAGGCCAAAAATCGGGCTTACCCGGCAAAGGAGTTGTTCTAGAGAAATTTTACAGAAAACAGAACGGACACCACAAAAACACGAAAAATTGCCAAAAGTTACAAATAAAGCCCAAAACTTAAAATAAGTTAAAATCCTTCTGGTACATAGGAATAATAACATATTCGCTTATAATGGAGTTAAAACAGAGCGCAAATAGCCTCATACGGGGCTCAAAATAATTAAATACAAATTTCCCGCAGACAAATCCCGACGACAGAATAAAACAATTTTGGGCATCTGGGTATTTGGCGAAAAAGGCTAATATGGCTCTTTAGGATTATTTTGACGCAATACAGGTATTTGTGCAATAAAAACAACAAACGCGAAAAAATTTCGGATGGGGCATGATTTCGTGGTGAAATCGAGTTACACCAAGTTGTCTTCACTCCACCCAAAAATGGAGGATTTTCGTCCTCCAACAAGCCACAAGAAGGTTTTCGTCTTCCTTGAAAAGCCACACTAATGGCAATAGTGGAATGACAAAGCAATCACTCAAATATCAAATGTAGAGTAAATGCACCAAGATAGATGATTAAAATGAAGTCATTGATCTCTTTTTATATCCTCCCTTTCGCGCCAAAAGCCAATTAGAAGGATCGACCTCATAAAAGTTTCTTTGAGTCTTTTAATTTGCCTTTAAGACACCTCCAACCAACCTAACTGCCTTATTAAAGAAAATACTAGAGAAAACATTAAAAATCAATAAAAGAAAAACGAAATGGAATGCAACTCCTTTCCTTTTTCAATAATTCTTCTTTGTCATGAAAAGGGAATGGCAAGAAGTCCATATTTAGGCCTCACTTCAAAAAAGGGGACATTACATCATGACTATGAGAGAAGATTGTTGCTTTGTGGTGACCATCAAGAAAAGTCAAAGATGAAATGAAATGAAATGAAAGATTTTAATGACGTCCACGTGACTAAAGAGTCAAAGGGACCAAGAAAAGCGAAACATTAAGTGAAACCAAGTTCTTTTCCAAATCCTCTCGCCTCTCGTGTGAATCTTGAGCACAAATTGGCAATCCTTTGAAGCTTTGCTTCCTCAAATAACTCATCTAGGTTGTCCACTTGTAAGTCATTTTTAAATCGAAGCGGATGTCATCATATTGAGCATTCCATGATGAAGTGCCATTCTGTTTCAACAACCCCCGTACTGTAGAAAAGACAAGTTCTCCTTTCCCACTTTACTGGGAATAGTCCATCTGCCCGTTTCACAGCGAAGATGATGTGACCCGGTCCTCAGCTGAGCCAAAATAATCCTAGCCTTACCTTTGATATCCGCCCTTAAATAAGCTTTGTCATCATGAGCCCAAGTGGGGTTGAAATATTTGATATAGTGCGCTTTCTTACGACCAATATTTTCTGTCCACATGCTGTTCCTAAACTTCTCCGCCACATAGTTTTTTATTTCCCTATTGTTGTTAGGGCACTCCTGGAAGTGGATGCCCCACTTCTCCATCCATTTGGTGTTCTGCTTCATCCAAGTTTTCTTTCTGCGCTCTAGGTTATCCTCTATAACCATTTTGGGCCAACGATGGTTGTCCATGCTTTCCACTTTTTTCAAATAGCTTATTAGCCGAGTGATTGCCGAAGCTTCCATTGGTAACATACCTGCTTCAGCCAGTAAAATCTCATAAGGGACCGTTGATTTAACCTTGAGAGTGCTTGTGATTAAATGTTTTTGGATTCTTTCTACCTGTCTCCACCCATGTTTTGACATATTACTTCCCCAGACTTCACACCCATAAAGGGCCACCGGAGTGACCAACAGACCAAAGAGGGTTTTCTTAGTATTCCAGTCCCAAAGCTCAGCTTTCCTACATCTATTTTGGAGCAAGTATGATGCTTTCCAACCTCCTTGAATTCTTTTTGCTCTGCATGTTTCCCAGCTCAATTTGTGGTGAAAATCAATCCCCAGATATTTATATTCTGTAACAATTTCCAATGGCCTCCCTTCAAAAAGAAAGTTAGTATGCGTCCCTTTCCTTTTTAGAGAAAAAATCACGATTTTTGTTTTGTCAATGTTCACTTGCATCCCGACTTCCTGGCAAAAGAGTTCTACAGCTTTTAGATGCTCTCTCAAACCTTGAGCTGTTGTTGATATTAAGATAAGGTCATCAGCATATAAGAGCAGCTTCACCACATATTCAGCCAACTGAACACCCCCTCCCTCGGTATTGTGTAACCATTCTTCAAGCTTGTCGATGTATAGACCAAACAAAGTGGGAGAAAGAGGGCAGCCTTGCTTGACACCAATGTCACTACCAAAACATTCCGACATGCCTTCTCTAGTTCTGATTTTAGCTCTGACCTGCTCATAAAGCCTGTGCACTGCAGCTCTAAACTCGTCTGGAATCCCAAGTTCTTCCATCCTGTTCCAAAGTTTGTCACGAGGGACCGTGTCAAACGCTTTTTTAAAGTCAACAAAACAACAAAAAGCTTCCTCACCTTGAGAATCCCAAACCTTTTCAATCAAATGCCTGAGAGTTATGCAATGATCAATGGTTGAATGTTTAGGTCGGAAGCCTGCCTGTCCTTTTGCTCTTTTACCCTCTCTTTCTGCCCAATTGCTGATTCGGCGCTCTATCATGCCCCCAAACAACTTACCAAACAGAGGATTGATCATAATGGTGCGGTAGTTAGAAGGGTTATTGGCATCCCCACTTTTAAATAGAGGAATAACCACACTGGTCGTCCATTCTATTGGGAACCCTACTTGATTTACATTATTGAAGATTGTTTTGATATGTGGAGCAAGCACCTCGACCCCCCATTTTAAAAATTCAGCTTGTAACCCATCAACATCTTGTGCTTTTCCATTTGCTAGCTTTTGAATGCCGTATTTGATGTTGTCTTCAGAGAATAGCTTGACTGAAGTCTAGAGGATGGGAGGGCTATCCTGTTGAGGAGACCACTCATATAAAAGCTTCGCATATTCCAACCAATGTGCTTCTGTGATATTGTTTTCTATGTGTGTTTTCTTTTGTTGCAACTCTCTCCAAAATCCTTTGGGATTGTGTTTTCCGAGAGCAATTAATTCCGACCTCCTTCTATTCACATAGGTTTCTTTTTTGTATTGAACCAGTCTCTTATAAATCTTTTTATTTATTTTATTCCCTCCACTTTCTCTTATAGTTCTCTTGGCAGCCTTACAATCCTCATCATACCATGGATTAGTGGGAAAAGTATTTGCAGCTCCCTTTCTGGGCTTAGATCTTTTGCAAGCACCTAAAGCCTTGTGAATTAAAGGTATCATTAGATTACTACCAACACACCCCCTTGCCCCCTTGATCGTATTGCACTTTAAATCAATTTTTGCCGATTGAAATTGTTGCTCAAGGGCAGCCAAAAAGATTTCCTGATTTTCTTTATTCAAAATGATTTTGCCTTGTTTTGGATATGACTCTGGCAAGTGATGGCCTTGGTTTCCTTGTTGTTGATTTGTACTGGTGGCAAGTTTGATTAAGAGAGGTTTATGATCAGATTTGAGCTCAATAGGAGAATCCCCAATTTCGAACTCGAGCAGTCTACAAATAGAACTTTGAGTGCAGATAACATAGTCCACAACACTTTGACCATTGTACGTTTTGCAAGTGATATTTCCGGATCTAGGCCAAGTCTTCATGCCATTACAAATAACCATGTCGTGTAGGCTACATAGACCTAGGAGCTCAACCCCGAAGAGCGTCACCCCTCCATTCCCATCTTGGGATAATCTTTCCCAAAACTTGTCATCTGCCTCATCAAGCCAAAGTGGATTTCCATCGTCACCTTTGGTGTTGTCCAGCTGAAGAGATTGATTATTTGCCGTTCAAATCATCACCACAAAATTCGCACCAACTAGGACATTAGCTTCAGACAGTACAAATCATCTAAGACCTTGTACACCGAGATTCGCCTAAGCCTGTATATAGAGTTGTCATGGTGAGTCAAAACAGACACCAAAGCAAACAGTTTACCAAGATGCATTTAGAAGCCTAGGTGCAACACTTGCTTCCTAGACTTGACGCAATCACGACGATTGCTTCTCAACAAGGGCCAATGATCCGAGCACATTTGTGCATGTCCGCGCTTTTTCTCTAAGTGCCTTAGTCACTTGGACAACTCCGCACTTTGAGCATCTCATTGAAACCCCTTGCATCATGCTCCTCCCACACAGTGTCAAGAAACATCGCATGCAACTCAGAAGACAATATTGCTCCCTTCACCCAATATGAGTCAAGGGCGGTTGAGGAGCAAAGCCCTCCAGAAAAAATTTGGAGATCAGTCTCGATGATGTTTGGCGCAACTCCACATCTCGTGCAAAAGATCCTTCGCACAGTCTACACAGCCTGTTCATTATTGCATCAACATGTGCCAAGCGTGCCACCTCTACACAACATTGGCCAACCGCACAGTACTCGCAGACATGTCGCACAGCTCAATTCCTGCACAGAACATCCAAATTCGCAGAGGCCACGTATGAGAGTGGTGTCCCCCATACCCCCTGGGATCTGGATCGAATGTGTACCGACAAGCATCCGAGGTACTTTAGGTGTCGATCACACCACAACATAAGCATAAGCAGTTATGGATCGGCACCTCAAGTCTTTTGGATGCCTCTCCGCACATAGCACGTCTATCTTAAGATAATTTCAGCTTTAATTGTCTAATTTGAAATTAAAATTTACCAAAAAAACTCAACAAAAAGTCATTGCAGTGTGAATAGATGAACTTATCCATTAGTCGGTAATTACGTGTTGGAAATTAAAAGAAATCAACACAGTTCAGTCCAGATATATAATAGTTCATAACCTAAATATTCGATCACAACATTTTTCCAGAAATTTTGTTGGAATGCAAGCTCTGTATAGGAATAGTCTTCATTGGATTTGCCAATGCCAAGTGAATAAAGTGTGTTGACCTTTTAAACAATGCAGCGAATAACATATAATTGAATAGAAAGAATGTGTAATTGAAGGACGCACCCGGCTGCCAGTAAAAGAAGCATCTGGTAATCCCTGAACCAGCTCACTTTGGACGGTTGAGATGAAGACATTCTGGATTGGCGAGTGCAGGGGCTAAGGCGACGGCCCCGCTGGATGGTTCTGAACAACAGGAAATGCCTTCGGTAAACAACGGCATTTTGCAACCCCTTGAACTAGCTAGCTACTTCTCTGCCCCTTGCTGTTGATATGAAAGTCCTTACAATCTTTCCAGCATACTCCGGTGGGGTCGACACAAAAATTCACATTTGCCTTTTTATTCTTTGCTAATGGGGGAACGTGTCTTAAAATTCATGAATGCTCGACTTTTTACACTTAACAAACTGTAATTCATCGACTTTACTCCCAGGGTAGAGTTAATGTGAGTCTTTCTGGTTCCCCGTGTCGTATACTTCTTCCCAATACCTCGGAGAGGGTTCATTATACCTCTTGGGTATTACAGGAAGGTTCTATACGTAGATTGAGTTTGTGTTTTAAAGGAATAAAAATTTCGGAGCTTTGCGGCTATGAAGGTCATGTGGGCAATGAACGGAGTTCGTATCGTATTTTATTTTATTTTAAATTTGTGGGGAATTAACGGAGTAGCCTATCCGTATTTTATTTTAAATTTGAAGTGCATGAGCTCCACGCATTACGTAAGTAGTATTATTTTTTTCATTTTAAGTAGTTGCTTTTTTTTGTTAGGAAAAAAAGGTACTTTTCTTAATAAAATTAAATTATTGTTTTTACGTCGAAAGCGTTTTTCAAATGAGAATAGGGGGTAATAAGGAGAGCGGAGACTACTCAATTCGACAAGATGTGACTCGCCGTATCAACGTCATATCGACGGTCTATGTTAAAAGGTCGAGAAATCCAACGGTTCTCGTGTGTACCCTAATAGGCCAGGCTCTCTAATGCATATCAAGGAAATATTATTTCAATGTTAAATGCAGCAGAAAGCAATGGCACGTGCAACTACTTCAAGACGACTCCAACGCCGACGCATGGTCGTGATTATGTGGATCTAGTGCTTCAAGGGCATCAACAAGCCCTTTTGTAATTGCTTCTACTTTACATATCGACTTGTAATTACTTCGCCTCTGCGTCTAATTTTCTAGCGTCAGTTTCCATCTTTCGTACCTCCTTATTTATGTTTGCTCATGTTAGCTCCTTCACCATTTTTGCAAGCTCGAAAGCTCTGTGGGAAAAGGATTCATTTATATTAATTATTCCCATAATAATCCCTTTTATCGGTCGCATGGCCATCACCTTTAGATCCCTTATTTTCAAACTTTTTATTTTTCCTTTTTCCAACTAGTCAAACAAAGAATGTCTTATTTCGAATTAATAGAACACGTATTTTTACGCCGAAAGCATTCTGTAGTGAAGAGAGACTTGTTGTGTCCGACACGACAAAGAAACGAACCGCAGAGATTTAATTTGTCGTTGATGTACTTCACAATGATCAAGGATGATAAACGCAGACACATAAAATGATAACCACTAACCACTAAATAGTGTTTGTGACGATTTGCCTAGCGTCGTAATCGTTGATGAGCGGTTGGAAATGGAAACAACTCCCCCTTTCGATACCTTCCCCAATTGAAGTCAAGTTTACATTCAACTGCCACCTAGAAACCCACTCTAATCATAACGGATCACTGCCTTTAGTTATGCGTATATGCCTTTCGTTAATAAAAATCATTTACACAGTCGACGTGGAATTTGTTTCGAAAGCATCTGCAGCAAGTGGACCGGGAATGGGATAAAAACGTTATACCCACTCTCAAAGATCGAAAGACATCTAATTTAAATCCAGAAATGGCAGAGATGCATGAGCCATGCCTATCATCTACTAGATTGTTCCAACTTTTCTTTTAGACGTATACACATTTTATATATCTACCTTTGCCTCCTTCAAAGTTCATAATGTCATCCGCAACAATACCCCTATCGTGTCCTAATCCAGATCTTGCGTAAGCCTTTTACCCGAAATATCATGATGTCCGGCTCTTGAAGAAACGCAGCCATGATTCTCGACGCTCTACAGGATTCTCCCAAGTTTTTTCATGGAGAAACCGAGCAACAAATTCTCCAATTGTTAGAAGAGAGCAAAATTAGAGTGAAATAATTGGTTAAAAATGCCCCGTGTCATATATCTCATCCAAAGTTATCCTCTTACAAGAGTGGTTTTTCTTTTAATTATTTTGAAAAGAAGTTTTGTATTTAATATAATATTTTTAAAAAAATGTAAAAATAATTTAGTGTTTAATATAATTTGTTTTTTATTAATATTTGCAATAGGAGTTTTGTATTTAATATAATTGCGAGGAGAATAACACTTTGTGAATTAATGTTAATTCACAAAGTGTTATTCTCCTTATAATTAACATTAATTCGAAAGTGTTGTTCTCCTTGCAATTATATTCAATACAAAACTCCTATCAAATATTAATTTTAAAACATATTATATTAAACACAAAATTATTTTTGCAAATATTAAAAATATATATATTATATTAAATACATTTGTTGGCTAGATTTTCTCGTATAATCAAAACGTAGGCGATCATGAGATAAATCTCCCACATTTACCGGTGAGGCTCCCGTGTCGATTTGTCAATAAAAATATGCTAGTATCTATATGGGGGTTTTACTTTAACTATTCAGCTCGTGAACCATAGTTGTATAGCTCTATAAAGAAGTAAGCAAATTGTTTAAAGAAAGGAAATATTTATAGAAGAATGAAATAATAAAACATAGGAAGAAATGGGGAAGATGTGCAACCCAATCAATAGATAATGAGTTGATTGCATGCACATAGAAGAAGCCAATAGATATCAACACACGTAATTATAAGCAAAGGCAACTCCATATCAAGATCTAAAATAACACAAAGTTTATTAGAAGATCTAAGATAGAAAGCTAGAAACAAAATGCACTTGTGACACAAAGTTCTCAGGAAATCTGCTCATTTATATTCTTTTTGCTTGCTTAGTGTTATCGGGGTTTCAAAGACAAAGTCCGAAACACAAGAATGTTGCTTACAAATTTTGATCATTAACCCGAAGGTTCTTCTTCTACTTATAGAATGTAGAAGGGAAAGTACAAATGGGAAACTCAACTGAACTGAAACATAAACAAAAGGTAAAGATAACATCTGGCAATCATCCTCCTCTAATTCCTCTTTAAGTGACACAACTGTCACTTAACTAATAGAATTGTTCCACATAACTTAAAGTAATGGTTTCAAAACCAATAACTTTAAAGTTTTACAATTTCATCAGGAACGTGGAAAATAGAAGAAGAAAAAGTAGAAGGAGAAAGACACGCCAGCTGTAACATCTATATCTTCTTTTTGTTTTGATACTGAATATACTTGTCGAACATGTAATTCAACATCTTCCCATCTGTCTTAGCCACAACTTCCTTTTCTGTCCTGAACTGCAACAATCCTTCGTTCAACACCCTGATACATGCTTCTACCTCCTCCAAGCTAGGCCCGAACTTCTCAATATCCGACTGCAGTGCCACCAGTTTGCTGATGGAATTCATCGTGAAAGGCTTAATGGCTCCATCAATTCTCCCTTGCACCATCAGAAGAGACCCTTCCAGGGAATTAGGCACTCTGCTAGGAATGATCTGTGTGTATGAAGTAACATTTCCAACCACTTCCTCATGAGTGAAAGCAATGATATTGTCTGGTAGAGATGATGTCATACTCTCAAGTGTTTGATCCTCTTCAAAGATAATTATGTAGATCTCCAAACAGTAAAGATACTGCAAACTCTAGCTCACTCGCCCTTCTCAACCGATCCATCAAGCACAATCTATTCCGCAATCAAACCTTCTCTTGGCAACTTATTGATTTCATCCAAAGTACTAAGGTTACTCTCAAGAATGCGTGTTCATATCTACCGTGTTTCACACCGATTGCTTGGTGATCTGTTGTATCTTTCATAACCTTCAAGCTGGTGACACCTCTTCGAGTCAGATAGAAGCTTGCCGAATAATCGACTTTTCCATTCGTCAATAGCTTTTACCTAGTTAATCGCATCTTCCATTTCCGCATCGATGATCACTCACTTGCTCTTGGTGAAATAAATGGGCCGAGTGGAAGATTTAACAACCTTGCAATGATCTCGCACAACCGAGATACTTGCTTCTGAACTTCAATTTTCTCCGCCTTTTCTTTATCAAGCCTAAGGAAAAGAGCATCTATCAATGTCTGTGTATCCTGCTTCAATCCTTTTGTGGTGGCTTGACCTGTGGGTACTCTGGTTACTATTATGTCTTATACCGTGAACTCATCCTTCTTCTTCCCTTCAGCCTAACTAACATCTCACCAGACTTTTGTCCTGACTCCTTGATGATCAACTCTTGAAGTTACCTTAAGAACTTTAGGTTTTTTGTCTTTTCCACCTAGACTCAAGAGAAGCATTTGCAAGTTGGTTGTTCCTCCAAGTTGATTTCCACTCTAACCTCTGCAACCAACTGCAAATTCAACCATTTCGAGAAATTACTTCTCGGAGAATGAGAAGTTGCCGAGTGTACCACTATCTCTCGCTCTGATTCCTCTCCATCTGAAACCGCTACAATGTTGTGGCTGCCATCCTCTGAATCATCCAAAGACAAAGCTCTTTCAAACTCTGCCATCTGTAGCTTCAATGTTTCTTCAAGAATAGGTCGTTGAACGGAGTGGTTGAGGAGAGAAGATGAATGTTGTCGGATTCAACGGAGGAATGACAGTGTCCTGCTGAGGTGCAACAATCGGTGAAGTACTGGATGCTGGAGAAGCCGGAACTAACATCATAGCCGTGGAAGTGATCTTCTCCTTTGAATGAGACCTTCTGTGCACTTTCATCTTCTCAGGCCTTCTGTTGCTTTCTCCTCCGTGCTTCCTCTTGAGGGAATCTCCTGTGCCGAAGTTTCCCGTGATTTGATTCATCAAAGCAATATCCTTCTTAAAACGGACCGAGTTTGAAGTGTTCACCGTAAAAGCGGTAGACCTTTCCTTAATCGTATGGTAGCCCCTCACGTTCTCCTGGAAATACTGAGATGTATTTCCTCCCATTTGATGGTATGTGTCAAGTAACACGGGCCCGTCATCTTTAAGATCTCGCAGTATGTGTGTGCTAATCAAAGTCCAACACTTGTTGTGTTGATAGCCTTTGAAATCTTTCTTTCTAACCTCGTACTCACTTTTGCACTTCATCCAGAAATCTTCTAATGAAGGCACATGTGCATACTCTTGGGAGATCGTCTTCCTGGTTACTCCAAATGGATCGAAGTTCAGCTGTGCTAGGAAGAACTCTTGCTCGTACTCAGAGAACATTTATGCTTCCAATCCTCGGGCTTTATGGATGCTTTGGCAGCTATAATGGCCCACAACAATCGGGAAGAAGCCCGTAGACTTGTGTTGTTTCGACTAAAGGTGTGCATCTCCACAAGTTGTCCTTTCACTCCATGGTGACCAATCTCTCATTCGGATATCTCGGCAACTTAACCTGGTTCTCCGTAAAACCGGTGACCCCGAGGTATGTGAAATCTCAGAATGAATGAAAGGATCGCAACCTGACACAACTTCCCACGCTTCCTTACTCACCCTGTTGGTCTTTCGATCCCTGTCTAGCTGCGCAAATGAATTCATAGAAGAATCCATCGTTGACCACTTTGAAATCTTTCGCACGTAGGTACAGTAAGTTGTGGGTAGACTCGAAAATAGGGTCCATGGAAAGAACAACACATCTATCCAGCTTGGAGAAGATGCTTTGTGAAGTCATTGTGTATACCAAATAGGAAGTCATTTTGAAGTTGAAAGTATGCCTCACGTTCGGAGTTGCTCACCAATGTTGTCGCTAATGATTTCTGACCAATTGATTATCAATCGATTTATTGATTTCAATGGTCCTGATGAAAGCATACATCCATGTGCGTAAGGTGTGAGCGTTTGCTTGACCATTTATCCTACATAACAAGTTGGCAATATCGTCCACCTCTTGTACCAGATTGGACCGCGGAAGAGTTCTTGGGAACTTGGAAGGAGATTTGGGCTTCTTCATGTATCTGTTGTTCATCATGTTCATGCAATCAAACCTATGCTTCTCCCACCTCGTCAAAGCATCTTGTTTGCTAATAGAAGTCACCACCTTTCATGCTGGAATCTTCAAACAATAATTGATGAAGCCTTCATCCAACTAGATTATTGTTTTCCTCGTAGATCTCGAATCGATCTGGATGATGGATGGTAAGACCTAGCACACTCCATAACGAATTCGCAAATGGGTTGTGTATGGAAACATTACATGGCTTCAATAATTCCACTACTTTTGATTGCATGCATGAGGAAGTCTTTCCTGCTCTAGATCTTTTAATCAATTCGGAAAGAAGTTCCAAACCTAAATCTGTGTCTCATGTGTCTGCAAATTTAGAAGTGATGCATGACTCTGTTGTGCCCTTTTTTCATCCATCTTTGCCATGGTGTATTTATCTTTATCGAACAATTCTTTTTCTCTTTATTTGATCGAATTCTTCACAACCCGGTGTAGATATGGATAATTCTTGATTCGGAAGATATGTTCAATGTATTGGACATTTATTTAAGCTCCATTTCTCTTATAAAAGCACCTGTAATGAATTCCTGCAATTAATTGATAAAGATGGCAACGGAACATGAACAAGTGGATTTTAATCATAAAATCTTCATAATTGAAGCCTTTTGCCCCAAATTTGATGTTTTATTTACATGCAAAGCAAGCATGAATTTTACCAACTTCACTGAGCACCTGTATCACTTATGTAGACAATTATCTAGACACAAATCAATCTCCTTCAACCTATGCGCCAAAATTGGAAGCTTCCAAAGCATTAATTACACCTTCTTTCGAGCAAATTCCTCTCCAACTGGGACGCACTTTTTGTATGCGATGCACTTCTATGCTTTTGAATTAATTAATTTACCCTTACAAGCAACCCCCGCTTATATAATCCTCATAATTCTATAATTAATTAATGTCTTTCCTATTCTGGCAATTAATTAATTATTTAATAAGCTTTACTCTTCAAATGGGGTGCCTATTTTGTGCATGCTCATGGTCATTGTAATTAAATAAATTAAATTTATTTAATTTTAGACTTGCCTTCGATTATCTCAAGCCTCACAAAGTATGCTTTGACTTTAGCCATTGAAAATAGGAATTAATTAAATCAATTAAACTTAAAAAAGTATTATTTCTTTCCCAAATTGAGCGCACTTTTTGACATGAAGGGGCTGCATTAAAAAAATAATATTTATTTAATTTTAGCATGTCTAATTCCAACTTCCTTTATCCACTTTCCCTTTGTTGACTTTTCCACAAACTTGGGCGCCAAAATTGGAGAAGAATTTAATTAATTTAATGCATTTAAGGTTGCCTTTCTTTCCCTAAAGGAGTCGCACTTTTTGGTATGAGGGATTTCTATTTTTAAAAGTCAATTGACAATGGGATTATTTACCCTGCAAGGCAGCTACGAAAATCCCATGATTCACTTGAGCTATTTAACTTTCATAATGGGATTATTTACCTTGCAAGGCGGGTAATAAAATATCATCAATGCCTTAAGTGATTTTTCTTTTATTTCACAATGGGAATTTTTACCCCCCATGAGGGAGGTAAAAATCTCCGCACGCTATGCCTATGATTTTCCCATTGTGACTTAAGTGGCGTTGCTTCCATGGGAAAAAGTACCCTGCTAGGCAGGTACAAAAATCCCTCCTCCTGTTGCTTCCAAAAATCCCATGATTCACTTCAAACCCTCTTTTTCCAAAAATGCGGCCACTCTGAAGAAGTTTTTGGTGCACGACTTCCGTCTTTTCGAAAGAACCAAACCTCCGATGGCGAATTCTTTCTAAAGACAACGTGCATAGGTGATCTCGGATACTCGGGTGCCAAGAATCAAGCCAAAGCGCCAAGGAATTGATCCAGAAATTTCACGAGAAAATGAAACAGAAAACACAAAAATACAAAACGCGTTGCGAAGTCACAAATAAAACCCGGGATTCATTCCCGGTTAAAACCCTACTAGTATATGGGAATATTGACATGTACGATTACAAAGGTGGTTAAACCTGAGCACAAATTGCCTCAAACGGGGCTCAAAATAATTAAATACAAATTTCCCATAAAGAAACCCAAATGACAAAATAAAACAATTTTGGGCATTTGGGTATTTGTCGAAAATGGCTTATATAGCTCCTCGGGAATATCTTGACACAATACAGAACTTTCGGGAATAAAAACACAAATGACCCATTATTTTAAAAGTACAAATTCTTTTTAAAATAGGGTAGTGCCATATTTCAGGGTAAAACTGGGGACACCAACATTGCAATTATTTTATTATATTAAAAATGGTTGTTGTAATAAGATAACTTTAAAAGGTCATTTTTAACCAATAAGGTAGCTTTGGTAATCATAAAGATAAAGATTAAAAAAAAATTGGTGCTCTTGAGTTTTTGTTATATTAATTTTGTGTTGGGTCATTTTTTTATAAATGAAGGTGTGCATCTTTAATCTTCATAAAAAAATTTAATAAGGTTAATTTTGTGGAGGGTCATTTTTCTAATGATGATGGGAGAGTATGCCTATAAGAAATTTCAAACCAAAAAGATCGCAGTGTATTTGGGAGTGATTACATTGAAAGTCGTTTCTCTTTTAGGATGGCCAGTTGATTTTGACAGTCGTCAGAAGATGGACGCACGGGATTGCATAAGGACATGCATTGAAAATCGCATGGTCCACGGCGAGCCACAACTAACTCGCATATCCCGAGGAAAGAGAAAGCAAACAACCAATGAAAAGCAAGCACATGGATTGTGCTTCTTAAGGACGAAAAACAATTGTTTATCGCGAAGAATGTGTTTGAGCCGTCGATGTCTTGGCAATGGATTGGCAGTGTCAGTTGTAATTTCCCTGGATGCGCCATACACATTTATTTCAGTCATGGTGTTACGTCTCGTGATGGCGGCTGGGCTCCTGTAGCACTCAACAGAACTGCAAGTTTGCCTATTTTCTTGCAATGGCTTGACCTTTTAGGTATTGTTGCCGCATAAATCAGTCACTCAACATTCTCCAACTCGTCATGCCTCTTGGGCTCGACTTTGTTCCTATTTTCTTTGCGATTTGTGGGTGTTTAACTTTAACTCGTGGCTCTGTTGTTTATGTCTTCTACCCAACTCGGGTTCATGTTTCCAGTTTGCCACGATGTTTATCTATGAGCTCGATGATTTTGCTTTGGCGCGGTTCATTAGTGACTTGGATCGTCATGTTATTCATAACTTGATTGTTTGTTTTATCACTGATCGATGCGCCTTTTGTTGGATTTGTTCTGTTTTGTGCATAGCTCGGTTTGAGTCTGTGTGTGTAATTAATTTTGGAAAGGAATTAAATAATTGCTTTGTTTGTCAAGTACTTTTAGTTGCCACTTGTAGCCAATGCCGATGAATCTCAGGCTTGAAGTTATCCTTGTCTTCAAACTTATTATTAACTGGTAAGGAGAATATTTTGAAATGGTTATTTATCCACCACTATTGGGCATAGGAGCAAATGTTGTTCCGGGATTCCATAGGGTTGAGCTCACGAGGTGGGGATAATCCATCGACTTCATCATCCTCAACAGGTGCAAGTAAGTTAAGATCCAGCAACACAGGTGTCTCTTTCTCTTTTACAATATCGATTAGGCTATTTCATAGTATAGAAGTTAAAAAGAAACGAATTGTATTAATCTCCACAAACAATTAAAGTAGGTCTGTGGGACTCAAACTTAAAACCAATAACAATTACAAATGGAGCCAAAAAGAGCTCCAACCCTATAAGAGGGAAAATATTACAAGCTACAAGCCAAGGGCACAATAAAAGGTGTTAAAACTGAAAACAGGGGCAGGTTAAACCAAAACGGGTAAAGCCTAAAAATGTCAATAAAGATAATGGCATGTGTTTTAGATATTACATATAACCATGACAGAGAAAAACCCATCACTGGACATGACAATATCATTGTTTAATGCATGAAAAATTAGTGTCATTGATGTGGACCTTTGTGTTGTGGATGGTTTTCAGGTCACGGATGCCTTAATTTCTTCTGGAGCATCTAAAAAATGCAAAATATGAATACTCAGAAAGTAAAATTCCTAAATAGTAACTTGAAAATCATGATAGCTTGCATAATCTTTATCGGTGGAGAAAGTACTACCTTTGGAGTCTGGGGAGCTTGATGAACCCTAAAATGTGGCATTGGTAGATAACTATGGGTTTCTGAATTAAAGTTATGTCCAAAAAGCTGAGAGATGATTAAAATTATTTGCAGTACGTTCTTACTATAGTATATAAGAGGAAAAAATTAAGAATTTTTAATTATTCACATAAGGAAAATCAAGAAGAGAATAGAATTTAAGGTTAGCAATTTAAGTGACCAAAGAGTAGAATTTAATGTTAATAATTTAATTGACCATAAAAACCTTGATGAAACTCAAAAGTATAGGGAATAAATGTTGGGTTACTTCTTGCAGTCAAGACTTTGGCTCAAAGTATGCACGTGCCATCATTATAGGAGACCGATCAAAATTACAAATAGGGAGTATATTATGGACATAATTGCATGCAAGATCTTCTAGGTTGAATATATAGATACGTGTAAGTTGAATTTCAAACAGTAACGACTAACAAGTAACTCCATAGAACAAATGATAAAGATGTTCTAAAATTTAAATGTTTGAATATCCAACCTAAACAATGTTTACTGAAGCTTTCAATGTTTTATTTATAGGATAGGATACAAGTACTTTTTATTTTGAATTCGAACCAATATGGTTAATACGGTTTCATGGTTGACGCAATGACATGGAAATTTCAGATATAGAGATGCAAAATTCTATTTGTATTTACCTAATCTTTGTCTAATATTTGGGCAGGGAAGAGCACAATCTTAAATAATCTATTCCATACAAATTTTAGAGAGATGGATGCATTTAAGGGGAGGTGACCTATGGGGTTAGTTTCATATATTTTTATTGAACTTCAAGATTGTAGAAAGGATATCGTAGGGTTTGACATCATTGACAAGCCTAAAAAGTTAATAATTTTTCTTCAAAAATTAAACAACCCTATTATCTATTTTTAGATTATCGTAGGTGTTTCTTAGTGTTTTCTGCACATGTTACTTGTGCAATGGAAAACATGCTTTTATCTTACATTTGACTTCATGTACTATTGACAATAAGATGAAATTGGCAATAAGTTTCAAGACTGTAGTGGTGTGTAAAATCCTTTAGAAATGGCCAAGTCTCGGTAAGTGGTAGAGGAAGTTTTATTGATTTGCCTCGATAAAATGCTAAAAATTGTGGTATATCTTCTCTTTATTTTTTTGGAATGAATGATTCTTCAAACTTTCTATGTGTGTTGTGACTTTATTTTATCCAATTTTCAAGTCCAAAGCTTTAAAAATGTTGTAGTATCATTTCAATAATTATAGAACTTCTATTGCATAGTTCGAAGGTTTAAAGAGTGTTATAGATCATACAATATGTACCTTGTTCCTCCCTCACAATCAAGGTCTTATGGCAGCCACTAACAATCACTATTGGTTGTTTTCTTGACTTTATCAAACAAATACGCATACAATGATTATGATGTGAGATTAAAATTTAATTGAAATTGTGCATTGAATTTATTTTGGTAATTCCTTACATAATATCTAACAATATTAGTATGCTTATATTAATGTTACTATTTTCTTTTCTTTTGAACAATCAATCAAATGAGAAATTATAGAGCTCAAAGCTTATTGAGATTTGCTTGAAGTTTTAATGAATACAATAGTTACCCTTACATTTACACAACCGAATGGGAGGCCCCACATTGCAATAGTGCGCCAAGAAGTGTGCAGATTGGTAGTTGGTCCAGTACGAGGGATGAAGGATTGCCCTATAGATAGATATGGCGGTTTCGATTGGTGGTGAAGGATTGGTAGTTGATTGAGATCGATAATGAAGGATTGGTAGTGATAAATAATGAAAATCATGAGAAGTAAACAATATAAGTAATGCCCTTGTTAATAGTTATGTGTGAATAGTGTCGCACATCATGGGTTAAATTTGATGTTCATTTAGATTTTTTTGCGATTTTAATCATAAAATACTTGTAAATATTTGAAATAACAATCACATGCAACGTCAAACATTAAATTTGATGTTAGTTTAAATGTTTTTTTTTTATTTTAGCCATAAAATACTTACAAATATTTGAGATAACTGCCACATGCGACTTGTATATTTAAAATGTGACTGTCATTTTTCATATAGATTTATATGGATATTATATTAGTATATATAAATATACTTTAAAAATAATTAAATAAATACATAATATTTTATACAAATGGAGGGTAGTATTGGAAAATGAATCACCCACAAATTGTTTGACATGCATACCTGGCCATCAAATTTTACTATAAACAATGGGAGTGAGATGAAGACGAAAACCATTGAATCCTAATCTCTGAAGCACTTGAACAATATGATTTGTGTCGTTATGGCCTATACGGGTGGTGTTCAAATCAAGGACCTTCCCTTCCCTTTATATAATTTGGAGTGCATGGTGTTAGAATGGTTTACTATCTCTTCCCTTTATTGATGTTTTTTTACATCTTTTTCTTCTTGTATTCATTGGATCTCACAACTAAAAAAGGGGTCTACAAATTCCTAAATGAAGCGAGGATCGTGGCCCAATAAATAGAAGGGATGAAATTGCAAACGAATTTTCACTTCGGGCAATATTTATCTACCACTCCTTCCATTCACAAATGTATCTATAAAAAAATTGCAACGTCTTACACAACAATCCTCTCCTCCTACAAATGATTTATAAAAATTCATGTAGTTGTTGCAAGATCAAATTTCACCTTGTTTCCCCATTCCATTTTCCCCACACTTGCACTTCTCCACCTTCAAACCATTTCCTCTTCACCCCTCTTCCTCTCCCATTATTTCGCCCCACCAATTTGACTCCTTCATAAGATCCCTTAGGCGTTACCATCTTACCTTTCACGTACGATTTTTAGTTTAAATTAGCATCAAGAGTTTCACACATTTACGTGAACTGGATGCAAATTATGAAATAACCTTTAATATGCATGTAGATAGATTTAAAACATGAGAGGTATGAGACATAAGTCCAATATTTATATAGTAAAATTATTAAAAAAAAAACTAATATTATTATTTTTTAAATAATAATAATTATTATGTTTATGATTTGTTAGTAATTTATTGTTTATATTCTTATTGTTGTGAATAGTGTCCGTCGAAAGTAATTTGTATTTTAGATAATTAATTGTATGTTTGTGATGCATTTAATTATGTTGAAGTCGTGCTCCAAGTCATGGGTATATGGGATGGAACGGTAAAATATGAAACAAAGAGTATCGTCATCTAGCATTGTACGTACATAGAAAACAAACGGCTTAATCCTTTTCGGGTGATATTTGATTATTTTACGTTTTTACTTTTTTTTCCTTCCCATTTTCTCGGTAAGTACCATCATGGTTCACATCCACACATTATTGATAAGATGGTCATAGTTGTGTTGGTATCGAAAATGATTGTTGTCAGGTTATTCATGATCACGCTTCCTCAAAAGCCTTAAATGAAACCAACGATCTTGCCACTTGTTTAGCATAAGTCGGTTGTGTCCACTATTTTAGATGGTAGTTTAATGACATAGTCATCATGTTCGGAGTGAGGATAGTGATGGCAGCATACATGGGTCTCACCATAAATGTGGCCCACCTATATCTGTTGTAATTGTGTTCTCTTTATTATAAATCCCGTAAACTTAGAGAACCAAAAAAGGAGAAAAAGGAGCTATTTTACATTTTTTCCATGTCTGTAAATATTCAATCTTTAATGTTTATGGCGTTGTTTTTCCACTTCATCTATTTTCCATCATGTATGTAAGGCGAGAGAATAGAAGGCACATTCGGTTTTAAATGTGAAGGATTCTCTTGCGGCTTCTAAAGGAGAGGTCGTGGAGATATTTCAAGCAATAACAAAAGAGAAAGAAGGTGACCAAACCCTAGCGTCGTTGTCCCACTGCGGTTGTTGCCGCAGAGACACTATTTTGATTACCTAATGAGTTGATTTATTGCCTAATCGAAAACCTCGATGCCATGAAATAAAATAATAGTAAAGCTTAATCTACCTTTCTCTTCTATGTTTGATCACCTAAGGGGCTCAATTGTTGTTGGTTGTTTGTACACCACCTATTTTCCTACTGTTACTTAAGCTTGTAGGTGGAATTAGAGGCTACAAATTCATACAAGATGCAAGCATTTTAGTTGGGTTTTGAACTCCAGAGCTTATCGAGTTTCCCCATTTTTTAATTTTCCCTCTTTCTAAGATTGAAATGCTTGAGTGGAACACATATAGCAAATGTTATTTGGGTGGGAAAAATTTGATCCGTGGAGTAGGTGTTGGTCATGCAAGTATTAAGTTCACACCTTTTAATTCTAAACAACCCATTCATGTATGTGTTTTATACTACCAATTTCGTAATGTGACTATAGAAGTGTGGAGGATGTTCGATTTAAAATGTGTGAAGTTTTTTTAGTCTTGATAAATAAACATTGAATCCACTTGTGTATGTCTTGGTAGTGTATTTTCATCACTTTTGGAGGAACTTTCCCATCTCTATCATATTGCGGACAATATTTCATCAAAAGGCTTAAAATCATGTCCAAGATCAATTTTGTGAAATCTTGCTACACGTTTGAAACAAAAATCCTTTCATTGAATATTGGGAGATCCTTATGTCATGAACAAATACACACCTTTCAGAAGAAGAGCTTCATATTTTCAAATCTGCGCCCCATTTATTTACTAGGAATGAGCTTGTTGATCGACACAATCTCCATTTTCTTGAATCATTGAATCTTTCGATGGCTCGATCAATTGCATAAGTTACCGAAACAATGAATCCAGAGAAGAAGATGATGATCAACTCCAACATAAAATAATTCTTTGCAAACAACCAAAATGTATGCATATGACTAATTTATGGGTTCAAAACAACCTTGTCTCAACAGTCACAATTTACACGATTATCAACATCGTCTACAATAACTCCACCTCTCTGCCAAAGCTTCCACTATTTGTTGTGGTCAAATTTGAAAGGTACATTGGACCTTGTTGGGATACAAATAATCCATTGCATGTTACGATGCCTCCGTTTGTAAGAAGGTCCCGTAGGAAACTACCCGTGGGAATGCCCGACATAGTCATCGTGTTCGAGTGAGGATAGTGATGGAAACATATGTGGGTCTCACCATGAATGTGGCCCACCCCATATCATTGTAATTTTGTTCTCTTTATTATAAATCTTGTAAACTTGGAGAACAAAAATAAAAAAAGGAGGAAAAAGGAGCTATTTTGCATTTTTGCCATGTCTGCAAATATTCAATCTTTAATGTTTTAAGTGTTGTATTTTCCACGTTTCTATTTTCCACCACCCTTTATGCGAGCCATAGAATAGAAGGCACATTCGGTTTTAAATGTGAAGGATGTTCTTGCGGCTTCTAAAGGAGAGGCCATGGAGAGATTTCAAGCAATAGAAAAGAGAAAGAAGGTAACCAAACCCTATCATCGTTGTCACTTATAAATACTACTACAGAGACATTGTTTTGATTACAAATGAGTTGGTGGTGTCTAATTGAAAACCTCGATGCCATGAAATAAAATAATAAGTAAAGCTTAATCTACCTTTCTCTTATATGTTGATCACCTAAGGAGCTCAATTATTGTTGGTTGTTTTCACACCACCTATTTTCCTATAGTTACTTCAACTTGCAGTTGGAATGAGAGGCTACAAATTCCTACAAGTTGTAAGCATTTTGTTGGGTTTTTAACTCCGAAGCTTTTCGAGTTTCCCCATTTTTTTATTTTCCCTCTTTTTAAGATTGAAATGCTTGAGTGGAACACATATAGCAAATGTTATTTGGATGGGATCAATATGATCCATGGAGTAGGTGTTGGTCATGCAAGTATTAAGCTCACACCTTTTAATTTCAAACATCTTATTCATGTTTGTGTTTTATCTACCAATTTCATGGGATGTGATTTGTACAAGTGTGGAGGATGTACGATTTAAAATGTGTGAAGTTTTTTAAATCATGGCACACAAATGTTGAATCACGGTTATGTATGTCTTGGCAATTTATTTTTCATCAATTTTGGAGAAACTTTCCCATCTCTATCATATTGCAGACAATATTTCATCAATAAGGTTCAAATCATGCTCAAGCTCAATTTCATGAAATCTTGCTACGCATTTGAGACAAAAATCCTCTCATTTAATATTAGGAGATCCTTATGTCATGAACAGATACACACCTTTCAGAAGAAGAGCTTCGTATTTTCAAATTTGTGCCCCATTTATTTTCTAGGAATGAGCTTATTGATCGACACAATCTCCATATGCTTAAATCATTGAATATTTTGGTGGCTCGATCAATTGCATAAGTTACTAGAAACAATGAATCCGAGAGAAGAAGATGATGATCAACTCCAAAATAAAGTAATTCTTTGCAAACAACCAAAATGTATGCACACAACTAATTTATGGGTTCAAAATGGCCTTGTCTACGGTGCAATTTGCACAGTTATCAACATCGTCTACAATAACTCCACCTCTCGCCAAAGATTCCACCATTTGTTGTGGTCAAATTTGAAAGGTATATTAGACCTTGTTGGGATAAAAATAATCCAATGCATGTTACGATGGCCCCGTTTGCAAGAAGGTCCCACTGAGCAACTACCCACGAGAATGGCACGGGATTTGATAATCCACAAATGCAAGGGCTTACTTTGCACAAAGTGACAATTGACATTAGCACCTCAAAAAGACAAGGCCTTACTTTCACAACTATCTCTAGGGTTCCCTCCCTTCAAGACCTTTGAATCTCACCTCCTTTCTCTTTTGACCGGTTCTCCAAAATGTCACTTGGACCTCATGTAAAAATAAGAAAATACGTAGATGCTGAATCATTGTTTGACCCAAGTTTTTATTTTTCAGTAAATTACTCTTCTTTATATTTCTCATAAATTTTTGTATTTCTTCACATTTTCTTACAAGTATATTTATACCATTTACCCGAATTACCTATGGGAGGTCGTGTATAAAAATAATATTACATACTAGCTACTCTGCAAGTTCTCTCTTTTTCGAGTTCTTTATTTCCTACTTGTTCTCTTACATTTCCTTTTTATATATTCAAAAATAGTTCTCTTACGTTTCCTCTATCTACATGGTTGGAATTTTTTTATGTTTCCTTTTCATTATGTTTATCTACAGAATTTGATTTAATATGCACTCTTTTTAACTCATATTTCTCAATTATTTATGACTTTATGTATGTTCAAGGTTGTCAATTTATTTTTTAATTTGATAAATAATATACCTTGTGTTATTCGTCATACCTTCCCATTCCCATCCATAGAATGGTCAAAAAAATTGAAAAGAAAATTTACAACTCTTAACGAGATGGTTAAAATAGATATTTGCTAACTTCCATATCTCATTTTTGGTTCCATCCATCTATCCCCGGCTCCACGTTCTCCTCTATCAAATGCGTGTATTTAATTTCCCACCATAAAATTACCAACATTCCATTTTGTTTACATCTTACCTATCAAATTGAATGTTGTCCAATTGAAAACCTTGATGCCATGAAATAAAATAATAGTAAAACTTGATTATCAAATAAAATCAACCTTTCTCTTATATGTTCGATTGCTAGAGGATCTAAATTTTTAATGGTTGGTTGCACACCACCCATTTTCCATCATAAATGTAA
Source organism: Taxus wallichiana var. yunnanensis (assembly GCA_018340775.1). Taxonomy (NCBI): domain Eukaryota; kingdom Viridiplantae; phylum Streptophyta; class Pinopsida; order Cupressales; family Taxaceae; genus Taxus; species Taxus wallichiana. The sequence goes on along the minus strand of CM031235.1, from coordinate 9,770,174 downwards.
GGGATGAAATTAAAAATAATTATTCATTTCGACAATATTTTTCTTCCAATCCTTTTGTTACGATATATCTTCACCAACATTTACCTTGCGAAGTACACATCGTGCATTTTATCTTTCACAAAATTGACATTAATATCTTGTGCTTGTTAGAGGGTAGAATTTTGCATGGGTTCCCCACTCCACTTTCCTCACCCTTGCAGCTTCTCCACCCTAAATTTTTGTTCCCTTCACCCCTCTTCCTTTCCCTCCAATTTTAAATCTTAATAGATCCCCTTCGATGTTTGTACATCTCAAGTGTGATTGCTAGTAGGTAATCATTAAGTTTTTATTTTTCTTAGTTTATTTATTTGGGTTATAATTAGTTGTAAAGATAATTTTCCTTTCTTTATTGTAATTTTGGATTGTTTTTAGTATATTATTTCTAAACAAGTCAATCCAAAAAAATTAGGAAATTTTTGTAAGGTTATCGAAAATGCTAGTTTAAAATCAATAAGGGATTTGTTAATTAGTGATGACCAATATGTGGTAGTTGCCTTATTCTTCTCGAAAAGTAAAATTTGTCTCCATATAAATTGTATATATTCATTTTCAGTAGTTGTGTGAAGGTTGTAAATTAACAAAGGGGCAACAAATAATAGTCACTCTCAGAAATACAACGACAGAGCTAAATATATATATTTAGTGGGAAACCGCATAAGATATGATTAGGTTTTTGTTTTATTTATGGTTTGTATTTTGTTTTTGTTTTTTTGTGGAAACACTAAATCGGATTGATTATGTCTATTACATTTTTCATAAACTTTTTATGTGCCAGCAATTTTTTTTATTGCCTTTCAAATTGTGCATGGTAGTATTGTATAAAATTAAAAAAGGAAAAATTATTTTACTTTGACACTTTTTAACATATATTAATGTAATTTGCACATAGATTTACATTAAAAACTATCATATTTTAAATTTACAAGTTGGAGGAGATTGATTTCAAATGTTTGCAAGTATTTACTGATTTATAAACACAGAAAAATGTAAAAGTCATCAAATTTAAACTCGTAATTCATTTATTAATTACAAAAATCCTCAAATGACGACGCATTTATTAATAACAAATTTTAAATTATATTCATCGCACATGTACTAATGCTACAACATGACCCGTATTTTAAGAGCTCTCAAAATTATATTAACTAACATAAAAGTATAAGAATAAATCTTTTAAAATTAGAAATAAAAAAATACATATGGATTAGAATAAAAGGGTAGTCAATTACTATTAACCCAAGATAGTAGTATCCAACAAAACATATACGATTATAAATCTTATATTATTCATATCATAAATAAATAAGCAACCGAGATAAGAAATGGTAAGCATGAGAAACATTGACTAGAGGAGGTGGTGGTGGGTTGTCCTTGGATAAAAATTCGACCCAAGTATTCATCACCTTTGATGGTATATCAAGTGTCACCCACCAATCTTCTCAAAAATTTTACACAATCGGCAACACTAAAAATCGCACCCAAGCAAGGTAAGAACAATGATCTCTTGAACATGTGAGCTCTAGTGAGAAGAGCCCACACCAAACTCTCCCTATTGGTTACATACTAAATAATTGTGTGTGTGTGTGTGTGTGTGTGTGTGTGTGTGTAAGAATGGTAAAAGTAGAATATTCTAAATACATTACACCACATTAACCATATAATCCAAAATATTATTATTAATACAATAAACGATGACAAAATGATGAAACAGAGCGTAAGACATAAGAAGGGATGAATACTTAGTTGTTCATAGAGGTATAAAAGTGATCTTGCTTCTTTGAAACGGCTAAGAAGGTTGATCTCAACCTAAAAATTCTTTGTTCTATGACTATCACTACAAATTGGTCTTATACGGAACCGCAAATTTAATTTAGATAGGGCATAATATAATATGGTCATGTTTTGCATGGTTTCAAACCTAAAAATGGTTGAACTTTATAACTTCACTTGTTTGTCATTGGTTTGAAAATGGTCGTGGTTGTCTTTCGATAGGGTTCACACACCTTCGACACCACCTATAATGACCTGCAATAAAGGGAAAACTTTATATACCTACAACAAACTTCATCAAGTGATTAGATAACAAAAGGATAAATGTGTGTGTGTGTGAGGCTAGACTAGCCCTCATGATCAACCCTTGTTGAACCAATCTAGGTTTTGCACTAACATCCCTCGAGTGGGAACAATATTCATGTAACTCTTAGTGTTGGTGCAAATAATGTATGCAATCTAAGCCAAACCCATATGTTTCCCTCATATCTCTTGACACAAAGAATAACAAGTATAATTATAGATATAATAGAAATGTACCCAACATAGTAGTAGTGTGGTGTGATGTGCTTCAAATGCTAAATTGATTCTCTGTGTCCCTTAAGACCTTCGGGAATACTTGGAGTGACTTGCTCTTGTTAAGACATAACTCGAGACCTTTGAAATCTCGGTAATGGAAGAATCTATACTCTTGAACCAATTTTTAGTACTTCAAATCTATGTGGTGATTGTTCTAAATAATGTGCATCTAGATTAGGAATATTTAGCAGATCGTCGAGTACTTTGGTGTTGATATATTTTAATAGGAGTACTTGATAATTCCAAAGGAGTTGTGAAGTGCATTTAACTTGCTTATACATACTTCTATAGGTTAGGTATTGCATTAAGGTTGGCCTAGGGAAGATGAAATGACACACATAAGATATTCAAATTTAGAAATAGTCATTAGAAGGCATGATATGAGACCATATAGATCGGCTCGGACTATAGTACAATCTAGCCCTGTTTTGTATGGTCCCATACAAGGATCTAGTGACAACAAAATTAGATTATAGGAAAGATCCCTAGGGATTAAATAGTTATTTAAATAATTAATATTGTTCGAATAAATGATAAAGCAATGTGTAGAGATTAGCAAGTCATGCGAAAGAGAGAAGGATATGTCAAATGAGCTTAGAATGTGAGCATAAGTTTTAGTGTAAGAACAAATCCAAATTTGCCATTATCAAAGGATAAGTGTTAGGAAATAAGGGATAAAATATGCAGAATAATCCCTCATAGAATCGCAACAAAGAGAAACTAATATGCATAAATTATTATAGATCCGAAATAAAAGTGCGCGAATAATAAAAGAACAACACAAAGAGACAAGATCACCGACCTTGAAAGTTTGTTCATGAACATGTTTTTGGTAGGCACGTTTGATACATTTTTGGTAGATTTGAAGGTGGTCGAGAGTATTTAAACGATATTCATCTAATAACTCAAGTTGTGCCAAACAGTCTTGGTGAAAGTCATCATCATTGAGCATATCTTTAAGTGAGATATGAAGAGATGGAATTTGGACTTCGAGAGGTAGGACGACCTCTATACCATAGACCAAAGAGAAAGGTGTGGTGGTGGTTGAGGTGTGAATGCTGGTGTGATAAGCCCATAAGGTGAAAGGAATGTGCGTATGCCAATCCTTACCAGTATCATCGACGACTTTCATGAGAATTTTGTTGAGGGTTTTATTGGTTGATTCGGCTTGACCATTTGTTTGAGGATAATATGGTGAAGAGAAACTGAGTTGAATACCGAATTTTTAACAAAGTTTGCTTAGGGTGTTGTTTTTGAATTGTTTTACCATTGTCAGTGATGAGGCAATGAGGAACACTAAAATGACAAATAATGTGATGGTTAATGAATTCACATATTTTATTGGATTTGGTATAAATGAGAGGGACGACTTCAACCCATTTAGTGTAGTATTTGGTTGTTGTGATAATCCATTGATGATGTTGAGAAGAATGAGCGTTGATTTCATCGAAGAGATCAAACCCCATTGAAAGAAAGGCCAAAAGTCTCTAACGACTTGTAAGGTGTGGTAGGGGTTGGTAAAGGTTAGCGTGTTGCTAACACTTCACACAATGTTTGACATAGTCACAACAATCTTGGTTAAGGGTTGGCCAGTAATAGTCGAGGTGAAGAATATGTTTAGCAACAATGTGACCATTGAAATGTCCACCACAAATCCCATCATGGATTTCTTTAATGGTGTAGAGAATTTCAAAACTAACGAGGCATCGTAGAGGGTACCGTCAAAGAAACTCTTGTAGAGAAGACCCCCATGATGACATAACGAGAGACCTTTTGGAGGAAGGCTCATTTACCATTACGAGTGAGATCTGGAGGTAGAATTGATTGGGAAAGGTAATCAATGTACTGCTTATACCAAATGTCATGTGGGTTAGTTTCAATTCATCCCATAAAATTTACGTCATGGATGAGATAAGAAGGTGATTGCAATCATTGTCTTTGTGATAAAAGTTTTAAAGTTTGAAGGTGAGGCAAGTATTTGTGAGGTGAGGCAATCCATGGTATCCACAAATTTATTAGTGGATTGCGGAATAGTTTGAATGTCATAATTATCAAAGGTTGTCAAAAGCATATCGACATGATGCTTATACTTTTGAAGTACTACATTACAATGTTGGTATATACCATTGACTTCATCGATGACTAGTTGAGAATCGCCAAAGATATTAAGAGTTTTAACATCTAGGACCATGGCGGTTTGGAAACCTAACACAAGTGCTTCGTATTCGACCACATTATTGGTGCATTTGAAGTCAAGTTTTAAAGATAAAGGCATGGGATAACCATCACAGAGGAATGAGGATAACTCCTGCACCACCTCCACCTTAGCGTTTAGAACCGTCAAAGAACAACATCATCGATAAATAGCGTCATCTAGGGAAAGAGAGTAGATCAATTCATTTGTAAAATCGAAGTTAGAAGGTTGGTGACTTGGAAGAGGAGATCCTGCAAGGTTATCGGCAATGGTTTGTCCCTTAACATACTTTTGATCAACAAACTCTTGGTCTAAATTTGCAAGGAGCATGAGCCAACAAGAGGCACGTTGGTGTTGGTAAGGTTTGGCATACATGTAATGCAGAGGGTCAATATTGATGATGATGAAGGTTTTGTGGTTAAGTAGATAATGACAATGTTTGGTGGCTACAAAGACTAAGGCAGGGAAAAAAAATTAGCATGTGTATACCTAGTCTTGTAGTCTAGAAGAGTATGACTTGTGTAATAAACAACTTGCTCCCTGTGTTACTCATCGCAATGAGCGAGCATGACACCCAAGGAATGATCAATGGCAAAAATATAGAGGTAAAAGGGTTTTTCATCCTTTGGTGGGATAATCATAGGTGGTTGAAGAAGGTATTCCTTTAATGCTTCAAAAGCTTTGTGGCACTCGTCATCCCAATTGAAGGAAACATCATTTTTAAGAAGATGATGAAAAGGTGACATTGGTCAAAAAGTTGGGAAATAAAACGTCGAATAGATCGATTCACCTTGTAAACTACAAAGTTGATTTAAGTTAGTTGGTGGAGGCATCTCCGAGAATAGCCTTAATTTTAGCGGGATCAACTCAATGCCTGTTAGTGTATGGATTTGCAAGCATGCAAATGACATGCAATAGTGTGGGAACGAAGTCCCTCCTTAATGAAGGTGAGGTGCCGTTTTTGAAAACCAAAATTTTATTTACACCTATACATTCAAAATTGTATGTGGGGGTATTTTGGAACATCAATGAAAAGAAAAGTGAATGAAGGAGATGGAATGGAATGAAGGAAAAGAGTGAATTGGAATGAATGAAAGAACATGCAAGAGTTAGGTAAATATAGAGCCTAATATTGCACGAAGAGGAAAAATGAATAACCAACACAAATAAAACGGAGTTTGAGTTATCCAAACAAGAACGTGTAAAAGGGAACACACATGAGCAAGTAGATAATCAGAGCTTGATCACTGTGAACTAGAACAACTGATTAATAACGTTGACAATAAGATCAAAGATAATATTTGCATGCAAGATTCAAAACACCTAACATCTAATGAACATAAGAGCATCAAATGTTACAAGAGACAATGGATGAGACACAAAGTTCGTATTCCATTAACTCCGAATGTTTTTCAAAAAAGAACACAAAGTTTCTTCCTGAAACAAAGGTTGCACAAAAGTATTTTCTTCTCCTCTCTCAAAGTCACCCTTTACAAATGAGCCCCTCACTTCCTTTTATAACCCAAAAGTTGGTTACAAAGTAGTTAGGGTTTTACATGATCATTAAATAAGGCACTTAAGTGACCTTTGAATTTTTCAACAACTTTATTAAAGACAACCCAAAAATAGAAATTACTTAAAATAACCAATGTTTCACAAATAACAACACCTTTTAAAATATACAATAATAACCCGTGCCTTATCCATTGAAAAGGGGTCTGCCTATCTCAAGCGTATGAGAAATGGACTCTCCCACTTCGTTAGATACTAAGAAAATCAGCTCCCTGCACTGCCAGTGAAATTAGGATCTACCACTTTTGCCAGTTGAAAGGATCTAAACCTTCCCAAAGTTTCAAACATCTTTTCTTCTTCTGGAGGTTCACTTGGTTGAAGAATAGCCTCACAAAATACATGCAATTCAAGAATTCTACTTGGCATATCATTTAAACTAACAATTTTGGATTGAACATTCTTAAATAAGTTCTTTAATTTGATGCAGCGCTCCATGGAAATTGACAAGAAATTTTTGGCGGGAGTATACATGTCCTTAAACAATTGTGAAAATTGTTCTTCCACCTACTCCGATGAACACCTTTGATTATGCTCATTTACGAGGTTACAAGGAATCTTAGTCATGAATTCTTGAATGAAGGAGAGTGAAGTGAAGGCTTCATTGCACATCTTTGTCATAATGGATCATAGAATCCTCGAGAAGTGTTTTTCTTGATTTGAGATGCAGACACCAAAGAAAATGTGTCCCTCGATGTTCAAATTCGAGAATTCCTTCAATAGCTAAAACTAAAGATTCCATACTTGTCATCTCCTATAAACTGGGCAATATCTCATCCAAATTTGATATAGGCGAAACAAAAATTTCTTTGAAAGAAAGAATTGGATCAAGATACACACTGACATCTTCATGAAGCTTAACCGCAGTCTTGATCATCCCTTGGCCTAAAACGAGAATCTCTGAAAGCCAAGTTTTAGTGACATGGCCCAATGTGTTTATTTCCTTTGACAATTTGAGAGTATCTTCATCTGGGGCAGCCACTGCATCAGGTATTGGGAAGGTGGATGATATGGGATTTATCAAATGTTGAACATATTCCACCAATTGATTCTTTTCGGCCTTGAGCTGAGAGTTTTGAGACTTGTATTTCTCAAGTCTTTTTAGCACGATATCAATTGAATCTCGAGCCATCACCATGTCACTTTCTAATGTAGATCTTCTAAGTCCCAGTCTGGAAACTTCATAGTCGGCAGGCGTCATAACATCGCGCTCCTTATCCACTTGTGGAATGGCAAGGTCTGCAAATTTGTTTCCATCATTATCCACCATTATTCGAGAAAGTACCTTAGGCTTCTTAGGAATGGCGTCATTCAAAATTTTGAAAAGGGCATCAAAATCAATGTCAATTGGCTTGACAACTCTCTTCCTTTTATTTACTTGAGAATCAACCGGGAAGGAGTATCATTTACTATTTCAAGCGTACAAAATCCACGGAGCTCGAATCAATATTCTCATTGTCTCCGCCATCATGAGATCCTTCTTGAATCCTATCTACGACCTTGATTTGAGGAGACACAACCTCAATATCCACTTCCTGATTATTTGAGAGATTTTGGGAAATCCCTTCATGAACTACATGCTCTGAAGTATTTGATATTTGAATTACCTGCACCTGAGTGGATGCTTGTTTGAAGCATGGTTGAGGATCATTTGTTGCTAGCTTTGGAGCACTATTAACGATGTGGGTAGAAGAATCTCTACTCGAGGTAGAAAATCTAGACACACGCTCTTTTCCTTCTTCGGGGTTAGGATCTTTAGATCTTTCACCTTGTGACACGTTGCTTGGTGAAGTGGATTTTGGCAACCACTCCTTTCTCACTTGTTGTGTATGATTGGATGGTAATGAGGTTGATCGAGAAGAGACTTTGGTCGAATGGAGGCCCCCTCGTATTGGCAATTTTTGTGATCCTGAAACATGATCTGGAATGGATTGCAATTTGGCAAGTTCTCTATCATACCAAGATATGCTTCTTTCAATAATTGGTTGGTTCTTGCCATCAAGAGAAAATTCATCTCTTTTGGTCCAGTCGATTCGAGGTAATGGGGTAAAGGCAACGACATCATATGAGGGATCGACGACATCCTCATCATCATTTATGAATGAATCGGGAGGACTCTTGATGTGGAAGGCCTTGATCTGAGCAAGTGTTAGGCGAGAGTACTCCGTCTTCTTACCTCATGTTCATCCAAACAAGCAACGCATAAATCTTCCATGGTAGGACTCTGTTGGTACTTTGCCCCCAGAATTGTTTGTATATATCCATTGATATCAAACTGGGCTCTCTTCACATATGGATGGATGGTTATGAGAGCGAACTCTTTTTCCATGAGTTGTGCACTGAAAAGATTTGGACATTGGTATTCCCGATTTGGATCGGGAAATGAATTCCTGGACGGTGCTTGTCACTAAGAAGGCATTGAACTTGGAATAATTATCGTGCTAGCTCCATTAATGACCATCTGACACTGACATACTTAGGAAGTTTCCACGGGGTACCAACAAAGCCACTCATGCAAATGTAGGAAAAAGATGAAAATTTAATAAACCAAGTTCCCCATTGGGAAATGACACTTATGGCTTCTTTGGAAAACCTTTCCTCAAGTATTCGATTCGGAGTTCCGAGATCACGTGGAAGGTGAATGCATTGTTGACTCTTCTAAAATGGTGAGAACTATTTTTGAAGCTGAGATGAGGGTAATAGTGAAAAACATTGTTCGATGGCCCCATGACTCCTCTCATTTCAAGTCCCGAAAATAGCTTTCTTCATGCTACTGCATAGGTCAGATATGAAGTCATGTAGAAGCATCCAGTCATCTTAACTTCTATCAATTGTTTGTGAATGGTGTTACTGATGATGGTGGCCCAATCCACAAACTCTTTCTTGGCTAGGATGATACAGATAAACTGGTACATCCATGGGTGGAAAATCTTAGTAGAAGGTAGGCCGAAAACTCGACTTAGGAGAGTGATCATGTCTCTGATTTCTTCCACGAACTCAATGTGGTACAGTTCTTTGGGAAGCCTATCAATTCGAGGTCTCTTGGTTACTAACCAATTGTTGTTGACCATTTTGCTCCATCTCAGGGGTTCTTCATCCCAGAATTCTTGTGTTGATTGGCGAGTGATATCCGCATTCTCGGGAAAGTCGAGTATCTTTGAGCAACTCCTCAATGGATTCTGGTGTGATTAAGAGGAAAGGCTCGCAATTATCTTAAAAATTTCCTTGTCTCTCGAGTCATAATGCTCTGTGCAAGCAATAACCAATCCGGACATTGCACCGAGATAGGAAAGTTCTTTGCTTAGGGTAGGCCACTATGGTGAAGTATGTATGAGAAAATGGTTTTGCCTTCAATTTTCACCCGTTCACAAAATTGTTACACGTTGATGTGACCTAGATTTGTATCGGTGATGTTTTCATATGTTGACTTAATGGAACTAGGAGGGATAATTCCTTACAATTCATATTTCATGGTGGATTTGTGAGATTTCTCCATTGGCTTCCTCGATCTTCCCACAAATTTGGATTTTTTAGCCATCATGAATTTAATGAAGAATGACCAGGCACGCAAGACCACGCAAATGGGGCCGGGTCTCAGTCTCTGAAACCTGATGCAAGAAAAATATTTTTCGCTTTAATATTATTATTATTATTATTTTAAAAATAATAATAATAATTGATCCCAAATTACAATTTTCTTCTCTTTAAAATACAAATATATCAAGACTAAGCTCAAGCTCCAAATCTAGTGATACAACGATAAATATATTTTAAATTAAAATCTCTCGATTTTATTTAATTTGATAGAACAAATTCTCCTTGGTATGCATGAAAAACTGCCTTTTCATTCAATGCGTGGATTAAAATTGTCCTAGAGAATGCGTGGACAGTCTTGTTTTGTCTTACTTTGAAACCTCCTGTTGTCTTTTTCTCCACGTAAGGCGCGGAAAATTGCTTGGAAATGCGTACTATTTCTTCATGAAAAACCTGCACATTTTTTTATTTTATGGTCTCCTTTCCACGTGAATTCCTCCTAGGCTAGGCGCGGCACTGCTTTTAGTTAATTTTTAAAAACTATTTTTTTGCTAGTGCGTGGTGTTTTATTTTGGCGAGGCTTCTCTTTTCCTCTCCCCAAGGCGCCTCCTTTTTTTTTTAAACTTACAATTTCTCTTTCGCCTTTGCATGCGTGGGAACTGTTCTTATTTATCCACAGCGTGGTGTGCACTTTCTTGATCTTTCTCTTTTTAATAATTTGAATTGTTCTCTCTATATCTGCGTGCGTGGAAAAAGAAAATTGTCCTTTCCTAGTGCATGAATTCTCCTTCGAGTTGGGCGCATGGATTTGAAAATAATTTGCTGCTTGTTTTGGACTGTCCCTTCCTCGTGCATGGAAAGAAACTTATAAATTTTGGTTTTCTTGGAAACTTCTCTCTCCTAGGCGCGTGGGAGTTGTTCTTTTTTTTTGGCGCCCCCTCCTTGTGTGGACAACTACTATTTCTCCACGAAGGCATTGGCGAGATGCTTGATTGGTATTCTTTTCCCAAGCAATCTTGGATTCATGTGCGGATTTTCCTTTGCTCCTTCTTTGTGGACTGTCCTTTCTTTCGCTACGGCCTTTGAGTTTTTAATTTGCTTTGAGTGCTTGTGTGGACAGTCTTCTCATGGGTATTAACAATCTTCCTTGGTGATGCATGGCCTGTGATGCCTGGAGAACTCCCAGTGAAGGCGTGGGAATTTCTTCTAACTGTGTGAACTATTATTTCCTTGCATGCGTGAACAACTACTCATTAAAATGCATTTGGGACTATTTCTTGGCTTTAGCGTGTGTTGTATTGTGGGATATGATAAAATATTATATCCTTCAGAAGAAATAAGAAGCAAAGCTTCACACAAATTTTTCCAACGAGTTTGATGGAGGAAGTTATTTGGATTAATCCAATTTCCTCTCTTCCCGGGTAGTGGGGTTAAGTGCTGGGGAAATGGGGAAAGCAACAACCAATTGCCAACGGGAATGGCAAAGTGGTTTCAGCGATCCCCATTCAATTTCCCCATGTGGGAAATTTGGGAATTTCTTGCCTGTTAGCCAATCCATGATTTGGCAATTGGTGGAGAAAATCCCATGTTCGGGAAATTTGAAGAAGATTGCCAGGAAAGGGGAAATCGGGTTCGGGAAGCCAAATTGGCATTCTCGATAGTTGGAAGCGTAAGCTTACTTCCCGATAATAAAAATTTGTCGAATGAACTTTTAATTTATATTTATTTAATTAAATACTCTCAAGTTATTTAAAAGTTAATTTTATTAAACAAGGAGTGATTAATTAATTAAATATTAATTAATTAATTTTAATGTATTTTAACGCGATTTAAAGCCTGACGGGAAGAGTTCTTGCCCAAAAAGGATGAAACAAAGACCAAAACGATCACAAAAATGAGACGATCGCAACGAGGGCAATGAACCACGCAAAGTAACACTTTTCAAAATTTTCAAAATTTTCATTTTTATATTATTTTTAAACAATTTTGCGAAGTCAAAATTGGTTGAAACCCCATAAAGAAATGATGAAACCAAGGATTTTTCTATTGAACGGTGAAGAAACACTTCTTTGGTTGACGGAGAACGCAATACTTGATGAGGTGATCAAAGCGATTTTAAGAACACCCAGTGCTTGGCTTGATTTTTAGACTTACCGAGAAGGTCGATAACGTAACCCTCCATTATTTGATGCATGATATCGTGAAAGATATAGGTCATGACACACTAATAAGTGGCACTAGTGTTTTTCAGGACAAACGGCATGGCATGATAGAAAAAAGTTCCCCAAGGGGTGATGAAGGTTATTTTGTGTTGATCTTATGACATGAGTAATATTTGGTTATAACCCGAGAACTCGTCCATTAGAGATAACATCTCATGGCCGACCATAAGATCAATAAGTTGGTCGATACTAGGTAGAGGAAAGTCATCCTTAGGGTAGGCGATGTTGAGGTCATGGAAATCCATGCAGATGCGGAGTTCCCCTATCGCTTTGGTGACAGGAACAATGTTAGAAATCCATTGGGGGTAATCAATGGGTAGAATAAAAAAATAAAAAGGAGGCGTTGGAGTTTCTCTTTCACAAGAAGGGAAATGCGAGGATGCATTTTTCATGCCTTCGGTTTCACGGAGTTTAGCATAAGGAATAGTAATGATATTATGGACCACAATATTTAGGTCAATACCTGAGCATATTGGCGTAAGACCAAGTAAAAATGTTCTTTATGATCTCAGAGAAAAGAGTTGAAGGCTTTATGTTCGGTGGTATCTAAAGATTCACCTATCTTTAGAATTCGTGGGTCGTCCCGAGTGTGAATGTTGATCTCTATAGTCATTTCATTTAGCGTAGTTTGTGTCTTAGAAGGTAATGATCGGTGAATGTAAGAATCTTCCGCACCTAGATAGGTGAGAATAAAATCATCGTCCTGACATTGAATAACATTTATATAAGGTGACTCGTCATCAATCATGTCAGGATATAAGAAGGGAAGGGAAGAAGGAGCCTCGCCATCGCGTTGATAGGTCAAAGGTCCTAAGGAAACAGTGTTCACAAAAAAAAAGCTAGGAGGGATGGATTCTGGATCCATGGACTCCATGGGGGAAGGCGGTGTAGTATGTGAGTGAGGTGGGGAAGGTGTATCTTCCTCTACGAGGTTGATATAGGATTTCTTAGAACAAGGTTCCTCATAAAATCCAAGACCATTGCGGTCTTTGTGTTTCCGAGTGGTGCAAGTTATGACTATGTGACAACCCTATTCATAAAGACCAAAGCCAAAGCCTTTCCAAGCACATCAATGAAGAAAAGTGTGGGCGAAGCGGCGATTGGTAAGATATTGGAAATCAAATGAGAATGGACGGGTTTGAGTGGGTGGTTCGAGTATACGAAGAAGCGTCAAGTCCCCCATACGTCAAGTTGGTGTGAAGGTGGGGTGGACTATATGGAAATACCTCACCTACAAGATGATTATAATGTGGGAGTAAGAAAGGTGTTGATGTTGTAGAGACTATACTACCCTCGGGTAAGGCATTGAAAAACACCTACCAAGGGATAAAAAGTTGGTATTTGGTTCGCGGGAATGGAAGAATCGCTGAAGCCCGAGAAGGGGAAGCCTCGAAGTGTGTGTGAAGTAGATGGGTTGGTTAATGGGCTATTTATGGAAGCTATGACAACAAAGTGGGAATAAAGGAGTTGGTTGTGGAAGATGTAGTGATAGAAGTGGTGGATGAGGCAGAGGTTGAAGAAGAAGTGGTAGTGGTGGTAGATGGGATAGCGGTGAAGAAGAAGCGATAGTGTTGGTAGATGCCTTAACTGGTATAAGGACATCATTAGGTTGATAGATCATATTATAGGTTTTGAATGGTGAAGGATTTGTCGGGATGGTGTAGTTGTGCCCTTCATGTTCAAATTTCAAACAATGGTGTAAGGTTGAATGTACACAACCCATGCTTTATGAATCCGTGGTCGGTCAAGTAGCATGTTGTATTTGAATTCCCCCTCAGGATATAGAATAATTTAAGAATGGTACGGGGCCCACATAAATGTGGAGGATGATAGTGTCGAGGGTGGAATTCATGGCATAGTTAAATGAGCACATAATAATTGGGTTATTATGCATGCAATTGGCAGGGATGCACATTTGTTTGTACGCATGGGAAGAAATGATGTTGATACTGGCACCTCCATCAATCATAATGTGTCAAATGAATTGGGCAAAAATGAATTGGGCAAGGTCAAGATCATCTAATTGGAGAGGGAAAATCTCTTCATTAGAGAAACTAATAGTAGAGACTTGATGAAAGGTAACGGAGAGAAGATGGAGGCGAAGTAGTGAGGGTAGCCACATGATGGCGTAATGGGAGTGGGGTCATTAGGTTGAACCTAAATGTATTGCAAGACCTTGATGAGGGCCTACTGGATGAGACTCAAAGGTTTGGATGAGGTCGTATAAAGACATTTTGAGGGGGGATTGATGAAGTTGTTTGATCATGGTACGATGTGTGAATGCATCGGAAATGGGATATGCCAACCACGATGGTTACCTTGGGTCTTGGGTGTAGATGAAATATTAGGTAAAGTTATAGTTGATTGGTTATCTATCTTCTCTTTTCCTTTGTCTTTTTGTTCTCTAGTGGTAACTCAAACCATATTGATATGAGGAAAAGAGGGAGATGTGTCGTGAAAGGTATAACGGTAGGAGGGACAAAAACCTAGTACGAGATATGAGCCTCGTGAAATGAGTATGACATACTAGCATTTCGAGGGGGGTGGGTTAGCTCCCTAATCTGAATCATATTGATCTCAAAGGTTGGAGGAGGAAAAGAGGGTTGTGGAGGTGGAGGTGAAGGCCACTAAATAGATATGGGGTGAGGCTACGTGGTGACAAGTGAAGGTGGAATGGGATCTTCATCCAAAAGTTCATCTTCGTCAAAGAGCTCTTCAAGAGAACATAGTTGAAGAAGAATATTTTTAAGGGCCTTACAATTTTCAACATCATGCCCTAACACACGATGATAGGCACAAATCTTGGTATCGTCAAACCTTTCTGGTTTAGGTTTGACCGGGTCATAAGGTCCGAGAGGTGATGAGGTAATGGCAAAAGTTTCTAACGGTAGAGTGAGGATGTTAGCGTAAGACCCTACCAAGGGATCAGAATGAGAAGTGAGAGTAGGTTTGGATGAAGGTTTTCGTGACTTTTGTGGAAGAGGTTTTCCTAGAGGTGGTGTTGGTTTGGATAGAGGTGTGAGTGACTTTTGTGAAAGAGATGTTGTTGGAGGTAGTGGTTGTTTGGATGGAGGTGTGGGTGGATTTTTTGGAAGAGACACTATTAGTGATGGAGTTGGAGGTTGAAAATGATTAACTACCTTTTTGGTTGGTAGTGTGGTTTTGGGCTTGGGTTGCACCTTCTTGGGTAAAGGTGTTGGTCTAGTGTGTGAAGTAGAAGGGAATGTAGAAGGCAAAATTTGATGGGTCAACCAAGGTGAGAGTGGAGGTGTGGTGAAGATAGTAGTAGGAAGAAATACAAAAAGTTTAGGTTGAAGGGAAGGTAGAGGCATGAGTAGTGGAGCAAGTGTAGGTAATGTAGAAGGCTTATGTGGAATAGGAGGTTGTGATAAGTATGTGGGTTGTTTCATTTTAGTTTTAGCTTGGGTTGGAGGTTACTTGACCAAGGTTGATGGATGCGGGGCTCGAGATGGATAGAAGTGGAGAAGGTGAAAGAGGAGAAGTGGGAGAAACTACAGTATGAGGCCGAAGAGGTTGGGTATTCCTCTTAAGTGGGGGATAGTCCGGTGATAGTTTGGGAAGAGGTGGCTAAATCGATCTTCACGGGAGGATGGACTAGACTCAGTGTTGGCACAACCCCCAATGTAGTGATAGGTTTGGGCATAGGTGAAGGTATGGGTGTAGGCGGTTGTTGGGGTAATTATAAAAGTTTTGTTGTGGGTGAGGATGATGCAAAATATGCTACTATAACAAGCTCAAGTGTGATGGATTTAGTTGTCTTGAACACTTTAGGATAAATTGTTGAAGTGTCTGCATGAGCAAGATTTGCATTTGAGTCGATACGGGAAGTCGAAGGCATCCCCAAAGTGTGGAGTAGTCAACATACTCCAAGCGATCGGCCAAATGGGAGAATGGCGTAGAAGTGGAGGGGATGATGATTATTTGGTAGTAATCCCTATAAATAAATTTGACGGCTGTGAGATAGGGAAATGGTTGGCTTCAGGCTTTTTAGGTAGAAGAGATGATAGCAAATTGAAAGGGTCTTTAAAAGATAATAGGGAGTTGTCGCGATAGGAAGAGATGTTAAAGTGGATACTTTATGGGAAGAGGAGGGGGCAAGGTGGATAGTTTAAAATTATTTAATTGAAGGAGCTAGAGGGATTTTGACCTAAATTTGGGTGTCTACACATGGATTAAGTGCACATGTTCCTTTTTCACATTTTCAATGTTTTTACATACTTTTTTTGCATATACATTTGTATTTGACTACTTGTTCATTCTTCTCTTTCACAAGTCCATCCGTATGGGAAGCGATAGTCAACATCACAACAACATCAACAACACAACATCGACATCAACAAAAAGCACATCATGACATCTACACATGTGTTTCTACCCTAGGTTCATCATCTCGTCACTTTTTACACTTCCTCGTCCTTAGTATCCACTCTTCATACTTTTATCACTCCACATTTTATCTTGTCTCTCGACATGCTCTTTCTACATCGATCTACATGGTTATCAGGAACGAATATCTATCTACTTTATGTTACCGAGATTTTTATCACCAACATAAAGTGGGGGCAAATGTATACACAAAATCATGCACTTTGGGTAATTATCTAGTCTTGGTTGCATACTATTATTCATATGATTCCTAAGTAAAAATATACTAACTAACCCATGTCTTTTGCCACCTTTATATGATTTTTGTTATTGTTTTCGGTCTTACACCCTTACTTGCTCAATCTTCCTTTTTATACTTCGACATTTATCATCCTAGACACCAACACCTAGTCAGGGACAGCACTGGGCGCCCTAGTCCCCTTTGGGTGCCCCTAACCCTTTGTACTTTGTTCACATATTTTAGGCCCTTTCTATTGTTTTGAGCATATTATATTTTTGGTAGTCAACCTTTTTGGGGTTAATTACAAAATTAAAGCAAGGGAATCATATAAATATAAAGTTATGTTATCATAATAAAGGACCAAGCACTAAGCATTAGTTATCACCACTCAAGGTTGCGACCATCAAGCATCTACGAACTCAATTACATCTATCTAGCAACATTTAAGGGACACGAGGGCTGGTTATCTTGCATATACACTTCATAGGAGGGAAATTCATTATATTTCATGCATTCATGTACTACATTTCTTTACATCTATCTTATTTGTTCTATCAAGTGCGACACGCATAAGAAGCACATAGGGCACGATTTTACTCACGAGACACATAACTACATTGGAGTGCGAGATGTAGTGCAACACTCAGTTGTAAGATCACCATTGTGATAGTTGAGGATAGTTTGAACCCTCATTTTACATCTTTCTTTTTTAGGATTTAATGTTTATTTGAGGTTTTTAAAGGTTCATATTTCATTGTAAGTTTCCAGTGACTTTGGCGATCATTGTGTGACATCGAGTGATCAAAGGTGAACAATAACGAACAATTAGTGACCAATCAAAGGAGGTTTCTGAGCTTTTCCGCACACCCAAGCACCCAAAATAGGTCTAGGGTGCCTACACGCACCCCTATCCCTTTCAAGGCACCCTCGTCCAACTTATTCTTCTAGATATGCATTTTTTTGAGCTTCGGTGCAATGGTCAGTGCTTCATATTTTTTAGTTTTCTAGCTTTGTACATCTATGGGATCTTTGCGAATCAACCAAGGCTTCTTACCCTCTTTTTGCACTTAAGGTTTCATATTTACTAGCTTAATTTGCTCGGGTCTATTTATGTACTTTATAGACACCTAAATTGCGCTTTTGCAATTTTATTGCCAAACACACACAAATCACTCTCATTCTTGCCAAATTTGTTATAATTAGTGGTTTTCGCTAATTAACTAATATTCCATACCAATTTAGCCAATTAACACCACATTGTTAATTGTGTAACCCCTTTGCATTCAGGATGCCACTTTATGGAAAATCTTAAGTCAAAATCCTCTTCAAAACAAATAATTAGCGTTTATTAGCTAATTAAGTCTATTTCACCCTTAATTTGGTCAATATGCCCTAATATTGACTCAAACCCCTCTTCTGACCACTCAAAATCACTCCATTCACCTCCACAATGTCTCAACAAGCTTCAAAAGCTTATCCTAGCCTCCTAATTGACCCTAAGCGGTTGATTGAGGCTCCTCACATCTTAATCACTTGATAATTCACTAATTGTGATTAGTAAGGCCTAACTTTGATTAACAATTTTAATCTAATTTGGGGCTTTTAGTCCCACATGCACCAAAATATAAGTTTCTCCCAAAAGGAAAACTATAAAAAGAGTGCACCTCTTACCTTAATACTTTACACCATGCTTTGATTTACATCTCATATAATAAATATGATATATAGCCAAGTTCAATCCTTGCCTAAAGCCTTCAACAAGGTTAGTAGATGAATATCTAAAGTGACTTAACAAGTCATTTGGAGAGGTCATTTCACCATTGTTTGGAGTAGCAACCATACCCATTTGATTGCCCTCTTAGGTCTATTTAGGCCCATGTTAGGTAATTAAGCATATTAGTAGGCATGTTTAGTTAGATCTTGCATTGTTTTCATACTAGTTAAGCATTCTTTTTAGCTTCTATCTTAATGTTACATTCCTAGACTTATAATCCTTAGCTATTAGGTGACAATGATGTTAGCCTTCCTTGATTAGCTTTGTTATTTGATTTGTAAAAGTTTAGCGTGCTTTCATACTTAATTGTTTATTCATTTACTACTGCATAGCATTTAGATTAAGCATATAAATTCATATTTTAGCTTAATCATTTTGGTGAAACCAATGTGAGATCCCAGATATCAAACATGAGCGCACAGGTTCTCCCGACCTTTCTTGGCGTCTATGACTAAGGGGTAGCTACAAAGTTTTTCTCATTGGCACAATTTCCAGCTAGTTTACACATCAAATTTCACAGAACATGCACAATCCTCTAGCAATTAGCATACATGTATCTCCCTTTTTCTTATATTTGCGTTGGATCAAACTGGATCGAAATGGATCGAAATTGAATAAAGCGAGGATCACACCATCTCGTAGTGGTGTATAAATTGTCGGGAAGCGATCACGATTGGAGAATAACACTAGACCTTTCTCCCAACACTTCTACGCCTTAGCGTGAGATCTCCCAAAAACTCACACTTCATGTGAGATCACCCAAAAACTACCACTTGGCATAATTAAACATATTAGTAGGCATGTTTGGTTAGATTTTTCATTGTTTTCATACTCGTTAAGCATTCCTTTTTTCTTTTATCTTAATTTTACATTCCTAGACTTAGAATCTTTAGCTATTAGGTGGAAATGGTGTTAGCTTTCCTTGATTAGCTTTGTTATTTGCTTTGTAAAAGTTTAGGGTGCTTTCATTTGGCACCCAAGTGGGACAAAACCCCATTGCATTCAATTTTTAAAGCTTTTTAACTTAGTTTCAAAGTTTTTCATTTCAAGTTTTTAGATTAGTTTCAAGTTTCCTAGATTAAATTCAAGTTTTCTAGTTTAATTTCAAGCTTTCTAGAGTACTTTCAAGCTTTTTAGATTAGTTTCTCAAGCTTTTTAGATTAATTTCAAAGTTTTAGAGTACTTTTCAAAGTTTTGTAGATCAATTTCCCTTTTTATAGTTGTTTCAACTAGATTAGTGGTAGAAGTTATGTTTTGATGTTCCTTGTAGGATATAAGGAGGCGAAGCCCTATCAAAATTGACCCAAAATCCCAAAGATTGGACCTTTTTTCAAGAAATCTACTCAAAAACATGGATTTCGACCATCTACAGGAAAAGGGCGCTTGTGCATGACTATGAGCGCTTGTGCATCTAGAGGGGTGCATGTGCATGACTGTGAGCGTTTGTGCATGACTGGAAGCACCCTTGCATACACTAAATTTTTGGTTATGAGTGAAAAAGTCCATGTGCATGCAGAAGAGCGCATGTGCCTCACTGGAAGTGCCCATGCATCGTTAACTATGTGGAAAATGATAGAGGGTGCATGTGCATTACTATGAGCGCTTGTGCATGACTCAGAGCACTTATGCACTACTAGGGGTGCCCATGCATCAAGGTAAAATTTTCTCAAATTCCATAATTTCAATTTTATGATTCCTGTCAATTTTAAGGGTTTTTAGATGTTGTTTTTGTCAATTTATTGATTTTAGAGCAATATTCCTAACAAAATTGTCCTAGGGTTTGATAAAGGATTTTTGAGTAAATTGGGTTAGGGTTTGAGGAGTGATTATGTTTTCATACTTTGATTGAGTTTGGAATAGAGTTGTGTATGCTCTTCTCTTGCACCTAGTGTGATCTTGAGAACCAAAAACACCTCTAAACCATTTTTTTTGCTTCTTGGGAGTAAGTAGGAACAATCATCATTCATTTTGTGCTTAAGAGAATAAACCTTCATTTTTGGCATGTGCTTGATCTTTTAGTTTAAGAGATTTTTCACTTGATAAATAATCAAGGCTAAAATTTGTGTATGCTCTTCCCTTGCACCTAGTGTGATCTTGGGAATCAAAAGCAATTTTAGTATTTCATTAAGAAGCACTTGGATTAATTGGGAATAAACCTTACTTTGTAAACTTTTATTCTAGTTAGTTGATTTACAAGCTTTGCATTTCTATTTAGTTGGATTATTTGTTGTGTATCCTCTTGTCTTGTACCTAGGGTGATCTTGAGAAACAAAAACAACACTTAATCCTATTTCTAGATATTGTGAACCTTTTTGAACTACTAATCATTTGTTTGAAGGACCTAATGTTAGTCAAAGAAAGGAGAACCTAAAAAAATTCTAACTACGTGTGTGATTGTAGATTACCAAAAGGAGTGAGACAAAAACCAAATTAATTCTAAAAGATAAAAACACACCACAATCATCACATTATATTTGTAGGTTTTAGTTAAGAGCTACGGCTCAAATGTCCGCTTAAATATGACATAACCCCTTTGGCATAAACCTTAAGATCTGATAATGGGGGTGGTTCTAAGAACCCTAAAGTAGTTCGAGACGAGAGGAACCTTGTGAACGAAACAGAAATTACTCCACATGACCGACGTGATTAGTACGCCTTGGTGAGATTAGAGTCAAAGTTACTTCCATTGCGACCCCAGTGATAATACAACTGAATGCACTAGTTGCTCATTGTATTAGAAGGGGGTAAAGTAAATTCGAGATACTCCTTGGGAAACCAAGGTAAATCGAGCTCATAGAAGTAAACTTGTGACACATAGAGAGAGAACCACCTAGGAAGATTGTCGACTTGGAGCCATTGTTTTTGTCTTAGTTGTTATACTTGAGAGCTCTCACAAAGTGACAACTTTGTTAGATTCAAACTCTTGTTTTTCAAACAAGGGAAAGAATCTCTTAAAGTTGAAACCACATGATATTTCATCATGAAATCTACTTAGTGTCATTTTGTCCTAGTTTTTCACTTGTCTTAAGACAAGGTGAAGCTCTGCCAAAATAACACCAAGTTTATTTCACTACCACTTGGTCTACACCTTTGATTTTTTTGCCCATTTTTGGACAAAAGGAAACAACATATATTGGATACCACTAGATATCACGTGTCTACCACTTTTATATTTTACTTGCATGACTAGGTTGCAATGTCGGAGTGCAAGTGTTGAAAGCGTGCATGGTATGTACTCACGATCTAGTAGGCCCCCTTGTCTCAAGGACCCATATTTGAGACTTATTATCATCATAGTTAGGTGATTTCATCCTTGTCTTCTTTTGAGTTGTTACGTTGCCCACATTGTAGCCATATAATTGAGATATTTACGTCTTGTTTCCATTGTGAAATTAGGCCTAAATCTCTATATTGTAGAGTTATGTTGCTCACACGCATAACAATTTCTTGATATACTTAGACGTAGTTTTTACACCCTAGCTTTGTCTTGAGTTTTTGAGTGTTGAGTTTACTTTGTTAGCATCATTATAATGCCATTTTGATACTAAAATTTTGCTTTCTCGTAAAGGTTGATTACATGTCCAAATAGCATTGTTACATTGCTCGCACTTGTATCATCCATTTTACAAAGCTCGAGCAATGTTAGTGTTTAAAAATTGGCTTCTAGTGTATTTTGTTAGAATATCGCGTCAACATTTCCTTATCATTTAGGCCTTGTTTGTTGCAAACTTGACCTAATGATTGATATTGTGTTGTCACTATTTGGTTGCAAACCTATCCGGTGAAATCTTAGGAGTAAACTATTTCTTTGTGACTAAATTTTGAGCGTTATACATCGTTGTATTATTCTAAGGAAAACTTGTGTCGAACATTACCTCGCTAGGGTAGCTTGTTTGTTATTCTTTAAACGCACGTTCGCTTTGACCTATCAATTTCGGGATTATTATAAAGTCACCTAGTTTTGACAATTTAGTGTTGTTACGACTGCAAAAAAATTTGACTAAGGTCCCTTTTTAGTAAACCTTAGTGTAAATTTTCATGATTGAATCTCCTATCTTAAGTATGCCTACTATGAGGAAGGGATACCAAAGATTAGGAATCGATATATTCAGAGGTGACAACCATCTTTTAGAGGATAATCTCATGGTTGACCATAGTGGTGGAGAGGAGGATTCTCCTCATATGAATATAAAGTGTCCTCCTGCTAATTTTGACAATTACATTTTCCAAAACAAACATGAAGTACTCATGTGTGTTATGGAATTAGGAGCTAAGTTACCTTCCATAGTAGACCCTTCTCTCATTGCGAATGATTTGTGGAGAAGAGGAAGTAGACCGATCTCATCGTACTGTTAATGGAATTTTAAATCCAGGTCATGCCTCAACTTTTGCACCACATAATAATGAGGAGGTATTGTTTGAAAACGACGGAGATTATCATATACATATAGTTAGGGTATGTTGCGAAGACAATGAGGAACATGCTCATTATGCACAACCTCCTCCTAACAAAAATCATCATGAAGTGCCTATTGAATAGGTGACATTAGAACAATATGTCCAAGCCCTTACTCGCCAATTGACAAGTTTGGATTTGCACATACAAAAGGAACAACCCAAAGTTTTGAAATAAGCTATACAAAAGGAAAACCTAAAGCTTTGTTTCATGAGTTCCCAATAAACACTCCTTGATGGGAGGCACAATGAAATCCTTATGAAGAGATTCTCATAGCATATAGGGGTGGGAATTCACCTAGATTTAATCATACGTATAAACCTATGCCACCCACGCATGACGTTCCAATTTTCAACCAAGAGTGGTTAGTTATGAAGAACGCCCTTCAGCATTACAAGAAGGTAAAATTGGTAACAATAAGCAATACCGGTTTGTGAGTTATGTCCTTATCATTTAATAGGACCATGCTCCAGTGTACCTTTCCCATAACACTTTGATTTTCCAAAATTTGACAAGTATAAGGTAAAATAAGGAAAAGGTGACCCTCGTGACCATATAAAGGAATTTTATATGGCATGCCAAGAGGTTACATATAGTGACAATTATCTTATACGTCTCTTCCCATGGAGCTTAGGAGGAATGACGTTAGAACGGTTCTTACACATTCCCAAGGGATCTTTATCCACACGGTCGGAATTAGTGGAACATTTTGAACACCACTTCTCATTCAATATTGACAACGACGTCACCATGATAGATCTCTCGTAATGGAAAATAATAAAATAATGAAAACTTCGCTACATTTTTACAAAGATGGAGGGGATTAGCTAGTCGTTTTCCTTACTCTGTACCCAAAAAGCAATTGATAAGTATAGTTATTCCCAACCTCCATCCAGACATCACGTTCCACTTACAAATGCATTGTGGCAACATGTTTGAAGAGGTAATTGAAAAAGGGAGTCAAATTGAAAAATCATTTTTAGTTAGGGGGAATCTAAAACTGTCTCCCGTGATCATAACGATTCTAAATCTAATGATAAAACAAAGTTTGTTCCTAATAAAAACAAAAATGTTGTTAGTGATGGGATAGTAGATTCTAAGCGGAGTGCAAGTCATTCAAAACCACACACCTTTGAAGCTTGCAAAAGGCAATCCACCTACAAAGTATAAATGTCATACTTTCACACCTCTATCTGAATCAATATCATCCATACTAAAACTAGTTAGAGGCCATTAACATGGTTAAATACCGTGATACACAAATGGCCTTGCGGAGATGATGCACCTAAACCATGATGGTTTAGGGATGATGAATTTTGTGAGTTTCACCATGTAAAGGGTCATAAAACTGACAAGTGTTTAAGATTAAAACACTATATTCAAGACCTAGTCGACAATGGTGATATTGAAGTAGACTCACGCCGCTACAAAATCTCCAAATGCAAACTTAGGGATCTTCAAAGAGCCTTTTCCCATCACGAAGAAAGGAAAAATTTGGATTGGGGACAATCATCTCAGAATAAGAATGCTAACTATATGTCCAACAAAGACCATTTTCATGCCTTAATAGGTTATGTTGATCCACTCGTTGAGCAAATCAATAAGATTAGAATAAAAACAAGAGAATACATCATGGCAACACGACGAGCTCACCTTATTATCTACGAACCTACTCCCCCTCCTCCGCAGGAGAGTCAATATGATATATTAGATCAACTAGAGAAGACTACAACCAAGATTTCTATATTAGACCTTCTAAAGATTTCTAGCATCCATAAGGATATAATTTACAAAACCTTAAAGGGATCAGGAGTATTTATTAATGTTGACCCAACACATTTACAGGCCATGGTAGCACAAATCACTCCCATAAGACACATTACCTTTATTCCTACAGAGGCCTTAGCTGAAAATCCCTCACATAACCTACCCTTACATATTGAGGTAATAATCAAGTGTAAGAAGGTCAAGAGAGTGCTTGTGGATGGTGAATCGAGTCTCAACATTTGTACTCTTAAATTAGTCCTTTGGTGATCCATAGGGATCCAAAAAAACACACCACATCATTAGTTCCATCAACAACAAGAAGGAGAATTGAAGAAAATGAAGAAAAATGAGGTTAACAGAGGTTTTGGACAGAACCATCAGTCTGTACAGAGTGGTGATTGCAGAACCACCGCCCAGCTGAGAAAGCGAGCCTGAAACCGCCGGTCTGCTCATAGCGGCGGTCCTAACACTTTCTAACATAAAAGAGAAATGGAACATGAATGGATGCAAATTTGAAGCACTGTGCATCTCTTCCCTCCTTGTCCTTTGTCATTCTCTAGGTTGCGGGAGGACATGGGAGAAGGCTATAAATACAAGGAGGAGCAAGAGAATTTATTCATTTGGAGATCCAAAGAGATCAAAGAGCAAAGGTTTAAGTTTAATGAGAGCAAGTGAGCAAGATCTTTAGTGTTGGAGTGGAATTGTAGGAGCAAGGTGTAGAAACAGAGCAAGCAAGCATAGGAAGGGAGAGGTTTACATTGTTGTCTCCATTTTCTACTTCTTGTAATCTGTAATTGTCTATAGTTGACCAATAAAAGTGGGAAGAAATAGCACTTTGCCCTTGCCATCTAGTTTTCCTCCATTGGGGGTTTCCAAAATAAAATTGTTGTTGTTTGGAGTTTGAATTCTTTCCTATTCTATGTAATTTTCTTTCTATAACACTAGATAATCAGTCACTAAAGCTCTAATCTTCAAGAAAATATGCCATTTTTGAAAGTTGAAAGTAGAGCAACATTTTGGTCGATTTCATAGATTTCCAAAGCAAAGGTTTACGGATCAATTTGGTATCAAAGCTGATTATATATCTAGGACTATGGTATTCAATTCTTTCTTGTGATTTGTATGACAATGACAAGGTCCAAAGGAAAGAATTTTTACCATGCGAGCCAGATATTTCTATGAAGAAGTGGAAACAGAGAATTTGATCTCAAATGGAGGAAGAGAACTTGGTTAAGTAGAGTCGAGATGTTAAAGACCATGATGGATAGGTTGTATAGAAAACAAAAAGAGCTTTCAAATATGTAAAAGATGGCTCGGTTAAGCAAGATTTCATGGACTCAATGGTTGAGCCTTTGGTCAAAAAATTGATATCAAAGGGAACCACAATGAGGAAGGTTGGGAAGGGCATGAAGAAGATACGCCAATTGTAAGCGAGAACGTAAAATCTACTCATACACCTTTTAAAGTTAAAATAAAAGTGGAAATAAAGAACTTTGAAGGATAATTAGATGCAAAATTGCTTGATAAGTGGCTAAAATAGTTGAAAGTCTATTTTAGCGCATATAATGTTATTGAGGCGCAAAGGATCACCTTTTCATGTCTCAAAATGGAAGGTCATGCTCTGGTTTGGTGGGAAACCCACTTAGCCACTTGTGAAAGGAAGAAATGTCCTCTTGTCAGTACTTAGAAAGGGTTTGAAGAATTGCTTAGAGCTAACTTCTATCCTATTGGCCATAAGATTGACATGATGATTAAGTGGCAAGATACTTTAGGCAGGGGCAACGGTCAAAGCGAGTAGGACTATACTACGGAGTTTCAGAGACAAGCCATGTTGCTAGATATGGACTTGGAGGATGAGGACATTCTGACCAAATATTTGGGTGGACTTCACACTCACCTTCAGAGTAAGGTAATCTCCACGAAGCCCAAGGATCTCAATGAATCTTGCATGCAAGCATACTATTTTGATGATGAGAAGAAGCAAGGAGAAGCAGAGTTAAAGCGAGACCAATCAACGGATCGGTAGGAAAAAGAACAAGGGAAGACAAGTAGAAAAGGAGAATGGAAAGGTAAACATGTCGCTCTTGCTTTACATACTTGCAAAGATCCTAAGAATTTATGTAAGAATTGTAATATAAATGGACACACTGATGCCACATGTTGGAAGTTGCATCTAGAATTACATCAAAGCACAAAACCAAGGATTCCAAGAAATCCATGGCCACTGTGAAGACAGAAGGAGAGGTGGAGATTGAGGATGATTCGGATGTAGACGAGAGTTTGGGATGCACGACCAGTAACATGTACGGGGGAGCAGAAGAAGAAGATATGAGTAAGATTTTTCAAATCAAAATCCAAATCAAGAAGACTAAGGTAAACACTTTAGTAGATTCTGGTTCTCAGTCAAATTTGATTTCTGATGTGGTTGTAGAACAACTTGGCCTAGAGACTTACATGCATCCACATCCATACCCATTGGGATGGGTGAAGAAGGGTGTAGAAATACAAGTTATAAGAAAGTGTAAGTTTTAGTTTGGGATAAATACCCAATACATAGATGTAATAGAAGTTGATATCATTCCACTTGATGCATTTGACGTTGTCTTTGGAAGTCCTTACTTGTATTCCAAGGATGCTATGTTTGTAAGGAGGAGAACTAGTACGGATGGATCAAGGATGACGTAAGTTTCAACATCCAAGCACATAAGAGAAAATCAGAGGAGGCTATGGTATGGTAAGTGCTAACCAAGCACAAAGACTTATTTAGGTAAATCATCAGTT
Organism: Taxus wallichiana var. yunnanensis; assembly: GCA_018340775.1. Classification (NCBI taxonomy): domain Eukaryota; kingdom Viridiplantae; phylum Streptophyta; class Pinopsida; order Cupressales; family Taxaceae; genus Taxus; species Taxus wallichiana. The sequence goes on along the minus strand of CM031235.1, from coordinate 9,742,862 downwards.
TTGTTTAATTTTATTGGAAGAAAAGTAGAATGGTGGAGAGCATAGATATTTTGGATAGCACTTGTTAGTTTTTATAGAACAAGTCACCACAAGAACCGCACATTCAAGGAGAAATAAAAATTTCTGCTATGCGATCCGTATCTACCTATTGATTCACTTGGACTTGACAAAGTGGGGCAGCAAGAGAGAAGAGGATATAAAAGGAATAGTGGTGACTATAACAACAATGTACTTGGAGAGGACTTAGCCAATCCATCTCAAGAGAAAAATACAAGCGAGAAGGACTAAACCACTATAGTATGGGACCTTTGCCATACTTGAGCAGGTTCGAAAAGAAATCTTCAAGCCACACTTCATGTAGATGCACACGATAGAAAGTTCATAAGAGCTCGTACTATTAACACTTGTTTATACATGATAAAGAAGGAAACATACAAAATTTGCCTTCTAAAGAGGATGTAGCACTAGAACAACAAACCAGAGATCCGCAGGAACCTTGGAAGGTTGGATGAGAGAAGACACCAAGGCATACCCGATGGTACTCGAAGGAGCAAGAGATGGAGTTGATTTCTCTACCACTCCCCCACTAAGTTTTGTGGGACCAAAATCCTCCTAAGCAGGGGAGGTATGATCCATAGGGATCCAAAAAAACACACCACTTCATCATTTCCATCAACACCAAGAAGGAGAATTGAAGAAAATGAAGAAAAATGAGGTAAACGGAGGTTCTGGATAGAACCACCACTATGTGCGAGTAGCGGTTGCAGAATCATCGCCATGCAAGTGGCGATCAGCCTCATGAATCGCCACCAATTCAGTGGCAATGGTCTGGCTGCTGAAATCTGGTCTTAAGGGCGTGTTGGCGAGAAAATTTGTCAAGTGGACAAACTTGTGGATTTCTTGCCAACACTATGGGAATATAAGTCCCTCTACTTAATCGGTGCTGCAACTATCGTATATGCATGCACATGAAAAGGTGGATTGCTTTGGTGGCCTTTTGATTGGGGATCCAACATGGACACTCCACTGACCCTATGGCAAAGCTTGCAGATACTGCAAGAGAGAACTTCATCGAAGAGCGGGAAAGGGGAGTGAGAATAGAGGTAGGAGAACTAATGCTATAGGTAGAAAATCATATTCCTGCACACACACTAGTTAGAAACTTCAACACATGCATTTATGGGAAGAAACAACTTTGCGAATAGCAACAAGACCAAATAGAATTCATTGATCACCAAGTATCAAGAAACCCCTTAGTCAAAGAAAGATAGAAACTCCTTCTTCTTGTATTGATTGCTCAAATCAAAGTTGTACATAATGTGAGAATGGAAGAAATTTGAGAGTGGAGGAAAGTAGAAGAAAATGGCTATCTCCTTTGCTTTCTCTAGGTACAATGCACTCTTGAGTTTACAAGATCAATTACCAACCCTTTGAAATGGGAATGGTGTTACAATTTATAGAAGGAGAGGTGACTTATCGTCTTCCTCATGACCCTCCATATGCCTTATTTCCAACTTTAGACTATTCATATTCCTACCAAAATAATTAAGTCCCTTTTATAAAATCAAGGTGACTTAATTTACATTATGTTTCTAAAGTCACTTTTAAGTGACTTAAAGGCATATCAAAAAGTGTAAACCCCAACGAAGAATTAGAACATTTGAAAGTGAGAGAAAGTTGGGGGAAGAGGAGAGAGAAAGAGAGAGAGAGAGAGAGAGAGAAGAAGAAGAGGAGATGTCACTGATGAAGTCCGTTGATCCTCGTTGATGGAAAGCTCCAAATGCAGTGAAACTATGAATCTTTGAACTCCTTGCACAATGTGAAACTCCTCCAAATTAGCTCACGAACGCTCACCAAGTTGAATGAACTAAGGTGGATTTTGAATGCCCTATGAAAAATGACTAGGATGCTCCCGAACAATGATGTCCCCCTAAATGATTATCCTTGTACATCCCATTGTGCCAAAACTTCTCTTTGAGTGTAACTTACTATTTTTAGTAAGTGTGAAAAAGTAACTCCCTTGATCCTTTGTTGAGTGTTGTGACCTTGATTCCCCTTTCTCCCTGCGTTCCTCACTCCTTTGGATCAAATTTCTATTTTTAGTAGGTGCTCGAGGGCTCACTTACTATTTTTAGTAAGTGCCAAAAATTTCCATTCTAGTGAATTCTCAGCTATAGTGCACCGTACGTACCCAAAATTGTAAGGTCTTGTCTTTGCGGGCAGTGTAATAAATGCCCCAATGATGATCAAGTCTCCTCGAAAGGTGTTCGGGATCCAGAAAGAGCTCTTCGGATATGCGTTAACATCCCGCATGCCCCGCTTAGCCCCCGTGTCCTTTGTTTTCCCCTTTTTCCCTCTTTCCTCGGCCTCTGAACCTTCAGTGACGAAACCGCCGCCCTGCAGGGCGGCGGTCTCGTGACTCCGCCGCCACTGAAGCAGGCGGCGGTCTGAACCGCCACCCCTGGCGGGCGGCAGCGGTCTTGTGCGCGTTTTCCAGAACGCTCTTTTGGCGCGACCCGCGTGAAATATCACGTTTCACCAGCTTTTCTTGCCGACTTGAGCATGCATTAATGTTTTTGGTCCCCTGGAATAGTGTTTTTCCTTTGTTTATTGTTTAGGAGTTCAGTTTGGATTTGATCTTTGGGTGTTTGAATTCCTATAAATGCATGGTTTGTGCACATGCAAATGGCCCCTGATTCTTGTTTAAAAACTCATCACTTTCAGTAGTTCAGTCTTCTAGTTTGCTTAAGTTTGATAGTTTAAATCTTTTGCATGCTTAGTTGCATTTACTCAGCTGTTGGTAAGCCACAGATCCAACTTGTGCAAACAATATTATTGCTTTTGGAGTAGAATAGTTTAGGCAGCCATTAAAGTTGCAGGTTTTGCTCTTCATACTGCAGACGAGTTTCGAGTTCGGATGCATTTTGTTGCATGATTCAGTGAGACCCCGCTAGGAATTGCATAGGCCAAGCTCGTACTCTTTGCGCTTATCCCTCTCCTATCCGCATTCTATTACATGCGCATTCAAGGTTTGTCCATTGATCCAAATATCTATTCTGTTGATGTAAGCATTACACGCTTTTCTGGATTCACGTGAGCACAAAGAACGAGGAGATCATACTGAGGGGACAAGAACACACACACCGTCGGATTCGCCACTGTTCTGTGAAATCCAGGTTTCATCTTTCAAAGTTTTAGTTAGAACTTATCAAATAAAGTAGTTAATCGCTTTATTACGGTTATTTCCATTCTCGATATTGCCAGGGAAGTTGTGGGGATTGATAGTTTCTGAGAAACTATGATTCATTCCTCACTTCTAAGGTAGGATCGAGAATCTCGCAAATAGATTAGTTATTTCGTTGTTTAGAATAGATATACAAAATTGCACAGACAAATAGCTACACTCGGCTATTTTGTTTGTTTTACGTTATTAGTTTAGTTGTCAATTCTAAATATTTTAGATAGCTGCTTTCTTATAAATTGCCAGAAAATACAAAAAAAGGAATTATATATGCTAGAAGTGTACTTAGATTTTACTTTATTATAGTTTGTTTCATTACTGCTTTTGCATGACAATTACGGGACCTAGGAGCCTAGAGAATACATTTTCGAGCCAATGTGCCCTGACCCAATATCATAGTGGCGAATCGACATTGACCAAAACCTTAGGATACAAGTCTTCCAAACAACAAGACTTCCAACAGATCGAGTCACGGTTGAGAGGGTTAAACGTAGAAGACGACCAAGCACACACATTTTGGTCAAATCAACCAAACTACGAGTTATCCTAGAAAACATCCGCATGGTTGTAGAAGGATTTGAAAGAGAACAAATATTTAGGTGCGATCCTTTAGTTCCACTGCCTGACAACTTGGAGACACCCTCGTAGATATAGATACCGGTTTAAGAATTCAAGTTCTTTAGAACACCGTGAGGTATTATGAGAAAATCACACAATTACTCGATTCTAAACGTAGAGGTGAGAAAGCTTACGACCATTCTTCTGGATACTAGGGATTAGAACTTGATCTCACGTATGACCATAACGGGACCGCAACAACCAAGAGTCTACGGTTGTGATCCACAAATCCCACTGACCAACGAATCCACAAGTCGGTTAGATATAGACATCGGCCTACGCACATTAGTATTTTAGTCTACTCGATTCCACCTATCATCATTGTGAGTTGTCCCTACTAGACACCACAATTATAACAAAGCTAGAGAATTTTGGACTAGGCGGAGAATCGTCCATAGAGTTGACTATATTCACCATATGACCCTATCAAGAGAAATACACGAAACCATCCGGGTCATTTTCCACGCATCCCACTGACCCATAGATCGAATCACGCCGAGCTCGATATTGATTGGAGCCTTCGAGCAGTCATCCTCGCTGATCGATCTATCACACCGATCCAAGTTAGAAGGGCCTTCTTTGCCTTAGATTCATGCAAATACCATTAGTGCGTGTTGAAGACATTAGACTCCCAACTAGTTTGTCTGCATATTCTACCCCCACCATTTGTCTCGGCACGACCTCGGGAGGTCGGGTGCACGTGGAAGAGTCACTTGTTGATTCTCACGCTTGCTGTTGCTTTTAAGACGTACATGCACCTCTAATGTCTTCATCTCCTTCGTAGGTTCTTCTATTGATGACTTTCCGAAATAGCAGTTCCTATGTAGTAGACCTGCTATTTTTAGAAAGTTGGCCTCTGGGAGTCAGATTGACATGGAATGAAGTTTTTTGATATGGGTTTTTCCCAATATCATCCCTTTGAAATTTCGGGCCCGCCCGCTTAATAATCCAGGAGATTTTAAAGTTTTAATTTTCGGACCTAACGGTGCTTTAGTGCACGATGGCCATTAATGGACCTCAAAATTGCAAGGCTTGTTTTCTCCTCCATTTGTGAAAAAATTTATATTTTTGATGTGGGTTTTTTCTTCTGGTGCTTTACGTGTGATCTTACTCAATCCAAAGAATCAATGGCCGGTTTGATGGGAAATCCCACTTCTTGCTTCATTGATCCGGAAAGGAGATTTCTTCGTTGTGGATGCTCTATCACACGAGGAGGGAGTTTGAAGGTGTATTTTTATGTTCTTGGGAAAAGGAATGAACATAAACAAATAGTGTGTTGTTTCATGACATTTAAAACTTGCGTAATATTTCTTCAAATCTTCGTTTTTAGGCTATGGAGATTTTCACTGTTTTCTTCCTCTTCTTTGTTTCTCCTTCTCGTTTTGATGAAAAATCCTTCAGAGACATGCACATCATTGTGGGGAATGTGTTTATGTTCTTAGGTTGAGCATGTTTGAGCATTTGCAATGGTTGAGTGATGGTAGAATGTTGCAGAGGAAGGATAAAGATTGTCTGTGCGGGAGTGGAAACAACCGGGAGTCTTAGAAGCACTAAGTTGACAGCAGTTAGATTTTTTGAATTTTTGAAATCATGGAAGGAGAAGCTTGGGCACATTTTTCATGACTTGATGTCCCTGACCTCAGGGATGTGAGGGACATCAAATTCCACAAAGTGGTCAAGAGGACGACACATGGCGGTGATCCGACGGCAAGGAATGAAGGTGGAAAAAGTTGCTTTAAAGCACTTGAGGCTGAAAATTAGTCACATGGGTGTCCAAATGACTCCCTATGGGGGATGGGTGAATTTTTCAAGGTCTGATGTCCCCCACCTCATGTGCACAAGGGACATCAAATTCCACGGTGGTCTGGAGTTGACACGTGGCGCCCGATCCAACGACAGGGAATGAATGTTCCAAACAAGCACTTGGGGCCGAATGACTGCAATCACATGAGTGTCCGTAAGTCTCCCCTATAGGGGATGGGCACATTTTTCAAGGTCGATGTCCCCCAAATCAGGTGCATAAGGGACATAAAATTCCATGGTGGTCCTGGAGCTGACACGTGGCGCCCGATCTGACGGTAGGGGATGAATGCTCCAAAAAAGCACATGGGGGCTGAACTATCAAGTCTGGAGGTCACATGAAGGTCCAAGAGGTCATATGAGGGTGAGAGGGATTCAAGGGGGCTGGGATAAATTTTTAAACCTTGGTGTCCCTGACCTTGGGGGATGTGAGGGACACAAAATCCCGCCAGGGCTCTGGTGGCCGACATGTGTCCTCCCAAAAAATTGGCTAAGTCCCGAACTTGTAATAATGATAACTTGAGCTTCGATGGAGTTTTTTGGAAAATGTTTATATGATCCTGAATGTAAATTACCTTCGAATCTAATGGTGGTGGTATCATGTCTTGATTATTCCATTTGATCCCTAAAAGATTGGATTTTTGATTTTATACTCCACTTGTTCTTGAGAAAAGCGCCTTTAGACACGATACGCCAAAGTGTTGTGAAAAATATTATTTCACCATCATGTAGGTCTTGGAATCATATTTCTTGAGATATTTTTTTTTCTCGTAACTCCCTCCGGAGCTCCCGAAATCTTCTTCTAAAGCCCAACATTTGTTTTAGGCATGTGTACCGCCTAGGCTTGTGAACCTTGTTTTTACTCAGATTGCTCCAAGTCTTGAAAAACTTTCCCAAACCTTCAAAAATCATTTTCCATTATGTTTTAAGTTCTTCATTTCATCTCCGTGTTGAATTTTTCACTTCCGTTCTGCTCCATGGAGTTGAATCCGATCTGGGAAGGCTAGCAATAGCCCTTCCCTATCCGCCATAAGATAGTGCCTTTTAGAACTCCATAAAATCACCTAGGGAAGAATTTGACAACAAATAGGGGTGACCAAACCGATGATTTGATCTTGGGTGTCTTGAAATGATAGGACTTGAAAAATTTGACACTGGGGTATAGTTGTCGTGCTCAGAAATTATCAATTTCCTATTGCACATTGCACGACAACAAGGCGGCGGTCGACACTTTCAAACATAAAAGAGAAATGGAGCTTGAATGAAGGTGAATTTGAAGCACTCGACTATGTCTCTTCCTCCCTAACATTCCCCATTCTCCAAAGACACGGAAGGACATGGGAGAAGTTTATAAATATAATGAGGAGAAAGAAAATTGATTCATTTAGAGATCTAAAGAGATCAAAGTGCAAAGGTTTAAGTTTAATGAGAGCAAGTGAACAAGATATTTAGTGATGGAGTGGAATTATAGGAGCAAGGTGTAGAAACAGAGCAAACAAGCATAGGAAGGGAGAGGTTTACATTATTGTCTCCATTTTATACTTCTTGTAATATGTAATTGTCTATAATTGACCAATAAAAGTGGGAAGAAAGAGCTCTTTCTGCATTGGGGTTTAGGGATAAAATTGTTGGTGTTTGGAGTTTGAATTCTTTCCTATTCTCTGCAGTTTCATTTCTATAGCATTAGATAATCAATCACTAAAGCTTTAATCTTCAAGCAAATCTGCCATTTTCCAAAGTTGAAAGTGGAACAACAATTTGGTGTGATTTCTTTGATTTCCAAAGTAGAGGTTTACATACCAACCGGGCTAGGCTGTGAGAAGTTAATTTGGAAACAAAGGTCATCACTATAAAGGCATATGACAACGAAGATTTACAATCATTTGGAATGATCACTTTCTCATTGGAAGTGGGTCCCATAACCCATGATATGAAGTTCCATGTCTTGGACCTGGAGCTCCCTTACAATATCTTGTTCGGTCGCCCGTGGATTCATGCCATGAAATCCATACCATCTATGTATCATTAGTGGTTAAAGCTGCAATATAAAGGACAAACACTTACTATACAAGGGTATCCCAAACCATTTTCTAATTATAAAGCATTGTCGGATTATTTTCCCACTATCTACGAGTGTCCCTCTACGAGAGATTGGTATTCTCATTGATCAAGCCCTCGCTTCACAAGTGGATTCGAACACTGCTGACTTCGAGAATAATGATGATACGACTACATTGGAATATCCTTTTTCTACATGGGAGATGAAGGTCATAAACAATGGTTGTGGATAGTATAATCTCCAAACAAGTGTTATGATTCAAAACATTCCTCTATCGGCCAAAGCACGTGGTAGACCATGCTACAAATTCCAAAGATCAAGGGAGAATTGCCCTTTCGACAATTTCACTTTAGGTGGCTTGTTATAAGATTAGAGAATCCTCAACGACATTATATTTCATCATCAAGATGTTGAAATGGATTTATGTTACAAGTCATCTAGGTATGTTATTCCTAATGTAATCATGCTTACTATGATATATCAAGGAGGTCGTTGCACCCGCTACAAGCAAGGGTCGTTAGAATCCCTTTCAATACCTCATTGCATACTAGGTAAATAAGGTATTGAAGTCCATTTTTATTAGTCTCACCCCTTAGATAATGAGTATGGTTCTTTGGAGAGTGAGGCTAGTTTGTCCGAAAATGAAAGCAAAACAAATTCCCGGTGTAGTCTTTACGATCGCCTCTACGAACCTATTCTCTAATATGTATATCCTTACCATAACTCCTGTTACACCCATCATAACCCCTATAACTCAAACATTAACTATCATTTACCCATCACTTGTTAATTGGGATCAACAACATGAGCGTGCTTATTGATGTGTTTCAAAATGATGAAGTTATTGGTGAGTTCTTGGGCATCATAGATAACATTCAAGAAATTATCACAAGAAAGGCTTCTCCATTTAGCTCAACACATGTGTGTACTTCAGAGAGGAGGTAGAATTATGTGGACACTTAAGTAAAAAAGTGAGCAGGGAAAGAGTCCTATAGAAAAGCCTTGTGGAAAGAAAAAGGGGAAGTCCTATAGCGAAAACCTCTTTTGAAATGCTTGTGGACAAACAAACAAAACAATATATGGAAAAGATAATGTACCTATATAAATATGAGGAGCTCCTGAGCCTGAGCCACCTTTGCTAGAAGAGGATCTCGATAATCCACCTGATCCTACACGCATGGGGGATGAGTCAAATCTACCAGTGGAAGATACAATAGATGTTAACATTGGCACTAGAGGAGCTGCCGAGGATAGTTAAGTTGGGAGCTTCACTCTTAGCCAAAGAACATAAAACATTTATAGGACTCTTGAGAGAGTATGCAAACATCTTCACTTGGTCTTATGCCGACATGTCCAAGGACTTGATCCTGCATTAGTGGTACACAACCTTGTTGTGCACCCAGACACCAAGCCCATCAAACAAAAGCTTTGAAAGATGCATCCTCGCGTTGCCTTACTGGTAAAGGTAGAGCTAGAAAAGTTATTAGAAGTAGGCTTCATCAGGCCTATCGACTACTCAGAGTGGATTTCTAATGTGGTACCAGTTCAAAAAATCCAGTCGGTATCAGAGTGTGTATTGATTTTAGAGATATTAACAAAGCTTGTCCCAAGGATGACTTTCCTCTCCCTAACATCGACATGATCGTCGATTCTACTACTAGTTATGAGATGCTATCACTCATGGATGGCTTCTCAAGTTATAATCAAATAAAGATTGCGGAGGAAGATCAACACAAGACAACTTTCACAACCCCATGGGAATGTTCTGCTACCAAGTTATGCCCTTCGGCCTTAAGAATGCAGCACTACATATTAGAGGGCAATGACTATAATCTTTCACGACATGATAAGTGACATCATGGAAGATTACGTAGATGATATACTAGCTAAATCTAGAACTCGGGAGGAGCACCCAAAAATTTTGCGGTGTATCTTTCAAAGCATCTAAGGGACTACAAAGTCCACCTTAACCCAAAGAAATGTGTCTTTGGTGTGCTATCTAAGAAATTACTAGGATTCATTGTGTTAAGGAGAGGAATAGAGGTGGACCCGCAATGGCCATGACCTTCACAGAGATGCCTCCTCCTAAGAATATCAAACAACTACGTAGCTTATAAGGGAAAATTCAAGCCATTATAAGTTTTATTTCATAGCTAGCAAACAAGTATCATACGTTCACACATCTTCTTAAGAAATATGTTAATTTCACCTGGGGCCAAAACAACAACAAGTGTTTGCTTTGCTAAAATAATACTTGGCTAAACCCCTCGTTCTCATGCCATCCACGGTAGGAGAACCCTTGTTATTGTACATCTCTACTACACATTTCACAATCGGGGGCCTTGTTGTTGGCCCAATATGATAAAGAAAAGAGATAAAAAGTTATATACTACTTGAGTAGGACATTAGTAGCATATGAGCTCAACTATCCACAAATCGAGAAGGCTTACTTAGCCGTAATGTTTTATTTTCAGAAGCTACACCACTATATGCTCAATAATAAAATCAAGCTTATTTCAAAGGTTGATCCTTTAAAATATTTAATGTAAAAACCTTCCCTAACTGGAAAGATGGCTGATTGGATCATCTTATTAAGTGAGTTTGACATTGAGTATGTTCATCAAAATTCAGTAAAAGGACAAGTCTTAGCGATCAGCCAGCAGAAGCTCCATTGCTAGGTATTGAGCCCTTGAGTCTAGAACTACCAGATGCATCTATCATGTACCTTGAAGAATCTATCGTTTGATAACTATACTTTGATGGCTCCTTTAACTTTCATGGTTCAGGTGTCAGAGTTGTGTTAATCACTCCTACGGGATACTTGATTCCCAAGCATTATGGATCGAGTTCCCATGCACGAATAATATAGCGAGTACGAAGCCCTCATCATAGGATGAAGCTAGCCATCAAGTGGGATATCAGACAAGTTAATTGCATTGGTGATTCAATTCTCATTATCAAACAGGTCATAGATGAATATAAGGTAAAAGATGAGAAGCTCCTCCCATATAAAAGGATGGTTGATTCTTTGAAAGAATACTTTGAGCATATAACATTTGAGAAAATACCAAGAGCACATAACAGAGCAACTGATGCTATGGCTACAAAGTGGGGTCCATGTTGAGTATTCCACCAGGGAACAACGATATGCCATTCTTCGTTAAACATCTAAGAACGTTGGCATATGACATACCACAATCATGTTTTGTAAGTGAAGTTGTTTGTCCCATGGTACATCTGAAATATTTAATTACCTCCATGATGGAACCTTTCTCACTAACATTTCCCATGTTGAAAAATGCACCCTCATCCAACATATAGCCCGATATACCCTACTTGGGGGCACCCTCTTCCGTTGAGGCTACGACGGGAATTTTTGCCTTGTTTAAATTATGACAAGTCTATCCAATCAATCAAAGAGGTGCACGAAGGCATCTATAGGGCCCATACTAGTGTGATCATCCTTGTGAAGAAAATTCTTAGAGTAGGCTATTATTGGCCTACCATGGAGCATGATTGCTATAGAGTACTTTTTACAAAATGGGTAGAGGTTGTTCCTCTTACCTATACAGAAGGTCCCCAAATCTCTAAATTTATAATGAATCATATCATCTCTGTCGACATGGTATCCCTTCTACTATTATCACTGATAATGCTAAATCATTTTGGAATAAAATTGTGAAAGCACTCTACAAATGCCTTCAAATCTCCCTTAATTTCTCGACCCCTACTACCCTCGAGGTAATGGGCAAGTCAAGGCTTCTAATAAAACCCTAATTCACATTATGGAGAAGATGGTGAACAAGATAGGTCATGATTGGCATTTACAAATTCACCCTGCCCTCTGGGCATTCAGAACTTCTATCCGCACCCCCACAAGTGCAACTCCATATTCCTTAGTATTCGGTCACGAAATTTGTACTGCCTCTAGAGATCGAGATCCCTTCTTTGTGTATCAAGCTAAGGGACTACCTAAATGAAGAGGAAGACTACAAAGTAGCTCGACTAGCAGAGTTGGAGCTATTAGACGAGAAAAGACTTCATGCTCTCAATCACCTTAAAGTGTATCAGGATCAAGTGCGACAAAGCTACAATAAAAGAGTCATACCTCGTCAATTTGAGGTAGGGGATTTGGTGTTAAAAGAGAATCAAAAGAACACTAATAAGGACCGTGAAAAGAAAGATAAATTTGTACCCAATGGCTAGGACCATAAGTTGTGGTTACCAAGTTCGGTTCGGTGCCCATAAGCTAGCCCATTCGGATGGTTACGAACTTCAAGAACCCATGAACACAATGCATCTTAAGCGCTTACATGCTTAAGTATGGGGTCTCTAAAGTATCAAGAAAAACAAAAAATAGAAAAATAGAAAAAGAAAAAGAAAAATAAACAAAGTGCGTCTAATAGTGAAAACCATGCAATGGTGGCACTTTGGACAAGTCCTTTGGTGAAAACCAGTTTTGGCACCAAAGGAGGGTCCATTGTTCACAAGCATTTTAGGTTTAGGAGTACAACAACTTTGTCCTAAGTTGGTATTTGCCTTCGTCTGAGTCCCTTGTGAGCTTATCCTTCTTTTCCTCGATTCAACTAATATTACCTCGTGAATGTAGAGAGTTTAACTTTAAATGAACCCATCTCACACCGGGGCACCTTCACGGCGTCATTACTTCGACATATACCATGTGGCATTCTACCCTTGTACATCCCATCTAATGTTAGGGGCATCCACATTTCTTCATTTCCTTGCATGTTCGCTTTGGAAAATTGTTGAGAAAACATCAAAAACATTCGTATAACTTTTGAAAATCCCAAAACATACAGATATGTCCTTTGGAAAAATCAAAACATTCAGATATGTTTCGTAGAAAACTCCAAAATAATAGAAAATTGTCTTAGAGATAAAACCAAAAATAGTGAAAAACGTCCCAAAATTGTCCCACAAAAACAAAGTAATAGTTTGTTTACTTTTAGTTGTTGGTTTGTATGGTTTTTAGTTGCATTACTATTTCAGTATTATGTGCTTTAGATTAAATTCACTTGCTTACTTAGATTGAATGTTACTTTCATTTGTAGTTCATGGCATTGAATTTACTTTATATTACATACTTGTAAATAAATGTGTTGCTTTGATTAGACATGTGCACTTGTGCTTGTTAATTTTTGCTTGTACATTGAGTTATCACTTCATCGTCGCATCACATCTATACATCATATATCAACAAATGCTAAGTCTAAATCATGCATGTATGCTAAAGCTAATCATCAAGTACCGTATCACCAATGGGGAAAGAGGGGTTGTGAATAATCACAAATCTATCCCCCCCACACCAATATAAAAAATGTAATTATGTTTTACTCAAAGTATCTCATCAACATATAGTATGATATCAGCTAAGGCCATCTCATAAATCTAACATGTGATACAAACATAAAGAAACAAATTAAGCATGATATCTCGATAAACAACATGTGATACATCAGTAATCCATCTATCATCTTATATCATCGAAAATATGAATGTCCGTGTACAAAACAATGTGTCTCAAAAATACATTTCATATAACGAGTCATCATGGATATCTATGCAAAAAGTGCCTTCATCACGAGGCATGATAAAAAACAATACATATACATCCATATAAAAGTATGCCTTCATCACAAGGCGGTACACCAAAAATAAAGTAGTACTTCTAGTACGTCAACAAGAGAGTCAACCATGACTCTCACCCACGTTGGGGCTACTAGTCCTAGTATGCTACTTAGATGGGGGCATTTGAGGTGTTGAACGTGTAGAAGGTGTTACGTTAGGTTGAATCGACTGTGTTGAAGCTGCATTAGAGTGGTGACTTGTGTTGAATCGACCCGTGTTGCTTTGAAGTCAGTTGTCCTAAAGGGCCCTATACGAATCACATTAATCGTGATGGTCTATGAGATCTAGATCTGCATACGATATCGACCATACTCGGGAACTATTTGCTCTACCAGAACAATCGCATAATACTACATCTTGTAATAAGTGGCCTCACATACTATAGTAGCACTGTGCCCAATCATCAATTGTACCCCAGAGGACGTGTTTGCATGCTGCAGTGTATCACACTCCACCCTCATGCTAGCTAGCTTTATCCGTAGTTTGAGACCAATCTGCTATAGCCTTTGATCCCTCTCTATTGTAGTTGTAACTAATGTGTTATAACTCGAGCTTGCTCTTTCTATAGTATGTAAGCTATCTCGTTATCACCTATTATCGCTCGCCAAGGCTTGTAGTCTCTTTGTCCTTGCCGATCTCGCTCTATCACAAAATGATCCCCATCTCCGAGGGCCTCGATCTCTCTCTCGTGATAACCTGATCTCTATCTCGTGGCGACCCAATCCCTCTCTGCGAGGGCTCCGATATCTCTCTATAATGACCTGATCCCTCTCAACTACCATCTAGAGCTGTAAGGTTGTCACCTATTGTTGTAAGGCAACCACATGTCCACCACCTTTGTATATCGATATATCTTGCACATCCTACATACCATGCATATCATGTACATCTCGTGAAAATTCTCCTCCATATCCTCATCCCCCTAGCCATCTCCTCCACCTCCTGGTGGAGTGTGTCATGGACTCATGTGAAGGGGTGATAGAGGTGCTCGCCTTGACTGGATCATGTCTGCCGACATCTATGGTGCTTAACACCTATGGCTACACCACTACATGTTGTTGTCTTAAGATATGTTGTTGTACTAGTACTTGTTGCAGACTTTGGTACCCCATGTATGGTCTTACTTGTGCTCGTGCTCGTGCATGCCTATACTATACCTATGGATCGGGACCATGTTCCTCCTATGTTATTACATCCAATATCTCTTGGGAATAGTCAATCTACGTGGCAACACTAGCGCATACCACGCTGCATAGTTTGGTGTAGTCCTCGGATCTACTATTTATGCCTGTTGTACCCAAGGTCGTGGGGCTACTTGTTAAAAGTTTGTATGAGCTCGGTTCGACCTAATTCGGGGTCCCATATCAAAATATTTGTACCAACGTGCGTACCACATCTCATTTCTAGGAATCCCTTGGATGAGACCAAAGTGATGTTTGACCCGATCCACCCTGTACCGCTCTAAGATGCGGCCCCTGCTCTCAATGATAAAATAATCCACCTGCAGCTATCCTCAACTTGTGCTGCGTCTTGCGGCCATTGATATAGCATGTATGGCCACCATGTGATCATATGGGGCTATAACTCATCAAACGCTCACCGGTAGTAATCTATGTCCCCCTATGGCTACAAATATCATCTCCATCTGGAACCCCCATGAGGGAAGGCTCTCTAATGACTTGAGCTCTCAAAGCTCCTAAGGGGTGGCCTACAACAATATGATCCCAGGCCCAGATCTGTAGTAAAGTAGCAGGACCCAATGTCCTATGTCCGTGATAGGCTATCAGGTGCAAATTAGAATATAAGTGAGCCAATATACACTGACCCCAGCAATACACCCTACCCTGAAGTAGGTCGTGGATCACTCCAATAAGACCCAAGGGGAATCATGCACCGGTCTTGTCGGGCAACAACATGCCACTGACAAGAGATAATAAATATACAGGAACCCACCCTAGCCGTGGGTCACCATGCATCTCCTAACCACAACTGACATACCTCGGCGGGGATATTAGTCACTCCAAATATCATGGTTATATAACGCTCAACCCGGCCCGAGGTGACCATCGTAGGTAACCAAATGACCCTAAATCAGAACTCACAAGATCCACCAAACATCCTCCAGTGTAACACTCATCTCACCGGTAGGGAGTCAAAAATTCTGGCTCTCACTCTGCCATCTCTCAGCTAAGGCTATGAGCAGACTGTGATCAAAAGTGATATGTGGCATATGAGCTATATATGATAAACATGTCACCTATAGGGCGATCTCTAAGAAAATTTGATATTGGCGTCCAGAAGGTGGCCTCATAGGTCTCAAGCCGTGCATGCCGCCGCCATGTCCTTAGCGCATTTAGGTACATCTATGGAACCAATGAGTCAATTATTATAATATGTCTTCTATTCTACCATGTTATTTCTTCTAAAAAGGTAGTTTATCATGTTATTCTTCTATGCCATCATTATATTTTTCTATAATTCACCTATTTCTTCTAAGTAGGCTTAGCTAAAACCTAGTTTTTGCCTAAAAAGAATTTTAAATTATCTTTTATGAATGGGTGCCCCCTGCATGAAAAATCACAAGTTCTCCCAAAGATAGGCGCCCATGCGCAAAAAAAAAAAAAAAAAAAAAAGCCAAAACAATGCTAACATAGGCACCTGTGCACCCACGCCTGCAAAGCAAAATAAAATAAAAAGCAAAAATGCCAACATAGGCATCCAGCGCCTATGTTGCAGTCAAAAATTAAAAATGCAAGCCAATATAGATGATTAGGCACCCATGCTACTACGATCAAAAATTAAAAATGTAAAATGCAAGCCAACATAGGCACCCATGCTTTGCAAATAAAATAAAAAAGGCACGAATGCATAAGTGCTATCTTTGCCGCACCAAAGATAGGCGCCCCTAATTTTGCCCTAGTTTAGCTTAAAATACATGTTTTTAGCTAAAAATTCAAAATTTTGAATTACCACGGTAAAAGGAGTAAGCGTGCACTGTGGTCCATCCGTTGAAGCCTTAGGTACTCCTTCACATGATCCATATGGTGCCTTCGATTCACTATCCTCGTCATTTCCTCCTATAGGTTAGAGCTCAAATCAATAGTCAAATGGTAAGAAAATGTGGTAAATGACTTGTCGCGATGGCTTATATGCTCATTTGTACCTTCGCACGGTGTATTTCTCACTCCCAAAGTGCCTCGAGACCGCCATATTTCTTCTAAAATTCCTCTAACACTTGCTGCGGTGATTATTTTTAATAAATAATTATTTTTGGCACGTTTTCGCTACGCTAGGGCATATTTTTGCTTCCCGATGGTCTTTTCTGCTACCAGGGCATTTTTTTGCCTTCATTGTTACTTTTAACGTTGTCTCCTGACTTTGTTATTTCCTCTATAATATTTTCTTTTGTAAAAATAAAAATTAAAAATTAAAAAAAATCAATTTTTTTGATAAAATCATTTAAAAATCCAAAAAATTGTAAAAAAAAATTGTTCAAAAATGGTAAACAACATATACGTAGCTAAAGCCTGTGTCAATTACATTATCCTGAACATCAAAATATGTCCTACAAAACCTCTTTCTAACGTTCTTGCTTGTTTCGGTCTTGACTCACGGATCATCATGATCTACCTCTATTAACAATAGCTCGGTTGCATGCTATGTCGATGCAGATGCTGCAACAATGAGTTGCCATAAACTGTGTCATAGTGCACGAAAGCTTTTCCATGGGACTACTTGTGTCCTCCATTTTTCCCTTGCATGTGTTATTGCTTGGGGCATCATTTTTAACCCTTGTCATTACAACACGAACATTCGAGAACTGCAACTTGATAACAAAAACATTGGTGCAATTGTCTTAAACGTTGTTTGTTTGAGTACGTGTGATTGTACTAGTTTCTTTGTTAGGTTAGTTGGTTTAATTTCTCGTATTGCATAATCGCATAATGTATGTTGCGCATGGAGTTACGTATTTTCAGCAAAGAAACAATTGTTAGTAATTTAGCTTTTCATGTTATTTTACACTTTTGTTTATTTTAAATAAAGGCCGATGATGTAGATCTAGGGGCAAAATAATATAAACATGTTACTTATTGAAAGGTTGGATGCAAAGATTGGGCTTAACCTATATTCTCCTTTAATCATTTATTCTCCATTATCATTTATTACCACTACTAATTTTTCTTCCAAATCACCCAGGGCAATAAACAACCATGTTTATTCTTGTCCTTATTCCTTCTCAATACCTAAGGGTTTCACGCCCATTCTAACCTATTTTCTTCTATCCATTTCAATCATATTTTCGATTGTCAATTGACTTCTTCTATCACCCACTCGACACTCGAGGGGGCATCCTTCATTCCACTAATTTTTCTTCAAAAATTTACTTGCTTATGCTTGTCTACTATATTTGAATTGAAGTCACTTACTTCACCTCAAACAAGGGCAAATGTAGACACCTAAATTCCGCTTTTGCAATCTTATTGCCAAACACACACAAATCACTCTCATTCTTGCCAAATTCGTTATAATTAGTGGTTTTGCTAATTAACTAACGTTCCTTACCAATTTAGCCAATTAACACCATGTTGTTGATTGCATAACCCCTTTCGCATTTAGGATGCCACTTTACGGCAAATCGTAAGTCAAAATCCTCTTCAAAACAGATAATTAGCGTTTATTAGCTAATTAAGCCTATTTTGCCCTTGATTTGGTCAATATGCCCTAATATTGACTCAAAACCCTCTTATGACCACTCAAAATCACCCCATTCACCTCCACACATCTCAACAAGATTCAAAAGCTTATCTTAGCCTCCTAATTGACCCCGAGCGGTTGATTGAGGCTCCTCACATCTTAATCACTTGATAATTCACTAATTATGATTAGTAAGGCCCGACCATGATTAACAATTCTAATCTAATTTTGGGCTTTTAGTCCCACATGCACCAAAATACAAGTTTCTCCCAAACAGAAAATTATAAAAGAGTGCACTTCTTAGCTTAATACTTTACACCATGCTTTGATTTGCATCTCATATAATAAATATGATATATAACCAAGTTCAATCCTTGCCTAAAGCCTTCAACAAGGTTAGTAGATGAATATCTAAAGTGACTTAACAAGTCATTTGGAGAGGTCATTTCACCATTGTTTGGAGTAGCAACCATACCCATTTGATTGCCCTCTTAGGTCTATTTAGGCCCATGTTAGGTAATTGAGCATATTAGTAGGCATGTTTAGTTAGATTTTGCATTGTTTTCATACTAGTTAAGCATTCCTTTTAGCTTCTATCTTAATGTTACATTCCTAGACTTAAAATCCTTAGCTATTAGGTGGCAATGGTGTTAGCCTTCCTTGATTAGCTTTGTTATTTGATTTGTAAAATTTTAGCGTGCTTTCATACTTAATTGTTTATTCATTTACTACTGCAATAATAGCATTTAGATTAAGCATATAAATTCATATTTTAGCTTAATCATTTTGGTGAAACCGACGTGAGATCGCCTTGATACAATCATGAGCGCTGGGTTCTCCCGACCTTTCCTGGTGCTATGACCAAGGGGTAGCTACAGAGTTTTTCTCAGATTGGCTTTGCAGTTTCAGTTAGTTTACACATCAAATTTCACAGAACATGCACAATCCTCCAACAATCAAAGCATACATGTATCTCCCTTTTTCTTATATTTGCGTTGGATCAAACTAGATCGAAATTGAATAAAGCAGATCACACCATCGCAGTAGTGCATAAATCGTCGGGAAGCAGTCACGGTTGGAGAATAACACTAGACCTTTCTCCCCAACATTTCTTTTGCCTTAGTGTGAGATCTCCCAAAAACTCGCACTTGGCGTGAGATCACCCAAAACTAGCACTTGGCTTGAGACCACCCGAAAAAAATCATTCTTGGTGTGAGATCACCCAAAAAATTCATTCTTCTACAGTGTTTTAGGACACTCTCTATCATTTTCACTCATACTGGATCAGGTGCACATGTTCCTTTTCACATTTTTACATACTTGGATCATTTTTTTTATAAACATGACTTTGAATACTCATTTATCTTCTTTTTTGCAGGTCCGTCCTTATCATAAACAATAATCTCAAGCATAACACAAGTGTGACAATGACAACAGGTACAACATGACATAACTCATACGCTCTTCACCCCTAGGGTCACTTCTTCTTTCCTAACTTAGCTTCCATAGTTCATTTTTATCACTCCACACTTTTTCTTGTCTCCTCAACACACTTTTTGCCATCAATCTACATGGTTATTAGGTATGCATCTCTTATATAATTTATGTTATTGAGCATTCACTCAACAACATAAAGTGGGGGCAAATGTAGACACTAAATCATGCACTTTGGGTACATTTCTAGGTCTTGATCACATACTATTATTCATATGATTCCTAAGTGAGAAAACTAACATCTAACAACCGTCTCGTGGCGTTTTTCCTCTCTGTTCATGTCTTCTTCTTGGCCTCTTACACCGTATAACCTGGCGATGCTTTACTATTTTATCTTTTATCACCCTAGACACCAATGCCCAACTAGGACACCAGCGCCAAGGTGCCCTCGTCCTTTGGGCGCACTTAACCTCTTTGTATCTTACTCACCTCTTTTAGGCATCTTGTTTTCTTATGGGTTGACCTTCCAGTTGTTAATTATGAAATTCAACTAAGGGAATCATATAAATATAAAGATATATGACCATAATAAAGGACCAAGCTCCAAACATTTATTATTATCACCCAAGGTTGCATCCAAAGGTATATCAAGAGCATCAAAGCATCCATCTAGCTTCATTCAAGTCATAAGGATCTGCATTTTCTCGCATACACGCATAAGAGAGGAAGTTCATTTTGACATCTCGCACATTTACTTACATTGCTACATTTAGTTACTCACTCCCTATCAAGTACATCTTGCACAAGAGCCACCTAGGGCACGATTCTTGCATACACACGAGAACTACATGGAGTCTCGAAATGTAGGGGTGCTCGGTCATAAGTTCACTTTGTCGGGTGACCACTGGGTCGGCCTCTCGACTCCCCATTTACATCTTTTTATTTTCGTGGATTTAATATGTTTTGGGGTTTTGCAAGTGCTCTTTCTCTCTGCCCGCAGTTACAGGTGAATTTCATGGACATAGTGTGACACATAAACAATCAACAATGAAGGATGTCGAATATCTTGCGACACAACAAAAATTAGTTTATGAGGTTTTTCAAAGTCACAGTGCCATAAGCAATCTATAATGCCTAGGCACCTCTCGACTGATCCAGGGGCCCTAGTCCAAGTAGATTCGGCTATCGTATAATTGTTGGGTTTTGTTTGCGACACTTTCCTCCTTCTCGTTTATTAATTCTATAGTCGACACAACTCATGATCAATTGCGAAATCAATTAAACATTCTTTCCCTTCACTTGCACTTAGGGTTCCAATTTCCATTTGTTTATTTTCTTAGGCCAAATCTATGCTTTACTACTTGTTTATAAGTTGCGACTACGAAATATCTAGGGTTTTACAAAAAGTATTATTTTTGTTAAACCACCTCCACATATCTCTAGGTAGAATGTAATATATGATTAGGATAATGATTATGCCACTTGCAACAATATGATATTATATACATGAATGCATATTACGAAACATGTTTACCGATTTTTGATTCATTCGTTGTGAAAGAAAAGTTTGATTTGATAACAAGAACATAGCATTGAGTTTGAGAAGTATGGACTATCCATAGTAACGTGTACAAATTTGAGCATACACCTAGTTTTAGATATGAAAGTAATGTAGAATTTATGTAATTATGATTTTTGGTATGAAAATTTGAAGTCTCCTTTGTCATCTCGAAACAATCAATTTTATAGCTCTTGTAAATGTTATAACTTGTAAATTTCATGTTAATATTTTTTATTTATACTTCAGAGCAAGTTGGAAGAATTCTGGAATTTATTTTTTATTTTGACACTCCTTGCACTTTGTGCGTGAAATGTGCAATATAACAATGTGAATATTAATGTGGTGACCACATAATGTCATTCCCTTATGTTGCAATATTTATATAAATTACTTAAAAGCTTCGTCCCATTTATAAGCTTTATGTTACATTGAATATTCAAGGTACGAGAATTATATAAAAATTGAGGGGGCGTTAGTTTCAACCATTGCCTAGAGCACTAATACTCGTTAATCGGCCTTGAATTGGAGATTGTGTTGTTCATCACCCTTTATCTTTTCAAGAGAAATGGAGATTGTGAAGTGCTTCTGGAGTAAACAAAATTGGAGATTGTACTATGCATCACCCTTTAGCTATCCAAGAGAATGGAGATTATGAAGTGCTCACTGAAGTATACAGGGTGGAGATTGTACTATGCATCACCCTTTAGCTGCCGAGAAGAGAATGGAGATTGTATTGTGTATCACCCTTTAACTATCCAAGAGAATTGGAGATTGAGATTGTAACACAATGTCATTCATAAATGCAAGACATGTTCTCGGGAGTCGTTTGTGCAGGCGGCCACACCTCCATCGTCACGATGAACAGGCGAGTATGGTCGCCCCTGTGCGATGCAACTCGTGGTTGTTTTCAACTGGTGGGTGATCAGGGTTATTAAAAACGACATGACATTTTTAGGGTTTCGGGAAGGGTTTTGCTATTTGTAATGAGGAGTGTCTTTACAACCCGTTTTTATTGTTCTTTGTGTGTGGCCATCAAACATTGTAGCTGGGAAGTCCATTTCTCTTTCCCTGCTGAGTGTGGTTGGAGTTGGAGACTGCGTGACTGGGGGAAGCCATCCAGCATCACAGCCGCGATTTACAAGAAGAGGGTAATTATTTTTTGCATCTTCTACATCTATAATGTGTATAGTTATTGCCTGGTGCCGCATCCTGTTTTGTTTTAATTTTGTGTGAAATATTAAATCTGTTTACAGTATTTGCATGGAATTGTTTATATAAAGATAGTTGTTATACAAAGAAACAGATGGATTGCAGTTTGCCAGAATAGTAATTTTTGATTGTGTGTGCATAAATCTAGAGATACTTGTCAGATGTGTTAGAACAGTTTGCATAAATTCCTGTATACTCTTGTATTGAGACATCAAACTGACTTGTATACTTTGTTCTGCTGCATTTTATCAGCTGCTCTGTGATTTTAACATCAATTTCATTTTCTTTGGAAAATCATGGTTGTTTTTTTCTTATCTTTTTAATTTGTTTTGGAAGATGCTTCATACATATACAAGCACTATGTCCACATCCATGGCACCTGCATTGACTTTGCAAGCCCTGTAAACAATGGATATACTATTGCTGCAGATAGAGTGCTGACCATGGCCACAGTGTATATGCCTAGAAGTTGCCATATGTGGGTTGTACTTGTCGCCATGTTGGCATCCCTGTCATCTCCCTGCATTCAATCAAATTCAATATCAATATGAGATGTAACTACAGAGTTTTATTTATTTATAAGCATCCCGAGATCCAGGTACAGCTTAAACTCCCTTAATTGAATGGAAAATTGGGTTTTTTTGATCAGCAGAGTTGAGGATCGTGGTAGAGAAGTGAAACGAATATTAATGTCAACAAAGAAAGAACCCTACATTCAATCGTATATATTCACCAAACTAATATAAATATTGAAATGAAATGGAATTTTCAATTTTAATATCTCCCTATCCAGTTGCAGCTCAACGTATGCCAAATGAATGAAAATTGGGGATTTCTAATGATAAACAGAAAGAGTTGAAGATACTCATAAAAAGACCGATTTAAAAAAACAAATTATTGTAAAAAAAAGGACGACGGATTACATGGCGAGAACAGAGATATAGAAGAAATCAGTGCTAATGATAAGCCTAATGCCTGGTTATTGTCAGAATACAAGAGAGCAAATTAAAGATGACCAACAAGGGGAACTCTGGTGCTAATAGTACAAAGAGGCCTTAAAATTTATCCAAATCTGTTATACAACTTAGAAAATAGAGAGCCTGAGAACATCAATGCTTAGTATCAAACAATTCTCCAATGGTAGTTTCAAATTTGGATACAATATATCATACCTTTGGCTCTGAATGTGGTGTTGTTTTTACGAAGTATTGCCCTATTTCTGTCCTGTGAAGAGCGGGAACAACAGCTTCTGATGCCAAAACAGTACCCATTTGAAGGAAGGCAAAAGGGCCAATAGAGGCACGGCTTCCAATCCTTACAGGGCCCAAAACCAGCATACCATTCTTCACTTGATGGCTCTCTAGAGTTGCTCCTTCTGAGACCACTGCTTCATCTGCTATGGAAACCAGAGAGGGGTCTGTGATGTCAATACTGTCTAAAACCACATCTTTTCCAATATTTGCACCCATCGTTGATTTCTATGAATATATAGATACGGAGTTGACTGTGGACTTGGATGACTGTAAACCTTGCTTAATTGTTTCAATCATAATAGTTTGTATCTACTCCTTTTTCAATCATTCTGTTTCTCTGCAATTCTCATTCCATTGCTTAACTGTGGATACCGCTGTCTGTTCTGCTCCTGCATTGGCTAAAATTCTCAATAACATAGCATTATTTGGACTGGTAAAAAGAAATGCCAAATTTGTTTGTTTGTCATTTTAGAAACATGCAAAAATACATTAGAAACAAGAAAATTGTTTTCCATTTTCATCATTGGGACTTTGTGCGCTGCAAATATCTATTGTTTATGTTTCTTGGGTCTATTTGAACTTTGCTTGTAAATGTTTTTTATATCAGTTTTGTGTGTATCCTTCACTCTTCATACAGGGGTCCTTGGTAGATCATCTATAGCTTACTTCCATAGTATATGAATCAATACAAAGTCGAGTCTCGTTTCTCAAAGTATTGGAAATTTATTTTCATGTTCTGTGAAAGATTTCAGGTTGTGTGGGTATTAAATTTCAATAAGTATGTAATGTATGAGTATTGAATTTCAGTTATTATGCAAATGCTTTTTTAAAGGCTATCTGTACGCTATTTTCCTTTGTGGCATGGAGAATTCCATAATAGATCGTGTAGAGAATTGGTTATTGAATATGTTTTTTTTTCCATTATTTCCCGTTTACATTTTCATAGATTCTTACTTGTGTGGTTGAAGTTGTCTGTCTACAAATATGTTATTGTTGTATGTGCTGCATAAAGAAAACTATTTCTGCTTTCGGTATTCACCACGGCATAGAGGGGCAAGTGCCTTCGCCATTGGCAGGATTCGGTGTGTGCTGAGGGGTTTTAGCCCCTGGGAAGCCTCATCGAAACGCCCTTTGTTGGGCGTTTGACTGCTCATTGGAAAGGTTTTTAAAGCTGCCTGCCAAAACAGACATCGCCCAAATATTTGTCTTGGAATCCTTGTTTGTGCTCTGCAACCATAAACTATGTGTTTTATTTCCATTTCCAGCATTGTACTTAATGCGGTTCGAATAACATCTATGCATTTTGTCTTTTTGCGATTTTATTGTTGTTTGTTGCTTGTGGGTTTGCAGCAATGAAGACTCGCAGTACAATTGTTGTTCCTCCGCACGGTGTGACAATCACCACTCCGCACTTGGAGCGGGAAGATTCTTTCAACCGGACAAAGTTTGTTGTTAATGTGCTCCACTGCAGGCAACCAAAGCCTGCAAAACCTATGATCGCGAGCTGGTTAGAGACCGTCTCAGGTTGCATCCTTCCTGCCCTCTGTATCTTTCCAAGTTTCGTACGGCGGGCTTCAACTCGAGGGGTTTGGACTTGTATATGATCGTCCCGAAGATGCTGTGAAATACGAACCTGGTCACAAACTGAAAAAGATGGGCATAGCTGCAAAGACAATACATGCTGGAGGGAAAAAATCACATGCCGCAAAAAAAATTGCTAATGTCACCAAGGGAAAAAAACGAGAAGCCAAGAAAAAATGAAATACTTTAAGGACGTACTCTGTTAAACTTATGTACATAAGTGTGCTTTAGGTAGCTATATATTACAAACATCTACTATGTTCTTTGATTCCTCGTTCGAAATAACAGTATGTTATGTTTTTGATAGCTCTTGCTCGCCGGTCACGAAAATCGATAAGGGTTTTTATTGTAAATCTATGGTCCTAGACTTCTATACACTTCGAATCTGTGTTTTGGAGAAATCAGAATATGAATCTGCCTTTTGTATTGTTCGTCGATCTCAAAATACATAGAATGTTGGGTTCTACTTCTAACAAGGTTTCAACTTCCTTTTGTCTTTTGTATTGAGGAATTTCCCTTGTTTTTGGGAAAGAAAAGGTACATATCGTTTTAAAAAAAAGCTAATGCTCAGATTATGACAACAGTATTGCCCATAACTGGCAGCTCTTGCCTGTTGCACTTTCTTGTAAGCTCCCAAAAACTGTGGGATTTAGCTCAGATTTCATTTAGGCCATTCTTGATTTTTTTTCTATACTTGGTTGCAATTAGGTGTGAATATGTATGTGGTCTGTTTTGTGTTTATCAAACAAGCATTTTGTTTTATGCGTTTTGTTTTAGTATCGAGATATGTATACAAAGATTCGAAGCAATGATGAATTGTGGTTATATTTATTTGTGATATTTATCTTGGCTGTGTTTTGCTTGTATCCAATGAGCATTGTCTATGCATGAATTACCTATATGGATACAAGGTCTCTGCCAGATTAGGAAAATCAGATACAGATGTACCTACAAGTGGAAGGGATGATATCAGAAATATAAATTCAAAAATTTGAAGCAAGAATGAAATCTATGCTGCCTCTCTGAGTCTACAGAAAGCTGCTGCCTCTTGACTGTTCATAGTACTTAAAGTTAAGGGAGCATAAGCCACTTTTCATCACGCTTTTGGCTCATTTATTGAGTGGGACTTATAACCTACTAAAAGTGAGCTCTACTTTGGATTGAGTTGTTTCCATCTGTTGTGTATATAAAGATTAGGTTTTCTATCAGACAAACACTCAGAAAAGATATGATATGAATCGTATAGCTTCAAAAGTAATGTATTGTTGTTTGTCTCTCCATGTATTGAGCGGCGAAATAAGAATTGACTGGGAAAAATAGACCCCTGTCAAACAACCCACCAATCGGGTTAAACGCCTTTTCAAACCCAGAAGAGAACATGGAGGGCAGCCCATCCTACACGGATTTTCGGCCGTGTCATTTCCTTGCACAATATTTTTTACTTTGTGTTTTACGCTTGTTAGACTTTGAAGTAATAAAGTATTTATAAAGCACACTTATTAGCAATGTAGGATTTTTACATATAACATAGTTCGGGTAGTTTAGGTTTAGAACGTTATAAAATACTTGGTCATGTATATTATTATAGTATATAAACCTTGAGCCACGTAACATAGAAAGGTTTAGTTTTAAGTTATATTAATATAAGTTAGTACATAGGATATTTTCATTATATGAAAGATATAATAGTGTATATATAACTACTAGCAATCGCACGCGAGGTGTGCGACGATAACGTCGAAAGTTGGAGACGGAAGTGAGGCGAAGGAAACTGGAATATATAAAAAAGGAGTATGATAAATGCATGTGGGTAGACAATAAAAGGAGGAACAAGTTGAAACGAATATGGAGTAACACAATAAGAGACGAGAAGAGGAGCAACAGATGGAGAGGGAACCGGCAATGCGGCTCAAGATGCGAGAAATGAGAGAAGGGAATGAAGGTGCAGAGGACATTTCAGAGTAACGAATGAATGAAAATGGAGGATAAATATGAACGAACGACAATGAGGGAACTCTTGATATATCCATGAAGGTTAGGCCTTGTCTTTCCGTTCCTCCTATGTCTGTAGTGGCTCACTGCAGAGTACACCCTTGAGATTTGTGTATTGAAAATGCCCAAGCAATTTTAAGTGGTAGTTTATTTCGGTTTCCTGTGGAAAATGGTGGAATAGGAAGATGGAAGGGGTTGTCCGCATCCCAAGGAGGCCCCAAGTATCGATCTGATTCGATGACGAAAAATAAAATAAAAGTAGGTGGATCGAAGGAACCTTCGTAGACAAAAGCAAAATAGATATGCCCACCATATGTCGAGGTTGCGGCCATGATGAAGATTGCACATGGAACACCTTATATTTTTGCACAATAACCAACAATAACGTAAATCAAATAACTATGTTACACATGATCTGAAACTGAAACTTGTAACCACTTGTAACATTTAAAAATAGGTAAGGGGAAAATGAAGTGACATTTCTAGGTTGCATTTTCTCATGGCAACATCTGTATGTAGATCAAATATGTTACTAATAACAAAAGAATTTTAAACTATTTAGTGTGTTAATAAACCTTTAAACCATATATTATAATTATTATAGTTTGTTGGACGCTCGCAAAGTGTTTGACAATTAGCCGAATTTAATCATGTGTTTGTATTTCTATTAGCGTTCGATTTTACACTCAACGAGTTCGAACACAAATTCCTTTGCATACTTTTTACTTTCCTGCAAAAAAATATTTAGAAGAAGATTGCCCACTTTCCAAATTCTTTTCACGGAGTTCACTCTTGGTTTCATACCATACTGAGTTAATTTTACAGACCCTGAGAATTTTGTGGTTTGCTGTAATTTTGTACTGTTCAAGAAATCTCAGTAGCTTCGTTTTAGTCAGCAGTCTTAATGCATTATGTCCCGCAAATTGCAGTTTAAAATAAAAAAACCTTATGGCGCTATATCATTTATAAAATTATTCATCTACATAAACCTTTTTATCTTTCTTGCACTTTCTTTTGTCGTTCCGCACACACTGTCGAAGCAAATAATTGTTTCGTTGGGATAAATGTAACCGTTAAGGTTTGTATTTATTTTTGTTTTCCGCCAAATTTATAAGTATTGTGGTGCGGACTTGTTCACGTTGTGCAGGCGCGCATTTTGTGTTAAACAACAATCTTCGTCATGGCTGCACCTTTGACAAATGGTGGCATCTCCATGTTGATTGAGGGGAGTGCAAATGCAGAACCAATAGTCCAACTTCTCAACATTTGTCCCCTTCAATCTGCGTTGAACACCGAGCTCCAACATCGCGTGCATCTCTCCGATGGTGTGCACTTTCAAACAACTCTTTTGCCCTCGAAATTTGCAAGCCAGATTTCAAATGCTCGGTTACAACACGGAACCATTGTTCGCCTGTGCAAAACCCTTTGCAGAATGATAAAGCATGAATTGTAAGCACCCATTTTCCTTTGTGCTGTATGCTCCACTTTCGTTTCTTTTATATACACTGAATTTTTGTCCCTTTTTACTTTCATCCTTTGCAGGACTGTTCTTGTCTCCGACCTGGAAGTTGTGATACAAACACATCCACAAATTGGTGCTCCCACTCCTCTTCCTACCAGTGTCATTCGCGGAAAGCAATCAAACGATGATGCACACCATGGAGCCGTCGGAAGTCTGGTCCCGCAAACACCTCCCCAGAAGAAAATAGGCCTGCCTAACAATTCAAGAATGCCTCTAAAAATAAGTGCACTGAATACAACCATGCGTACATGGTCTATTGAAGGTCGTGCCCTTGGGAAAACAACACTAAAGGAGTATGCTAATGCAAATGGCTCCGGCTCTTATTTCGGCTTTGATTTTGTGGATTGTGAAGGTGGGGAAATACGCATTACATGCTTCAACGAAATTGCAAAGCAAAGTTTTTTGGACAAATTGAGGCTGGAAACTTATACACCATCACGAATGGAAGGATAGGGAATGCAAAACCAGGTTACAACCACCTTAACAACGAATTTGAGATATTCCTACAAGCTTCTTCCACTATCTCTCCGTTGCTTGTCGATAATGCCACAATTCCTTTGCATAACTTTCACTTCACAGGAATCAAAGATATACCTGCAAAACCTGTTGGTTCCTTCATTGACGTTATTGGCATTGTTTTGGCAATCTCTCCTTGCTCCACTATCCGTAGACGAGATAACAGTGAAACTAAACGAAGAAGCTTGCAATTGAAGGACATGTCCGGATTTAGTGTTACTGTAACTTTATGGGGCCAGCATTTACATGATCTTGCTCAAGAACTTGAGGAGTTCCTTTCTATTCCACAACTCCCAGTATTGGCTTTGAAGGCGGCACGTCTTTCAAGTTTCAACGGCACTTCCATAGACACTGTCTCCAGCACAAAATGGTTTGTTGATCCTCAAATTCCTGAAACTAAAACACTGCACGACTGGGTTGCCTCTGAAAATTACACTGTTGAAACTCCTTCTGTAACGAACAAATTTCTAGGTCCTCCTCAAAGCTTAAAACCTGTGGCAACAATTGCGAAATACTTCAAATGGGCAATACAGAGAGCAATGAATGGGCTACGCTTAAAGCTATAATTGCAGACATCGCAATGGATAACTTCTTCTACATGGCTTGCCCCCTTGCAATCGGTGACAAACAGTGCCGAAAGAAAGTGAAACCAGCAAACAATGGCTCATGGTTTTGTGCAAGTTGTAAGTCTCATGTGCGTCAATGTGATTACAGATATGCTCTCCGTATAAACTTGCAAGATGACTCTGGAGAGCTACAATCGGTTACTGCATTTGACACAGCTGCTGAAGAAATCATGGGTGTCGCAGCGGTGGACCTCCAGCTGTTATGCATAGACGACGAGGCAACAACGGAAATTGCAAATCAGATAATTGGCCGTGAATACAAATTCACTCTATCCGTGAAAAAAGAAACTTTTCGTGGAAATACACAAGCTGAAATGTGTCATACTTGATTCCCTTAAATTGGACGAATCGAAAGTCATTGATTGACTTGGCCTCTCCTGGGCACCATAACACTTTCCTATATTTTAGTTTCTTAATTTTTGCTCATATCTCCCCTGTAATATGGTTTTGTCCATGAGATACATTTGTAATATGCTTTTGTCCGCATGTTATAATGGACTATAACTCTCAAGTTTTCCATTTAATGGTTGTTACTACTTGGTTTGCATGTGCATCTATATCGCAAAGAAACCTTTTTTGTAATTGAAAAAAATGTATGGTCCAATGTCTATATATATATATATATATATATATAGTTTTGCTAACATTATGGAACGCTTTATTCATTTCTTTACTTTTTGTCTATATTTCGCATGGATTTTTTTATTCTTTCTAGCTTGTTCCTTCTTGGTACCTATATAAAAAAAAATGAAGCCATATCTATATGTTTTTTCCTAATCAAAATCTCGATACACACCCTTCTAATTCTTCCTTTGCTTCCTTAAAAATATATGCAACAACAAATCATTTTGCCTTTGTTTTATTGCCTTTAGCTACCAAAATATAAAACATTTACAGCGAGCTAGCATTTACAAATGGTTTTTGCATTCATTTCCCCTTATGCACATACAAAATGTAGCACTCTTTTAATCTTCTCTTATGCCACCTTTATTTTGTGATTTTCGCAGATTGTTTTATGCACAATGCCTACCCCGGAGCAAAGACAAAGAAGGAGAGATATTTATGCCTTGCACAAAGAAGAAATCAATGCTTCCCGACGTGAGCGCTATCGCCAACTCCAGCAAATGCCTTCAAGTTCTAACCCCTTCCAAACTAGTCGCCACCCCCCTTTCATGACTTCCCCTGCTACTTTCCCCTCCACATCGCACAATTCTCCTTTTCCTCTTTGCATTAACCGCGGTGCTTGTGTCGAACTACAACCCTCTCCATCGCTACACTGTCCTCCATTTTCGCATTCTTCTGAGCGTGCATCCCCTTCCACCCAAACTCTTCGTGGTAACCACACCCAGGATTCCACCTTCCCTGTGCCGCTCCACAGAACAAACACTTCAGTGCCTTCTTGGGCGGATGCCCAACGCAGATTCCGCCGAAGACTGGATCTTTTGTCGCAAATCCACACCTGCTCCATTTGTCTTGAGAACTACCCAGGCATACATACTACTTTCCATGAAGGCAAACACGCATGCATTAGATGCAAGTCCGAAAGAAATGGACACCGCTTCTCCTCTTGGAACAATATGGATCCTGGCATTCAACCTGCCGTTCTCAAATCTTTAACCCAAGTTGAAGAAATGTTGATTGCTCGCATTAATCCTATTTTGCAAGTCACACAAATGCGCGGGGGACAATATAAATATTCAGGTCACACAATAAGTTTCCCACAAAACATTTCTTCCATTGCCAAATACCTTCCTCGTCGGCTAGGAGATTTGGATCTCTTGTTGATTCAAAAAAATGGAAGTCAACAAACAAAATACGACTTCTATGTTAGTAGGTCCCGTGTTTGGAAAGCGCTTCAATATAAAATTATCCATGACCCCTACTATAAGGATGTTCTTATTGACACTGAGGCTCTTTCTTCTCTCCCGTCGGAACCAACAAACATATCCTCCTCCCTTAATTCTATTCCTATAGACCTTCCAGCCTCTCACTTCTCTGAAGCACAGGATAATGACAACCCTCCTTCCAACCCCTACGAGTATCCAGAGGAGTCGTCCTCTTTTGTTCCTTCACACCCAAACACTGGCACTGAAGAAGAGTTGATCGAACAGTACCTGCTTTCAAATGGTCAGCCGCACCTTGCACCTTGGCTTGGCCTGAAGTCAGAAATTCGCCAATAAATGAATACACCACTGAGGGCCTTTTCTCAATGGCTTTTCCAACTTTGTTTCCAACTGGTGCAACATTGTTTAAACAACCTCGCATGAAGGATGTTCAAATGCATGAATATGCCCTCCACCTTATGCGCTACCATGATGATCGTTTCGGATCACACCCTAGGTTCCGGTATTTTTTACTTAACCTTATTATGAGACATAGGAGCCAATCTACAGCTGCAGTTTTCATGAGGTTAAACCTCGAACATGGTGTCCCCCCTACTATAGGCCAACTACGACAACGTCTACATGATTTCCCTGATGATTGCCTTCCACAGAGTTTAATGAGATTCGGAGCCAACCTGCGAGGGACACGAACATTTTGGTCAAAGAGCAGAGGGGAGGTCTCGGACATGATTGAGCAATTAGGGGCACCTACACTCTTCTTCACTCTTAGTGCAGCAGACACAAAATGGCCAGACCTGCATAGCACCATGCCAGGTTTTCTCCTGCTGAGGCCCGTGCCGCACAACAATGGAGGACCCAAAACATTGTTAGCCACCCGCATCGTGTCGCTGCTTACTTACATCAGAGATTCACAATATTCCGTGAAGAAGTGTTAGAAAAACATCTTCAAGCCAAGGACTACTGGTACAGGTACATTTCTTCATTGGTCTCTACTTTTTTTGTTGCTTAAATACATAACGTTTAACATTCCTTTACCGTAGGTATGAATGGCAACATAGAGGTTCCGCACATGTTCATGGTTTCTTGTGGCTTGGAGATGCTCCCGACGTTGATCGCATCGACTGGTCAAATAATGAATCTGTGGACAAAGCAAGACAATTCTTTGATACCTATATATCTGCATGGAATATGCGCCCTCCTTCCATCCACTCGGAATTTGTTCACAGGAATATCCAGGATGACCCTTGCCTTTTAGTTTCGTCTCGAGATCCTTGCAATTTCCCCGCTACAGGATTTGCAGGAGTTGATAAATCGAGTGCAACGCCACACAAAGTGCTCCGAAAATACTTGCCTCCGGAAAAAAAATAGCCGCCTCCAATGCCGATACAATGCACCTTGGGAGAGTAGACCCGCTTCTCTTTTGTTTGTTGATGAGACTGCTTCTGTTAAATACCTACCTGCCAGGAATGATGATAGATTGAACACACACAATCCAACAATGTTATCCATATGGAGAGCCAATATCGATTGTCAACCTGTGCTATCTCGCCATGCTGTCCTCAAATACATTGCTAAGTATGCTTCCAAAGCAGAGCAAAGGTCAGAAACATACCACCAAATGCTTTCTAGATTTTCGTCAAATTTAGATCCTGATCAGCCAGCACATTTAGCCATAAAGAAAATGTTAACTGAGAGTGTGGTTGAACATGACATTAGCGCACAAGAAACATGCCACATGCTCCTCAAATTGCCACTTGTAATGTGTAGTCGCACTTTTGTATCGCTCAATGTAGGTAGAAAAATCTTAAGAAAATTGGTTGAAGCAGAATGTGAGGATGCAGAGACATCCCTCCTTTTAGATGCATACAAGGTCCGACCTTCAAACATGGAAAGCCTTCCACTCATTGAAGCTGCGCGCGATTGGAGTTACAACAAACACCGCAGACACAATAGATGGAAGAGTCGTCCCGTACCGGCTGTTGTTCGAGTGTTCCCTAGGTTTCAATGCATTCCATCTAAGGATTCCCCCTCTTTTGAACTTTTCTGTTGGTCAGAACTCCTTCTATACAAACCTTTCCGCAACATTTCTACGATATTGGTTCGACACCTCAAGAAACCATTTCTAGATGGAGCTTGTTCAAATACAATTATCAGCCCTGGCATATTAGACGGCATGAGTCAAATCCATCACCCCCCTCCGGCAGTGACATCGACTCAGAGGCGAGCCCCCCCTGCCTGTTCAACAGCTGCATGATTGGCAAGTTTTGGCTCGATGCCGCCCGGGGAACGCTTCATTCCTTGACAGCTTGCAATTGTTGGGCCTTCGTGAATTTGACACCCTTCACAATTGGAGTGCACACCGAGTTCCTGTTGCTCTACAATCTCTTGGTGCCACTTTTATCGAAGACAAAAAGGCAGAGTATGTTTCTTCTTCCCTCATGGACAGATTGCACCCTCCAGCTTCAGGTTTATTTCTAAACAACAACAAGCTTTCAACATAGTTACTCAACACTTCGCTAAAAAAAAGCTTGCCTCCACTGAGGCTTATTATACAAGGGACTGCTGGTACGGGAAAATCATTCCTCATTAACATTTTAAAGTCTTCATTTGCTTCTTCATCCAATGAAGGCCTTTCATCTCTCCTTCTGCTTGCCCCAACAGGGGTTGCTGCTTTCAACATTTCAGGTTCAACAATACACGCAAGCCTCCGAATTCCCATTAAAGAACTCAAACCCTTAGAGGGGCAAGCTTTATCGTCTCTTCAAGACTCCCTCAAACACATCGAGTACATTCTGATTGATGAGATGAGTTTCATCGGGCCAAAGTTGCTTTCCAGAATCGATTACCGTCTTAGAGAGGCTTTCCCGCACTTCAAGAATTCTACATTTGGAGGGAGATCTATGATCCTTGTTGGAGACCTCGGTCAGCTGCCTCCAGTTATGGACATTCCTCTTTATGCCAGCAAGTCTTACGGAGCTAGCCTTTGGCAAGAATTCAACATATCTGTCTGCCTTCATTCAATTTTTTCGACAACAAGGCTCAGATCCAGCTCAGACATCATTCCGTAACTTGCTGCTTAACATTCGTAATGCGATGCCTCTGGTGCAGGACTGGGAAACTCTCATGTCAAGATCCGTTTCCTCCCTTTCCGAACAAGAAAACATTGATTTTAAAGATGCGCCTCATCTTTTCGCTCAAAATAACCTTGTGGACTCGCACAACCTTGTTATGTTGAAATCCCTTAACTCTCCTATTGCCAGGTCAATTGCCGAACATACCAGACGCTCGGCATCGGGCGACACCGAAGATGATCAATTGAACCCCAAGGTTCTTCTCTGCATCAACCAGAAAGTAATGCTTTCCGCAAACTTATGGGTTGACAAAGGTCTTGTCAACGGTGCTACTGGTTCTATCATCGACATAGTCTATGGGGCTTCCTCCGGACCTCCTGCTCTGCCTCTTTTTGTCGTCATCAAGTTTGATCGTTACACAGGACCTCCATGGGATTCGAACAACCCCTTCCATGTTCCTATTCCTCCGATTTCTAGAGGGGGTCGCAGGCAACTACCGCTCAAAATGGCATGGGCTTTTTCTATCCACAAGTCTCAAGGACTTACATTGGCACGTGCTACAATTGACATTGGCGGAACTGAGAGACAAGGCCTGACGTTCACCGCTGTATCGAGAGTTCCGTCTCTTTCTTCACTCCGTATTTCTCCAGCATTCTCTTTCTCCCGGTACTCTCGCATGTCCTCCACCCCGCTTCTGCAATCCAGGCTCATAGAGGAATCTCGCCTTCGCTCCCTTCCATCGTCTCTCCCACCCCTCCCCCAACACTCGCCTTAATTCCTTCTCCTCTTCTAGCTTTCTCGTGCTCTGACTTCCATTGCTGCAACAACTTCTTTATACCATCATCGCATGTACATAGCAAACACATTTTGTATCCTTTTCACTTATTTGCGAATGTTATATATATGTCCAACTACTTTCAAAGCACTCTATTAGAAGTTCGCTGCCTATCTTAAATCTTCCAAAAAAAAATAAAGGACACTTCGCTACTAATGAATCTATTATAGCAAAACCTTTTCAATTAACTCCCTGTTATTCTTTTCTATTTAGCGTTCACAAACATAACTCTCCTCAATTTTTCTTTGCGTTTCAATACCTTCTACGTCTTCCCCTTTTCCTCTTTCGGCGTTTTCATCGCACCCATCGTGTGCGATTGCTAGTTAAAAAATAATGTATATATTATTAGATGAAATAGTCGCTATATTATTTAGAAAAAAATACTATTCATATTAAAAAAAAAAAAAAGGGGAGAAAAAATCACGCGAGAAGTCTCTCACACTAGGCCACATAGTCCATGAGTAAAGGTTAAAAAACAATATCAACCAAGCTATTAAGACATAATACTATCAAACTTTTGGGAATAGTTATAGAAAAATAATATAAAAATAAGCTTTCGGGAAAAAGCTTTGGCCAAATTTTGAATGAAACGAAAATAATAATTTCAAGGGTGTTTGCAACCGCACTCAAGTATTGCGTATAATTAAAAGGAGGAGCGTAAAAAGACGTTTGCAACCGCCCCAAAAGAAAAAAGAAAATAAGTAGAGAAGCATGCAACCTCACCTCACCCCTAGGAAAATTCTCTCAAAATGAAAGGGAACTCTTTGTTAACAGCTATTTAAGCTGCCATGCGGTGACGAAACCTCGAAAATGCAATGGGAGCTATTTTGAAGCTCGTATAAAGTGACAAAACAAGGTATAAAAACTCATTTGGCGTTCCAAGGTGTAAAAGGGAAACCAGTGGAGATTATGTAAAGCAGGTTGGAGTGTGTTTGAAGTGGAGCATAGGCAGCTGTGTTTTGCTTTTATTAGGCGGAGATTAAGAGAGGGAAAGAAGAGGCTGTGTTGTTAGCCACATCCACAGGCATAGCCAGTTCCAATGAAGACCACCAGCGTGAAAAAGGCGAGGAGGGGCAGGAAGAAACAGGAAGACAAGGACACCCACATGGCCGAGGACGTGGAAATAGAAGACGAAAATGAAGAGGAGCAGCAAGACCAGGAGAAGGACGAGAATGATGAAGACCAATCTGAAAACGGACAAATGCTCTCCGGGGAGTATTACGAGGTCGAAAGCATCAGGAAAAAACGAATTCGCAAGGTACCCTAAGCAAACCTTTTAATGTTTTTTTTTTATGGAGGGCAAGGGTTCAACTTTAAGCACAATTTGCTGATCTGAGGTTCTCTGCTGTTTTGCAGAAGCAGGTGCAATATTTGGTTAAGTGGTAAGTCCTAATTGCTTCTGTCTACGTGCGCCTCTAGTAACTTTATTTTGGATTTTTTTTAAAATTTATTTTTTTGACTTGGGATATTGTTTCAGGCGAGGATGGCCTGAGAGTCAAAATACATGGGAGCCTTATGAAAACGTTAAATCTTGTGGCGAAATATTAACAGATTTTGAAGAAAGGTTTGTAGTTTCTGATTTTTGGTGGTTCGTTTATTTGGTCTTTACATTGGGGTTTGTGATTATTTTTGTGGCGGTTCAGCCGGTAATTGTTTTCAGTTAATTTTTGTCACCATTTAAAAAAGTAAGATTTACCCAATTAGCAAGTTTTTCCCTACCATAAAGGAAGGCCCAGTTTTTCATGTAAAATGTGCGTGAGATTTGGGAAGCTTTACATGTTTTATATTAAATCTCTTGTTTAATTTGCTAAACCATACTTAAGTTGAATTTTTTTCTCATCCCTTGAAATTTTCTCCCTTCTGTACCCAGTTTTTTTCTTCAAAATGTTCCGGGAGATCAGAAAATTTAAAGTTTTGATTTTTTCTTCTAGTTTTTGTAATGATTGTTTTGGTTTTGAGGTAATGGCAGTTTGCCAAAGTCTGGAAGGAAGCCAAAGCGCAAGCCTGGAGGTCCTATCTCTCATCAGAAAAGAAAGCGTGTCTCTTTGTCGAGTGCTGACGAAGCTGCACAGGCAGAGACAGAGGCTGAGCCAGAGCCAGAGCCAGAGGCGGAGGCAGTAGCAGAGGTTGAGGCCGAGGCTGAGACTGAGGCTGAAGCCGAGCCAGAGGCGAAGGCTGAGATAAAGCCCAGGGCTAAACGGGGTAGAACTTCTTCCGCTAACCAAATTGCTCCTTCATCAGACATAGCGCCTCAACCAGTTGAACAGCATGACCGCAAAAAGAAGATGGAACTCAGATTGCAGTAGTAAAAGAGGAACTAAAGAACAGTCAAGCTAATCTACCCGAAAATGGTGATGGCAAGAATAGAGAAGAAGAAGAGCAAAATGTAGCTGTGGAGAAGAGCATAGAAGAAGAAAGCAATCCTCAAAATCAAAATCCAATTGAAGATGCCACAGTTTCAAAAGATGAAGCGAAGGAGGGGACTCATCCTGATGCTACAACCATGGGGCTCGAAGAAAAAGGCACACTTGTGGAGGACTCCAAGTCAGATCAAAGAGTCACAGTAAATGACTCTAGTAAACAAAGCCAAGTTACCCAATTTACTGGAGCGAAGAAGAGAAAATGTGGTCATGTAAGGCGTGTAAAGCAAGCTTTGGATTTGAATGAGCAGGATCCAGAGCAAAGAGAAGACAAGAGCAATGGACAGCAGACACAAGAAACTTTGTCGGGTACTGTTAATTTGAGGGACCAAGGAGAGGACATTGCTGGAAATGATAAAGAAATAAAAGATCAGAAGCCTTTGGTTGTTGGAGCTAATACAAACAATATTCCATCAATTTCCACCGATAACTTTCTCACTTCAGCTATAACCGAAATACTCAAGGCAATCAGCTACAACACATCTGCCTCAAACAACAAACAGGAGGTTCATGTTGTTTTTAAAGTTCGAAGGTATGATTAAAAACACCCTTATAAATTCTAAAGAATTATGTGCTCACTAAGATGCTTAGATTTGCTCGTTAATATAAGACTGAACATGGAATTCTGAATGTGAGGATAAAAAGTTAAAAAAAGTGTTCAAATCCCTGATATGTTTTCAATAGTTCAATTACAAATTTACAACAATAGTTGTTTCATATCAACGAGTATCTGCTGAATCATCCATAGGAATTCAACCATCCTTTTCAAGGCTATTGTACCCCAATTTGCATGTTTGATCAGTCCTTAATCTGCCAAGCACCTGCATAATTTGTATCAGAGTTACATAGGGTTATTTGAAGAAGAAAACATACAGGAAATATGTAGTTCATTGGTACAGAAATTCATTACAGAATTGTTGTCCAATGAGGGTCATGAAGGTACTTGGCACTAGATTATAAAACTTGATAACTCGATAATAAAAATCACCGAGTGATCTTTATCTCGTAGAAGTTAGATACATTAGTTCAGGCAGAAACCTCAGCAACACCAATGCAGATGAGTGAATTTGACCTTATTGGCATGGGACATTAGAAATAACCAACACTCTAAATCTCTCAAGTATTCGGATCATATATTTTTCTTGATGTGTAGGTGGTCTCTTGGAGCAGATGAAAGACTTATTTAAAAGAATAGAAAGATAGGATGAGATGAGAGAAGCTTGAGGCGTGAACAGATGAATTCAGTTCTATGTACCTGCATGGATATTTGCATGATACATGTTATCTTTATATTAGTCCAATTCTCGTGGATCAAATCCATTTTAATATTCTCGCATTAAATATCCGACATTTAGGAGTCCTATTACTAAGGTTTATATAGTAATCTGTTGATGTCGAATCGCAGCACCCCGAATATTTGCAACGTGATGGGTTGAGACTCTCAGTGCGATCGCATAACATGGAGCTTTTCCCAAGTGTGGGACCTTGCGAAATCGGAAAAGCTCTCCGGATGAAGGCCGGTTCCTATTCCTCTGTTCAGATGCACACGTAGAAGATGCAGAGGGTTTACTAAAAACCTAATTTAACTTGCCAAGGGGACAGGGGTAAGAAAATGCATAAAATAAAACCTAAACTACAAAGGTGATGCACCGAGGAATGAAGAACACCTGTCTTGCCAAATAAACACAGACCATTAAAATGCAATGCAAGATCATGCACAGATAGCCAGATCCACAGTGAAAGATCAAGGGGATGCAAATGAATAC
This sequence comes from Taxus wallichiana var. yunnanensis, assembly GCA_018340775.1. Lineage (NCBI taxonomy): Eukaryota > Viridiplantae > Streptophyta > Pinopsida > Cupressales > Taxaceae > Taxus > Taxus wallichiana. Next base: position 9,703,170 of record CM031235.1, on the reverse strand, counting down.
AGAGAGGGTTGAGAATCATCCATAGACATGCATTAATTTGCTCCAAAGATTGATACAACACACTGCAAAATGCCAAATAAACAAGGTTGCATTACAGTTTCAAATGGGAGGTTTTAACTCCACAAGTTCACCTGCCAAAGAGAAGAAGGGAGGGGCAAAACAGAAATGTCCAACCTTTAGAAAGAAGCCCCTCCTTACAATTTATAGGAAGAATGAGAGAGAAAAGAGAGAGGAATTCGAAATCTGCCCCAACCACCTCCAGAATGCACTTAACTCATCTCATAATGATGGTAGGTGAGAAACCCAGCGAACCCAAAAGTGGCGAACTGTATTTTTAATTTTTAAGAATTTGTTCTCACCCAATTAAAGATATCCAGTCGTAGTTGGACAGAGGACCTCGTAGGCTTTCGAAAAGTCCAACCTTGCATGAATCCGAGCTCCTAGTCAAAAGTTATGGCCATCTGAATATCTGCGCTAGGGTCTGCTTCCTGTCAGCGCTCAAAATGTTGCGCCTCTTGAAGGTGCGCCAAGGGCGCATTCATGTGTGTGTCGTCATCCTCTTCCGTGCGCCAAGGGCGCACCATTTACCTTGTCGACACTCCGTGTCGTGCGCCCATTCTGTGCGCCTTGGGCGCACCATTTCCTCTGTCGACACTCATTTCTATGCGCCATTTCGTGCGCAAGTAGCGCATACATTTCCCTGTCGACACTCATTTCCATGCGCCATTTCAGTGCGCCAAGGGGATAAATGTCGGATTTGAGCTTCTTTGATTTCTATAATCTTCGCACTGTCTATATCTACTGGGGAAGATATATACAATGATAACATATCGCCTATTAATAAAAGAGGGAGAAGCTTGTTGAAACTTGGAAGAATTAGAACAACTATTTACTTGATTATTCATTTTCTTATGTGGAGAACTCATGGTTGTAAAAATAAGTAGCCGATACATTTCAATATAGGTGGATATGAAGAGTTCGAAATGCGGATATGGCATTCAAAAAAATAATAAAAATTCAATTTCTATCTTGATAAATAGAAATTAACCACATAGTATGCATATAAAAACAAAATAGCCACATAACACTATTGATAATTTACATAATGCCAATCTGAATACCAAAAACAAGCCACAAATGTCACGATAAACTAAGTCACCGGTGTTCGTGTTCGGTGAGGATAAAATTTGACAAAAATCATCAACCAATAAAGTTTGGGGAAAAAATTTGTCAATAAGTTTGAATTGTATAAATCTGCATTTTTATTAATTTATTTATATGATAAATAATACACATACAAGAATGATTGTATTAAAACTAAATACTAAATTAAAATCCTACGAGCAACTTGAACGTGCTCTAATCATAATGTTTTGTAAGTATTAAAACTAAATACTAAATTAAAATCCTACACACAACTTGAACATGCTCTAATCATAATGTTTCGCCTTAAGAAAATGTAACTAAGGTTATCTAAATAAGGTTGTGGTTTTTTTTTATTGAAATAGACAACCTAAAATATTTATATTTTTTTGAAATAGACAACCTAAAATATTTAAATAAGGTTTGTGGTTATCTAGGCTAATATTTACAAGGGTAAACCTTTTCCTTTAGTAGAAGAATGTTTAAGATGGATTCCGTTAACCGGAATCGGGAGTTCTCCTCCATCCAAAGTAGACAATTGGAAGGCATTGCTATTCTTACATCCCGTGACCATGTAGGGGCCACTCCAAATGGCATCAAACTTGGAATGCCTTCCGGTTTTTCCTGTCTCGCATCCCATTTGAACTAAGTCCCCTTCCTGAAGGTCCTTGCTCTTGTTTTCTTATCAAACCATCTTTTACTAAGGCCTCGATCTTTCTCAATTGTTTGAACCGCATGTTCTCTAATTTATTCCAATTCCATCAACTTTGCATACCTAACCTCCATTGGTTCGAACTCAGCCAACTCCAACTGCTTCATGAACTCCAATGTAGGCAGTTCTAATGATATAGGCAATACTGCCTCTTTTCCATAGACCAACTTGTAAGGGGAATTACCTGTAGACCTCTTTGGTGTTATTCTGTCTCGCCCATAATGTTGATTTTAGCTTAGTATGCCATGTTCTTTGATTTTCATCCAGTCCCGATGATTCTTAGCAAATTTTTGTTCGTGGACTCTCGCCTATCCATTACCCCTCGTGGGTAATAATTGGAAGAAGTGCTCAAGTAGATTCCATTCTCGATAGCCCATTCTCAGTAATCTTGGAACCTACGAATGCCAATGCATTTATCGATATGATAGTGGGCAGGCACACCGAACCTGGTCACTATTCCTTCATAAAATTCTAGTATATTAGACTCGTTTGCCTCTTTGAGCGCTACTGCTTCAGTCCACTTGGTGAAATAGTCCGTTGCCGTGAGAATCCACTTGTGGCCTTGGCTTGAGTTTGGGTTGATGACCCCGATGAAGTCCAATCCCCATTGCAGAAATGGTTGGTCAACCAAGATTGGGTGCAATGGAAGTGCTGCTAGTTTTTCTTTCCCTGTGAAGAGTGCACATTTCTCACACTTTCTTATCCATGTATATGATCCATCGAACACCGTAGGCCAATAATAATACCCTGCCTTCATTATCTTGAGAGCTGTTACTCGTGGGGCAAAATGTCCGCCAGAATCTCCATCATGAAAATCTCGTAACACCCTCTTAATTTGACCTGTCCCAATGCACCTCAATAGAACTCCATTGATGTCTTTCCTGAACAAAACACCATTAACAAGCACATATGGAATGGCTTGTAATCTGAAGTATCTCCTCTTTGCTTTGCTCATTTCTGGAGGGCATAGTCCTGTCTGTAGGAAGTGTATCATATTCTGAGTCCAACAAGGAGTAGGCACATCATCATTTTCTTGTTCTTGGTTATCCTGTAGTACTAAGACAGCCTCTTTTTCATCACCTGCTTCAACTTGTTGACTCAAGGCTATTTGCTCACATAGTCCCTTCCCACGCACTAGTTTGGTGACCTTGATCTCGATGTCATATTCCATGACACGAGTTATCCATCCTGCACATTTCTCATTCAGATCCTTGTTTAGAAGGAAGTCCTTGACTCCCGCATGGGAGACCAATAATTGGATCTTGTTGTTTGAGACTAGGTGCTTGAATTTCTTTAAGCTCCCGACACGCCAGACATGCTTTTCAATGAAAGAGTACCTAGTTTCGTATTCCTCCAAGCCTCGACTGAAGAAAGCAACTGGTTGTTCTATTCCTTCTTTGTTCTGTTGTACTAGGATTGCAGAAATCGTGTCCCCACCACCGAAGGCATATAGCACGAAGTCCTTGGAGAAGTCTGGATTGACGAGAGTGGGAGCTTGAGATATAGCCTCTTTTATTGCCTCAAAACTTGCCTTGCCTTCAGATGTCCACGTAAATGCCATGCTCTTCTTTAACATCAATGTTATTGGCTTTACGAGAGCGGCAAAATTTGGAACAAATCTGTGGACAAAATTGATCCTTCCCAAGAAGCTTTGAAGAGCCTTCTTGTGACTTGGCAATGGCAATGCTCGAATTGCTTCAACTCTTTCTGGGTCAATCGTCAACCCTTCCTTCAAAACAATATGGCCTAGAAGTTTTCTCGTGAGCCAAAAATATGCATTTTTTGGGATTCAAAGATACCCCAAATCTTCTACATCTTTGAAATACCTGCCTCAAATGTAAGAGGTGATCCACTGCATTTTTGAGAATACAAGTGATGTCGCCAAGATATATCGAACTATTTTATTGATCAACCCCTTAAATGCCATATCCATTGCCCTTCGAAAGTGGCCCCAGACATTTGATAGCCCAAATGGCATCTTCAGAGGCATAGGTCCCCCATTTGGTGGTGAAAGCCGTCTTGAATTGGTCATCTTCTTTCACCATCACTCGATTATACCCCGAGTAGCCATCTAGAGAGAGAATCTCTCTCGAACCAGATATACTACTTGCAATATTTGTTCCATCAAGGGAGTGGGTAATGGTCTTTGAGAGATGCCCTATTGAGGTCTCGAAAGTCCACACATAACCTAATTTCTCCGCTCTTCTTCCTGACCGGAACCAAGTTTGCAACCCAGCTTGAGTGCTTGATCGGGAATATAATGCTTGCCTCTATTAGCTTGTTAAGCTCTTTCTTCATTAGAGGCTCAATGTGAGGTTGTGGTCTCTCGCTTCGCCCGATGGGCTTAGCATCCGGATCCATTCTATGGTATGTTGTGCCAAATTTGGATCGAATCTTCTTAAGTCTTCATAGCTCCAAGCGAAGACATCTGGAAATTCTTGGCAAAGTTGTATGAAATCTGATTTCGTCCTGTTCAGTGGCCACTTTACCAATTTGAAGTGTTTTGCCTTCCCAACTGAATTGGCTTTGAATCTTCTCTCTTGACCCGTATGTTAGCCTTTTCCTTACAAACCTGGTCGTTAGGGTTGAAGATAGACTCCAATGTTACTAAACCCTTAGGAAGCTTGTTTGTCCGTAGCTGCACTACTTGATCCCCATACTGCTGCTCTAATCTGTCCTGATTTCTAGCTGAGAATTCAGCCTCTTCAGTAAGAAATTAACGATCGGTTGATCGTTCTCAAACACCGCCACTTGTGTTATTATCTGGAACTGCTGGCCTCACAATCACATGGATATGTGGCTGTGTTTTTCCCCTTCTGATGTTGTCAACCACATCAAACGTTGCTCCAACTGCTGCGAGCCTATCTGCGACTTCATTTTTCTTCCTGGGTATGGACACAATGTTGAAAGCTTCAAAATCCTCAATGAGGTCCCATACCCTATTCTTGTAGCTCCTTAGCAGGTCATTCTTTGTAGCATGTTGTCCCCTAACTTGGTTGACGATTAGCTCACTATCTCCAAACACCTGCAAGTTCTTTATGCCCCTTTTCCTGGCCCAATGAATTCCATGAATCAATGCTTCGTATTCAGCCGTGTTGTTTGAACAGGAAAACTGGAAACGAAAAGCTGAAAAATATTTGATGTCTTGTGGTGAAATCAACATTGCACCACCTCCAGCACCTTGTCTGCTTCTCGAACCATCGAAAAATAATTTCCAAACTTTGTTTTCATCCTTTTGTTCAGGTTGAATGATGTCGGGAATGGGTGAATTTTCTTCGTGTATACAATACATGCCCAATTCAGATTCTTCAATTTCCTTCAGATGGGCCAAATTCATGACTCTTGTTTGCCCATTCATCCAAAGTTAAATCAGAATTCCCGACCTTAGTACTCGCTTCAGATCACTTGAACACTCCTCCCGATCAAAAGCCGAGCAATTTGCATTGATAGGACCTAGTACATAAGGCTCAATATGGAAATTGGCACCGATTGATTCGATCTCGATTGTTGCTTTAGCTCCATACCTTGTCCGAAAATCATGTGTGACCAATCTGCAGATAAATATCCACCAATTTTTGCAGTTAAGTCCTTGATAGACACAACGCAAAGAGTGGGAAGGGCAATCACAGACACATCTTGCGTAATCGTAACATCGGGACGGGAATGTAGTGTTAGGCTTAACCCTCGATGACCCCAACTGCTTCCTCTACCGCTGTTCCATCTAGTCGCACTACTCCTTTTAGCATTGGCTCGTACTTGCACCAGTTGATCCGCTATTTGCTTCGGCATCACCGAACTACTTGCCCCGAATCTATCATGCAATTGTGTACCAAGTGGTTTCCAACAATCAACGAAACATAGAATGGTGGAGGCTTCAAATTTTTCCTCGTCGCCCCCATCATGTCAGACCGCATTAGTGAGAACTTTCTCATGTCCCCGGTTTGATACATTTTTGTGGCAGACCAATTAGCCATGCAGCTACTGCAATAAATCTCGTTGCCTGGGATCGCAAAGTGGTTCCCACATGGAAATGTTCACATGTGTCCTCTTCATTTGATCGATGATGTCAAGGGGGATGAATTGTCCTTTCTTTGTCCCTGCTTGGGCGCAACCTTTTCTCGGAGCTTGAACAGTGCATGTGTTGCTACAACAGTACCTTAGGTTGATTCCGCACATTTGGAGCTGCGTTTGGTCTCATCGACCCCTTGTTGTGTGGGAGTGGACTCGAGAAACAACTGGATCACACGGTTGTCCCTCTCTATATTTCTCTTCTTTATTTGTGTGTTGGTAGCCACGCCTTGAAAAGGCTATTGGTTAACTCCACGAAGTCTTCCATTTGCCAATTGGCCAATGTGGTTTTTCGCTGGAGGTCCTTGTTGTATTTGTTGCTTTGTTGGTTCCCTTCCGGCTTGGTTCTTGAGGAACACCAATGGTTTGCACCATCAAGGCCTGATTCAGTGCACCATTAAAACATGCTGACTGATTGTGAGGTAGATTGCAAGGGTAACACGGTCGTACTCTGTGCCATGTTATTTTGTGTCGGGACCAAGGCTCTTGAGGACGTCGCTGTATTTGGATCATACGGCCGAAATGGCCAGCAGCTTGAGGTTGTCCTTGGTTTTGGTTTTGATTTGCAGCCTGAGGTGGTGGTCTATTTTGTTGGTATGGGGGCCTAGGCTTGCATCTTGTGCTTGAGGTCGAGCACGGTTCAGCACTTTGAGCTTCTTTGTCTTTTGATAGTCACAAGCTCATTTCCAAGGTTCGTAGAGTCGTTTCATAACCTCCTGCAATTCCTTTGAAGTATTTGAAGAAGTCGACGCCTCATTATTGCTTTGATTTCTAGGAGTTGGAATGGGATTCAACTCTGGTGCTTGACTAGTTGTAGGATTTCCCATATCCGGATAGAGAGGCATTGGTGGCCTTGGTGCAAGCTTGCCAGCTTGGATCAAACAGTTCTCTGCTCTGATAGCTGTGTCGTAGGCCCCTGGCAGCGTTGTCCCTCCCATTGATTGGATCATCATGGCTATGTCTGAATTTATAGCCTTTAAGAAATAAAGGAATGCTCCTTCGGCGGTTGGTCTAACGGCTATTGGAATCCTGTCCCATGTCCGTTGGAATCTGAAGTTGAAATCTGTCATTTGTTCGTTAGGAGCCCTTTTGATTGTTGTCAGTTGTTCCAATAAAGATAAATTGTCCGCTCTCTCCCCGAATTGGCTGCAAAGAGCAGAACAAAGTTGGTTCCAATTCGTAATAGACCCTGTTGTAAGGCTCCTAAACCATTGTAAGGCCTTGCCTTTGAAAGATGAAGCCAACAACTTGACCGCAACATCCATTTCATTTATTTCGTGGATTGCACATGCATTAGCAATATCCTGGATGTGATCAATAGGAGTAGTATGATTTTCTCCTGTGAAATAGGGTATATTCTTTATTGCTGCAACTGGAATTTGATTCTGAGCATTTAGGGCAAGTGGACTACTACCCGTGAAATTGACAAAAGGATTTGGTGGTAGATGTGCCATTATGATTGGCCTAAGAACCCTGGTCGATGCGAGAAAAGGCCTACCAGGTGGAGGTGTAGACAAAGTCCTGTTAGGTGGAGATGGTGATCTTTGTGGTCTTCTTCCTCTCCTTCCTCTACCTGGTGAAAGTTGCAAGTGGACAAATAGCCCCTCTTCTCGAGTATTGGACCTAGTTTGAATTCTTCTCATATGCCTGGGCAACCTTTGTTGCTACACCACTGAATTCTATCCCTTCGGAGTCGCTAGATGTGTTAGAAAAAATGAGCCTCAAAAGGCAGACTTTTGCCAAGTTACACACCAAACCTGACAATATTTAAAAATGGAATTTTGAAAGACTCGTATTTTTGATATTTTAGAGTTTGGAATTTGATTTGGAATGACAAATTCCGAAAATCCAAAAATGCAGGACTTAAAACCCGAAATCCGAAAATCAAAAAACCATGAAATTTTGAAAGTCAAAATCTCAAAAATCTAAGAATACCCTTTTGAAGATTATCCCCGATCTATCAACTGGTGAAATTTTGACTTGTTTCGAGCAAGTTAAGTCCTTGAAAATTGATTTCAAAGTTCAGCCCAGAAGGTGAAAATATGAAATTGTAAAACCTGCAATTTTTTAAGTCCGAATTTCTTGAAAGTTCCTTCAAATCTGTGGAATGACCTCTTGGTCCCACCGGGCGTGCCAAAACTGTTGATGTCGAATCGCAGCACTTCGAATATTTGCAGAACGCGATGGGTTGAGACTCTCAGTGCGATTGCATAACATGGAGCTTTTCCCAAGTGTGGGACCTTGCGAAATCGGAAAAGCTCTCCGGATGAAGGCCGGTTCCTATTCCTCTGTTCAGATGCACACGTAGAAAATGCAGAGGGTTTACTAAAAACCTAATTTAACTTGCAAGGGACGGGGGTAAGAAAATGCATAAAATAAAACCTAAACTACAAAGGTGATGCACCGAGGAATGAAGAACACCTGTCTTGCCAAATAAACACAGACCATTAAAATGCAATGCAAGATCATGCACAGATAGCCAGATCCACAGTGAAAGATCAAGGGGATGCAAATGAATACAGAGAGGGTTGAGAATCATCCACAGACATGCATTAATTTGCTCCAAAGATTGATACAACACACTGCAAAATGCCAAATAAACAAGGTTGCATTACAGTTTCAAATGGGAGGTTTTAACTCCACAAGTTCACCTGCCAAAGAGAAGAAGGGAGGGGCAAAACAGAAATGTCCAACCTTTAGAAAGAAGCCCCTCCTTACAATTTATAGGAAGAATGAGAGAGAAAAGAGAGAGGAATTCGAAATCTGCCCCAACCACCTCCAGAATGCACTTAACTCATCTCATAATGATGGTAGGTGAGAACCCAGCGAACCCAAAAGTGGCGAATCGTATTTTTAATTAAGAATTTGTTCTCACTCAATTAAAGATATCCAATCGTAGTTGGACAGAGGACCTCGTAGGCTTTCCGAAAAGTCCAACCTCGCATGAATCCGAGCATGAATCCGAGCTCCCAGTCAAAAGTTATGGCCATCTGAATATCTGCGTCAGGGTCCGCTTCCTGTCAGCGCTCAAAATGTTGCGCCTCTTGAAGGTGCGCCAAGGGCGCATTCATGTGTGTGTCGTCATCCTCTTCCGTGCGCCAAGGGCGCACAATTTACCTTGTCGACACTCTGTGTCGTGCGCCCATTCTGTGCGCCTTGGGCGCACCATTTCCTCTGTCGACACTCATTTCCATGCGCCATTTCTGTGCGCCAAGGGCGCATACATTTCCCTGTCGACACTCATTTCCATGCGCCATTTCTGTGCGCCAAGGGGATAAATGTCAAGGATTTGAGCTTCTTTGATTTCTATAATCTTCTGCCTGTCTATATCTACCGGGGGAAGATATATACAACAGTAACATATCAGCTATTAATAAAAGAGGGAGAAGCTTGTTGAAACTTGGAAGAATTAGAACAACTATTTACTTGATTATTCATTTTCTTATGTGGAGAGCTCATGGTTGTAAAAATAAGTAGCCGATACATTTCCAATATAGGTGGATATGAAGAGTTCGAAATGCGGATATGGCAGTACCAAAAAAATAATAAAAATTCAATTTCTATCTTGATAAATAGAAATTAACCTCATAGTATTCATATAAAAAACAAAATAACCACATAACACTATTGATAATTTACATAATGCCAACTGAATGCCAAAAAACAAGCCACAAATGTCACGATAAACTAAGTCACCAGGTTCGTGTTCGGTGAGGATAAAATTTGACAAAAAATCATCAACCAATAAAGTTTGGGGAAAAAAATTTGTCAATAAGTTCGAATTGTATAAATCTGCATTTTTATTAATTTATTTATATGATAAATAATACAGATACAAAAATGATTGTATTAAAACTAAATACTAAATTAAAATCCTACGGGCAACTTGAACGTGCTCTAATCATAATGTTTTGTAAGTATTAAAACTAAATACTAAATTAAAATCCTACACACAACTTGAACATGCTCTAATCATAATGTTTCGCCTTAAGAAAATGTAACTAAGGTTATCTAAATAAAGTTGTGGTTTTATTTTTATTGAAATAAACAACCAAAAATATTTATATTTTAATGAGATCCCAATTTACTTAGTCAACGTGTGTGCTATATAATAAAGAGTATAGCATGGAATTTAACTAGAGCCCTAACAAAATGAAATATTATTGAATATAATGTAGCTAAAAGCTTAATCATACCATGGGATTTAATTAGTTTCATGTTAAACATAATATGGAAATTAAAGTCTCGACTCCCATACAATAGTAGTAAGTTCTGCTATTATAATATGGATTTAGCTTTATACAATAGCAATAAGTTAGTAACTAATATATTTTTAAATAGCATGAAAACCTTACGGCCCAACAAGAATAAGTAAAATACCCACTGGAGGAAGCCTCACAGGAATAACGTTAGCGGTAGCCTGTAGGCTTGGCGGTAGCCTGGACTTCACTCATGCAAAACTAAGCACTTCACAGACCCAGTGCAACGCATTCAAAGACTTCATGCCAATTGATGAACATGGACAAATGGATAGTCATGGCACAACCAAACAGGGACAAATGAACAGTAGGGGACAGCCGAAACAAGGCACAATCTCAACAAAACAAACCTCAACCACAATTTCCCAGCCTTTAAGCATGCTTCTTCACAGACCTCGTCCACGCTCTCGATTCACGATTTACTTTTGATGGAAAATAAAGACTTTCAACGATTTTTACTGATTTCATTTGCTGTTTTTAGGGTTGTCTTCAAAAGAATGAAAAATTCTAGTGATTTTAAACGATTTTGAACTTTTCTTGTGATTTTTATGGAATTCGCCGAATTCCAAATTTTTAGGCCGATATTTGGAGAATTTTGTGACTTAGATGATAAATTTTGAATTTAATTGGTATATCAAAATTAGTATTTAATATTCGTCATATTGCTCTTCATTGAGAGTATCCACAACATGACGTGGCTTCTGGAATTACATGGACTTGGAGCATTCTTGCTACCACTCCCACGTGGGTTCTACGTCGCTAAAGAAGTATCCGTGTCAAGTAATGATAGGTGCAAAACGGAATCATCTAATTCAACACTTTTTGAGTCTACATGCCAATGCTTCCTTACCCCTTGTGCTTTGACTGCTTGTGGGATAGAATGTTAAAGTTGGAATGTATATACACCAACTCCTCGGCCTTTTTTGCTAGTAGCTTGTTGCACTTTTGTGAGTGGATGAAGTTGCATGTACTCCAATTGTGTTCAAAGGGAGTTGAACTCGCGACGTATTAAGGCAAAGTCAATGCAAAATTATTGAAAAAAGCTCAAACAAAAAGGAAGTGAGTTAGAGAATATAAATCTTACATGTGACAACATTTTGGTCACAAGAGGCTGCAGTGCATGGATCCTTGGTTATGGAGGTACCACCACGAATGAACATCCTTGTTGTATTTGTCCCGAGATAATGTTGAGGCTATGATGTGTGGATGTTATGAAATTGGCAAAATTTGTCATAACTATGTCTTCTACCTTAGGATTGGGGAGGAGCCTAGAGAACATGAACTTACAACTACCCTTCCGCTGATTTCAACATCTCTAATGGTAGCACTTACCTCAACAATGAAAGGATCTTTTTGTTGTCGAATCTAGGAGTCAATGCAAAGACAATAAAATGTAGTGGGGTGGTTATTTTGCTACACAAATCAATGAGGTATGATTGTACTTGCTTGATGTAAAAAGATAGAGCTTTATATAGCATGTAAAATTGTTATGTAGTTGTGATACGGTTGGTAACTGTTCAACCGAACTGTAACCACCTCCTATAATAAATTGGACCTGCTTGACTCATTTGATGCAGTGCAGTTTGCCTTCTCTAAATTCTTTCTTCTCTTTGCATATGCTAACATTGGTATCAGAGCGTCCAAGGTTGCAGTTCGAGGAAGCCTCCAAGAGGCACAAACTAGAAATTCGAGGAAGCCCTAATAGGGCACGAATTTGGTAAAACGTGAAGGTATTTGGAGAAAAATACCAGACGCTAGGGTAGAGAAGGAAGAAATTCCTCCATTCGCGCAGCAGGAGACAGTCAGACAACCATTCGAGGCCCAAAAGACGTGGTACAAGGGCATAAAGTCGTGAAAAAAAAACGTGAGGCAGATACAGTCATTTTTGCACAAATCGTGACCCAGTTCGTGGCTGTGAGTGCCAATTTGTGGCTGCTCAGGACGTGGTTACCTTGGCTGTCCAAAAACCCAGCAAAAAAACCCTTTCGCAAAACCAGTTGGAAGACTAGTCGTGGCATTTGCTCGAAAGAAATAACGTGACCAGTCATGTCTAAAGCAAAATTGTGGCAAAAGTCATGGGAGAAGGAAAACGAGGGCAAAGATTTTCATATTTTTGCTGCAGTTGTGATTTCAGCAGTCACCATTGAAATCGTTTAAAGCCAGCAGTTGCTAGGGCATGGCAAAGGCAGAATCGTGCGGGTATTCTCCAAAGATTTCTTTCTCCATTTGTAAGGATAACAGGCATTCGAGGGCAGATTAATATTCATTTTTTTCAATAAAGGTATTCATACTATCTGCTGAAGTAATTAATTTTAATACTATTTGCTGGAAAAAAGTAATCTTGTTTCACAAAGTGCGGGCAAAATTTTATTTTATTATTTCCATCTATGTTGCCGCATTCGGCGAACTTCAAGGGAAAAAATCGAAATTCGCCGAATTTTAACAGTGTGTTGAAAATCGCGATTTAATTCGCGTTTTTTTTCCTTTTTTGGCAATTTTTTCCTTTTTTGGATTTTTGGTGAAAAAAACAAGGAAAAAATTGCCATTTTTGGAAAGGGTAGGAAGATGTAGCAAAAGAAAACTTGCATGTGCTATAACTTTCATTCTATGGTTCCGTTTTGTGTCGTTTTTCTCTAAAAGTGCATATTTTCTCGAGCTCTATTCATTGATGGCAATATTTTCCTTATTTTCATAAAATCCATTTTTGCACCTTTTTCGACCAAGCAACTTCTTGCAATCTTCTGAAATAATCATGAGCTTTGATCGCCTGTAGATAGATTAGTAATGAAATCAATGAAATGTGATATTATCTCTCTTTTGAAATGGGAATTTATCTTTTGTTTTTATATATTTAATAAAAATGTATATTTCTCATAGTTGAATTTAATCGCTGATTTTTTTGCTAGCGAATTTTTCACGAATTTAATCATCAGCGAATTCGAACACGAATTCGAATGCGGAAACTTAGATTTCCATTATGTTGGAATAATAAAATGGCAAATATTTCACACTTGACTTTGCCGGAGACACAAAAATTAATGGGCACCAATTTCAATGTATGGAGCCATAAGATTTTAATGCTTGTAGAGTTTCGTGATTGTGATAAAATAATCATGGTTAGTGAAAGTCGACCAGTGATGAACTTCGAGGATTATGACAAACGTCATAAGGAAGCGTTATTGCTCCTCAAGTTATTGGTGTCGGATGATATGATACCGAAAGTGCGGAATGCTATTATGGTAAGCATGTTGTGGGCCAGTTTGAGGGATAAATATTAGACTCAGAAAAGAGTCGGGTGTTATACTTGAAGAATATACTTTTTTCCGTAAAATTACAAGGTGGATCGTTGTCTGAGCACCTACTTCGGATGAAAGACCTTTGAGACCTCAACAAAAAGGTGAACGACGATGATATGGTGGCTCTGGTTCTGAACAACTTACCTTCTTTGTATGAGTCATTTGTGGAGGCACTCCATTTAATGGCTGAAAGTCAAACACTCATGTTTGACAAGGTGAGTTCCTACCTATTGCAAAAGGAGCGGAGACAAATTCAGGCAGAATCTAATTGTGACCATTCAAAGAGTGCTCTTGTCACTCAGTCAAAGGGAAAGTGGAAACGTCATTTTGGTGAATCATCCACTCGGTATCAGGTCACATGCTATTATTGTCACAAGGTTGGGCACCTTAAGAAGGATTGTCGGAAGCGGAAGTATGATCTTTCGCAATGAACAAAAAGCCATGTGATGAGGAACATGTGGCAAAGATTTGCGTAAGAACGGATTCGATGACGGGCATGCTCTTTATTGTCTTATGATATCATGCTCAAATGACAATGGTACTAGTTCTTTGGATCATTGAGTCAGTGCGTCTGCACACTTTTCATGTCAGGATGGTATGTTTCATTTATCGCAAATATCTGTTTTGAATCGTAGTACTAATGATGGAGAATCACTTGCGAGAGAAGGGATATGAGATATATGCATTGTATTGAATAATGCTCATAAACTGTTGGTACGAAATGTTAGATATGTACCTTCTTTACAAAAGAATCTTCTATCTATTTGTCAATTAATTGAAAATCCCAATATTTTTGTGGATTTCGTGGAAGAAGTGTGTGGTCTCGATGTGAAATAGAGATAGAGACGGATAATTGCCCTTGGTCTTGGGGAAGGTGGTCGTGATCGACTTGTTGATCCGGCTATGATCAACATGAATGCACGTGGAGGACAACTCGACCATACAAGATGTGCGGGGAGGCTCGCAATGCCTTGGGTGGAAGCCATTCCTCATGATTTGTTGACTTGGATACAATCAACCTACATGCACCTATTGTGGAGGGAGTAACCACTATTCTAGATGTACGGGAGGCGAGACATGCCTTGGGAGGATGGATTTCCTCATTCAAGAATAGTTTGTTGTGGATGGAGACTCCACTATTCCGGCATGCACCGATAGTGCATGGTGGAAATCGAGATGGCATGCCCAACCATTCACTCAAAGGTACTTGCTTCAAGGACAATGAACATGACCAGTTTGCTCCTTGTGTTGTGAAAGATCTTTCCCAACATAGGGGGATATATGAGTAAATAGATGAGGAGTTGGATCTCACTCCTACTGCGGAGATGGTTGAGATGGATGAGATGGAGATGGTTATTTCTCCTACTATTCGGAGTTGGTTCTAACTCCCTCGCATGATATGGTCACATTTCTCTTATTGAGAAAGTTGGATGAGCACTCCCAATCCAGAGGTATTCATGATCGCACTCGGTTGGGGGTCCCCTCTCGAGGTTGCGGCTCCGTCTGTGAGAACACACGAGGGCCCATTTTGTTCGTCCTCTTCGGACAAGGACATCTTAGTCTTCCACGATTTCGAGATGGGGCTGACACTCTCAACAGGCATCATTGGTCATATTACCAACTACTTTGAACGGCCTTTGATGCTAGGTGATAGTGTCAGTGGTGGGATTCTCTCGGCCCCCTACTCTTCACTCCATCCATTTGCACTTTCCGGCCTCTTACGGGGACACGGGCATATTACCGACTACTTTCGACCGGCCTTCGATGCTAGGTGATAGTGTCATATGGGTGTTGGGATTCTCTCGTCCCCCTCCTCTTCAGCTCCATCCATTTGCACTCTCCCGGCCACGACGGCTCTTGCTTCTCCTCCTTTCCTTTCTTTCTTCTTCTTTCTCCTTTTATTGTTTGGATGACCCCTTCGGGTCTCCCTTCTGGCACCTTTTGCATTGTACTGTACAATCCCATTGACCTACTTTTGTGGTCATTAATTGGACATTAATATAATTATGTTATCTTATCTTATCTACTACATGGTGTTGTAAGGACATGATTGAGGTGACTTCGATTGTAGGATAACCGAGTTTTGTACAGACTCAAAGAAAGGCTACACAAGCCTGGAATAGATTTTTCAATCCACCTCTCCAAAGTTGATTTCAACACTGGAGATGGGGCTGACTCTTTCACCATTGGTGATTCATCATTGGTCAATGAATCATGTAACAAAGAACTAGTGGACCACATGACATATTCTTTGTTCATACGACTGATTTTGTTTTGTGGTTCTTCTCCATTCGACAACCGCAACACAATCATGGACTGTTGATTTTGAAGTACAACCTATGGCACAGTCTGTAGATGTAATGACTAAACATATGGGCTTTAGGAAATTTGTAAAATTTCGGGACAAACTTGGTATTGTTTCCAGTTTAGTCATTAAGAGGGGGTGTTAAAATATAGAGCTTTATATAGCATGTAAAGTTGTTTTGTACTTGTTATTCAGTTAGTAAATAAGTTCAACCGAACCTGTAACCACCTCCTATAATAAATTGGACTTGCCTCGGCTCATTTGATGCAAAGTGCAGTTTGCCTTCTTTGAATTCTTTCTTCTCTTTGCATATGCTAACACTTGAAAAATGTTTCCTCGGGATCTTGCTCTTTTCATTTATATAATTATTTTGGCCACTATCTTCTCAACAATTGAGTCGATACCTAAAAGATCCCCAATAGATCTTTTGCCCAAATATGAGATTTTCCCACAAAATAATAAATATACTTTTAGCAGCTATGGGAAATAATTATTTTTATATGCAAACACACCCAAAATCAGCATACAATAATTATTTTTATTCCCAAACCCTTGGAACAACCCTGGAGAATTTATGGCAAAAATCAAATTTTACAACAGCTGGAAAATAATTTATACTTGAAACCCTAACTGCTGCAATCTTCAAGATAGCATAACTTTCTCTACACAACTCCAATCTAGGCAAATGACATATGCCCGAACTTGGAAAAATACAAGGAACAAGATGATGTAAACCAAATTATAACATCAACTACCAAACATGCAGATCTGACCCTCCTACTATTTCGGCCCACACATTTAGGGCATCAAATGAGCCCCAAAAATTATTTTCTCTATCCCGGATGATTGTTTATATTTTTAGGAACTCATTCATATAAAAATCAGAATTTGCGGATGCCAAATCAACTCAGAAATCAGATCTGAAATCTGATTATAAAACTGGTAAAAAACCCTTTGAAAAATTATGAAACTAATTGGCTTATTTCTCAAAAATATGTAGATGGTTTCGCAATTAAAATCAGATCTAAATACCTCCAAAATACAAAGCCAAATCTGCCCCAACTGGGTCGATCCAATAGAAGATGAACTGCTGTAATTTTATTCCTCAAATGCCTTCAAATTACACTGCTGGAAATGACTGGAAATAACACTGAAAATCTGATTACAATCAATGGGAATTTCTGAGTGAAAAACCCTCACAAGCTCTTGGGGTTTTCGTCCACAAGAGGTAGAATTCACAAGGGGTTTCGTCCTTTGAATTTTTTATTCAAAAGCTTAGAGCTCAAATGCAAGAGAAATATCATATAAAAATCTGGAATCTGGAATACCTCTCAAGCAAGTCTACTCCTTTTAAAGGAAGAAGAGACCCAAAACAACCTTCAAGACCACCAATCAGCTTGTATGATTCTTTCGATGCATTTTCCACCCTCCATTTCTCTTAGGGAGAATACAAAAGGTATTTAATAATTATTTTCTTCTCTCCCAAGGCTGGTCACTTTTCCCTAGAGGGAATACACAATAGAAATGTTTTATCCTTTCTAAGTTCTCATTACTCCCCTTTGGCCCAAGTCGCCATTATCCTTTCTAGGAGGATTAAAATATAATAAATCCCTTTACAATGACTTTTGCCCCTTAAGGCAAATCGTATTTTCCATAGGGATTACAATTTATTTTTATTAAGCTAAATAAATTAATATAAGTGCTTTAATAATTTTATTTTATTTTTTATAGCACTTTATAATAATTTATTATAACTTAAGTCACCCTTATATTTTTCCTTTGGCCGTCGGGTTGACAAAATAGGCCAAAGGTCTTCGATTGGAAAAGGGGACATTACAATACCATCATATATATCTCTTGTAAAAATGGCTGATCCATGTCAATAAAGCAGATCGTACCCATAATGGGCTTGGTGAAACTCAACAATTATGCTACACGAGCCCACTAATTGTCATCTTAGATCAACATCTCTAATTTTTGGGCTAGCTTAGTGTTGGACTGCCTCCATACGGACCAAAGGTTATTGATAACCATGGTGCTAAGTGCCTCGTGCACTTTCACAAGTTGTCTAAAGACGTGTGAGGTGAATTGAGTCCTAGTTTAAAAATAAAATAAAATAACATCTAAAAATTTCAAAAGCTACTGATTAAAATTAAAAATCTCACATCATAATTTAACAATTTAAAATAAAGATCATTTCTCTTACCTTCAACAACTCTAAATGCAAGAAGGATCTGAAGATGGCTTGTGATGTGTGATGATTTGCCACAAACTTTTGGATCTCTTTAGCCTTGGCATACACTTGCTCAATCCACTTGATTTTGTTGTCTCACTTTTGCAGCATTGAGTCGAGTGAGTGGACAACACAGTGTCTAAACTAGAATAAACACCGAAAAGCTGCTTGTGAATGGCCCATAGGCACCCGTATTGAATATCCATAGTTTAGCTGATTATTTTGACAATGCCCGCTGATAGTAATAATGGTTGGGTCAAAGTCACTGGTTCACCAATTCTAACACTTATAAAAAAGTCAAAGTTTGACAATTACCCATAAGAGAAAGGTCTAAATAAAATTCTAGAAAATATTTTATTATTAGTTATGAAAAAGGATCATTGCATTATTATGCCTTATACTACACTATACAAAAACCATAGAAAATATTAGAAATTGTAATTAAGACAACTAAGTGATTGTAACTCCAAGTTCATCCTATTTTAAAACCTTTTCGCTATTTATAAGCAGCTTTAGATGTTGATTATACTCTATTTTTATTATACTCCCTCAAAACTTCCAGCCTTCGATAAATCTGAAAGGCAATTTTACCCAATAAGTGAATAATGATTCCAAGAAGTGATTGTAACTCCAAATTCATCATATATTAATATATTGGCCAAAATATTAAAATCTATCAGCTATTTGTAAGCACCTTTGGATGTTGATTCTACTCTATTTTTATCAAACTCCCTTAAAATTTTCGTCTTCCATTGAAGTTGAAAGGCAATCTTACCTAATTGTTTTTGATTGCAAACGTTGGCAAATAAAATAAAGTCTGCTGAAGAAGCAAAACAAAACAAAATTCAGCGCTCCTGTTTGTTCACCTAATCATTCCTCCATTCTAATTCTGAGTAAGACCTTTTAAAGGATAATAGATCGTATAATGTCCAAACTGTTGAATTGGCATTTCCCATGATTACTTGTTTACCTTTTTGTACAGTCAAATGACACATATGTGGATATGCCTGTGGCTGAAATTTAAAGCTTTAATTACTCAGAAATCAATACTCCTGAATTAGGTGTACTGGAATTCATCACTAAATAGTACAAACATTGGATACCACACATAAGATTTAAATAGTGATAGAAACTATATTTGTTAGAAGTTGTTTAACAGCACCCAGAAGGTATCTTTTGCAAATAGCATTAAACCACAAAGAATTTTTTTCTTTTAACCAAAGCTCATCCTGTAAATCATTTTCTAGTATTTATTGCAAATGTTTCTTTATTCATAGACCAGCCAAACATTTTTTTGCATGGATCCCTTGACTTAGCACAATGAAAGGAGGTCTCTTTCTATTTTAAATTTGCTATTTTATTTATAGACTACAAATCAAAATTTAGATACAGATGATATCATATCTTCACTGGCTTCCCAGAGCCCCTTGGCTTTGTTTGGATCGTTTGCTAAGGCAGAAGCACATTGTTTGTTGCAATCTGCAAGGTATTTACCCGCCGTGTTCTGTATTTATGGTTAGATGTGCAATTTTTTGTCAGAATTATAGGCAGTCCATTTCCTTGAGTGGCTACGCAAGGTGGTGTTCTGACAAGGCCATTGTGACCTTTATCTGTGGCATCGTAGCTCCATCTGCTACCCACACTGTTTCATGATTCCAGTGTAATGCTGTTTCCCATGGTGTAATCACACCCAGACCAGTCGCAGAATGGTACATTATTTGATAGTAGGTGTCCAAGTCGAACTTGAGGTCTGAAGCAATAAGAAGAAAATCAAAACATATTAGGATTCTTATAGAGAAAGGAAGATATTATGTTAAATTTTACAATGGCCACAGAAACAGTTTAACCAGGTTTTGTTAAATTTACCTTGAATGGGTGGTTGTATTGAGTGCAGCCTGTTAATGAAGTCCGGATCCCTGAGACCATTCTGTGTGGCATTGAATAGGAAATATGTCTCGTTGAATGTGAACTGATTGGACGGGCTATCCGTGAGATAAATTTGTTATTGTCCTCATTAGTTCCTCTCTGATCAATTCCAAACTCACTTATAAACGGAGGCACCTCCATCTCTAATGGAAAAATGGTTTTCATCAAATTCATCAATGTTGTCTCCATATTTACTGCTCTTTTCTTTTCCTCTTCCTCTTCCCCCTTTTTGTTCTCATGCACCATTTTTGTAGTAGTTATGAAAATGCTAAATAATGTTGACACAAATTATAGAACTACAGAAAAAATTGAAAATTGCAATCAAGACAACTAATTGAATGATGATTTCAAGAAATGGTTGTAACAACATGTTCATCCTATATCTCGGCGTATCAGCCCAAAAAAATGTGCCCATACCTCACTTCCACCAACATCCTTGTTTTGTAGTTTTGTTATGTTGTTTGTTATGTTTTGTAAAACATTGTGAGGCCCCATCACCTCGGTGACTTCGAAGAAGATGTTGGCGATAGATTGGGCATCCTTCACATACCCTCGCAATCAACTACTTTCAAAAACATTTTCCTTTAGGACATACTGCAGCCACATAGATTAAAGGACGATTTCCTGCCCTTTGTACCCTTTTGGGGCCTTGATTACTCTCACCATATCTTGCCAATATGGCGACGACAATAGTAAAGGACAAAGCATTTGCGAACACACATTGCACAATGTGTTCATTCACGATATCCTTGCTCTCATTTTGAAACAACATTTCCAATGATCTAGGATGTTGGAAATGTGTTGTATATTTTCCATGAGTTACACTCTTTTTAGACTGTACAACCCGACATGAATGAGGGGTCCAGGCATAGCCTTGAATGGGATTTAGGGGCTGGCCTCTGAGAATTTTTTTTTTGGGGTCCCCTTTATAGGATTTCGGGCCCATATAGGTAATTTTAACCTATGTTATTATGGGTGGTTAGATCACTCATGTTTATGGGGAGCCATTATGGGTTGTATTCTTGGCCCATGGTTTTAGTACACCCATTGCTTTGTAATACCGTTGTGACAGGTTACCTACTAATGTGCTTACATATAGTTGGACATGCAATAGGATAGAGCAAAATTGAGAAGTACATTATTGTATGGTAAAATGGTTGAGTTAATACAATAAGGAGATAAGTTATTGTGCCGAGTTTCCCAGAAAGGGTTTCCCAAAATATATCTTGTGTACTGTGTTATTTTGTGTATGTCATTTCTCTATTTCTGTTTATCTTAAAGATTTTGTGAAGTATTGCTTCTCTTGTATTTGCTTATTGGATCGAATTCTCTTCATAGTACTTGTTTTCATGCATGAAAGACGAAAATCCTTGTTTTGTGTGGTTGTGGAGGGTGTTGCAATGCACAAATGTCTCAATTTGTACAAGATGGGGCAACCAAGTGGCCTCTTTAATGACGATCCTTTTGTTGCCAAAGGTTGACTCCATTTCAAGGCATGTGCAACATCTCGCTTCTTCTTGCTCTTTGATGTACCTCATAATTTTTTATGTTGGCATCGTATCATCTTTGTTTCTCCACTTGCAAGTTCGACGCCCTAATTAGGTATTTGCACACAAGTGGGATTTCACCCGACTATATAAGCTTTGGAATTCACCATAGCAATCATGGCATTATCAAAGAAAACACCCAGCAACTAGAAGTGTTTGAAGCATTGAGACATGTCTCTTAAACACTGAATGCAAATCAATTTTGAATCGGGGTTGGTTCATAGAGGTAGAACTTGTTGCCATTATAGTCTCTTCAGTTGCACTTGCAAGTTTAAAAACAACACAAGGAAAGGAAACAACAAAGTCTAGGGCATAACATGTATCTAGTTGACAACTTGTTAGTTAAATAACAAAAACGTATTAAAATGAAAACAAGAATGAAGAAAATGCATGAAGATTTAACTGCATTATAAGTTTAAAAACCAATGCTATAGGGGAAGAAAACAATAAACTCTAGGGCATATAGCCTGTACGCAGTTGACAACGTGTTAATTAAATGGCAAAAACATTTTAAAATGAAAAACAAGAATGAAGAAAATGCATGAAGATTGCCCCTCCCAAAAAATCTAAAAACTTGAAAACCTTTTCTTCAATCCAAGGATCCTCCTCCTTTCAAGCTCCTCAATCACCTTGGCAATGAATGGGCATTCCTATCAGTGTAGAAAGATGATAACAATGTTGCTTGATGAAGTATCAAACCTAAATTAGCAAAAAGAGGTAGATATTTTGCTTGGGTGTCTTGGTGATCCGAATTATTTTTGAAATTCGATAGAGAACACAATAATGGTGGTGCTAATGTGTTATAGGAATAAATTCATAATAAAAGATTTGTAATTACTGAAATACAAGAATTGTATTGCATCCACAAAATAATCTTGTTGTAGAAAGAACTTCAATTGCAGAAATAAAACTATTTTATTACAATTTGGTATACAAATAGGGCAAACTCTGTAGGAGAGATGTATGCCGCATATCTTTGCAACCGAAAATGTATGCAAAATGGGCAAATTTTGTAGGAGAGATGTATGCTTCAAAACCTGCCACCTGCAACTTATGTTGTTAAAAGCTTCTTTATAGTGGAACAATGTAGAAGATGGAGAGTTGCTAGCAATAGTAAATGAAGGGTTTCAAATGGGAACCGAAAGGTCATCCTACATGGAGATGACATGTATCTGTTTTTGGGGTGAATTTGAATGGGCAGAAGTGGATGAAATCTGAAAATAATAACATTATTGTAATTATTTTTAGTGCTGCTCGTTGGGGTCGTATCTCCTAGCCATTGACTGGATATGCAAACCGCAAGAACTGGTGGAAAGATGGAGTGAACTAAAAACTGTTATGTCAATGCGTTTTGCTCTTGTCATATAGTTCAAAGCCTAAAAATGCTCCGAAGACTCAAAAATGCAAAATACCAAAAGCTGTAAAAGTTTTGCTAAAAATAGATTTCAAGACTTTATAAAAATAGACTTTTAGAAATCCTGCTCTAATTGTTGATATGGATTATTCTTGCTCTTAATACTCATTCGGATCATTAATTGCTAAAATTAGATTTCATTACCTTCTAAAAATAGATTTTCAGAAATCTTTTTCCGAATGCTGATATGGGTCAGTCGTGCTCCAAGTGCTCATCTAGATTATTTGTATTTGATGTATGTTGTCCGTTTGACTTAGTGTCACACGGGGACACGTACCTAGATTTTGGTGACGCCCGAACTTCCGTAACGTTTCAGGGACTTGGGGACTTGGAGGGGTGCCCCGATTTTTTAAATCTTTCAAAAGTTTTCTGATGTTTTTACTTTTAAAAAGTTGTTATTTTTACTAACATCAAATTATAATCTCGAAGTACCTAAAATACATTAAATATAGTTTAAATCCCTAAATGTCATTGAAAAAAGTTAAAATATTGAAATATTAATTTTTATCTATTATTTTAAAAGCCGTCCCCCTGCTGTCCCCAAAATTTGGGAAATTTTTTGCCGTCCCAGAAACCCCGTCCCTCCATACCCCTGTCCCCGATAATTAGATAACTATGGTCACTTTGACTTATGAGGGTTTCATAGTGTTTTATTTTTTATTTTTTGCGTCACTTCATATTTTAATGTTAAAAATTCAAAAAATAGAAAATTTTTTTTTTTCCCGGATACGCCCAAGATACTTTGCAGACAATCTGGATACGTTTGCAGACATATTCAGCTGTACTTGGACATATCCACAAGTGTATTGGTATTATATCTGTATTGGATACATATTGTACCTGTAGTTGCCCTGCAGGCTAGCATATTTGCTACTTAGTTTTAAGACTTGGACTCAGCAAAAACTTGGTAGCTGAAGGTTTTGACTCGGACTTGGGAATTGTGCAAAACTCGCGAATTAAAAATATAAATTCATAAAATAAACTTGAAAAACATGCAAAATACTAGATTATTAGTTTTTGTGGGATTTTTACTTGCGCTTGTTTACGTCATCTCAATATGACCACCGTGAGTAGTCGCTAACATAGTGACATTGTTTCCTCGTGCAAAATATTTTTGAAAGCACAAACAATAATTGTTGAGAATGCATAGGTATATTTTCTATTAGCTTTAGACCAAAATAGAGTACAATGCATATCATAATATTTTGGCAGCTGAAAATTTGTTGAAATATCCTTAAAATCCTATGATGATCACTTCAAGGCTGCAGAAAAATTACTCAAATATCCTCAAATCCATAGCAAGAAAAACATGTACAAAACAAATTTAATTAAAACAGAAGAAAAATGATTTTGCCCTCTGCCAAGTTTTTCCCAGACTTGCTAGGAAAAACTTGGCGAGTTCTTGCCAGCAACTCGCAAGCTGAGTTGTTGGCGATTGTTGCTTGCCGAGTATTCTGACTCGCGACTACTCCTCGTGTTCTAGAACTATGATCTGAGCATGTGGTTAGTTCTTTACTGAATATTTATGTGCTGCTGTATCAAGTCCATAGATAAATTGTACTTGCAAGGATATTTGTGTAATACATGTTATCTTTACATTGTTCCAAATTTATGGATCCTATCCTTCATTTCTATTCTGCATTAAATATCTGACATGTTTGGAGGCCTGTTACCACTGGTAACATATCAGCTTTTGATGAAAGAGGGAGGCGCCTGTTTGAAGATCTAAAAATACCATTTACTTGCTTCTTTCTTACTGATTTGGACTGTGTGGTTAGTTGTTTGCTGATTGTTTTTGTGTTACTGTATAAAGTCCCACTCCTGCAACGTTCATCCTTATTTTTTGCTAACATTTATACTGTCACGATTCCCGTTTATTAGTGATATTACCATAGGAGGAACTTGTAAATATAGTGGATGCATTAATATATTTAGTAAGTCATCATTCAAATTGTGTTCTATCCATTGTCTCGGACAATAACATTCTCTGAGATTTCATTCTGTTACTTTTCAATTTATCATTAATTAATACTAACAAAATTGATAACTACGAGTGCTACACTTCTTATTCCCTTAAGAAAGCAAGGAAGCACCTTGCGGGACTTATCCAAATAGATTTCCTTATTTTTGTTCAAACTTTCATCACTTCGTTCAGTCCACTTTGTTATGCCTGATTCTTTACCTAGGTTACAACTTGGGTTTTCGAATTTAGCATCTACCTAGCAAATTTAGTGTATGGATGACCAATCATCAACAGGAGCTTGTTCATGTATGTATTTATTAAACTGAAGGTTTATGAAAAATATCACGAATTCTACTCAAGATGTAGTGGAAGAGCCAAGTTACCACCGCCCTTTAATTTCTGACACAACGTGACTGCCCACAATGCCTTTTGTTTTGTCATTATACTGTTGTGCCAGCATCTTAACAATTGTTCTCATCATGTAGAAGCTTACACAATCTCCCTTTCAAACATCACTCACATGGAGACCTTCCATGCTTATGCACCACACAACCAAACTTTTTATTCTTACCATCATGGTAAATCCCAAAAGCCAATTCCCATATGACCAAGTTCCATAATAGAGGAAGACTTAAAGCTGATTTTGCTTAGCTATATGAAGAATAAGCCATATCAAAAGTGATGATATAAAGCAGCGCTTTAATCTCTTCTGACAAGAGATGCTTCTGTCACTTTCCAACTTCAAATCACTAACTGCAACAGTGCCTGAATCCTTCCACTTGTTAACAAACTAATTTTTGCAATCTAAGTTACTGAAACGCCATCCCTAGGGCACCCGGTATGGGTATGGCCCAGATATGCACCTGGAAACAGCCAGAGTATGGCCGGGCTGGTCCGGGTATGCTATCTGGCCGTTTCCAGCCCTAAAACAGTTTTTTTAAATTTTTTAATTTTTTTTTCTACTTTAAATTTAATATATCATTACAGCAGAAATTACAGTTTTTGCAGCAGCATTATTCTACGGAAGGTACCAAATACAAGCCATCAAAAACAAGGACAAAAATAGCATGTATGAGATAAATGTAATAAACACCTCAACTAGATGTGGTAGGGATGATGCTTGTGCCCAGGTTCAATGAAATTATGAGTAGTTTGTTGTGGTTATTTAGCTTGTTTTGTTTTTCATATGCATAATATGTGGTTAATTCCTATTTATTAGGCTGGAATATATATATTTATTTTGTATGGCCGTATCCAACGCCATATCTGGGGCCATTTTTTTTTCGTTGTATTCACGCATTGTAGACTTCGTATCTGTACCTGTATCCAAAATTTATCGGCAACTTAGTTTGCAATGTGATGTGTGGTCTAGTGCATTTCAATTTATTTATTTATTTTCTGAAATTCTCCACGTCCACATTTCACCTCATTTGACATCCTTAGATTCCTTACCATGTTTACCTCAATGCATTGGATATGATCTGCTATGCTTTATCTGTGTCTCAGACCCAGTCTGTTTTGAAGCCAACACCATATCCTTATGCTAGGACAGCTACATTTAGATATGTTCATGCTTTAAGTTTAAATCTGCTTTGTTTATGTTGGTTATTTTTCTCAAGGTATCGTGAAACTGTAAAATATTTAACTAAAAGAAATTTTTAAAAAGTGATGCTATATTCAGCGCTTTTCCCCTTTTTAATGTCTATGGCTTGCTGGGTTCATGCTGTACAATAATTTGTTTCTGCAAATTTTCCTGAACTCACAAGCAATATGTTCACTATCTCCAAAAGTTAGGGTGTGTGTTTCTTCAAACAACAATACTGTGGTCAGCAACCATGCATGGTCTGAATTCACAATGTCTTCTACAAACTCTACAGGCATAAGATTCACAGTCTCTGATACTTCATGTTGGAATCAAGAGCATGCATGAATGTAAGGAAAAAAACAAGCATAAAAAGTATAACAGAATATGAAAAAGATTTGTATTAAGAGTCTTGTGCTTTTTTATTGTTATTTTAAATAAAAAGGCAAAATCTATATCAAACCACTATCAGGCTTATGTCATAAACTGTAATAATAAGCCCTGGATCTTGAAGATTTCCAGTTCCGTGTAGTAGTTTTGAGTCGTATAATCACATATAACCAGATGGGTTGTAAAACACCTCCATCAAGGCCACACAACAGGAAATATAAGTCCCCACCGAAAGTTTGAGATCAATTATTATTAACAATTTTCAAGCTTAGACCAAACCTTTAGCTATGGACATATAAAACTAACTGTTGACTACTACCCTTACTAACAGGCAGATTTCTATGAAGAAAAACCTTCAAAATTCTTCTTAGAACATCATCAGGCCTCTCCAGCAGTGATCCATACAGATCAGAAAAAGTCAACTTCATCTACCAAACACAAATAATAAAGGTTTCAATGTCAGCAGGATTCCAGAAGGAGGAAAACCAAGGTTGGTTGTGAAATGGCCGCTTTATACAAAGTGGTGGTAACCGGTGTTTTCACATGTTTGTAAAATACAGGCTAGTACCGGTGATTATTCCAATTGTGCAACTCTTGGGATTCTTCAGTGCACAGGAGGACATCTCAAGCATGTTATATGGCAAGCAGGAATGTGAGGAAAGTCATTGGTGATCAGAAGAACAGTCACATGTTTAATTGGTTGTAGAAGGAAAGATTGAATTGAGGAATAGGGAGTACAAGCTCAGTGAGCAGGATAGTAGTTGTCTGTACATGCTCTAGATCTCTTTGTAACTTCATCTTTGGCCATAAGAAAGAGGGAAGCTGGGCAATCACCATTACCAACTGGTTTTCCCACCTTGAGGCTTTCCACGTTAGAACTTGTGTCTATGTTCTTTTTGCTATATTTGTTGTGAATGTTGTGTTTTACAGTCGTATCTCAGTCCTGCGTGTTTACAGCAACTATAATACACTTGGTCTAAGTTCATTAAGACAACATTGTGTCATTTCAATATTAATAAGCAACCTAGAGAGTTCACAGATTAAGCATTGTATCTTCAGTAACCACCTATTTATCAACCTGCAAAACATTTTCGAATTCCAACAGCAATGATCAGCAACCTTGAGGTTTTCCGGGTTAAAACTTGTGTCTATGTTCTTTCTTATCATATTTGTTGTGAATGTTGTATTTTACATGAATATCTCAATACTGTGCGTTACCAGAAACTATAATACACTAGTTTAAGTTCACTTATTCAACATTTTATCATTTCAAACAAAATTTCAAGTAGAACAGCACAGTTGTGATTCTGTAGACTCAATAGTAAGCAACCTAGAGAGTTTACATTTTAAGCGGCGTGTCATCAGCAACCACCTATTTATCATCCTGCAAAGCATTTCCAGTATTCCAAAGCAACCATCAGCAATCCAGAGTCTGGTAGTAAGACTATCACTACCAGGGCTCTATGTGTTATTCAACTGTATCAATGGGGTGCTCTGCCAATTGCAAGAGCCATGGAGTTGGTGGTCTTCACCCACAGGTCCTTGTGAACATACTCAATGCCTTCATTAACCATTTGTTTGATTGTGTTGAAAATATCTGCGATGGCTTGTCGGGCCTAATTTTCCAGAACTCCAAATTCCTCCTTCAAAGGCTGCAAAACCTTTCCATCTGCTTTCTGCTTTTGAAGTCACAACGCTCTGGTTTCAAGGGTTTAAATCTTTACTGCTTTTGCTCTCATTCCGCCAAATCCTGAATCATTTTTTGTTGAAGCTTTCTTTAGCTTCCACAAGGTTACTGACATGGCCTTAGAAGGAATTGAAATCCTTGTCCAAGGCTTGGCATTTCTCAACAGTGACCCTTATGGACAAAAACCCCCCCCATATTTCTTTCTATTTATTGTTTTCAATAGAAAAGTTCTACTCATGTGGGCAGAATCACTAAAACACAAAAACTTCAACTGCGTTGCTGTCATGGTGGATCCAAATTAAATAGTCTCACCTTTTGAGGTTTATTCTGTGTAACTGGATTTGGGATTTGGAGCAAAAGTAGCAGGGACTTTTCCTAACTTCTTCATACCACAGGCAGAGCAGCTTCCTTCTCACCCACAGACGTATCCTTAGCAAGAAGCCTTTGATGTCTTCCAGACTTTTAGAGTAAGCTTCTGCTGGGCTTCCCACTTTCTGATCATATACTCGTTAGTTCTAATAACAATGTACTTAGTAAATCCTGCCAATCCTGCTTGGCCAGCCTACAAAATAATGATGAAACTACCTCTGGCCTTCCTGCCCGTGTGGCGCTTCAAAAATCTGTTTAATGTCTTTGAAACTCTTATAACTTTTTGTCTCTACTCAGCCCATATCAAAAATGGAATATCATTTATGAGGTCAGGGCAATGGATTTTGTGAATAAGTACTCTGACATAAATAGTAAGGATGATTGTAAGGATGCAATCATTCAGATTACTACTACTGTTAATAGTCTTAATAATACTTCTACTAGGTTTTTAGTTATTACTTATTACTAGCAGTTATAACTTATAGCAATGACTATTACCAGTGCCCAGTGGGTCCAGAGAAATGCACCAAGAAGCCAAAAATCAGAGGCCTCTTCATCCAATGTAATTCTGATATACATCTTCCAAAATACAGATAGCCTTATTTTTGTCTTTTCATGTATCTGAAGGCTGTAAACCCACTTGTTCATTATTAATGTAATATAATATAATAATATTTTATCATTATTAATATAATATAATAATATTTTATCCTTGTTAAATAAACAATATACTTAGTGGTTTCCCTAATACTGGTGGCCTTAGTAGAGACATTATTTCTCGTGGTTTCATTGGCAGACCTTCTGTTTAACAAGATTTATGTTGATATAATATATATTTTTATCCTTGTTAAAAAAATAACAGTATGTTTAATTGTTTCACTGATAATGGTAGCCTTAACCCACGGGTGTGCAAGCAGCGAGGTGATCAGGCTTGTATTAACGTGTAAATCCGGGTTTAAACCCAACATGGCCATGCTACGTTGCCAGGATACGCCCAGCCCCCTGACGAATCCCCTCTGATACGTATCAGATACGGATATGCTGAGATACAGATACGGATACGTCCCGGATACGTACAGGATACTCCAGAATACGTTATGAATATGTACAGACGTATCCGGGAGTATCCTGTACGTATCCAGCATGAAAACGTCTTTTTAAAGTTTTAATTCATTTTTTTATTTGTTGACTTTTCTATTCCCTAAAATCGAACCCTAAATACTAAATGAATAAAATAACACACCCTCACCCCCACAAAAAGTTATAAAAAGCACCATGAACAATGAAATGTAAAATCTTAAGTATATTGTATGTTTTGAAAATTTGAACATGGATCCTAGTATATTTTTCAAATTTCAAGTTTTGTTTCGTATTCATGTTGACATGATATTCGAATATCATATGTATTGTAGCCACATGATCAATAAAAATGCAGAGTCTTAAGTATATTGAATGTTTTGAACATTGATTCAAGTTTTGTATTACTATTTCAGTTTTTATGGACTAAAAATGAGTAAAATGAGCAGATGTACATAAAAATCTATACACATACACACATATATATTTTAATTTTTTTAATATATATGTACAGGCGTATCGTATCCAAGGGTTTTTAAAATTGACGTATCCGTATCCGTACCGATACTCGTATCCATATCTTGGCAATGTAGTGGCCATGGATGTAATTAAATCTTGTATATATATGAGGCATCTTTTAAAGTAAAAATAAAAATAATGGTAGCCTTATTAAAGACATTATTCCTCTTCCTTGTGATTTCATTAATAATGTTGGCCTTAGTGGTTTCATGAGTAGAGCTCCTGTAAAACAAGATTCATGCTGCAGAATAATTCGTTTTTGAAAATTTTCCTCAGTTCACAGACAATATATTTGCTGTCTTCAAAAACAAGTTGTTTCCTCAAACACCAATTCTGTGGTCAGAAACCATGCATCGTCTGAATTCACAATGTATTCTGCAAACTACAGATGCATAAAACTTAATAGCACATGTTGGAATCAAGAGCATTCATGAACACAAGGATTAAAGCAAGCACGAGGAGAACATCAGAGTATGAGAAAGATTTTGCATTAAGAGTTAAATGCTTTTCTATTGCCAAACTGTAATTAAATGCACATCACAAGTGATCTTTACCTTTTATCTTCTACGTAATGGCTCTGGACCTTACAACTTCCCATACATAATGACTTGTAATGACCTTTACACTCCTTAATTGACATTTTACAATGTTCTAAAATGCAACCCTATTATTGGTAAGCATTCAGTTACCCAAAAACAATGTCCCTGTTTGCTTGTAGGAGGTAAATGAATTAACTGGGGTTCACCTGTGGAAGGACAAGGAAACAGAAAGCAGTTATTACTGTCATCATTTCATAAATTGAAGTTAATCATTCTAAACTTCAGCAACTCAAGCTCCAGTCTGGAATGTTTCTTCCATGCCATGGACCATTAGCAGAGCTGGCAATAAACAATAATTTTCCTGACACAAGAAAGTATACTGGAATAGTTGTAACTGTTCCCAGCATTTTCAGATGTGACAATAATAGAGAACCATATTACCCAGATAAGGCTCAAGTGAAAGGATCTCCTAAAACCTTCAGGCTTCAATTCACAGCACCGTGACTTTGGTTAGAATAGGTCCTCAAGTTGTAACGAGTATCCGTATTCATCTATGCAAGCATAAAGTAATCAAAACATTTCTCTTTCTGCAATTATATTAGCCTCATGCTGTATGACAGGTTATTCTCAGTTACCTTAAAACCTGTATTACCATTTGTAAACACTGTCAAACTTATCTAGAATTGAGAATTTGCGTTTTTCCTGGACTGGGAAAGTCCCCCTTGTTCAGGACTCAGGAGACATTGGGGTGGCCCCATTGTGGGGTATGCTCGGAAAATGTCCCTGGCATGTCCACTTGATGTCCTTCAGGGTTGGCGGATGGGGAAGAGGATCTGCCTTCCCACGCCCAAAATATAGGGGATTGAGGGTACACATCCCAGTTTAATATGTTTATGGTTTATCTAGAACAATATATGAAAATGTACCTGTGGAAATATTTCAAATAGATTTGCTTATTAAGTTATTCGTATTAAGTCAATTGGTGCTGGACTATAACTAGCAGGGATTTTTGGGCAGGTAGTGTTGTCCAACTGTTGTGCTAAGTACTTGTTGAGATAGACCTTGATGTACTCTGGTGGAAATCTTGGAACTAGAATTTCTTATTAGTATTAAGCAGTGTTATGCAAGGGACATGCGCCCCCCCCCCAGGTGTCCGGGACGTCCCAGGCGTTTTGGGGATGCTGAAAGCGTGGGGAAAACATCCCTTTGCTGTTTTCTGAATGCCAAAGGAGAAGGGAAACGTCCCGGAGACGTTTGGGAAAGGTAGGAAACGTCCCAGGGATGTTTGGTACTTGAGGTGGACGTCGAAGACGCCTGGACGCCCCCGGGATGGTTTAGGGATGTCCAGAGGTCCCCGACGTCACATCAGCTTTTAAACAATTTTTATTTAAAAAAACACTGGTATTTCTATTAAAATATTTGTGGGAAATACCATTTGAGCAGCTATGCATTTCTTAATGTGTGTTCCCAAATACAATGGTTATAGTTTAAGTTTGCTCTTCAAACATAATTCTATGAAAAGTTCGCAATATTATTTGTGGGGAAAAAAATCATCCTGATTATGACCTGAATTATGAGCTTCGAATAAATCAAGTAAATTTATAATATGAATATATACAAATGTAAGATAATTGGTTTATATTCCCTTGCTATTGGTTTGCTAATTTAATGTTATTTGTATATGTATGCTAGCATGTTGATGTCTAAAACTATACATTTGCTACTTCCAATTGTCGGCTTAATTAGGTGGCGACTCCATAGATGTACCCATGTCTATGATAACAAAGACATTGATTATCAGAGTATAGATGTACCCATGTCTATGATAACAAAGACATTGATTATCAGAGTATCCCTAAGGATCTCTGGTATTTCCCACAAATACATGTTATTTCATCTTATTTAAGTCTCAAATGGTTTTATTTCAGCTTATATATATAGTTTAGTCACTATATTTTTATGTTTTAAATATTTATATATTTTTTTAATCATCCGTCCACTCGCTGTCCCCAAAATTTAGAAAAAATTTGCCTTCTCGCCGTCCTGGAGTCTTAGGTAACACTGGTATTAAGTCAATTGGTGTTAGACCATAACTATGAGGGGTTTTCTGGGAAGGTGGTGTCAGGTAACTGTTGTACTAAGTACTGGAACTGGCCCCTCGCGAGCTTGTGAACTGGAGTAGAAGAGATTATCCATCTGTGTGTCACGGATTGCTTATTTTGTCTGTTGGTATGTCAATGTTGATGACAGTCTGATACAGCGATGTTGGAGGTGATTTTGTATTAATCAATTTGTACATGTTCTTTTCTGTTTAAATATGCTTGCGTGAATATTAAAGAAATTGTTCAATGATTATATGAATCTTGTGTTTGGTAAAAGAAGCTTTCCTATTAATCTTCCATAATTAGGAGATCTATGGTGTATCATCCTTTCATCTTATGCTTAGATGCAATTAAGGGTTTCATAAGTTCCCTTCCTACAAGTAACAGAGAATAAATGCTAACAGCAACTTCTGTGCCTTGAACCTTTCGAAAATACAAGCAGACATTGACCATTCTCTGCATACATAGTATTTAGGACTGTAAACGTCATATAATAGGTAAGTACCTTGCTTCCATGATTTCTGAAGATGTTTTTAGCACATCTTTTATTCATCCTTATTACCGAAGGAGTCATCTATTCCATCCTTCTGTCAATGCTATAAGGATTTGACAGTGTTTGTGATCATTCCTGCTCATGACCTACATCAGCCACTTTCATGACTTACATCAGCTGCTTTCGTTGTTTCAGAGGGTATATCGTATATCCAGTGGAGCTCCATAGATCTGTTTGATTGCTATACTCATTTCTGATAGAATTTCTTTGCTTCCTCTCTGTTTTCACCGACCACAAGGGATACATACTTCCTGGACCCATTATTTCAATGAGTGTCTGTTATGGTTGCTTCCAGACTAGCTTGCTTTGAAGATCTTATTCAGATTTCCTCCTCCCCACTGCTTTTGTTTGTGTATTATCTTCCCTATCACTTTTTCCACAAAATTTGTGCTGCCAAGTGTCTTATATGACATGTAACAATCATTGCTAAAACACATCACTAATTGTTTTTTTCATGTACAAAGTCGCAGCTTCTGCAACTGATGGGTGGTGAAATTCATTGTCACCATCTGCATCTTGCCTCCACTTGCTTCTCTTGAAGTTGACATTCATTTTGTCACGAAGTTTTCAAAATTTCATTGGACTGATGTATACAGGCATTGTATGGGCCAGTATAGCTTTGTAAAATCAGGATGTTGATTTCTTCTCAACTATAACACTCTTCATTTTAATATTCTGCTTAAAACAGACATTCCTCGCTTTACTTAGTTCAATGTCAGAACTTCATCCCATTCTTTCACTATTGCTTTAGTTGCCTCAAGAGATGACATTGGGCAATCTTTGGTGTGGGGAAAAGGCTGTAAACAATAATGAAGAAGATATTATTTTCAAAGTGGTCAGAAAAGTCCTTTGCATCTTCTAATAATGTTATCAGTTGTCAAGGGTAATATAAAGCATTTGCAGTCAAGCAGTGATTATGCTAGATGCCAAGGCTGGCCAATGCAACTAAAAATTAGATTTGAAATCAAAATTGATGGAAATTCATTTGAAGCTGTGAGGGATAGGGATTAATGAGTTTGGTTTCCTTTAGGAACTGTTTGCGTTCTTGAAGAGTATGATATTGCACCATTGCAAATGGATTTCTTTTGCGCATTCAATGCAGAGGCTCAGATGTGCTCTCTTTGTAGATGCCAAACCCATATGTTTCTTAGAGGTGCATTGTAGCATCACATACAAAAATAGCTATGTAGCCATCAAAACTGGTCTAATGGATGCAAGTAAATAGCTGTTATGCAGAAAATTCCCTCATATTTAGGCTTGAATTGCAAGTAGTATAAATTCACAAGAAGCAATGCCAATGACCAGAGATTTTGCAGCATAATTGCCTTTGTCAATTTTCAGTATATGTAAGATAAATTATATCAGTGTCTCAAAATGTTTGTTCCATATTGTAAGTTGTAGGATGAAAAAGAAATGCAGAGTTCAGATGTGTTCCCTTTATGCATGCCAAACCTGTATGTTTAATAAATGTGCGTTGTAGCAAGACACACAAGAATAACTATGTAGCCATCAAAACTGGTTTAAAGGATGTATGTAAATAGCCGTCATGCAAAAAATTCCCCATATCTAGGCTTGAATTGCAATTGTATTAATCCACAAAAAGCAAGGCCTTTGTAAATTTTCATTATCTGTAAAATAAATTATATCAGTCTCTCAAAACTTTTTCTCTACAGTGTAAGTTGTAGGATGAAAAAAATTATAGAACCATGATAATATTTGTTAAAGGTGGAAGATAAATTATTTCAGTCTCTCTAAAATTTTGCTCTACAATGTAAGTTGTAGGATAAAGAAGAAATATAGAACTACTATAAATTCTTTTTAAATATGGAAATTCATTGGAAACATGTGCATATAGAAATTTTAAAAGAATGTCAATTTTCAAGCTCAGGCTTTGTGCACGTAATGTCTGTTTAGTTTTTCCTTTTCCTGATGTGATTACTTACGGTTTTATTTGTTACGTACCGATTCTAGCCTCAGTAGGGCAAAGCTTACTCTCTCAGAGATGCATAAAAATTCCAGGAAAACTGAAGCAAATGCATTAAATCCAAGGGCATTTTTAAAAGACAAGAATATTTCAATCTAACGAGTGATTGCATTTCAAAAGTGTGGAAATATCATTTCTTGCTGCAGTTGTGACTTTCATCATGTTATAGTATTTGATGTGGGTTCAGTATATTAGAGCCTGTGGAAATATCATTTCTTGCTCCAGTTGCATTTCTTGCAATATGACTTTTATCATGTTGATGGGGTGAGTACACTAGATCTGTGGAAATATTATTTCTTGCTCCAGTTGCTTGCAATCATGGGTATTTGATGTGAGCCCGTGTAAATATCATGTTGTAGTATTTGATGGGGGTTCAGTACATTAGAGCTTGTGGAAATATCATTTATTGCTCCAGTTGCATTTCTTTGATCCAGTTGCCTGCAATCATGGGTAACAATGATCAAAGAAAACATCATTGTTCAATATGAATCTTTTTAGGGAAGTATGGTGTTTTTGATTATTCTGGATTTTTATTTTTATTGTTAATCATAGCAATGTTATAAGATTACAAATCCCCTCCCCACATAGGTAAAATATAGCATAAATTATGCAGCGGCATTCTTAGCTATGGACTGTTGAGGATAATGAAGCCCATCATCCCAACCTTTAAATCAATTAGTGGTTTCTATCATATCATATGATATGACATCTTCCTCGTGAAAAGGTAATATAAGAAATAAGAAAGTTTTGCCTAATCTGTATATTTTATATTGACCAGGGAATTCTAGGCTGAGTACTAATATTCAGATAGTTTTGAAATGAGAATATGAATGAACTTTTGGTGTTTGAGAATGGGGAAGACCTTTTGGTCCTAATAAAAGAAATATTGAAGAAGAGAAAACTTGCTATTTTCTGCTATATGGTTTATAAGACTAAAAGATGCTACTCAAATGTGGAAAGGCTATTTGTCACACCAATCAACACTTGAAAATTCTTTTGCAAATTAAATATTTTTCTCATAATAATGTGATTCTGCAACCTTGTTTACAATGTATATATAAAGCGGTTTTTTTCTTGACAATGTTGTTAAATATTCAATGGACAGAGCTGATGGTTCCGAGGTGGTTGTAGATAACAAGTTCTTGAGGTCCAATTATCCTTCATTGGTAAGCGACCTTGCATTAGTACTTTAATAGCTGTTTTGATTATAAATTAACCTCTTTAGTTATCCATTCCTTGCAATGGCTTGTGCATTGTTGCATGCTCATCCACTCCTTTTTAACAATTTGAATTTATTAATTAGTTCACTTTGTAACAAGGAACTTTCCTATTTTGGTATTTTTATACCCTCTAATTGATCTTAGTACTAATGTGCAGTTGATAGACTTTTATGAGCAGCATCTTCGATACAACAACACTGGGTAGAGGTGTATCATTCCTGTTTGCAGAGTGAAAGACTATTAGTTTCATGAGCAATTTCTCTGTGTTCTAGATTGCTGCCCACTCATCGTGATAATTGGGCTGTAGGAAGTAAGGTTCTCAGATATTCTGTTATAGCTCATGCTGTAGAGAAGCTTTAAGGAAGTCAAATCTCATGTAGTATTCTGGAAAAATGGTGTTCAGATTTTAACCATAGGATGGCACCAAATTATTTATTTTCAATGATCAGTGGGTTTGTTCAGCTCTCATGGCCAGAGTTATGTATGCATACGATGAACCTCTCACCATTCAGGTTGGGATGGTTTAACAGACATTTTGTTTTATTGTACTCTTACAAATGTTACACAGTAAATTGTAACTAATGTGGATTTTTACATTCGCATGTGTTTTTATGTTAACGTATATTTTTTGGTAGTCAAGAGTCAAGACCATGGTTATAGACATTTATGCTTATTATAAAAACAAAAATTGTTTGATCAAGACAAGTTAAACAGATTTGCATGCATTCCCATTCTTCCAGGCATTTTCACTATATTGGATATCGAATCTTTTGACCTATCTGAGATTTTTCTTTGTGCAGGAAGTTTTGATTGATAAATATGTGTTTTTTCTACCGATTCTTCCCAATTTCTATTCTCCGTCAGGATTTCGTTAGTTGTACCTTCATTTTTGTTGGTTGGAAGTGGAACTGTTGAGATGCATGTTTGAACTTTGATCCATTTCCTTTACTGCAGATGTTTTGGTTTGAGATTTGTTTGTCGATAATCCCTTTCCAG
Organism: Taxus wallichiana var. yunnanensis; assembly: GCA_018340775.1. Classification (NCBI taxonomy): domain Eukaryota; kingdom Viridiplantae; phylum Streptophyta; class Pinopsida; order Cupressales; family Taxaceae; genus Taxus; species Taxus wallichiana. Next base: position 9,665,286 of record CM031235.1, on the reverse strand, counting down.
TATTCCCCTAGGTGTCCTTTCTGGTATAATAATTGTCAGCATTATTGAGGTAGGTGAATATTTGTTTGTGTTCCTTCTTAAAGATACTTTTAAACATTTAGTTTATAAAATATCCCTTTCCCTTCATGAAGGCGAGACAGCGGAATTATGCTTCTGTCGATGAAACAGTTAGTTATTAATTTCTTGAGTAGTTATTTTATTCTCAAATCAGTTAGTTGTTTTATTCCTGACCCACCAACCACTTCTTTGATTAGAAATATGCAGGGCAGGTTGCAGTCACAGCGAAAATTGATGGGGATTTTTAGTTATTTTATTCTCGAATCACCAACCTTGTCTTTGATTAGAAATATGCAGGGCAGCTTTCCTCGACTGTGAAAATTGACGGGAACTTTTTTCTGTTCCTTGAGAAATTAAGTTTCGAACATGAAGTCCAAAGAGTGGCAAGATAACCTCGTGCAAAGAAATGTAATACAACACCGATGTTATGTAGCAATAAAAGAGCAATTATAAGGATTGCAAGGATGGAAAATTAGTGTTTGCTTTTGAGATTTAGTTAGGAATTATATGTTTATTAAGCTGAAGATAGGGATTACCATTCTTTTTTTTGACGAGTTAAGTGCGGGATTTGGATGGCCCCACAGCCATACCGGCCAACAGCTACAACCAGCCATTATTTTGGCCAGTCAAATGACTTTCACCATTGCTGGCGGCCAATTTGAAAAATCTGCAAGCAGCATTATAGCCCAGTCGAACAGAGGTAATCAGCAAGTGCCTTGTGAAAATTCGAACCTGGGTGGGTTGGTAAGTACTCAGCCCTCTTAATGAAGCCACCCACATCTCATTGACTAAATGGGGATTACTATTAATTGTAGAATAAATTTGTGTTGAATGAAATTTGAGACGTGTACTTTTATTTTAGATGACATATTTTAACGAAGAAAAATTATCTTTTGCTTTGATATTTTAATTTTTTTGGGTCATGACCAGGGACATTGTTTTTACATTGGTTTAAAGCAAATGCAGCTAAGAAATGTATTGTACAGTATTTGTTCAAAGGAATTTTTGTTTTTTGGTGTGGTAATGATATTTGACCCAGTTTGATTTCCGGCTTGATGATAAAAGAGAATGTCTACCAGCAATTGGCTGCATGGAACATGGTAAACAATGGATAAGATGAAGGCAAAATTCTTTCACAATCCCCAGGAAAATAAAGACAATGGGAGAAGAATGTTGTGATATACAGCGACGTCCCTAGCTCCAAACAATGGTGAAAGAAGTGACCATTCTATCTCTCACTTTTGTCTAGTGAATCAAACATAAAGCTCTTATGAGGTTTGAATTTCTAATCCCCAAGGCCAACCTGGTTGTTGCTATGCAAGCATTGTGAACTGAGGCCAACTGAACCAAAATGACACGTTAAAAAATTTACTCCTAGATTGATCGAGTTAAAAACATTTTGAAACATCCATCTAACGAATAAATGCTGTCACATTGTCAACATGTGTTTAATATGAATTTTTGTTTCAGGCATGTAATTGAAGGGAAAGTCATATTTTGAAATGATTTAAAATAGCAATTTTGAAATCTATTACAAAAAGAAATTAGATCCAAACATGTACATTAGGTATCTCAAAGTTGTAAAATTGTAAATATGATGTGTCACTATGTGAATGGATAGTTTACACAATTGTTGAGTACAAGTTATATGATAATATGTAAATTGTACAATTACTTTTCATTTGAATTTGTTAGAGTTGCGGGTGTTTCCTCCCTCATGTACTATCACAAATATATGACACTCCCTCAACTATTGGGTCATCTTTTCTATAGTTTCTTTGATTTTGCATTGTTATTTAAGTTGGTATTTTCTTGAGACACTGAGGTGGGGGTTTAGAGATTATAAAAGCACTCGTGGTGACATTGTGAAAGTTTGTAGACTTGCATGAAATCCCAATCAAACGTTGTATTATTGTTGTTTGTAATATGATTCTAATTATGCTTCATTAAACTTGACAATGCGAGGTATACTTTTTTGTTAAAAAATGTCAATTATTTTTAAATGGATGTCTTAGGTTGGACACTTTGGTTCAAGGAAATGACAATGTTGACATCATCCAAAAGCTCATTTTGAACATAACCGGCAAACATTTTGTCAAACAATTTGTTTCCTATTGCATATTGTCGCATTTCACATACATTTCTACTTTGACAGGAAAAATCTCTTTAGATCAAAGTTTTTGTTAATTTTTATGGGACTTCAAACTCTGTTACAATGCTTCTAGATTGTGATTATGGGCCTTCAAACTCTATTCCAATGCTTCTAGATTGTGATTATGGGACTTAAAACTATCTCAAAACTCCAAGATGTTCATAGCCCGTTGATGATGCTTTAAAAGTTGTGAAGTCTAGATATACGCATACATTTGCTTAAGACTCTCCAGAGCCCATTTTAAAGCTCTGAGACTGGTACACTATGGAAAGATGCATATAAATGTTGGAGAGTTCGCGACATACCAACTTATTGCAGATGCTTAAAAAGCTCCCCACTTTAATCAAAATCTCATTATGTGCTTAACCAATGATATTTGTTGGCGAATAAACCACATTTCAATGAATAAATTTTCAAATCAAATTGTCTTCTATATATTGCCGTGTTCTACGTAAGTGATTCTCATGATAGATAACTATCGGATGAAGGTTTGCTCTCAATCGAGTTGGATTAAAGGTTAGGAGCGCTCTAGGTAATAATTGGATGCCCTTTTTATAGTTTTAGCTAACTTTTTCCATCAAACAAATAAATAAAAGCTATGTACATTATTGTATTTTAAAATTTGCATAAGGATCATAATAATTCACTAATTTAGAGAAATTGGTATACAAAAAGAACAAAAATATCTAATAAAATTATCAAATACGGACAAGTAATAATCCATGGATATAGTGAATTAATCACAGGAGGTGCTTTGAATGCAACAAATACAATTTTTAATATAAGGTTGGTTACTAGTCCATTTTACCAATATCAAATAGGTGGTGGGACTCAAACTGAACAAAGCACTACTTTTTGTAAAACAATAATAAGTCTCAGGTAGCTCCCATCGTTTTGTGAAGAGTGGTATCTAGACCAAGCCTACTAATTCCTCCATAAAAAAAAGACATTTCCCCAAAACATTCGAAATAGAGAATTAAATAATTATTTCCTTCAATTATTCTTATTGTAAGCGAAGTCGGGGAGATGCACCGTAATAAGGGATGAGGTCGGAATTGTGCCCGGGTGAATTTGACGGAATGGATACCCCTCAGTCCTTGGCCGCTTAGCCTAAGAAATCTACCCACTTCACCGTGGGGAAGGTGGTCCAGCGGAACTACCAGATTTTAATAAAAAAATAAAAATAAAATTATTCTTACCTCTACTTGTTACACTAATGACATTATAAAAAATATATGATTTTTTGAGAAAAAATACACACTTGAATTATTTAGAGCTACATTAGAGAATGAGTAACAATACCAACAAAATTGTATGAGCTTAAAAATATGCATATTTATTTTTTAATTACAAAAATATTATAATACTTTTTATGTGTATGCGTGAAATTTATGTTACTTTATAATAATATCAATAAAAGATTCATTAATATTAACTTCAGGGAAAAATAATAATATTAAGTTTTAATAATAGCCAAAAATAATGAAAATATTTAGATTTAGGTGCCCCTCTTTGATGCCCTAGGCAATTGCCTACTCTACTTGGAGCTTAACCCCTCCTTGCTTTGATTGCTTTGGATGAATCTCACAACCTTATTCGAAAGCCCAAAGATTGAGAATTGTAAAGATATATTGGTATTTGCTTCACAATCTTCGGTATTCATCAACCGGTCCAACCTTTTTTTTTTGGCACAAATAAAAAAATGTTATGGAGATGAATCTAGCTTTATACCTAGGCAATTCACTTAAAAACCTCCAAGCCTCCATAAACAAGCCGTCTAATATCCAACAATGTTTGCAAGCCAATTAAATATAAATGGTTGATTGGAGTTCTTTAAAACAAACCAATATCCCTTACATTTTGCATATATGTTGGCCAAAACAGCCTTAACATTTGCTTTCGATTATTATTGGTGGATCTCCATGCCCAATTCTAAGTGCCTAATTTGGTACACACTAGGAGGATAATGGAAAAGGTCCCGAGTTTGACATTACACTTGACATTTGAACATATTTAAATAATTGATCGATTAAATAATTAAATTAATTAATTAATTGGGCTTACCTAATTTGTGCTTCCTTGAAATAATTCATAAATTATTTCTTGGGCCATGTTTAATTTTTATAAATCCCTCTTTTTAACTATTTATGGATCTAAGTTTTATTCTCCTTCTCCATCCCTTGAAGATGCTTTATTCTTCTTTCCCATCACCTAAAGATGAATTTATTATATATGAATGCGGGCTTTATTCTTCTTTGTCAATCTTGTTGTCATTCTTTCCCTTTAAGATGGATCCAATAGTGTGAATAGAAATATCGAACAAAATATCATTTTTAGGCAAATGAATTCAAATGAATATTATTCATTATTACACATCAAAGAATTCAAAGCTTAAAACAAAATTCTCCAAGGCTTTTAAAAATGTGTTGTGCATGGAGTTCATGGGAGCTGTAATGTGCATGTCCTATAACCATCACAATCCATGAGACCACGTCCTCACTTGCCAAGAGCTTGGCAAGAAGAGGCAGTACCCATTTCATTAAATTGAAAAATTCCCTATTTGCATATTTAGTTGCATCCATTGTCTAAGATATATGCCTTTGTCTTCCTCTTCAACCTTGATGGATGTGGTGTTGGATTGTTGTTCTTTGGGACGAGACATTGTTGATTGCACTAAACCAAGTAATCCTTGAGTTCTGACCAATCTTCCCACATGTGAGACATCTTGTAGGAATGAGGGTTGTTCTCATGCTTTGGTTGTTGATTTGTCTACTTAGGAGATTGTTTTGAGGGCCTTATGGGCCTCTTCACCTTTGATACACTACTAATGCATGATATTCTTCCGTGACATCTTCGTTGTGCATGGACTCTTCTTGTTGTAGCATGTTGACCAACTTCTTAAAAGTTGGTGTTTGATTGGAACCATTCAATGATTTCAAGAATTTTAAGTAGGAAGAGTGTTCTTAAGACAATGGGTTTTGGTGAGTTGTTCGACATGTCATCCAATACTTGTAGCAAGGCCAGTCTTTGTAATGCAACTGTGAGAAACATTTCAACTTTTTCATATCATTAGTTTGAGAAAATGAAGCTAACTTTGAAGACGTAGAATTGTGTTACGGTTCTTGGCCTCATAGACAATGTTGAGTTTGTCTCATGCATTTTTGGTTGATGTTACATCCGGGATATGAGGTTAAACCTCATCCGATACTCCAAACATGATGATCAACTTTGCCTCATGTTTCACTTTGTCAAACTTTCGTTGTTGGTCGTGTAGAGGCATGTTGGGTATATGTGCCCTCAACAATTGGCCAAATGTCTTCAAACTCCACGCAAGTTTTTACCTTTGTTTTCTGTCTACCATAGTTTTAGTTGCAAAGAAGCTATGAGTTAGGCGAAAAAAACTTTGGGCCATCTGCGAGATATCATGAATTCAAAAAAACAAAAAAACAATTATGTCCCTCAAATTAACACTGTTCAAGAAGATATGACTTCACACTTATGTTTAAATCTATATTTCAAACATCCAGGCAAATTTCTAACTTATGGGTATGCATGGTTCATGTGTTACAAAAGTAATTTAGTTTTTAAAGGTTTATAGAGACCTAAATCACCTAGTTTTGAAAAACAACAAATTTGGGAGTTATATATGAACTATACAAACATATTTTAAAGTTGTTTTCACATTGATTTTTATGCATACTTATTAAAAAAATCGGCTAAAAACTAGCAGAAGCTCTAAATATTAAATTAATTTGATTTTAGGCACATGCACGAGAAAACAAGTGAATTTAAAAAATTGTTAAGGACTATAAACAAATTCTTCTAAGGTGACTTATAATGGTATCACAAATCTTCAAGCAAAGTTTCAGCCTATGGGTTGATGCCATTTGGAAATTACACATTTAATGGACTTTATGCTCACTATAATGAAATAAATCAAAAATTTATAAAGTTTTAAATGTTAATAAAATTTTAAACAACTTTACAAAAATCTAATTTAAAACAAAATTTTCCAAGAAGAATTTTATGAAAACTTTAGAATAAACAAAAATGTTTGATTTTCCGTGTTTTTGGATTTTATAGTAGTTCTCTTATAGAGTTTGTTGGTTACATTACAACGAACACTTTTGTTGTTTGTCGCCTCCAATACCTAGATTTGCTTCTCCTTAACATAACGCCTTTCGTGTTATATTTTTTTCCTATGGCTCCTCTTCTTCATGGAATGACTATTCTTCAATCGGTGCTCGATTCACCGCACTTTGCTCATGCTTATAGACCGCCTCCTCTTACTTTTGTTATGCCTCTCTCTCAAAGCAACAAGAGTTTTCTATAGAAGAATGCTATTTTTATGAGATAATAAAGCAAGATGGACAAATATAATTGTACATATTACTTCTCTCATACATATTCGAGAATTTGCATAGGGAAGGAAAGAAAAAATACGTGCCGCTTGAAGTTTTCACGAGGAAGGAGAATTTGAGTGCCCAAGGCTCATCTTTCTTCTTCCTTTCCTCCTTGAGTTTCTTTGATGACCAACCTTTTTGATGAATAGGATCTTATATTATATTAACAAGTAAAATGATACAAGATAATTCACAAAAAAATAGGTGGTATGGAAGCACGTCCCAAAGCCACAAGATCACACTAGGTAGAGTCTAGGAGAGTCAACTATGACAAAACAACAAAAAACACATAAGCAAGGAAATTAAGTTGCCACTGTGAATTGTTGACTGCATTGGGCGGATCATGACCGAGGCCAACTAGAACCGAGCAGGTCCTTGCATTTTGTCAATATGTCCCAACTAGAGCCGGATCGACTTCCTTCTTGGTATCATCAACGGTGCCCCTAGTGGACGAGATGACAAGAGACATGCTTTGATACCAAACGGATTCAACAATGTGAATACACTCATTTCAAAATGTGTTTCATATTTCTATTGTTATAACAAGATTTGTTACGTAGAACAACTAATTGTTAATAACAAAGTATTATAGTATGCATATTAACAAAGCTTGTTCTATAGGTGATATCAACCCACCAAATAAACAAACTAATATATTTACCTACCTTATTATCACTATGATGTAGTAATAGTAACTAGTAAGTAGTGAAACCTAAATATCTAACAATTACACCAAACATTGGATTTTGTCATAGGAATCCGAATCATGTAAATCAATGTTGATGGATTCCCATGGTGGATGAAACTAGTAGATGTGTGTAAAGTCTCAGCCTCCTCTTTGTGGGCTTAGCAATACAACAAAGAATGGAAGATGATGTGGCACTCCACGTTTGTGTTCATATGCGGTCAATAGAAACATGAGTACAATGTGGCTAGATTCTTTTTAATGCTGAAGTGGCATGATGTCTGGCATAGTATGTCTCCTAGACAAGTCTTTGGTGTTGTGCACCATTAGGAACACAAAGATACTGAGCTTATGAAGAAGCTAACAAGAAAGGTTGAACTCCCAAATTGTTTACCTTGCACAAGGTTGGTGTAGGCATATGTGAAGGCCTTATCGGATGAATAGACACATACAACAATACAACAAAGAGTGGAAGACTTGATGTGACATTTCACGTTTGTTCTCATGTGTTGTTAATATAAATGTGACTACAATGTGACGAGATTCTTTGTAATGCTGAAGTGGCATGATGTTTTGGCATAATATGTCTCTCACTGTTCACATGAGTCTTTGGTTTGGTACGCCATTAGGAACACAAAGATTCCTAAGCTTGTGAAGAAGTTGGCTAGAATGTAGAACTATCAAATTTGTTTACCTTGCACAAGGTTGGTGTAGGTATCTACAAAGGCCTTATCCAATGAATAGATGGATACACATTTTTGCGAAGTTCTGTTTGTGCATGTCATATATTGTGATGATCACGTGAACTGACAGTCTACTAAGGTAATCTATTGCCTTTTTATCCTTTCCATTCTTGTGCTTGATCGTGAGATGGAACCGCTGTAGGTAAGTCATCCATTTCGGGTGGCGTGCATTCTATACCTTGTAATGCATCTTTAAGAACTAAAGTGGCTTATGATTAGACTACATGGCTGTCTCCTTTCCGAAGATGTAAGGGTGCCATTTTCTAACTGCTTGGATAATAGTATACAAATCTTTTTCATAGGTGTTCACGTTTTGTACCGTCACTGAATGTCTCTGAGTGGTAGGTGATCAGATGTCCATTTCGTATGAGTGCTAAGTTGAGTCTTTAGTCATACTAATTTGTGTGAAGTTCGAAGGAGTGTGCAATGTCAAGCATTACAAGAAAAAAGTTGTGGAGGCATTGTTTAAGAATTTTTAAAGCACATTATTGCACATGAGTCCCATCGAACCTGTCTTTAGGACATGCTATTTGGCTAAGGCCATCACATGCGTGAAAAACCAAGGATGAACATGTAGTAGAAGTTTATGATTCAAATAAAATTACTCAAATACGTGAAATTACATGTAGTTGGCCACTCTTAGATCACTTTGATCTTCTTTGGATCTACACGAATTCTTGCATGATGAATGATGTAACTCATGTACTTGAGTTTATAGTCCTAAATGAACAATTTTCCAAGTTAGATTGCTATGTGGGAAAGGTGTCTAAGACTTGCACAATGTGGTCTACATTGTACTTCCAAGTCTTTCCGAATGTTGGCGGGTTCTTCATCAGTTCAATAGGAATATGTTGTCTGCGCGCAAGCTTTGGAATACACCATAGTTTGGGTTATGTTGCAAGCTACTAGGTGGTCTTGTACCATGTTGGATGGTGTTTTACTGAATTGGTGAAGACTCTACGCGTACAATAAAGAAGCATTTTAGTATACCCCATAAGCTAAGAAAATATAACACAATGATAATATTGAAGATATAAATATAGAAGAGAATTGACACAAGAAGAGATGTGTGACAACATATAAAACTTTTGGTATGTACATGGATGTAAAAGAGATGACTATAAAGGCTACAATTTTTTTTTTTGTGGACACAAGATTTAGAAACATACCATGGTGATGATGACAACATATAGAGAAAACATTTTGAGACTTGTGCGGAACCAAATGGACCTTGGTGGCATATTCTAAAGAATTGGTTGATGAATAGACACATCCAAGGCCCATATCCCTTCATATTTTGGCATATTGAGATGCCCATATAACATATAGGGTGGTATTTTAGCTATATACTATAATTTAATACAAGGAAAATGCATATATACTATGGTATATGGGTAAATATCCACTAATTGGTACTTAAGAATGTAAACAAATGTAAACTAATAGTTATGAAAGGTAATAAGGTGTAAAATGTGTAATCTTAGCCTTCAAAGGTTATTTAAGAATGTAAATTGAAGGTGAGATGATGTATTCCATCAAAGAAGATTTATATCCATAATAGAGAAGCTATATTTATGGGAAAAAAAGATTAATGAATGTGTGCTCAATTTGGGAGCGTTCAACACCATACGAGATCTATGCATCCTTCCCTTATGTTCCTATGAGGCTATTTTAGGGATGGTCTGGCTTGCGGCTCACCAAGCTAGAGTGGATTGCTACACTAAGGTCATTGAGTGTTGTGATGACCTTGGTTTCAAAATCCTCTTTCCCTTTTTACTATCTTTGCCATGTAGGTTAAACAAAGTATGCTAAGAGAATGTCAACTGTTATTCATAATAGTTAATGAAAGATTGTGATGAGCCCAAATAAATAACCCATTTCATATAATATTTGACATTCGTTTTCCTTGCATAAAGTGGATCTAAATGTAACTTATGAACTTATGGTTTAATTAGGCATAATAGAGAGTATATATCATGTTTATTTATTTAGAATTCATTTTTATATTTATGTTAGCTATTTCTAATGATTATTGGGAAAAGATGTCAATTTGTGCATATGCGAGTCCATACTTTGCTATCATTGTTGAGTAAATGATTTTAAGCACTAAGCACTAGCTACAACCAGCCTTGGAGGATCTTCAAATTCTCTTATATCATCTCCAGAGATTGCTATTTCATCACTTTGCATTATCTCTAGAGGTTCCTTCACTAGCTCCGAAAATGTTCAATAGTTCTATGAGCGGATCCTTAAGCATATGTTTGTGAAAAGGTGAAAAATAGTTATAAATAATATATCAAAACCAAAATATGATCACATATTGATTCCTATAAAAAAATATGTAATTTAAAAAAAATCCATCTTGATTCAAGTTCATATGCAAAAGTTATATCCGTTCTAGTATTGCTTGAGTCTTCCCTGGACTACTTGAGTCATCCCACAATGCTTGAGAATCTTCCGGAGAACACTTGAGTCTATATAACTAAAGCACGAGAGAGGTTTTTGTTCATAATAATGAATTTAACAAAAACCTCATTCTATTTTTCTACAACTTTTAACATTTGAAAGAAATATGACTTTTACTTCGAAGTTTGTAGGCCTAACTTGAGTCAGAAGAGGTCTAGCTATTGAGTCTTTCATAACTTAAAACAAAAAATTCAATAGATATTATGAGAGGGTTTTACTCATAATATTGAGTTGAACAAAAACCTCCTTCCATTTTTCTACATCTTTCACCATTTGGAATAAATTTGACTTTTACTATGTGGCAGTCCGAGAAAAAGTGTATCAAGTCAGCACCAAAAGTTGCATAATCAGATAACAAAAGGTCAAAGGGAAAATATGAGAGAGGTTTTTAGTCATAACAATGTGTTGAACAAAACCCTCCTCCCAATTTTCTTCATCCATCATCATTTGTGAAAAATTTGGTTTGAGTATCGCTTTGGAGTCTTCCCGAGATCATTTCGAGTCTCCTCAATTTACTTTAGAGTCTAATATTTTTGCTTCAGAGTTGGACATTAGAGCTCTAGGGATGAATACTAGAGTTACAAAAGTGAGCATAACTCTAAGGGTGACATTGCTATCTATTTTTGGAAGTCATTCTAAAAATAGATAATTCTATAAGTGTTTTATTATTTGTAAAATAAAGAATCAATATTGATTTTGATTCCCAATAAGAAAATAATAGAATGAGATTGTTAGAATTAGATAAGCTCTCTCCATGTTTTGAGGAGATCGATGCTTTTTGGATAGATTGAAATCTTACTTGATAAATGTGTATGCCTTAAAATAAGGAGTGGGTTGGAAGCATGCAATTATAAATGCAACCTCCCACACCATTGAATGTAATCTCCAAATTTCTAATTAATTCAATATGAGATTTCATTCCATCCATCTGTAAATAGTGTAGATTAAAATCCTCTAATGAGGAATGAGTTGACCACTCATTCCAAGGAAGACGGATTTGTATATTTATATATATATTTTTTCATTCTCTAATTATTTTTGCTGTCTTTTTATTTCTATAATGTAATTATTCCTTCGTTGTACAATGTGTTGTAAACCTGTTGGTATTTTATGTGTTTCTTTTCAATTCAACAATTTCATTTCTTGCAATGTGTGATTTAAATTTCTTACAATGTGTGTTTCATTTCTGCAATGTGTGATTTAAATTCATGTAATGTGTGTTTAAGTTCCTGCAAAGTGTGTTTTCCTTTCATGCAAAGTGTGTGTTTTAACTTCATATTAGTGTGAATTTATTTTCCTGCAAAGTGTGTTTCTAATTCCAACAAGAGTGATTTGTAATTCATGCAAGTGTGAATTTGGTAGAAGGGACCATTTACCGAGATCTCTCTCTCCTTTTGCATATAGCCTTTAGACACCAACCTTAAATTAGTATTATTAATGTCGAGGATTGGCGACTCTCATCATTTTGGCACTATTTCCGGGAATACGATGTTATTAGGAGATTCAATTTTTTTAAGAGAATTGTCTAGTGGCAGTAGATAAACAAGTTCCTAGTGAGAGGGAATGTCTCTTAGAAAATTTTGTGACAAGAGATACTTAGTTGATGGTTTCTTTAGATTTAATTTCCTACAAATAAATTAGAATTTATTTTCATGCAAATAGATTATATTTATTTTCCTACAAATTAGATTAGATTTATTTTTCCACAAGTAGCTTAGAATTTACTTTTCTGCAATTAGGATCTAGACTCCCCCATCTAATACTAACACAATCATGTAGAAAATGTAACTACTAACATCATTATGAAGGAATAATTGATTGTGGATGCAAGTTGGATAAAGAATTTGATGGATGATATTTACAAGGAGATGGCATTCAAATGATCAGAAAGATACAAATGCTCATTTTTCAAAATAAAAGAAGAAGAAAATCACACTACACTAACTAATGATTTCTGCTAAGATGGATATGCAACAAAGTTCCATGAATCGATTCAAAGTCCAAAGCAATGTTGGGTATTGAATCCTTTAGGTAAGAGAATTGAATTTTTAGAAATCACTAGCATAGATCTATTGGACAAAGTAATGATTTTAGATTTGGAGATAACATCGTTGAGATAAAAAGAATTCGAACTATATCGAAAGAAGACAATCTGCATTAAGACATTGTAACAACAAATTCTTTAAAACCATCAATCAAAAGAGGTATGTTTCACGCCTATGTAAGGTTTAATGATGTCTGCATTTTTTCCGAGAGTTGAAACTGGTATTTTTAATGTTCAAACCATTATAAAGAAAAACACAACCAATCATATAGTTAGATTTTCAAATTGCATGATAACAACAATCATGGGAATATTTGCATGTAACTTGGTTAAAAACTAATTTGTAGCAAATAAACACTTCATACAGATCAAACATTATTTGCACCCTAATTTGAAATGATCAAACAAAATCATACGCCCTAGGAAAACATGGAGACATTGCATGCACCACATGCTAAAAAAATCATTTAGAATCTGGAAACAATGCACAAATCATGGAACAAATAGATTAGAAATATTACATGCAAAATGGTAGCAAACATAATGCTTAAAATAATGTGTAATTAAATTACGTAAATCATAAGAAAGCATGCTCTAAATTGGTCAAGATATTGAATGGTCAATAAACAACTTCCAGATTTTGCATGGATGAACAAAATCTCATTGATGGTAAGTCGACATTTTATTGCATCTATCACTACTTTTTAGCACCCAAGATTGTTGGGATTGTTTTCCTCCATTGGTGGATCCAAATTTATGACATTCAATTTTTCTAGTTAGTTGCTAAGTTTATGCAACAATGTTTGAGATTATTTCTAAACTTAAGCAATAATACTAGATAGAAATAGAATTATGTCATGTTTACATACAAACATCAATATTTTCTAGAAACAATTTACAATTGACTTAGGAATTCTAACAATATGGTCTCTAGTATAGTTACTCATTTTGTTTTCTGTGTTTTTGTTAATCTGCATGGGATGTTAAAGTTTCTTTAAAAAAATGACAATAGTCCCAACTAGTCAGACTTACATCCTGGGAAAGACTTACATGCAAACTAGAACACAAAAGCTCACATACATAATATGAGACTATGTAATGAATCATTTTTGAGTGATGCAGATGTCAGAATTAACAAGAATTTAACATAATCATCAAGCATTTCAAGATAACATGAAATCAAAAAAACATCTTCAATGATAAGCAATGTTGTGGTTACAAAAGCGGTAATTTGGGCTTGGCTTGGCTTCCCTTGACCCCGCTGGAGGTTGCCACCCCCAAACTTCCGCTTTTGATTTCCCAACTAAAGAAGAAGACGAAAAGCTTACGGAAAATAATAGTGTTGTTTTCTAAACTTTCATGTTGAAATCTGCTCAAGTATCATTTTTTATTGGGAAAAAATCTAATATCAATTTTCTTAATAGGAAATGAGGTTTTGCAAGAAGAATGAGTGATCTAATAAGTTGGTCGTTCTTTGTTGTACATAAAAAAACATGAATAAAACATAGAGTTTGGAGTTGCAAGAACCATGCAAATTTTATTTGCAACTCATAAAACATTGGCCTTCAAATTTCAAAATTCAGGTATGTTTTCCTAGCTCTATATTTAATTATGTTATTACATTAGTCATTTCCACCAACCATCTATTCCAAATAATTAAATTTCAAGCCATTATTAGAAACCACCACCCAACATTAACATCCATATTTTCTAGATTTCACCTTCCTTGTACAAATAACAATTAGTTTTTCTACACAATCCATGAATAAAAGAATTGATGACATTTGATTTCATTTCACCCCATCCATATTCAGGAATTAGTTGAAACCATATGCATCATCATAATAAGAGAACTTATCTGAGGGAGTTCTTATTTTTCACAATAATATTCCATTATTAATAATACTAATTCTTGAACCATCAATCATTCTTAAGTAGGTTGAAATAATTTCTTCCATATGTATTTAAACTCTTAATATTTATGTTGATAATTATTTTATATGATTGATGTTATGCTTGTATGGAATTTTTTTTTTGTTTCAAATTTTTGCAGGATAATCTCATGACAAGGAATGTTTTTAGAGATCATAATGGATAGATTTTTGTCCATAACTTCATCAAGCGGAGGGCACCTTATCTTGAGCTATCACAGACAAAAATGAGAAGCAATATCAACATACATCAGACTAAGGACAAAGAAATATCAACAATTGTGCTACATTTGGAAGCAAGTATGAGAATGTATTCAACTTATTGCTAATATTTTCCATGTCATCATTTCTCAAAATCTCAATTTTTTTTTAAAAAACCAACAATGAAAACCCTTAGGTGTTGTTGGTGGTCTTGGTTTGAAAACCAGCTTGTTGACAAACCAAGTACTGAAAAAAAGATCCTTGATTAGAAAACTAGTTTCTTTGGTTGATCAAGGGAAAAAGTAAAAAAAAATAAAAAAATGGAAAAGTTGAAAACCAATAAATGACAACTTTTCCAAATAAGAAATAAAGTACCTAGTTGTTTTTTCGTGCTCTTGTTTCTCAACATAGTAGGACTGCAATTTTATCAACACTTTTCCCAACATTTTTCACTTTTGTTGACATGGAAGAGGTAACGAAGACTAAAGTATACCAAGGTATTTTACTCTTCTATTTTAGTTTTAAATCTACTTGTAAGTTTTGTCATTACATAAGGATCCACTTTTACATCACATGCATGAGATTGAGGATGAAAAGAAGGAAAAATATTGGGCATATTAAAAACATCCTTTGGTATATGAGTTTGATGATGACAATCATTCCTTCAAGCCTATGTTGGAAAAGTTCAAAACAACAAGATTTGTTATGAAGAATATTTCTATATGGATTCATTTTCTATGAAAAATAAAAAAGAAAAGAAATAAAAATAAATGTTGTTTTACAGTAAAAATAAAATTTTTTAGCATAGAAGAAAATTCTCTACTTAAGAACCTACTCTCATAAAAGAAAGAAAGAGCAGCAACAAAGATTGCACACAAGAACCTACTCTTACAAAAAGAAAAAAAAAGTAGCAAGAGAAATTTCCACATAAGAACCTATGCTAAAATCTATCAAGAAGGATAATAGGAAAACCTCCACATAATAAAGTGCTTATGAATCAATGCAAAAAGAAAGAAAAGTAGGGGCTCTACACAAGAACTTATCCTCCAAAAGAAGAAAACATAATTGTAAAGGAGGATAATGGCATGCATGAGGACATGCATGAGATTAGGCATGGGGGAGATGATGAGCCCAAAGAAATAGCCCATTTCATACAATATTTGACATTCATTTTCCTTGCATAAAGTGGATCTAAATGTAATTTTTGAACTTATGGTTTATTTAAGACAAAATAGAGAGTATATATCATGGTTATTTCTTTATAATTTATTGTTATATTTATGTTAGTTATTTCTAATGATTATTGGGAAAAATATGTCAATTTGTGCATATGTAGTCCATACTTTGCTATCATTATTGAATAAGGGATTTTAAACACTAAGCACCATTTGTAGCCTTAGATGATCTTTAAATTATCTCATATCATCTCTAGAGATTGTTATTTAATCACCACATTAGCTCTAGAAATGTTCGGTAGTTCTATGAGCGGATCTTTAAACATATGTTTAGGAAATTGTTAAAAATAGTTATCAAAAATATATCAAAAAAATATGATCGATTATTCAAATTCCTCTTGAAAAATTATGTAAGTTAAAAAAATCATCTTGATTTGAGTTCATATGCAAAAGTTATAGCCGTTTTAGTATTGCTTTGGAGTCTTTCCGAATGCTTTAAAGTCTTTCGATAACGCTTGAGTCTTCCCAAAAGGTTTCAAGTATATATAACTCAAGATATAAAAGTCAAATGGATATTCTAAGAGATGTTTTTGGTCATAATAATGAGTTTAACAACAACTCGCTTTGTGTTTCTACAACTTTTAACATTTGAAAGAAATCGACATTTACTTCGGAGTTTGCGGAGTCTAGCTTGAGTGCGAGGTCGAGCTACAAAGTCTTACTTAACTTAAACCAGAAAAGTCAAGTAGATATTTTGAGGTATATTTTTACTCATAATAATGATTTGAACAAAATGATCATTCTATTTTTCTACAGCTTTCACCATTTGGAATAAATTTGACTTTTACTATATGGCAGTCTGAGAAAAAGTGTACCATGTCAGCACCAAAAGTTCTTAATCGGAGAAAGAAGGCCAAAGGAAAAATTTGAGAGAGATTTTTAGTCATACCATTGTGTTTAACAAAACCCTCATGATTTTCTACAACTATCATCATTTGTGAAAAAAATGGGTTTTAGTATCACTTTAGAGTCTTCCCGAATCACTTCGGAGTCTCCTCCATTTACTTTGAAGTCTAATATTTTGACTTGAGTTGGATATCAGAGCTCTAGGGATGAATACTAGAGTTAAAAAAATGATCATAACTCCAAGGGTGGCATTGTTATCTATTTTTGGAAGTCATTCTAAAAATAGATATTTCTATAAGTGTTTTATTATTTGTAAAATAAAGAAGAATCAATATTCATTTTGATTCTCAACAAGAAAATAATAGAATCAAATTGTTAGTTAGAATTAGATAAGATCTCTCTATATTTTGTGGAGATTGATTCTTTTTGGATAGATTGAAATCTTAGTTGATAAAGATGTATTCCTTAAAATAAGGAGTGGGTTGGAAGCATGCAATTATAAATGCAACTTCCCACACCATTGAATGTAATCTCCATTTTTCTAATTAATTCAATCGAGATTTCATTCCATCCATTTGTAAATAATGTAGATTAAAATCCTCTTCTGAGGAATGAGCTGGCCACTCATTCCAAGGAAGATGGATTTGTATGTTTATATATATTTTTTCATTTTGTAATTATTTTTTGTATTTTTCTTCGTACAATGTAATTATTCCTTCGTTGTAAACTTGTAGGTGTTTTATGTGTTTCTTTTCTTGTAATGTGTGATTTAAATTCCTACAATGTGTGTGTTTTAATTTTATACAAGTGTGAATTTATTTTCCTGCAAAGTGTGTTTCTAATTCTTGTGATAGTGATTTGTAATTCATGCAAGTGTAGATTTGGTAGAAGGGACCATTTGCGAGATCTGTCTCTCCCTTTGCATATAGCCTTCGAATACCAACCTGAATTGACATTATTAATGTTGAGGAATGACGAACCTCATCATATTGAAGGATGAGTTACCAAAAACCTCGTTAGATGATCACCGCATCCTTCGAAGTTTGCAAATGTTTTCCTTAGCAAGTTACCATATATGCCTCCCATATAGAGAGATTCATTTTTGTGTATAGCTAATACCCAGATCATACCCTATTTCATGAGCACCTTATAATATGACTACTTCAAAGTTTTTTGAGCTCAAGATACAACTAGAATGTCTTATTGAGAAAGGACTTATTCGTATTAGTGTGTCCCCTTGTGGTACACCCACCATATTTGTTAAGAAGAACAAATCTTGAAGGTTGTGTATTGACTATTGAAACTAAATAAGGTGATGGTGAAGAAACATTATCTCCTTCTTAGGATTGATGGCATTTTCCCCCAAAAGCGTGGTGTCATTATATTATCAAAGATTGATATGAAATATGACTATCACTAGTTAAGGATTATTGAGGTGGATATTCATAAGACTAATTTTTGTATGAGAGATATGACCACTACGAGTTCATAGTGGTACCTTTTAGGTTAACCAATTCCCCTGCAATTTTTATGAGCTTAATGAATGGAGTCTTTAGAACCTTATTATTTCTATTTTTACTTTTGTTTCGTGATGACATTTTCATTTTATCATTCACTATAGAGGAACATAAGGGAAACCTTTGGCAAGAACTTTAGTGTTTGAGGGGCACTATCTAAATGAGAGCTTGGCCAAGTGTTAATTATTTCAATGCGAGGTGTAGTATTTGGGTCACATCATCTCGGAGAGGGCATCACTATAGATCCCTTAAAGATTAGGAAGTGATTGATTTTCCTTCATCCACTATTTTCATTGAGGTACACATCATCATGGTTTTGGCAGGTACTACTATAGATTTGTTCAGACTTCTCTTATATTGTTAACCCCATCACTTATCTTCAACACATGGGGAACAATTTGAATGGGAAAAGAAGTGTGAATAGGATTTCGGAATGATCAAGGAATTTCTTACCACCACATCGATCCTGGTAATTCCCGATCCTCACAGGATTTAATCGTCTATACAAATGTTTCATTAGCTAGTTTAGGACCGTACTCATGCAAGAGGGTCATGTGATGGATTTTGAGTCTCAAAAGCTCAAGGAGTACAAACTGAATTATCCCACTCATGATCTTGAGCTTACCATAATTTTCCATGCATTAGTTTTTGGTGTCATTTCCTTCTAGGATGCTGATTTGTTTTAAGAACTAATCATTTAAGTGTATGTCATATCTTTACTCATTAAATTAATCATAATGCTCAAAAAGGACTTTGGATGGAACTCATCTGTGAGTATGATATTTATAGTAATCATGTGAAAGGAAAAGAGAATATAGTAACATAAGACCTAAATAATTTGAGACATCGAGTTATGAATTTGAATCTTTGAACATATTTGAGGAGTCATATCTTGAAACAACTACCTAGGAATATGTTTTATTTGACAATTAGGAGAGATCAAGAAACATCATGTTTTAAAAGGATTTTTTTGGGATACAATTTAGAGGTAGATGGACTTTTGAGACACAGATGGTGGATTTACGTGCTTAGATAAGTCAATCTTAGTTGAATTATTATTTATGAAGTGCCAAATTATGAAAATTATACCATTGGCTTGTTTTACTATGTGATATTGCAAAGTTCATGGCATGTTATTTAGAGTGTCAAATGGTGAAGGCCGAGAATCAAAACCTAGTTGGTCTTATTTACCCACATACCATTCCCGAGTGGAAGCGAGACACTATTTCAATGGATTTCATTGTTGGCCTTCCCACTTCAAAGTATACCATCATGATGCAATAATGGTCATCTCTGAAAATTTTACCAAAGTAGCCCACTTTTCATCTGTTGAGACCACTATATAGATAGAGCATAGCTAGAGTTTACCTATATGAGATAATACGAGTTATACATGATTCCCTGTAAAATTATTTTTGATCTGTGACCCATTAGACATCTAAATTTTGGACCACCCTACGATGAAGCGTTGTGCATCCACCTTAACTCCCGTACCATGTACCACCTACGTTACTACATATAGTGAAAATATCGTCATGAATTATGTCAAATTCACGTTATTTTTGTTTTTCATTCTTGAGTTGTGACACAAAAATGATGCAAATACATGATGCAAAATGTGTGCCACACTTGCGTCGTAGGCATGAAAAAGGTCACTCCTGCTTCTCTTTTGCATTTAATATTAAATTATAACAAATATTTTTTTCATTATTGTAAATTTCCACAATAAAAAATTAGGACATCTTTAAGAACATAATAAGAAATTAGTGTTTGTGGAAAACCAATTTTCTCTTTCTATCACTTGTGCATTTTTTAGAGAAAATATATTGATGGAATTCAAATTGAAAAGTGGTGGGTTAATTTTTGGACAATAAGGCGAGGAACCTATTGTTTTGACATGATTTATTAAAGAATATATTTTTCCAAAGCTTACAAATTTGAATGGAAAAATTGAAATATAAATTTTGTGTAAGACAATATTTTACTTTCACCTTGAAGTTATAATGAGCATAGAAAACAATCTCGACATATATCTTGCATGCAAGTTTAATGGCATAGTTTTGATAAATATCCAACAACATAGCTCAAAAATTGTTAAGGCCTCATGGCTTTGTTACTTTTAAAAAATATGTTCTTTGTTATCTGTAAAATTGACAAGGGTAATTTTGCGGGTAACCATACCAAAATTTCCGTTTTGGTCCCCCGTTGAGGTCTCTTAACATTTGGAATGGCATAAAATCCCTTCTGGAAAATATAGTTTTTAGAACTTGGTCATTTTTTCACCTTTCTTGGGTTGGGCACAGTTTTCTTTCATGTTACATCAGTCAAAACTGCGCCCCCTCTATTCCTTTGGCGTAAATTTGGGAGTGTCAACACTCCAAATGTTGCACCACTCCAAGGTGCGCCAAGGCACATGCCCCAACTTGTAAACATTCAAAATGTTGTACCCTTCAATGGCACACCAAGGCGCTGAAAATGCAGTGTCGACACTTCCAAAGCTGCCCTATGGCGCAAATATTTTTGTGTTGACTTCTCCCTAAGTGCGCCGTAGAAAAAGTTGGTGGTGCATTTATTACACATTTTGCTATATATAGGCACGTCGACCTGTCATTTTCACAATTAAAAAAATGTGAAAAAGTTATTCCTCTGTACTTGTCAGCGTTCCTGTCAGCCCTGCGTGTTGCCATTTGTCGCGTTCGTGGATCCCACATCGTCTCCTTTATCGTTATATATTCCCGGTAAGTGGCCCTTGCTTTTCTTGTGGCTTTGTTATGGTTTTTTCTGTTGGTTTAGGTGATTAGGATTGATAAATAACAATGAACCTAAGAAGATAATGCAATCCCAACCCATTTTGCAAATCCAAAATACTCAACTCCAAAACCATTCTCTGTCCTCCTTCTAGATCTGCAAATTTGGAGGACCTCTGCCATGAAACTACTCAAACTTTTTCCCTGCTTTGCTGGATTTTTCCCCTTGCCATCAAAACTTGCTGAAAGAGTGAAAAATCATATATTTTTGTAAAACAGCCCACTGTTTTTCCTTTGGTGCAGGTATCATTGTTGTTTCATCAAGCACAGTTGTGCCATTGGTGGTGCACTTGTCCCCAAATGCAACATTAGCCTTCTTCGTGCCTTGTAAAAAACTACAAAAATTCCTTAGGCACAGGTGCAAGCGCATATACAGTAACAACGATAATGCATGTTGTGCAATTCCTTCCCATGCCGCGCAAAGCTAAACCCTTGGTGCACCTCACCTTAATGTTGCATCTACCACATATGCGCCAATGGCGCACCCTGAGACCTTGCTACACCAAATAAATCGTGCCCAGTTAAAACCCTTCATATGGCGCAAGTGCACATCCATTGACACCAACATCTGAATGTTATGTGTAGTATTTCCGCGCCTCGTGCCCCTTTTGGCGCTGTTTTCTCCCATGCAACACTTTCCCAAAGTGTGCCTTGATTTTCTGAGACCCCGCAGCCTGCAAAGAGAATTGTGCCTTGCGCCTAGAGGCTTGTAAATTGACAACTTTTCATTCTGTAAGCTTTGATGGATGACTTAATAGCTAACATGGCTCTTCTGTGATGGACTTCCCTAATTGTTCTTGCAGATCAATAGCTGAACTCAGATTCACACATGTCTTTATTGAGTAAGAAGCCAACCAAGTCCAAGGGTAAAGCCAAGCTAACGGAAGAAGAAATGAAATACAAATACCAAGGGGTCAGGATTCCTAAATCCCTTGCAGAGTGTGACCTAGATATCAAAGATTCAGAACTCGGCCACATTGACATGGAGGACTTCTGAGCTAGAACCAAGAAGGTCACATGTAGCCCATGGATGGATAAATTGGTTGGCAGTGGTTTGCACTTTCTTTGTAGGGATTCCGTGAGCGCAATCAATAACTAGTTCATGATGTTAGTGGGTACATTATTACAATAAAGATACAATATGCGTCGAAAATGAGAAGGGCAAGTTAATAATCAACCTCACGGCCTGACATTTTGAGATCATGTTGGGTATCCCTCACCACCGATATATTTTGTAGCAGAAGCCAAGAAGACTACATGAAGACATGGAACGAAAATAAAGACAAATGCATGCAACTGATGAATGAGGTGTACCTCAAAAACAAGAAGGTGGTAAGCAGGTGGCCGTAATTCATTCATTGCAGTGACTTTTCAGAGGAGCTAAGTGACACCATCACCTTCCTGAGTAGGGTGTTTGGGCTTCCTGACGCCCATTACTTTCATAAGTGGATGCTCAGATATTTAGAAACAATGAGCAAAAATGTTCCTGATCAATGTTTTGAGTGGGGGGAGATTATCAGCAGCACAATCTCTCGAGTAGCTTCAACAACTTTCAACAACTGGGAAGTTCTATATGAACTCCTACGTGGTATATGCTACTGCCTCAGAGAGGGACTACCCAACATTGAGTCGGTATGGGGTATGGCCCCAGGTCAGGATATACGAGTACTATCCAGAGTTGAAACTGGAAAACAACATAGCACAATTCAACAAAATCAATGATGCCTTCTTCTACGGCGTCATCTGCCTCTTGAGGCCTAATATGACTCACAATCGGATGACCAAAAGCGTAGTATCCACCACAGAGAAATGGGGAGCATTATTCACGTAATTCCCCACTTTCACCTATCTCAGAGCCACCAACTTCTTGGGAGAGCCCACCAAATTACCGAGGTATGTGGGACCCAAGCTGATCCTATTGGAGCTATCTAGACAACTTATCACATACCATGAGAAGTGTTTGAAAAGAAAGAAGGGTGGAACTCCATTCCCCCTCACAGTGGGTAGGTACACCTGCACTTCATAGAGCAAAGCCCGAGAAATGTTTGCAGAACTTGAATTTCTCAACTTAAAGCATAATTTCCCAGCGAGGCCAACCTTTGATCCTCGTGATTGCCTTCCAAGGGAAAAGCTTGATCCAATTCACGTCCCTCAGATCGAAGATATCTACATCGATCTATATCATGAAGTCGAGCTCAGATGAAAGGATCACTCCCAATTGGCCCTGGCAGAGATCATTTAGTATGGTGTGGCCATTGTCCCAAAAGGCTTCAAGCAACTGATCAAGAAGTTGATCAAGTTTATCTAGACACGAGATGGGGACAATTGGCCGTTTGTTGAGATTGATAGAAACAAGGCACCTCAGACTATCGAGGAAAGGGTCAAAGGCACTCTGCAGTGCACTGAGCATTGGTGCAAGAAAAATGGCCTCATCTACCTTGGAGTAGACTTTACCACGTCTCCCTTGGGTAATGCACCCACCAAGCCAAAGCACTTGCCTAAAGGCAAAGGAAAAGATAAAGAGGGAGAGACAAGCACTGCTCAAGAGGAAATTCTTGAGAGCCCTCCTTCCGCCGCCGAGGAGCAGGTAGTAAGCCTGATATCCCTAGAAGAAGAAGAAGAAGCGGTAAGTGCTCCAACGGGCACATCCACTCAGGATGTTGCCACTACTACAACTGGTGAGGTTCCCACCGTCCCATCTCCCGCTCCTCCTTCCCCTCCTCATGTCACTCAACCAACCACTCCTTTGGTTGTGTCTTCTCCCCTGTCTTCTACCATTCCCCCTCCCTCTTCCTCCATCTTCTCTTCCCTCGCGGATCTATCCCCCAACATTTCTTCCCTCATCTCACAGATCCCTTCCACCCCCACGGTTTCCTCTCCTACAGTGACTCCTACCCCGTGAGCGTTGGAGGGTTGGCTTCTTTCTCAATGCCACCACCCAGCGTCTCGACACATTTCCCCGTGTCCATTATAGTTTCTCCTTCTTCCACCCCCATTTCCTCTTCTTCCTCTGGTCCCACTCCCCTAAGTCCAGAATGGATCTCCGAACACCTAAGCCAACACAAGAGGAAAGTCCCTATTGCACCTATGGACTTCTCCATTATTCCAACTAAAGGGGCTAAGAAGCAAAAGGCTATAACCCGCTTCTCTAAAAGCACTTTAGGTGAAAGAGTTATGGAGATCGCATACCTTGATCCCACAAAGGAGAAAAAGATCTATCTCCTACAGATTTTACAGTGACTCAGTCACAATGGGAACATCATTAGAGAGCCTACAAGGAGAGGCCTTATCCGCAATGGATGCCCTTTGCAAAAAGCTTCAAGAAGCAAAGGAAGAGAAGAGAATATTAAAAGAACAAAACAAGCATCTTCTCCAAGCCCTGTAAAAGATGGGCAATGCACCTCCTATAGTTGCCACCGAAACTCCTGAAACCCTTAGTCAGGAGAAGATAAATGAGTACACCAAGATTGGTGAGCAAGGTGTAGCAGTGTCCACCTAGAGAGAGTAGATCCTCAAAGATAGTGAGGAAGTGATTACAAAGTTCACGAATTGTATCAAAATATAGATCAAGCTAACAAGGAACTCCAGGAAATAGCAGGACCTATCTCTCGAAGAGTTGGACCATGCCAGGTTGCAACACGAGACATTCCAAAAGATGCTCGACTGCCTAGTCGATGACTTAATGAAATTCGGCGTCTTCGATCACCCGAGAGCACCCAACAAAGTCCTTGCTGCTCTAGACTATCGGGTTGACCAAATGGAGTTTGTCTTGGAGAAAATAGACAAAATCAAGGAGGAAGCCCTAGATGCAATGCATCAAATGGAGCAGATCATCTTAAGGATGTCTCTAGGTTTGCTCACCCCATCATATACCTTGAGGAAGGTAGATGATACTATTCAAATTTTCAAGGAGATCGCGTCGCAGGGTTTAGCTTCAGAAGCCACTTTTGATATAGAATCTATCAACAACCTTCTGGCCTGCTGTGACTTTGTTGGATACCTGATGGAGGCAGGTAATGAATACTTCAAACTCTCGGAAAGACTCAAAGATGAATGGGAGACTTGCGAAGTCATCGGGGATCACACCAAGGGTCCGCTCAGGATCAACTTCAAATGATGGTCAGCAAGTTCATGGAGTATCGAGCTCAATTTCACATTTCCTCTCTTGAGCGTAGCGGGACACTCCTTTCCAGAACCAAGGGATGATGACGAATAGGCTCCTTCTTCCTGGGATTTATCCCATTTTTGTAAAATATTTAAAAGAATGTTGGCACAAATGATGACATCATCCATGTTGCATCATGGGATGTTGTTATCCACAAAATTGCCCCAAAGTCAACTTTTGACTTTTAAATATTTTGTAGATATTTTGTAAATAGTTGTTGGCTCCTTTTTGTCTTCTTTCTCCTTCTCCTTCTATAAATACTGGAATGCTTGTTGTATTCCGTGTGAGAAAATTTGTATGAAAAATAGAGTGAGGAGAGAAAGACTTTGAGCTTTCTTGTAACAGAACATTATTAATACAAAATTGAGACTTTGTGCTGAATTTCTGTGTTACGTGTTAGATCTTTCTTAAGTTAGATATGTATGCTTATTCTGTTGGATTCACGTATATTTTGTCATTTGTTTATCAATATTGCTTTGTTTGTTTATGTGATTAAGTTTGGCTCTGTTTTACTACCAACCTAAAACATAAACCCTCTGACCTTTCTACTTTGGAATTCATTTCTTTTCTCCCTTTGGATCTACCTTTCTTCCTTTCCTTCCTTCATTCCTTTCTATTCTTCGTCGGAACTAACTCTACTGGGATGAGATCCTAAAACTCCCTGAAGGGAAAAAATGGTAAGACTTGCACATATTCTGCTTTGGTAGAATAGCAATAAACTAGTTTCGCTTTGATGTCTCAAAGAGGGGCTATGCCCCCGCACACTTTGCTGGCCTGTCTATTCATAGATCTCGCCCACTCGACAAATTTTGGACCAACATCTTCTAAGCTCTTTTTCTAGTGTGCCTAAAATTTTAAGGTTATTGAATTTTGTTTAGAAAAAATGACTCCTTATGGGTTCATTTGTATAAAATTGGTGTTATTTTGGAAAAAGATGTAGATAATAGGAATTTTTTTCACTTATACTTGCATGCATAACCCATTGTAACCAAACAATTCTTGCAAATCATGAAGATACATTTTGGTGCTCTCCCACCATTCTTAGCAACTATCTTTAGAATTTTATCTTATTTTCACATTTGTATTTAATATTAAATTATAGTGCATACCTTTTCTTCATTATTTTTAGCATATTAATTGTAATATTTCGTTAAGCTTATGTTATAGCTTAAGGCATAGTTTCTACGTACCTTGTTATAGTGGTTTTTACCACTTGGGTAAATACTGATAGGTAGTTGTTTTGAGGTTAGCTATTTCACACTACCCATTGCATATGGTTCCAACCACCTCCTATTTTCTAGGATCTCTTTTGAGTCTATATAATAGGATTCTCATGTATTATTTTCTTGGACAAAAATTCAAAATGTGACCATTTTCTCTATTTTTGTTATTGGTCACATCTATGTCCCGAGAGAAGATCACATGAGACAACGGTTTCGATTTGATTTGTTAGTGTAGGTTATTAATTATCCTTTTATTTATTAGGATAATTCTTACACTTGTCTTAGCCCTACACTTGTTGGGTTAACTTGCTTAGGTGTACTAGTTGTGTGGAGTTATCTTACTAGTTGTGTTGAGTTAGATTCTCAGTTATGTGGAGTTAGCTTACTAGTCTTCTGGAGTTAACTTAACTACCAGTATTAGTTAGTGGGAGTTATTCACCACTGATTTAGGTAGTAGTTGAACTTCCCTCCTCCTATATGTAAGTCTTTCTTATTGAGTAATTCAAGTCGTTGTATTGTAATGTATTGAGCATTATGGATTATGATGGATTTCCATATATGGTATTTTAGCCCTTCTATTTTGTAAATCTATTGTGGTGTGCTATTATCATCTCGAGATCGCGGCTTGGAACAATCTTCTTATTGTTCCTTTTACCCTTTGGATATTTCTATTTTGGATGCGAGTTTTTATCCCTTTGGACGTAGATCTATACCCTTTGGGTGCATTCTTTTATCCATTAGATCATGACACACCTATTTGTAGCACTTGATCAAATTATGTTTGGTGTTTTTTTTTGCACTTTCAACATCACGCCATCGATGGTCTCCTTACATAGAGATATTCTGGTGAAGCCCAGTGTCAATTGTTTTTGAGTTCTATGATCGAGCAGTGGATTCAGACCACAGTGCGCACCAAACTTCTTCAACATTGTATGAGTTTTTGGAGCCGAGCTTCTTAGGATATCTTGCAGTGGGATTTCTCTCTCTACTTTTTTATTACTAGTTTTGGGTACCTTGCGATGTCTAATTTTCTCAGTTATTGTATGTGGGTACCTCATCAAGCCTTGTTGTCGAGACCCACCTTATTTTTCGCCGACCTAAGTTATGCTTATGGGAGGGTGTTAGTGTAGGTTATTATTTATCCTTTTATTTATTTATTAGGATACTTATTACACTTGTGTTTGCCCTACACTTGTTGGGTTAGCTTGCTTAGGTGTACTAGTTGTGTGGAGTTAGCTTACTAGCTGTGTTGAGTTAGATTCTTAGTTATGCGAAGTTAGCTTACTAGTCTTCTGGAGTTAACTTAACTACCAATATTAGTTAATGGGAGTTCTTCACCAATGATTTCGGTAGTAGTTGAACTTTCCTCCTCCTATATGTACATCTTTCTTATTGAGTAATTCAAGTCATTGTATTGTAATGTATTGAGCATTATGAATTATGATGGATTTCCATAGATAGTGTTTTAGCTCTTCTATTTTGCAAATCTAATGTGGTGTGTCATTATCACCTGAGATCGCGACTTGGAATAATCTTCTTATCTTTCCTTTTATGCATAGGTATGTGTTGATTGGTTAAAAAATATAACATAAATTTTAGAAATTTTCTATTATTTTATTTTTAAAATATTGGAAAATAGAAAATTTTAGCTTATAAGGGATATTGGCGGCATGATGGTGATTAATTATCACGTAAGTGTCTATGAGGCTGAAAATTTGATCATTTTCTAGGTTTTTCTATATGAAATCCAACGCAAAAATAAAATTTGAAATTAGAGTTGTAGATCTCCCGATTTAACTATTTTTGTATATTTTTGGTGTTTTTAAAGACAAAAAGTTTAAAATTTCCCAAACGGTGTTGAATTTTTGCTAAAAATGGAAGCATAGTACGAGGTTGTGATTTGAGTTCGTGGGTAGGAGAATTTTTGGGTAAAATCATTATGTTTTTAATCGTATATTCATTTTTGGAAAAATTAGGTCAAAATGGCTAGTTTACAACACCTCTTGTTTCAGATTCACAAAAATTGATAGACAAGAATTTTAGTTTGTGGAGTCACAAGGTTTTGATGATATTTGAATATCAATATCTTGATCAAATAGTGTTTGGTAAAGATAAAAATTCCCACCACTAGTATGTATGATTATGATAAATGTCATCGTGAGGCTCTTATGTTGTTAAAATTGTCGATGTAGCAAATACTCTAATCTCGAGAGGTTAGAAATGCAACCAATATATCAACTTTGTGGACTAATAATACTTCTAAATATCTATCTTTTGAATCTAGTAGCATATTGTATTTGAATAATTTGTTGTTTTCCACTAAGATGCAGGAAGGTGGCTCCGTTTCTGAGTTTTTATTGTAGATCAAGGACATCAGTGATCAGTTGAAGGTGTGTAGAAGCCTGTTGATGAGAAAGATTTGATTGCTTTGGTTATGCATAATCTTCCACCTTCATTTGAATCATTTGTGGAGTCCTTACATATGATTTTAAGACAAAAACTTTGGAATTTGAAAAGTTTTCCACATTGATATTGTAGAAGGAAAGACAACATGAAAAAGAAGGTTTGGCTACATCTACTTCCACAAAGAGTGCATTATTCATCAAGGGAAAGGGTAAGTAATTTGGTAAAGCTAACAGTTCTCCTACATAATCTTCACAAGTAAGTGGTTCTAATAAGAGATCTAAGTGGAAATGTTTTTACTGTAAGCAACCTGGTCACCTTAAGAAGGATTGTAGGAAAAGACAACAAGATCTGGTTGATCCTAAGAAGAAAGCTTGTCATGCGAATATTGTTGAAGGTGTGGGAGAGGAAACATATCCTAATTTTGCATTCATGGCCTCTAGTGGTAATTCTATGGTGGATTGAGCTTGGTACTTTGATTCGGGGAATCTCGCCATTATACATGCCATAAGGACTGGTATGTGAATTTTGTTGAAAATAACAATAGTAATGAATTTGTATCTTTGGGGATAATTGATCCAAAAACGGGTTTTTTTTCCCACTTTTAAATGCTTTCAAGGATTTTCAATTTTAATCAACTTAAAAGGATTATATACTTCCAAAAACTGATCAAAATATGATTTAGGACTGAATTCAAACTGAAATTAAGTTTGTAATTTACTCAAAATTTCACTATTTGATCGAAGCCCCAAAAATCACTGTTTCTTTATTTTAATCAATTTTCCAAAGTTGTCAAATACTGATTACCATTGCATCCACATTCTTTTTATGAAATTCAATTATTGTAAATAATCAGAAACTGAAAATAAAATCAGAACACAACACCAGATTGTTTACGGGGTTGAAATTCCTACGTCCTTAGGTTCGTGATGAACCGATCCATTAATAATGTTTAAAAATGTAAATACAATAAGATTTACATTAACTAATAATGAATCAAAACTTGCAAAACTATGTTTCAGACCTTTGAAGGACGTTAATGGAGCTCAACCTCTATCCTTCACCTTCCTGATCCACTTGCAGCGGTGTCTCCCTTTGGTTCTACGCCTTTATGTGAATTTAATAGAAAATAACTCTATCACAAAATCTCCAAATTAGAAAAATTATCACACCATTATGATTGTCTTAAAATTTTAAACAACTTTCATATATAACTCAAGATCTGGTTTTGAGTGGAAGTGCCTCAAAATTACATTTTTCCAAAACTGCCTGCTTATTGGCTTGACACAGACCTGGCACTTGTTTTGTATAAGTTGCAGCGACCCAATTTATAACCCATCAAGCCCCTTGGGCGAATTGGTTGGTGGATGTGTCTTTGAACTAAGAGGTTGAGGGTTCAAATCTTGCCTCCTACTCCTTTGTTGCCGCTTGGTTTATCCTTCCATGGACATTGTCCCACATTCTCGCCGCGAAGAAGGAGATTTGCATTAAAAATGGGCTAGGTGCCCTTTTCCCATGTGGCTTCAGCCACGTCTCATCCTTTTGTTTTTCCACCTATATGTGGCAAGTTGGCTGTTCATTATTTCACCCAATGTGTGGGCTTTGGGGTCGTTAGAAAAGCCAATACATTGGCCGAGTCATGTGGCTTATTTAATACCCCCAATAGTGTGTAAAGCGGCCCATCCGTTGACCGAGATATATGTTGCAATGTTAACTCACCCAATCTGTTAGGAGATAAGAATATCCTAAACAAAATGGATAGCTAAGTGGAAATAATATCGAGCAAGATAATAATAAACTCGGTCAATTCGAAACATGTGACTTGGAACCATATGGCAATACATGGTGAATAATTACCAAAGCATATGAAATTTGACCACATAATAATATGATATTTCAATAATGAAATATGGCAAAGTGGTGGCAAGCCACGTGGTGGTTTGAGGACCCACCACGTCGGCGATAATATAATCATCCTCACGGTGGCCAGGCTCCCCTCCGTAACAAAAGTTGAGCCTCTTGTTTCGGACCACTTTTATGGGTGTCGAAGACCGGGTTACAAACAACTCGAACAACCTTCATTTTTCCCTTTTATTCTTTTTCCATTGTCACATACTGCTATTGGTCCATTATTGACCTATTGACCAATGTTGACCTTCCAGTTGACCAAACTTTGATTGGACATATCTTGAGCTCAGAGTGTTCATTTTTCACATTCTTATAGTCGTCGGAAAGTTATATGAAGGATCTACTATACTAGAATGGTTTAGGGAAGTTTAGGGAAATTTTGACACCTTTGAAAAATATCCCCGATCAATAATAGAACTTACTTTGTTAAAGGGTATGGTAATGTTTAGATCAATTTTAATGGTACTATTTGGTATACATTTAATAATTTTAAGTATGTTCTATTGTCATGCAAATGTGTTGCATAAAAATTTTAAACTTTCAAGTGTGATAACTAAGACAAATTCAAAAAATTTGCTCTTGAGTCTTCCCAAAAACCTCTCTTGGTCAGTTTTTCAGTTGTGTCATGTCCATATTGACCTTGCAAGTACTTCTAATATGATGAAAAATCAAGTACAGGTGTTTGGAATGATATGACAAGGTCAGCAATTTCATTCAGTGAAATGCTTCCAACAACTAGTTTCTCAATATGCCTAGAAAGGATAATTCTGACCTTTCCAAGACTAGTGTGCATCCTACGGGATGGAACAAAAGGATCAAACTCATCCGAATGTGGTATTGAAGAGATATGAACATGTTGGAACTGATTTAGGAAATTTTAGGAAATTTTTGGAGGTTTAGGGACAAACAATGCAACATCGGGTTTTTAAGGGTTAAGGAGCAAGCAGCGGTCAAAATAGTTACTGGACTTCACGGATGATTCCGAGAAGATCTATAAGGAGTTAGAAGCCAATAATATACTCATTGGAAATATTGAAGATCCCTATACATGATGGAAGTTTCAAATATTTCACAAGTCTCAAGTATCATTAAATTGATTAGAGTTTAAGCATGGCAAACTAGATAACAATACACCGAAATAATATATTTAGAGTTGAAAATGTTCGGGATGACTATTCATTATAGAAGTATTACATATATAGCTTTCTTTGATCCTATAATGAAGGAGTCAACATCAATCCATAACATCTCAACACACTCCTAAGATCACTCAACTATCCCATTATTCACTCAACCATTCTTTATCTCTGAGTTGTACAAGACAACTCATTATTTGCACACACTAATATAATAATGTTACACAATATTTCTGTAACATTCACTCCCCTATTGTTAACATTATTATTTCCCTACATACACTCCCCTAATGTTGACATGGTACAATATAACTCTGTCTTCTACTGCAACGTGTTGCATGAGCTTTCCTCATAATCTGGATCAAAAGAAAGGCGTGTAAACTTTCAACTGGCTGACTATCTTGCTGCACATGACCACAACTATGTGACGGAACACATCCCGCATTTACTCCATGAAAAGAATGCACTCGGCATTCCACTGGTGGATCATCTTCATAAAGAAGGAAGGCAGTCAGAGGACCACAACACCTAGTAAAAGTTTTATCTACCTTTTTACATATGTGGTTTTCTGGATCGACCACCAACCCTTTCCAAATCTATGAGTGTTGCAATAAATTTAGAGACACATTCTACAATATTTTCTACTAGGAGGTTACATATAGGAATTTCTCACACATTACAATTGAACAGGAATTCACTTCTGTTCTTATTACAAAGCAACGAAACTGTAGAAAACACACAACAAAAAAACATGGCCACCAAATCTTCATGCGGCCTCGTCGATGGTGCCTGATGAGAGGTTGTTGGTTGTCCTCCCTCCGTTGCCTCCAGCCTCCATCGTTCTGCTACTTAGTTAGCAAAATGTGTCGATGAAATTCAATTTACAAACTCCTGGGTGTCGGTTTCAACCGATATTGCACCCCCTCACTTGGACGTCGCGTAAAAGCGAAAGTGTGTCCAAACAAAAGTGAGACAATTTTTTTAAATTTTTTAAAATTTTTTTGCCAAAAATGGAAAAATAATATTTTTAAATCCAGCAACAAAAAGAATAGGATCAATGCGTAGAACTTGAAAAAATACACATTTTCAAAAAAAATGATACCTCAATCGAGTTATCAGCTGAAAGTTATCGTGCTTACAAGTTCTAAATTCAACTTCTTTCCGGACCCCTTTCCAAAAATGATTTTTTTGTCCTTGTGTTTTTTTGCTAAATCCAAAAATGGAAAAAAAGGAAAACAAGATTTATAACTCACGATTTCACGATTAGCAGATAACTGAGTTGCAGGAAGTGATTCTAGTTGGAACGTGAATGGAAATCTGAATGCGCAGAACTATCAAATCATATAAAAACTACAATAGTCTAACAATTTGATTGACCAAGAATTGTGAATGCAAATGCAGGTACTCTGCAGCCAATACACTCTCCACCAATCATGAACAAGACAATGTAAAATCAATACTTGCAGATTTGGTCATGATAACAGAACGGATTTGAGGAGAATGGCATGTGGTATGTCCAAATAAAAAACTACAAAATTGAATGGATGCCTATTGCCCCCTCCTTCCACGTGTGGCTATGTTGGGGACGTGTCTGATATTCATCTGCTGCGAGCTCACTGTTATTTCTCCATTATATGGATCAGAAGCTGCTCTGATACCAGAATGTTAAATTGATCAGAGTTTAAGCATGGCAAACCAGATAACAATACACTGAAATAATATATTTAGAGTTGAAAATGTTCGGGATGACTATTCATTATAGAAGTATTACATATATAGCTTTCTTTGATCCTATAATGAAGGAGTCAACATCAATCCATAACATCTCAACACACTCCTAAGATCACTCAACTATCCCATTATTCACTCAACCATTCTTTATCTCTGAGTTGTACAAGACAACTCATTATTTACACACACTAATATAATAATGTTACACAATATTTCTGTAACAATATCTCTCGGGGAAGCTCAAACTATACGACACAACCCGTTGTTCTAAAGAAAAAGGAGCTATTTCAAGGAGTTGAAGGAAAAATTAAAGGATGATAACCATACAATTGTTATTATAATTCTCTTTTAAGTCAAAACAATATAATAATTTAGCCCAAAAAGACCTCTTGAATCTCTAGAAACATCATCTTCAAGTTGTCTCCCTCGCATGTACACTTCTCAGAGTTAGTCAATTTTACAAGAGGAAACTTGTCACCTCTAGGTTGAAGAACATTTTTTTCCCTCTTGTCCCTATATTAAGGGCTTAGAGGGGATAAGAAAATTTTCTCCACCCCAAATTTGCATCTAGGTTCGTCACATGACCATCCTAAGCACTCCACATGGCCTATCTCCATCCCCTCTCATCATGCAATCGATTGTGCCACTTGTCAACATAGGGTGAGGGAAAATTTTATGTCCCTCTTGTCCCTATCCCAAGGGGATAGAGGGGAAAAGAAAATGCGCCGCTCTCTAGCTCTTTCCCTTATTTTACATGCGACTGTTTTCAAGCCTAAGTGCTAATACAAGCTTTTCCTCCTCACATCCCCCCGCATCGAAGTCTGTTTGTGCCACTTGTCATCACCACATGAGGGCACATTTTTATGTCCCTCCTATCCTTTTCCTAAGGGGATATAGTGGACAAGAAAATACACCCCTCTCTAGTCCCTAGTCAGGATTTCCATATGACCGGTCTCGGCCAAATTTCTCAATGCTTATGGTTTGTTTTTCCTCACTTCCTTCTCGTCCAACCATGTTGTGACAAGTGACAGGTCCATAATGAGGCACATTTTCTTACACCTCTTGTACCAATTCCCAAGGGGACAATGGGGACATAAATTGTGGCCCATGCCAAACCATTTACAAACACTAACTTTTCCTAGCTAATTTTACTCACCATGTATAAATTTGATTGTTAGATGATCAAAGCTTGAAAATGACGAACTACTAAGAGTTTTCTCACCTAGTTCGAACAATAATAAATTTTTGAATCCATGACGCATCTAAATACCTGAAATAACAGCCCACCATACTACTAAAATTATTCCAAGGCATCCATGAATGCAAGGAATGAGCCTTTTCACATTCAAGAAACTAGAAAATTGATCATACTAAGGGTTTGAGATGATTTTTATTCTTCCGGACATCCTTGTAATAAATTAAGCTAAGTGAATCCATTAATGACTGATATAATAGCTTCATAATTGTAAACCCTACCTCTGAAAAATTTCTTTTTATATTTCTAATAGTTTTAGTGGGTGGAAGACATCGAAATTTGGAACATGCAATCACAACAAGGAGTGAATCTAAAAAAATGTTTTTGATGACAACCGAGGCCATTTTTACCAAGTACTAAAAATAGCATATTCCATGACCCTTCACATGCTAAAAATAGTAAGTAGTTCAAATTGCAAGTTTTGGTTACCTAGAACAATCGAAACGATGCAAAATGGAAGGCGAGGAAAATTGGAATTTTTTCTACATAAAAATAAAATAAAAAAACTTTCCAACAATAAAAACTTTCTAAAAATAACAAGGAACCATTACATATGGAGAGTTGAATATTCCAGAAGGTTCAAAATATCAAATTCGAGAAAAATCAATGATATATCCCAAAATAGTAGGTCTGGTCAAACTCGCTAAAAAATAGAAAGTCTCAATTTTTGATGTGAAAGTTACAATTGGCTTTGATTTCAATAT
The DNA here is from genome assembly GCA_018340775.1 of Taxus wallichiana var. yunnanensis. Lineage (NCBI taxonomy): Eukaryota > Viridiplantae > Streptophyta > Pinopsida > Cupressales > Taxaceae > Taxus > Taxus wallichiana. Next base: position 9,629,674 of record CM031235.1, on the reverse strand, counting down.
TCTTGTTACTTTTTGACATATTCATAGGGTTTTAAGGTGATTTCATAGCTCAAACAAGGAAATTAAATTTTCACAAGGATCTCGGAAGCATCGTCTTGGTCATAATTATGTTCGGGAGTAGGGTGGAATATGACGAGGCATAACAAAGGAAATTTCGATTCACCGAGCATCCTGGAAAGGATTCAAAGGGTATAAAAAAATCCATTGATTCATTAGAGGAGGTCATCATGCTCATCATCTAGTCTTTAAGTCATCATCATCTCTCTAATAATCTGGTTGAAGTGAGCTCGCCAGAGCTAGGTGGGCGAGATGGGTGAGGAGGAGCTAGTTAAGAGATCATCCTTTCCTATAAGAGGAACATGAAAATTAAGGTATGCAAACATAAGATATACTCTTGATATAAGAATGATATATAAGTTATCTTCACTTGAGGCTCAATGAAATCCAAGATCATGAAGGAGACCATCATTATCTAGCCAAGTAAGCTGGTTGAGATGAGCCAAATGAGCTGGGTGACCAGATTGAGCTAGCCAAGCTGAGTGAGCTAGGAAAGAGTTCATCCTTCTTCCATCACGAGCTCAATTTTTATAGGTTAGTAAAGGCACAATATGTGAGAAAAGAACATAAATATTAAGAGGTTTGAGCATCATGAATGAAAATTATGAAAGCCTAAGGAGCAAGAGAGTGATCCTCACTCTCATTGTGAGATCAAGAATGCATCATCATGGGTGATGTCCATGTTCATATCAAGCTCACATCAGGAGGTCTTACAAAAATCTTTCTAAAAAATCATTCGACTATCCGAGGTGTCCGTGCATATGAAAAAGGGGGATATTGTGACCACCATGTATCGGATCAACAAGTTGTACATCAAAGGAGCTTCTTCAACAGATCTGTCAATCCATTTCCCTTCTCATATTCTCTCCCTTTCTTCTAATTCTTCATTGTATGCAATCATGGTATTTTTTCCTATTTGCTTAAGTGATAATATTTGTAAATTATAAAAGTAATCTCTCAAAATTATAAGAGAGGTACTTAATTTGTCTCTTCTAAGGGAAATTGAAAGGTCATAAGTGGAATAGGAACATGAAGAGTCATGTGGGGGTAGATGAGAAGGAAATTCACAAGGCTATAAATTGGAATGACTTCTCCATTCCAAAGGATCTTGAAAATTTAGTTCTTGGTAGCAATTGTGGATTGTTGTAGATTGATTAAGCTTTGTATTCATCACTACACAAGAAATAAAAGCTACATTTCTTCCATTTCCTTTGCTCATGTTTTCCTCTACTCTTTATCTCTTTTGTAACTTTGTAAGCATGTTGATCAAGAAGGAACTTTGTGTCCTTGATATATGAACCTAAATAATTGTGTGTCTCTGGTTTGTTAGTCTCACTAATTACTCACATCATTGTTTTCCTCTAATTGAATGTTGAACTACTTCGATTATTATGCGTGGAATTTGCTAGTGCCTACTCATAGCAATAACCTTCCCTTTCCTAATTTCTCTTATTCACCCCTCATTTCTGTAATTTCCTCCCTTGTACCCGTACAAGAACTTTTCCAAAGGTTCAATAAAGTGTTTTTATGTGATGCCCAAACTATTTATCCACCCCCACAACATTTAGATAGAATTAGGATAGTTTACATTCAATAATGGGAGCCTCCCCATACATAAGGAGGGGTGTAGCCCCATGAACGTTGGTGGAAACACATAATTTTTAACATGACAAATTATTTCACCAATAGTTTTCTATGACTACTTTGTGGAGAGATCTTTCCCTTGTACACATGTATAGATCTTTAAAAATACAAAAAAATCAAAAAATCAAAAATACCAAAAATACTACCCATGTTCAAAAGCCTTGTTGCAAACCTATTGAGAAATATGCACTTTTCAAGTTTATTTCCTTTCTAAACAATTGAGAAAAACTGGTTGAAAGAAGGTACATATGAGCTAATCAAGTAGGCGGCGTTGTTGACTCCACATTGAGAGAACAACGAAGAAGCTGATTTCAGAATTACCATTATATCGACAAGAAGAAAAATTCATGAAAATCCTCTTGAAGGTCATATTGAAGAACTAGTTTTGAACCACGAGTCCTCATTCCTCATGAAGGAGAAATAGAATAAGAATGAGAAGAGGAAATAGTAGTGTAAGCACTGCTCCATGGGGACATAACACTTGTCCATTGGCTTTGGCTTGACCACTCCATGAAATTCCACAAGGATCAAGAAATAAACTTAAAAAGTTATATGGAGATGGAAAGCAACATCCAGATGATCATATCACAAACTTCATCACAACTTGTGGCATCCTTAGAATGCAACATGAAGATGTTACAATGCGGTTGTTTGTGGAAACATTGCAAGATGCCACGAAAGACTGGTTCTACTATTTTCCTTCACACTCAATCTTTGATTGGGGTGGTATGAAAAATAAGTTTTAAGAAAGATTCAAGGCCACTTTGAAGATGCTCATTCCCTCCTTTCTCAACTTACTTAGATGAAGAAATAACTACAAGATTCCATGAGAGAATTTGTGGAAAAATTCAACAAAGTTGATCAACAAGATTTCCGCCGTTTCCGTCGATTACGAGATAATCTTAAAATGTTCTTCATGAATGTTCAATTTCTTGAAGTGAGTTTATTTCTATATAGAGTTAAACCATGAGATTTGGAAAATGCTCAATAAATTATTGTTGAGGTGGAAGATTATCTCATCTTTTCAAGAAAGATTAAGACTTATTCAACAAAGGATAAATCCTAGAGTTCCAAAGATGAGAGAGCTGACCAATTGTTGCAAAAGTTTTCCAATGACTTGAAAATTTTGAAGAAATAAGTTTCTCAATGAGCACCTCATCCAAACCTGGAGAAAGGAAATAAATTATAGGAGCACCTCGAAGGCTTACCTTGGAGGCTCTGCCGGTCAATGTAATATGTAAGATCAAAAAGATGATGAAAAGAACAAATCTTTAAATCAAAATTTGAAAATGAAGGAGAAGAAGAATGTGCTTGAGATCATATTTTGTGAATGCACACTTGATGATGATTTTGAAGAATCCACAGATAGTTACTCCTATGTGGTGTTCACTTGATCACAAAAGGAGAAAGAAGGATCTTCTTCTCTGTCCAAGATAAGAAATTAAATCCTCAAATTACGACTCATCGAAAAAAAAATGAAAGGAAAATCATCAAAGTCCTTTTCTACAAGGTCAGGCGAGAAGAAGCATGAAACTACTTCAATCAAGAACCCTTATGCCTCTTCAAGTAAGTCTCCTTCAACTTCCCTTGAAAAATCAGTTTTAGAAATCCTAAAAACATCCATGTCAAGGCTACCACAATCCTGATGTTCCTACCACTTCCTCATCCTTTGATATCATTGACCATTTCAAAAATCCAAATTACAAATCATCCCAAGAAACTTGAGAACTCATCCCAAGAAACTTGAGAAAATCATTAAGAATATCAAAGGAAGTAGTTCTATGTATCTCCTAAAGATACCGCCACCAAAGAATTACCTCTTATGTCTCAAACTACTCCATGTTTGAACTATCTCACTTCCACACCCTCCACCTCTAGGAAGGTAGAACCTTTCTACATAGCCTTGCTAGTCAATGGGTATAAATTGAACAATTACATCATTGATTCCGAGTGCTTGAGAGAATGACATGCCAAAAAAGTTGATAAATCCATCAAACTCTCCCTTTTTCCTTCATCTAGCCATTGCCTCTCCATGGAAATGAAATAAGTACCTCTCTTTGGAAAGATAAAGGATTATGAGGTAGCATTGGTGGAATTACTTGACAATAAAATCACAATGAGAATACTTGTAGCAGACATACCCACCTCATATGGTATGTTGTTGGGCCAAAGCACATTGTTGAGATGTTAGAGGGGATATCTGATGGGATTGGTCACATGCCATCATCCCAGTCAATGGTAAAGTGAAGAAACATATTCCCATTAGGAAGATGAAGTATCTTGTCAAAAAGAAAATGACCCAATGACAGATATCTTGTGTCAAAATTCCAAATCTTGTAATTTTTCATGAATTTCAAGGATGATCTTGAGTTGCCCATGTTGGTGGAAGAATGTCCAAACATCACGGATCCTATCAAATGACATCATGATGATTTGATGAAATCAGATTTTGAGAGTATGTACTTCCCATGGGATGAGAGAATAAATGAAGTTTCTCCACTGGATGTTGACAATGATCATAAGAATATTGACTTGTAACAAGGCAATCTTGAAATGATGAAATGCAGATCAAGGAGTGATGCTCAACAAATTATTGATAGGTAACTTCAATGTTTCCAATCATGTTCTCGATGCTCGGTATGAGGTTCCATGCAATGAGTATGCTTGTGAATACAAAGAATTATCTTTCTCACTAGAAGAAGATGATGAGAAATACAAGAATGACAACATGTTTCTAACTCTTGAACAAGAACCTATTTAAGGAGATGATGATTTCATCATGGAAATAGATTACTTAGTTATTGGTGGTCAAGATTGAGAAAATGATAGTATAAATGTTTCAACTCCAATGTTGTTCTCATTCCCTTTTCACGAGGATGGAAAAATTCTAAACAAAAAATGGAGAAATGAAATGGTATTTGACCCTAAGGTTGTTTTTGTTCAAAAGTTAAACATGCTCAATGGGCTAGAAACCTTCGTTGCTCACTTTTCTCAAGAGAAGGATGATGTCAACATGATAATGGATGAGGAAGCTCAAAGTGAAAAAGATGAAGAAAATGATAGTTTCCATGTTGCATGCCTAACCTTGAGCTCATTCTTTTTCCAAGAGGATGATGCAATGCACATGACACATTGTGTAAGGAAACATGTTGCAAAAGAGCTGAAGTATGAGAAAGATGATTTCTTGATACAATTTAAAAACATAGAGCATCAAAAGGTTGGTGATAGTGGAGAATATTATGATTCCAAAGCATTTAAGAGAATTAACTTTGTGGAAGCAATGGTCATGAAGCAGATTGACAAGGAAGAAAAAATGTCTTGGTATGCAAATGATAAGGAAAGTAGGATTGAGGGATGATGAAAAAATCAGCAAGTGGAACAAACTTGGGAATCAATGAGAAAATGGAAAGAATATGTCAAAGCAATAAAGGTAATGAAATGAATGAGTGAATCATCGATTGCACTAGTAATGATGCTAGGTTTATCAAGAATATAAGAAGAGGTTCATATTTAAGTGATCATGTCAACGGGTTTGTGGAAGAAATGAATTTGGTGATCCTGTTTATGGGTAAACACTCAGTCAAAATTAGCACTTTAAAGAAAGTGGGTTGTCCCCCACATGTAAAAAGGTGACTTAGGATGTTTCATTATGTGTTTATCGTATTGTTTCATGTTTCCCTTATGTTATGTATTCTCATCTTTTGTCTCCTTTTCTTGCCACATGTTTTTTTTTTGTTGTGTGCATGTTCAATAAAGGAAGTTATGTTGTGTCTCTCTGTGATGAATTCATAAGGCCAATGGACAAGGCACTAGTCCAAACAGGTTTTGATATTCTAAGGTTCTACTTTCCCTATCCTAGTTATTCTCGATCTAGAACAAGACCCCAAGTTAGAGACAACTATTATCATGTAAATGTGTTGCATAAAAATTTCAAACTTTCAAGCATGCCAACTAAGCCAAATTGAAAAAATTTCTCTTGACTCTTCCTGAAACCCTTTCTGGTTAGTTTTTTAGTTGTGTCATGTCTATATTAACCTTACATGTACTTAAAATATGATGAAAAATTAAGTACAAGTGTTTGGAATGATAGGACAAGGTCAGGAATTTCGTTAAGTGAAATGTTTCCAATGACTAGTTTCTCAATAGGCCTAAAAAGGATAATTCTAAACTTTCCAAGATTGGTGTGCATCCTCTAGGATGAAACAAAAGGATCAAACTCATATAGAGGTGGTATTGAAGATATATGAAAATTTTGGAACTTATTTAGGAAATTTTAGGAAAGTTTTGGAGGTTTAGGGTCAAATAATGCAACATCGGGTTTTCGGGGATAAGGAGTAGGCGGTCAAAACATGTACCTAGACTTTGTTGGATGATTCGGGAGCTTCGTAAGTAGTTAGAATACAATAAAATAATCATTGGAAATAATGAAGAGCTCTATACATTGGAATTTTCAATTCTTTCACAAGTATCAATTATCTATCGGGAAACTCGATCTATAGGGATCTAAAACAACACACCACTTCATCGGTTCCATCAAGCACCAAGAAGAAGAGCTAAATAAAATGAAAAAAATGAGGTAAACAAATGTTCTAGATAAAACTACCACTCTATGCAGAGCAGCGGTCCTAAAACCACCGGTCCGCTCAAGGTGGTGGTCGGGACACTTACGATGCAGAAAAGAAGAATAAAGCACGAATGGACGCAAATTTAAAGCACCCGATCAGTGTCTCTTCCCTTCCATGCCATTTCATATGCTCCAGTGCATGGGAGGACATGGGAAGGCCTATAAATGCATGAAAGGAATAAGAGAAATGATCATTCGAAGATCCAGAGAGATTGAGAAATAAAATATTACTATGAGAGCAAGTGAGTAGAGATTCTTCAGTGTTGGAGTGGAATTGTAGGAGCAAGGTGTAAGAAAATAGAGAAAACAAGTAATTGGAGAGAAGGTTTACATTGTTTCTTCTTTTCATACTTATTGTAATCTATAAAATTTGATTAATTGAAGTGGGAAGAAAGAGCAGTTTCCCTTCCCGATTGGTTTTCCCTCATTGGGGGTTTCCAGGATAAAATTTCTTATGTTGTGTAGAATTCTTTAAGCATTTATCTACAATTTTATCCTAAGCACTAGTTAATCAGTCACTAAAGATCTAATCTTCATCAAAACTACCATTTTCCAAAGTTGAAAGTAGAACAACATAATTGTGTGATTCTTAGAGTTCCAAAGTAGAAGTTTATGAATCATTTTGGTATTAGAGCTAATTATATATCCAGGACTGTGGTATTCAATTATTTCTTGTGATTTGTATGACAATGAAAAGGTCCAAAGGAGAATAAGTTTTACCTTGCAAATTATACATTTCTATGAAGAAGTGGAAATAGATAATTTGAGCTCAAATGGAGGAAGAGAACTTGGTCCATAGAGTTGAGATGCTAGAGACCATGATGGATAGATTGTATAGAAAACAAGAAGAGATTTCAGAGATGCAAAAGATGGATTTGATTAATTAAGATTACATGGACTCAATGGTTTGAGCACTGAACAAGAAATTTGGTATATGAAAGATCCACGAAGAGGAAGAATGGGAAGAGCGTGAAGAAGAGACACCAATTGTAAGCGAAAAGGTAAAATCTGCTCATACACCTTTTAAAGTTGAAGAGGAGATACAAGGAACAATGGTGACTATAGAAGTAGTGTACATGGAGAGGATTCAACAAATCCATCTCAAGAGGAAAAGAAAAGCAAGAAGGACTAAACCACTATAGTATGGGACCTTCGCCATACTTGAGCAGGTTGGAAAAGAAACCTTCAGGCCATACTTCATGCTAGATGCACGCGATAACAAGTTGTAAGAGATCACACATACTAGCACCATCTATGCATGACAAAGAAGGAAACATACAAAATATTCCTTCCAAAGAGGATTGTACTCAAGGAAACTTGGAGGAGGATGTAGCACTGGAGAAACAAACCAGAGATCCATAGGAGAATTAGTAGGTTGGATGAAAGAAGACACTAAGGTAGACCTAGTGGACTCGAAGGAGCAAGAGATGGAGTTGATTCCTCTACCACTCCCCTACTAAGATTTTGTGGGACCAAAAGCCTCCTAAGTAGGGGAGGTATGATCCATAGTGATCTAGAAAAACACACCACTTCATCAATTCCATCATCACTAAGAAGGATAGTTGAAGAAAATGAGGTATATAGAGGCTTTGGACAGAAGGCTGTTGTTATGTGCAGAGAGGCGGTTCTGAGAACCACTGCCGTGCGAGGACAGTCCTAAAACCACCGGTCTACTCAGGGCGGTGGTCCTGACACTTCTGAACAAAAAGAAGAATGGAGCACAAATGGACGCAAATTTAAAGTGCCCAACTGTGTCTCTTCCCTTCCATGCCCTTTCACATTTTCTAGTTTACGGAAGGACATGGGAAGGCATATAAATGCATGAAAGGAGCAAGAGAACTCATCATTCGAAGATCCAGAGAGATCGAGAAGCAAAGTATTACTATGAGAGCAAGTGAGCAGAGATTCTTTAGTGCTGGAGTGGAATTGTAGGAGCAAGGTGTAAGAAAATAGAGAAAACAAGTAATTGGAGAGAAGGTTTACATTGTTGCTTCTTTTCATACTTATTGTAATCTGTAAAATTTGATTAATTGAAGTTCAAAGAAAGAGTAGCTGCCCTTCCCGACTGGTTTTCCCTCATTGGGGTTTCCATGATAAAATTTCTTGTGTTATGTAGAATTAATTTAGCATTTCTCTACAATTTTTTCCTAAGCATTAGTTAATCAGTTACTAAATCTCTAATCTTCATCAAAACTATCATTTTCCAAAGTTGAAAGTAGAACAACATTATTGTGTGATTCATAGAGTTCCAAAGTAGAAGTTTACGGATCAAACTCAAACTATACAAACACACCTGTTGTACCAAAGAAAAAGGATCTATTTTAGGGAGTTGCATGCTGAATTGAAGTATGAGATCCATCCCATTATTCTTACAATTCTATTGGGAGTCAAAATAATACAATACTTCACCCAAAATGACCTCTTGAAGCTCTAGTAACATCGTCTTCAAGTTTTTCTCTCTTGTAGGTACGCTTCTCACACGGTTAGTCAATTTTGCAAGAGGACACTTGTCACCTCTAGGTTGAGGTGAATTTTTATGTCCCTCTTGTCCTAGTCCCAAGGTGATGAAGAGACAAGAAAATTAAGCCCACCCCAACATTTCTTGCAGGTTCCTCACATGACTATGCCATTCATAGCAGGCCTATATGCCTATCTCCAATCCCTCTGTCATGTAATCGAGACCATGCCACTTGTCAACACGGGGTGAGGGAGAATTTTTCTATCCCTCCTATCCTTGTCTCGGGGAAAATGGGGAAAAAAATCACTCGTCTTTAGCCCTTGCCCTAGTTTTTCATGCTACCATTTTCAAGCTCTTAAGTGCTAAGACAAGCTTTTCCTCCTCACATCCCCAACACCAAATCACGCTATGCCACTTATCATCACCACATGAGGGCACATTTTTCTGTCCCTCCTATCCTTTTCTAAGGGGACATAGGGATGAGAAAATTCACCCCTCTCTAGCCCCAGTCAAGATGTATATAGATATGTCCTAACCCTAGAGTAGAGTCCTTTATATCTTTCTAGGCGTGTATAGATCGATCGATGGGGGCACCATATAAATAGATAGGGACTTGACCAAAATGGACATATCTATAGTATTTGGTAGCCCCCTCAACCTTCCCATAAATAGTTCAAGGCCTTCTCCCCATTAGGGGGAGGAGGGGAGACCCCCTCGAGATAGATATAAAGGCCATATCTCAAATATGGGGTAGGGGAGGCCCCCATATCTATAGAGGGGTAGGGGAGACCATAAATGGCCTAAATTTCCTCATCCTCATGATTGTCCCCCATATAAACTATGGGAACCCTTCCCTCCCTCTATGTATATGGGCTCCCCTTTCTATTATAAAGATGAGGGCCCCCCTATATAGATATCGAGCCACCATCAAGGGGTGACTAGACTCTATATAGCCACGCTCCTCCACCTCCTCGACCCGAACCCAACCGTGTAACCCCATATATATATATATATATATATATATATATATATATATATATATATATATATATATATATATGGGACGATGGGTCCCCAAATATAGATAGGGGCATTAGAATGATAGAGGAATCTAATCGAGATAAGGCCGGGATGTTGGCATATTCTCTAGATCTATATGGCTATCGCCCCCACCCCTAGAGATATTATATTATCTATGGCCCCCATCATATAGATGGAGATAGGGCCCTTGAAATTATAGGGATAGGGGCCATATATATATAAGGGAGGGGGCCCTCTATCGCCATATAGAACTATAGGGGGCTGAACTCTCTATGGGGGTTAGAAGGAGGACCTCGGCTGAAATAGTATGACAACATGAGGAGAATGAGACCAAACCCAAACTTTATGCTTTCTCAAGCCACAAATATTATACACATAAATGACCGAACCATATATAGATATGGGTTGAGTGCCTTCGGTTTGGTCGAGTGCCTAGTATTAAGCAATTGAGTACTTTCCCATATAAATAGAGGGTCGAGTCATCCACAATGGAGAGAAATTTGAGTAAATTTCTAAATGCGAATCCAAAAAATGGTATGAGGTGCATATGAGCGATATAAGAGAAAACAAAAGGATCATATTGGTCTATGCCATTGATTCCACGATGTGTGTTTGTTCGAATTGAAGTGGTGTTCTTTCTCGGGCATCTCTCTACATTGATGCCAAAGGTAGCGATGGGGGAATCCCTATCTATATATCAAATTTGTGGTCTTATTGGGAGATATAGATAGAACTGGAATGATTAGGTGGTTCATTAAATGTGTGCATTTGATAGAGAAATGAAAGCTCGCTTAGAATTTTACATCCTTTAAAGAAAGAATAGATCCATACAAGAATGTGGGCAATAACCATGCTTATGGCTTATTTTCCTCCCCTCTTGTCCAACCATGTTGTGACAAGTGGAAGGCCTAGAATGAGGAAAATTTTATTACACCTCTTTACCCATTCCTAAGGGGAAAATGGGGATAGAAAATGTGCCCCATCCCAAGGCCTTTGCAAACCCTAACTTTTCCCTAGCTTCTTCTACCATGCCATGTATAAATTTGACTACCGGATGCCCGTCAAAGCTTGAAAATGACTAATTACTAAGGGTTTTCTCACCTGGTTTGACCAAGACTCCATTATTAAAGCCATGAAGCATCCAAATACCTAAAATCACAGCCACAATACTACTAAAATTATTCCAGGGCATCCATGATTGCAAGAAATGAGCTTTTTAACATTGCCACAAACTAGAAAACTAATCATACCAAGGGTTTGAGCTGATTTTTCTTTTTCCAAACATCCCTATGATAACTAAAGATTAGTGAATCCATTAATGGATGCCATAAAAAAATTATACCTATAAACCATACCTCAAAAAATTTCTTTTTTGATTTCCAAGAGTTTCAGTGGGTGGAACACAGTGAAAATTGGAGCACGAGATCACAACAAGGAGGTGAATCTAAAAAATATGTTTCTAATAAAACCGAAGCCATTTTTACTAGTTACTAAAAATAGAATATTTCACACCCCTTCATATGCTAAAATACTAAGTACCTCAAATTGCAAGTTCGATCACCTATAACAATAAAAAACAATGTAAAATGGAAGGTAAGACAAGATTCACAATTTTTACGCAAAACAAAAAAACAAAAAATTAACTTTAAAAATAGAAAATTGCTAAAAATAGCAAGGAACCATCTACGTAGGAGAATTTAATGTTCTAGAAGGTTCAAAAGATCAAATTCGAGAAAAAATGGTGATATGTCCCAAAATAGTAGGTCCTGGTCATACCTGCTAAAAATATAAAGTCTCGAGTTTTAGATGCGAGAAAGTTACTGATTGGCTCCAATTTCACTCTTCTTTTTGACATCTTCATAGGGTTTTAAGGTGATTTAATATCTCAAACATGTAAATTCACTCTTCACAGGATTTTAGAAGGATCTTCTTGGTCACAATTATGTTCGGGAGTAGGGTGAAACATGACGAGGCATAATAGAGGAAAGTTCGAGTCAGCGAGCAACTGGAAATGATTCAAAGGGTGTCAAGAACTCCATTGATTCACTAGAGGAGGTCATCATACTCATCATCTGGTCTTGAAGCCATCATCATCTCTCTACGAAAAGTTGGTTGAAGTGAGCTTAATGAGTTGGTGGGGTGAGTGAGTGAGTCGAGTGAGCTAATCAAGAGCTCATCCTTTCCTATAAGAGGCACATTAAAATTGAGGTATGAAAACATCATATATATTCTCGAGATAATAACAACAAATAAGTGATATTCACTTAAGGCTCATTATAAGCCAATTTTGACTTCGTAAAATTGTTAAAAAATAATTAAAAATTAGAAAATTTTGAAAAGTGTTAATTTGCGTGGTTAATTGGACTCTTTGTGATCGTCTTATTTTTGTGATCGTTTCGGTCTTCGTTTCGTGATTTTCGGGCGAGAACTCTTCCCGCCAGGCTTTAAAACGTGTTAAAATACATTAAAATAATTCATTAATATTTAATTAATTAATTGCTCCTTGTTTGATTAAATTAATTTTAAAAAATCACTTAAGGAGTATTTAATTAAATAAATATAAATTAAAGTTCATTCGACAAGTTTTAGTGCCCGGGAAGTAAGCTTTTGTTTCCAACTGCCGGGTTGGCTTCCCGAACCCGGATTTCCACTTTCTTGGCAATTTCCTTCAAAATTCCCGCACGTGAGTTTTCCTCTGCCAATTTCCAAATCATGGATTGGCGAACGGGCATAAAATTCCCCAATTTCCCACATGGGGAAATTGGATGGGGATTGCCAACCCATTTTGCCATTCCCGTTGGCAATTGCCCGTTACTTTTCCCATTTCCCCCTGGCACTTAAGCCACTACCCGGGAAGAGAGGAAGTTAGATTAATTCCCATAACTTCCTCCATCAAACCCGTTGAAAAAGTCGTGCGAAGCTTTCAATTGCTTCTTTCTTCAAGAAGACATAATATTTTGTCAGCCTTATGCAAGGGAAACTAACGCCATTGTGAAGAAGAAATACAAGAAAGTTTTGGTTTTGTTTCCAACAGCTCCACGCATTGCATTGTGAAGAAGAAAATAACAGTAAAGAAAAGAGGACAACAATCTCCCATGCAGGAGAAGGGAGAAACACACGTGGAGGAGAACAATCATACCAAAAGCCACGAAGCCTGCAGGGAAACTAACAACAAAGATAGAAATCTCTCACGCATGCATAAGAGGTTTACAAAGCTCCAAACTTTCCCACGCAGGAGGTGTAAGGGAAAAGCCAGCAAATTTTCCACGCGTGGAGAATGGAAAACAATTTTTTTAAATAAAAAAAGGAGGAAGATTTCCACGCGAGGAAGAAAGAAAACGCGCCTGACCAAGTGTAAAATTGCACATTGGCAGAGAAAGTTAGTAGAAGCCCACGAAGGAAGAAAACAACATAAGGGAAAAGCCAGCAAATTGACAGAGGAAGATTTCCACGCGCCAGGGAAAAGATTAAACACAGAGAAAAGACCAAAATCCACGAATGTGAATAGACAAGACAGCAAAGCAAGAACAGTTTTCCATGCATGCAAAGGAGGAGAACGCAGAAAGCAATTTTAAATCCCAGGCCAGAGCACTTTCCAAATAATGAGAGAGCCTCCAGCAATGCCTGAATGTTTCACACCAAATTTTATCGACCAGCTTCATAGGAGTTTCAATGGTCCACAGCAGCTGGTACAAATGGAGTTGGGTCTGCTAAACGGCAGGAACCCTGGCCCTTCACTTTGGTGCAAGGTCCACCAGGGACAGGAAGGACACACACAGTCTGGGGAATGTTGAATGTTATTCATCTTGTTCAATATCAGCACTATTATGGTGCACTGCTTAAGAAACTTGCTCCTGAAAGCTACAGGCAATCCTACAATAATGCAAACAGTATTGGCACAGGATCAATCGATGATGTTCTTCAGAGTATGGATCGCACAATCGCTCGCATGCTTCCTAAACTTTGCCCTAAACCACGAATGCTTTTTTTTGCGCTCCATCAAAATCAGAACAGATGAATTGCTACGGCGTGTTTTGGATTGTGGATTCATTGATGGTGAAATGAAGGTCCTGTCACCCCGATGTTGCGAGGGTGGGTGTGGATTCTCAAAATCGTCCGCAGCAAGATGTCGGTGAAGCGTAGAACTGAAATTCTCCTAGGAAGGTGCCGTGAGGAAGTAGTTGGCTATATGCACAGAGCTACAGGGAAGAAGAAGTCGGTTTCAACGAATCTGCAGAGTCTTCCTTTTGCTGTTAGGAGGGTCCCGATGGGCCCCCGCTGATTAAAGCGCGGTATTTGGGTGAGTACCACTCGTTTACTCCCACTCAGATTCTTGCGATGATTTTGTCGAATATTAAGCAAATTGCCAAGAATAATTTAAAAATGGAGATTGTGGATTGTTGTATTGGAATACCCATATATTTCACGGATCTTGAGCGTAGGGCAGTTCTGGATGCGGCCGCTATTGTCAACCTGAACCCACTTTGTTTGTTACATGAGACCACGGCCACGGCCCTGGCTTATGGTATTTATAAAACGGATTTGTCTGAAATGGATCCATTGAATGTCATTTTTGTTGATATTGGACATGCCAGCTTGCATCATTTCGGCAATCCAAGGTTTGAGATGATAAGGCATGATGTTGTCGAGCCGCTGTTGTTGGAGGTCGATCTGATCTACCATTTGGCCTGTCCTGCTTCGCTGTTCCTTACAAGTTTAATCCTGGCAAGACTATCAAAACCAATGTGGTGGGAACCTTGAACATACTTGGCCTGGCCAAACGAGTTGGGGCAAAGTTTTTTCTCACAAGCACTAGTGAGGTATATGGAGATCCTCTTCAACATCCTCAGGTTGAAACATATTGGGGCAATGTTAATCCGATTGGAGTCCGCACTTGCTACAATGAGGACATGCGTACCGCGGAGACTATGGCAATGGATTACCAAAGGGGAGCAAATGTTGAGGTTCGAGTCGCTAGAATCTTCAATACATATGGTCCACGGATGTGTATTGATGATGGACGGGTTGTAAGCAACTTTGTTGCTCAGGGTTTGCGTAGGGAACCTTTAATTGTCTATGGAGATGGTTGTCCAAGACGATGAAGTCTCACGAATTCGCTTGAGAGATCAACACTTTGGGATGGTGACAAAGACAAAGGACATAACTCCAGGCGGTGAATTGCAATTTTGGCTCTTGGAGATCTTCTCAATGGTGAAAGACCAGAAGCTGGATTCTGATAAACCAAGGTGGCGTAACGACTACGGTCTCGTGACAAATGAATAATTCACCATGGAAAGGTACTCAGAGCATGTGGAGAATTGTGAATATGAATACGAATGAAGACAAATCTTCTCACACCAGGATATTGCTCAGATAGAGGGGTGGATGAATTTCTCAAGTTTCAAGCTCAGCACTCTTGTCATTTGGAGGATTACAGAGCACAATCAATGAGTTCATTCTCGTACGATCGGGATATGCGAACTCTTGGCCCAATGGATAAGGCACTGATCCTAGGTGTCTTGATCTGGGTGGCACATTGCTGACTAGGATGTCTACATGTGCATACAAGTCATTTAAGTGGGGTCCACATGTACCCATTTCTTTTATTTATGTATTTTTCCTTAAATGACCTTTTAACTTAAGTGGTTTCTATTTTTAGTCACTTTTTAAAAGTTGGTTGAAAAAGTCAAAGTCACTTAAGTGCCCTATTTAATGTGCATTTAAAACCCTAACTACTTCGTAACCAACTTTTGGGTTATAAAAGGAAGTGAGGGGCTCATTTGTAAGGGTGACTTTGAGAGAGGAGAAGAGAATACTTTTGTGCAAGCTTTGTTTCAAGAAGAAACTTTGTGTTCTTTTGTGAAAAACATTTTGGAGTTAATGGAATAAGAACTTTGTGTCTCATTCATTGTCTCTAGTAACATTTGGTGTTCTTATGTTCATTAGATGTTAGGTGTTTAGATCTTGCATGCAAATATCATCTTTGATCTTATTGTCAAAATTAGTAATCAGTTGATCTAGTTCACGGTGATCAAGCTCGATTGTCTACTTGCTCATATGTGTTCCCTTTTACATGTTCTTGTTTAACTAACTCAAACTCCGTTTTATTTGTGTTGGTTATTCAGCTTTCCTCTTCATGCAATATTAGGCTCTGTTTTTACCTAACTCTTGCATGTTCTTTGATTCATTCCATTCCACTCCTTTTATTCTTTCTTTTCCATTTCCTTCATTCACTTTTCTTCCATTGATGTTCCAAAACACTCCCCACATACAATTTTGAATGTACAGATGTAAATACAGTTTTGGTTTTCAATAAAGGCAACCTCACCTTCATTGAGGAGGGACTTCGTTCCCACACTGTTGCATGTCATTTGCATGCGTTCAAATCCATATGCTAATAGGCTCCATTGAAATCCACTATTATCGGGGTCGACCATCATCATGTAGCTAATCAAGCTAGTTGAGATGAGCCAAATGAGTGGGTGACTGATTGAGCTAGCCAAGCCAAGTGAGATAGGAAAGAGTTCATCCCTTTTCCTTGAAGCTCAATTTTTATAGGTCAATAAAGGAAAATTTTTCAATGTTACAACATAGTATGTGGGATAGGAACACAAGAATCAAGAGTTTTGAACATCGTGAATGAAAATTGAGAAATCCTATAGAGCAAGAGAGTGATCCTCACTCTTATTGTGAGATCAAGAATGCATCATCATGGGTGATGTCCATGCTAATATCAAGCTCAAATTAGGAGGTCTTGCAAAAATGTTTCTAGACACTCATTCGATGGTCCAAGGTGGCTATGCATCGATGAAGGGGAGATTGTGACAACCATGTCTCAGATCAGCAAGTTCTACATCAAAAGAAGCTTCTTTAATAGATTAGTAAATGCATTTTCCTTCTCCTCTTCTCTCTCTTTCTTCTAATTCTTCATTGTATGCAATTATTGTATTTTTTCCTATTTGTTTAAGTGTTAATATTTGTAAATTGTAAAATTACTCTCTCAAAATTATAAGAGAGGTACTTAATTTGTTTCTTCTAAGGGTAATTAAAAGGTCACTAGTGGAATAGGAACATGAAGAGTCATTTGGGGGTAGATGAGAAGGAAATTCACAAGGCTATAAATCGAATGGGTTCTTCATTCCAAAGGATCTTGAAATATTACTTCTTGGAAGAAATTGTGGATTGTTGTATATTGATTGAGATTTGTATTCATGTAGCCTTTTATTTGCACACTAACACTATGTGTGTTGGAAATTCATTCGAGTTAGGATTGAACACTCACAAGCGGGCGTAGATATCATGTCCCTTGTTTGTGATGCTTGACATGAAGTTTGCATGTGTGTTTATCATAATACTTAACCAATAAACCATTTATGCATATGTGACCATTCTATCTATAACAATTTGGAAAAACATATAATAAGGAAAGCATTCAGTCCATATAAACTATAATAAATACCAATTGTATTGTTATGTCACAATACTCAGATCCATGAGAAACTAATATCCATCCAAAATTATCCCTTATAATATGAAATCATTACATAACAAGGAAGATGTATACAAAATCAGTCAACACGGTGATGCGCTGGACTAATGTGCACAAGTATTAAACCCTAAATATGAGCATGACATCATGACTACACTAGAACATATATGAAATCATAACTACTAGAACAATGACCTACATTACATATATATAGGGGTGGGGACTTTCCCTTCACTGCCCATGCACTCTCCTAAAAATAGGGTTACTTAAAAAAATAACGTGCATGCTAAAATTAGCCATGCGTACAAAGACCACATGCCTTAATTTATAATAATAATAGATTAATCCTAAAGATAAGACTTTCTTTAATCCTATTAATATCTTCCACCAAGTCCATTACGCATGTGCTTTTCCCGCTTGCTTGATTCACACTCTAAGTCTATTTTTATCCCGAACCAGAAAATCAGCTAAGTCCCAACTCTGTTTCTTATTTGTGCGTAGTTTCACATGCTACCCCATTCAACATATACGTGTGCCCTCCTGTGGGATTTCCTTTTCCCCTATGTGTGTGTTCCTATGTGTATACCTCTATGCTTCTTTGGTACTTGGTTAATGTTATTTTAAATTTTTGTGACTAAGAGAAACCCATTTGAAGCCAAATCTTCGAGAGGGGACTTAACCAAATTATAAAGAGAACCAAACAGCTCGCACACAAAAAAAAGTGTCAAGAAGACGCAACTTTAGGAGTCAAAAGAGGGCGAAGTCTCAAACTCCCATGGGAATGACACGTAGAGCCAATAAAGGAGTAGGACAACGAGTCCAGATGGTGCCAAGTGTCCACCTAGCACTTTCCCAGGAGCCTTAAAGAAAGTAGAGTCTAGAGGATGCGAGACCTTCCATGTGGATCTCGCAACAAATGGACTCCATCTTTAAAGCAAGCCATAAAGATGATAAGCCAACCATCAAGTATAAGTGATTTTGGGTCTGATCTGTAAGATTTAATGCTCGAGGAATTTTTCAAAAGATCGGAGGCAAAGGGTCATTTCATTACAAAATACACACCATTTGAATCAAGGGGCCATAAACCAATGCATAAAGGGTCGAAATATCTGGTTATGTAATAAATAGCTGGATGAGTTTCTTCTCAAAAGGTGAGTCCATCTCAAGGGAGTCGGTTTCAGGATAATTAAGATACATTAAATGGGCATGGCTCTCACTTTTCCGAAGGGGTCAAATCATGAGAAATATTTGAGGAAATATGTTTCTGTCACTTCATCTCATTTATCATAATCAAGGGGTAGATGGGAAGGAGTTTCAAAGTTCTCTCTTACCTCCTCACCCTATAAATTGTAATGAAGTTTTGATATATGGAGAGATGATATAGACAAAAAAGGACTTTTAAGAGGATAATTTTAGTTAGGAGTAGGAAGTCTTAAATTTTTCCTCTCTGTTGCCAATATTTTCTTTTGTTAGGAAAAGGAGATCTTGAAACTCTAGCCTCTGCCTTGGCTTCAGAACGACAATCTTGCCTCTCTTCTATATGTGATACATGCATAACCATTGGAGTAATATATATGTTTTTGGAGTAATATATTTGGTTATGTGATAAATAGCTGGATGAGTTTCTTCTCAAAAGGTGAGTCCATATCAAGGGAGTCGGTTTCAGGATAAGTAAGATACATTAAATGGGCATGGCTCTCACTTTTCCGAAGGGGTCAAATCATGAGAAATATTTGAGGAAATATGTTTATGTCACTTCATATCATTTATCATAATCAAGGGGTAGATGGGAAGGAGTTTCAAAGTTCTCTCTTACCTCCTCACCCTATAAATGGTAATGAAGTTTCGATATATGGAGAGATGATATAGACAAAAAAAGGACTTTTAGGAGGATAATTTTAGTTAGGAGTAGGAAGTCTTAAAGTTTTCCTCTCTGTTGCCAATATTTTCTTTTGTTAGAAAAAGGAGATCTTGAAACTCTAGCCTCCTACCTTGGCTTTGTAACGACAATATTGCCTCTCTTCTATATGTGATACTGTGCACAACCATTGGAGTAATATATATGTTTTGTGGTGTTTCCGGTTCATCATTCACATATCTTTATTATCTCTGATCACCTTTATTTTCAATTAGAAATTGTGCATCTTTGAGTGTTGTTGCAATCTTTGGTGTTGTGCTTAAGTAGTTTAAGATGATTGTGTATTCGGTTGGCTTCTTGGTGTATTATTTTTGGTGCATCACCTTAGTTTGTTTTATGTTTTTTCTTTCCAGTTTCTCTGACCCCTATCTCCCCCTCGAGAAGATCTAACTTCTTTAAAATTTGGAGGTTTCCTTAGGATGCACATCCCACTAACATAAGGATTCCCATGATTTTGATGGAAGTGTCTACCAAGGATGACCATCAACAGAGTTTTCTGGCACGCCGGTGGGACGACTCAGTGATACTTTATTATGGCATCAACTTGGTTGACTCTCAAAAAAGTTCAAACTTTAATGAAGATAGTTTCGGAGTACATCCAACAACTCCACAGGGTCTGACCAAATCATTACAAAGGCTCATAGAGATCCCTCTCATCCATTTTCATTCATATTTCTTTCCATGCCTTCCATTTCTCTTCATCCTATGAGGTCATGTAACCATAACTTCATTACCACCAAGGGATCCTCCCCGTGTTCATCTCCAAACCAAAATTTCTACACTACCACCATCTTCGAGCAACTATACCTCTCACACTAGCAAGTAATGGATCTAAATCCAAAATAAGAAGAGCATATGGTGGGAAGTGATACGCGCTCACAAAGTTCATGTCACCAGCTGAGAAGAAATAAGGCTATAGAGGTTACCTCTATTCTTCCTCCCCACAAAGCAGCTCCCCTGAAAAAATCCTTATCAACGGGTTTCATTCTACAAAATGAAGCCACACATGATGGAGAATTTACAGATTCAAAAACCATCACATCAAAGCATAAAGATTTAATAGAGGAGGAAGAAGATAAGCTCGAGTGCTTATCAGATTTTGGGGGATGGATCAATGAGGAAGGGCTTGTAAAAATAACACTCTTTTCCGCTTCATTGACTCCGCAACAAAGGTAGCCTTTTGCTCACAACAGTTCCCCTTGGACTAATCCTAGGACTCTAGAAGAAAGAATTATTGAGAGCTTTTTGCTTTCAATCGAAGAGCCTGGATTCATCGGTGAAGCTGCTAAAAGGGAGAGTGGAAAGAAGATGAACAAGATGAAACCATTCAAAGAGATCTGCAAGGGAGCCTCAATCCAAAAGATACAAGCTAGAACGATGGACATAAACATAAGGTAGGACCAAGCCCCGCCTTAGGCTGTATCTCATCAAACAAGATGCCAACACCAGTCATGTTCATTTCAGAACATGAGGAGGATCTTCAAGACCCCGAGGGTCATTTGCAGTGCCTCCAACCAAAAGATGAACAAGAGGAGGTGTTCATATTGTTCACTGATACCATGGGTATCAGAGTGAAGGTTAATTTTTCGCTCTTACTATAAGCCATATCAATAGATAAATTGATTTCATGGCTGCATTTTGTAAGGAAGGAAGCTATTTTTCCTTTCTGTTTTAGGTTTTGTTTAGCATGCATTAAACTAGTTAGACTAGGAGTAGGAGTAGATTTGATTTCAGCAGAATAAGTGCTTGGGAATGCACTGCATATGTCATTTGAGACATGTATGTTTTGTCTTTTGTATAGTCCCACTTATATTTTTTTTTATTAAGGGAAAATATTTTTGAAGGGACTATACCCTGTATACAAAAGGGCTCAAAAGCCAGATAGCAAAGGTGAGAGAAACAACCCAGAGAAGGGAAAAATGACCAACCTAAGAGGGCTCATCAGCCAGATATGACAATACATGTGAAGAAAGGATCCAAACGAACAATGATCCAAAAAGAAGCAGAAAAGATCAAAAAGCAACCAAAAGAGATTCAACATATAAAACTCTGCCAAAAAGTAGCTCCATAACCGCCAGATAACAGTAACTTTGCAGCCAAAAAAACAACACACAATGAACCCGTTACTTGATAGCCCTGTCAATCTTGGTTTTGATAGCCTGCAGCGACATGAAGAAGGAAATGGCAGTGGCCTGAGAGGAGTCTTTCATATCCACCTGAGCAATTGCAATATCCCTTTTCTCTTTGGGGCCCCAAATGTCTTCATTAATCCCGATTAAACCATGAGACACTATGAACATGTTGTTTAATGAAATTATAATTGCTTTTAAGGCGAGATAGTATGCGGTCATTACAATTTTTACATTCCCCATTCTCGCCATCCAAAGATCAGAACTTCATGAAGACTTCAGCAATAACCCCCTCTTCATCATCAATTTGAAGTATTCCTTTTCCCTTAGCTTTTTCCATATTTTTTATAGTCCCTTTGAGCTCTTGTATCTCCTTTTCCAACCTGTCCACTCTGTCCATCAAGTCCTCCTCCTTGGGTTCCTCCATCGGTTTGCTGATATGCAGGAGGTTCTCAGCAAGTTCCAGGTCTTTGTGGCTCCTGAGGACCCATTGAGAAGAAGGGATTTTAGTTTTTATGCTCTTGCTTTTCTTGCTGGAAGCAACAACTTCAATCTTCCTTTTCAGCAGGGGGAGTGGAAGCGGTGTGAGCAGGTGGAGGTATGGAGGAAGAGGGTGGGGTAGGATTCATGGGGGGGCAGCTAGAACAGTGGCGATGGATCAGGAGGATAAGCCCTTGGTGCAAAGGGACAACCCTAGAGTGGCTCTGAACTTCCCTAATTGATTTCTCCAGTGAGTTTATCAAATAGTGAGGGAAGCTGATGATGATATTTCTACGAAAGTGATTAAGAAATATCAAATGTTTTTGAGGTATAGTCACAAATCTTCCTTCAAGAGTTACATACCTAACAACCATCCTGGCAAGCTCAGCAAAAGGCTCAGGAATCGACGCCACCTTGATGCCAGCAGTCACAAATTCAAGATTCTCCCCATCGTCCAGGAACTTCTTGGTCTCCACCTCCCTGTCCACCTTCTTACTTGAAGAATTTGGTGCCCTCCAGGCTGAGGCCCGTGATCTGGGTGATGAGCTCTTCCGTGATCTCAATCTCCATGTTACTATATTTGACAATCGATTCTTCCATCCCTGGGCGAATCTAATAGAAATGTCTTGGTCAAAACCTTGAATCCTTTCAATTAAATTAGACAGACCCCGATTTGAAGGTAGTTCCAAAGCACCGTATCCTCTTTCCACGCCGGATTGTGGGTCGGTTCAGTTTTGCAAGGCGGACCCCCCATGTTTCCACTTGTTCCTTTTCTGTTCTCAACGGTAAAAATGCTATCACTATGCGGGACAGTAGAGCTTTGATGTTGGTTTTTGAATCTTTCCTTTCCGTGAAAGTAGGTTTAATTATTATACCATACTTGTAATTATTGCCCCGCTCCTCGGCTTTCCTCCTATGCCTAGAAATGATGACAGTCCATCTCGCACATATCACATCAATCATCCATATCTTATGTGATGTCATCATATTGTACTTGAGGATCCGCACATTAGCATCCATATTACTCTATATTACTCTATTAGAAAGGCACCATATTTGATGAAAATTCCGACTCAATTGAGAATCGACTTGAAAAAAGCCGAGGCATTCTGAAGCTTCACTTTGAGAAAATGCAAAGTGACTAAAATCAGCTGAAGGTTTCCATTGGCCACCCTTTTCAATTTTCTACTCCCAGAAAAAATAAAAGCTTACTAAGTTTCATTATGAGAGTGGGAAGGAGTTAGAGTCAGGCGGAAATCATGAATACTCCACAAAAATCTTAAAGGACCACAAGCTCGATTTGGAGTATCTTCAAAACACATTACCAGACCGATTTGATAGTGGAAGATCGTGGGTTCTTTTCATTTAGCCAGGCTAAATGGTCCCAGTGAGTTGCCAAAATGTTGAGAAACCCATTTGAAGCCAAATATTTTTACGTGAGGGGGACATAACCAAATTATAAAGAGAACCGAACGACTCACACACAACGACAAGTGTCATGCAAATGCAACTTTAGGAGTCAAAAGAGGGAAAAGTCTCAAACTCCCGTAGGACTGACACATAGAGCCAACAAAGGAATAGGACAATGAGTTTGTGGACGGTGCCAAGTGTCCACCTAGTGCTCTCCCAGGAGCCTTAAAGAAAGAAGAGTCTAGAGGATGCGCGAGACCTTCCACGTGGATCTCGCAACAAATGGAATCCATCTTCAAAGTAGGCCATAAAGATGATAAGCTAGCCGTCACGTATAAGTGATTTTGGGTCTGATTTGTAAGATTTAATGCTCGAGGAATTTTTCAAAAGATCGGAGGCAAAGGGTCATTTCATTACAAAATATGTGCCGTTTGAATCAAGGTCGGGAACCAATGTATAAAGGGTCAAAATATCTGGTTATGTAATAAATAACTAGATGAGTTTCTTCTCAAAAGGCGAGTCCATCTCAAGGGAGTCGGTTTCAGGATAATTAAGATAAATTAAATGGCAATGGATCTCACTTTTCTGAAGGGGTCAAATCGTGAGAAATATTTGAGGAAATCTACTTCTATCACTTCATCTCATTTATCATAATCAAGGGGCAGATGGGAAGGAGTTTCAAAGTTCTCTCTTACCTCCTCCTCACCCTATAAATTGTAATGAAGTTTCGATATATGGAGAGATGATATAGATAAAAAAGGACTTTTAAGAGGATAATTTTAGTTAGGATTAGGAAGTATTAACTTTTTCCTCTCTGTCGCCAAGCTTCTCTTTTGTTAGGAAAAGGAGATCTTGAAACTCCAAATTTACGCCTAGGCTTTATAACGAAAATCTTACCTCTATTCTATATGTGATACTGTGCACAACCATTGGAGTAATATATATGTTTTGTGGTTTTTCCGGTTCATCATTCGCATATATTTATTATCTTTGATCTCTTTTATTTTCATTTAGAAACTGTGCATCTTTGAATGTTGTTGCAATCTTTGGTGCTGTGCTTAAGTAGTTTGAGATGATTGTGTATTTGGTTGGCTTCCTGGCGTATTATTTTCGGCGCATCGCCTTAGTTTGTTTTATGTTTTTCTTTCCAGTTTCTCGGCCCCTATCTCGCCCCTCGAGAAGAGCTAGCTTCTTTAAAATATGGAGGTCTCCTTATGATGCACGTCCCACTAACCTAAGGATTCCCATGACTCGATGGAAGTGTACGCCGAGGATGTCTGTCAATAGTTTTCCTCGCCAAGGATGCACGCTCGCTTCATCCCAACCATTTGTTTTCCCTTAGGGGGTTCTAGGATTTTGAATTCATCCTCAATGTACTTCCCATCGACCAATTTGGGTTTCAAGTATGTATACACCTTCACTACTTCCACATTACCAATTTGTTAGAGAGAATTTTTTTGGGTAGAAAAATTTGTGGATTTCTTTCAACGCTCTAGGAATCTAAGTTCCTCTAATTAAATGGTGCAACTTCCATGTTTACATGCACGTGAAAAGTGATTTATCTAGTGGTCTTTTTTGGGGATCCAATAAGGGCACTCTATTGACCATGCGGAAAAGCTAGCAATTCCTTGCTAGGGAGTAATTTGTGAGAGAAGGGTGAGTGAGAAAAGAGAGAGGGGATTAATTCCTTGGGTAGAAAATCAGAGTCCCACACCCATTAATTAGAAAGTTCCAACACGCATTAAATTTAAGAAGAAACATCCCTGTAAATGACAACAAGACCAATTAGGAATTATGAGCAAAAAGAATAAGTAAATCCTTGTGTCAAAAAAGGATATAAACTCCTTGTATTGATGCTCGAGTAGAAATTATACATAACAAGAATAGAGGAATTAAAGAGTGGGAAAATAGAAGGATTTCAATTATATCTTTGTTCCTTCACAAGAATTACTCCTACATAAGATTACAAATTGAAAACTAGCTAAGAAGAAGCCCAAATGAGGGGCTCACTACAATTTATGGAAGACGATCAACTCTTCATCTTTCCAATGACACTTCATATGCCTTATTTATGACTTTAGACTATTCATATTCCTAATAAAATATTAAGTCCCTTTTATAAAAACAAGGTGACTTAATTTTACATCATGTTTCTAAAGTTTTTTCGAATAACTTAAAGGCATATCAAAAAGTGCAAACCCCAATGAATAATTAGAACATTTGAAGAGAGAGAAAGTTGGGGGGAAGGAAGAGAAGAGGAGATGTTGCTCCGATGAAGTATGTTGATTTTGATCATTGGAATGCTCTAAGGTGATGAAAATATGAATATCTTGAATCCTTTGCACCTTGAGAAACTCTTTTGGATGGTTCACAGACACCTTGGGTTAAGTGTTTAAGAACATTGTTGAATGAATTTCTTTGATGACCACAAACACAACTCATGAAGATCCCTTTCGAAGAGATATGAGTTCAAAATGATCTTGCCAAGTAGAATGAATTGTTTCACCGATGACCACAACTTCCACCCTACACATGATACTCTTGTAACTCAAACTACGAAGTGGGTGTCAGAAACACTGTCGAGTTCCTTGAGATGGGTCTCGAATACCATGTGAGTAATTTCCATGGATGATCTCGAAGGATGATCTTTGGTGAATGATCATCCCTCTATGTCCGATTGTGCCCAAAATTTCCCTTTGAGTGTGAATTACCATTAATAGCAGGTGCCCAGATGGGAGACTTACTATTTTTGGTAAGGGGTGATTTTTGCCTCTTCTTAACCATCCTGATGTGATGAACTTCTTCATTCAATCCTATGCACACTGCCTTCGCCTCGACCACTTCTTGGGGTGACTTACTATTTTTAGTAAGCACCCATATAGAAGCTTACTATTTTTAGTAAGTGTTCATTTTCATTTTTTCTACTTCGGATGACCATTCGACTTTTTGACAATATTTATTACACACTACCTTCACCATAGACACTTTTGATGATGACTTTCCAAACATAGCAAACCTATATAGGAAAACTTAATATTTTTGGAAATTGGATTTCTGGTGCTTGGTTTACGATGAAACACATATTTTTGGACTCGTCTTGTCCTCACGATCTCGTCCTCCGAATTACATTTGATTTCACCCAAAAGAACGCTTGAAAAATAAAAAATAAATTTTTACTTGGCGGTGACTTTGGGCACGAAGTTGCCATGGTAGCCATTAATGGAGCTTTCAACTATGCGGCAGTTTGGTTTTTACCTTTGATTGTGATGAAAATAACTCCATCGCGATAGGTTTTTCATTTGGAGTCCATGTGCAAGTTTTTAGCTCAATTCCATTGCCGAATTGATGGGAAATCCAACGAATGTGAGCTAGGGCATGAAATGGGGTTTATTTATGAAACAAATGATTTAGGAATCATTCAATCTCCCATTTGTTGCATTGTGATGGCCTTCAAAAATGAGGTCTACAAAAAAATTCATCTCAATCCGACTTATATTTTGCAAGATATGAAGATTTTTTGATTGGGAGACTTCGTAGTTATCTGGTGAAAAATATTCATTTTATCTTAGTTCATCATTTTGATCGATTTATCTTTTAATATCCCTGTATTTTAAGTATGAGGAAACCATTAAGGAGCTGGTTGAGTGCAGAAATGGAGGTTGGGATGTATGAGATTTTTTTTCCAGAGTTTTGGCAGGGTATGAAGGAGTGAGGGAATGAATTGGCATGGAAAAATGTCTAAGTCTGGCTTTTGTTCATCCAAGAAGTAACCATAAGGGGTTGGGAAATTTTTTGTGTCCTTGATTTCTGTTTAGCTTATGGGATGAAAGGGACGTGAAATTACCCATCATGCCTCATCGTGACACTTGGCGCGATTTGACTAGCTGAGCATTTGAGTGAGAGAGCTTAAGGGAAGCACTGGGGTGAGTTTCGGGTGTATGGAGAACCAAAAGGCATAGCTAGGGCTGGGAACATTTTTGTGTCCCATATTTCCATTTTCTAATGGAATGAAAGGGACATCAATTTCCACATCGCACCAGGTTGCGACACTTGGCGATCATCCATGCAATGAGAGGAAAGGCTCGACTAGCTCTGGGGGCTTGGTGGTGATGCGGGAGGTCACATTGGTGTTTTGGGGGATAAAAAGGATAGGGCATGTTTCCATGTCCCTTATGTAACTTTTCTAAAGGGATGAAAGGGACATGAAATCCCACTAGGCTCTTGGTGCTGACATGTGTCCACTTGAAAAAATGACTAAGTATCAAACTCTTGAGAGAGAACTTGCGAAGGCCATATCTAGAATTTTGGATGGAGTTTTTATCAAAAATTTATATGATTCTGACTAGAAATTTCCTTCTAAATCCAATAATGGGAGTCTCATCTCTTGGTTCATCCATTTGAGCCTTTAAATTTTTTTTTCTGACTCTATGAATGTGTATGAGAAAAACTAGATGTAAACATATTGCGCCTAGGTGTTGTGAAAAATATGATTCCACCATATTATAGTTCTCTTTATTAAATTTCCATTTATATCTTTCTTAGCTCCTAAATCATTACAAAAATCCCAAAATTAATTTTCAAAGCTCATGTTCTTTTTTAACACCATGCTTGCTCTAGGCTTGAGAATCCATTTTTGGTGGACTCGCTGCAAAACTTTCAAATCTTCCCTGAATATTCAAAAATCCTTTCCCTGATATTCTTATAATTTGATTGCATATCCATGTTTAATTTTTCTCCTCTATTATGCTCTAGGGGGGTGTATTAATCCTAAGAAGGCCAGTGGTAGCCCTTTCCAAAAGCGCTCAAAATTGACATTTTCCAAAAGCTCGTAAATTCACCCCAGGGACTGAATTTGATTTCCTAAATCACCTAGGGGAATTGGATGGACATCCAATTGAGGACCATTACATGGAATGAGTAAGGCTTGGTGTTAAGAATGGGTAGACCTGGGGTGTCTTGGAAAGGAAAAACTTGAAAGTTTTGACACGGGGTATCATTGTCATGCTTGAAAATTGGAAATTTTCTTATTGCACATTTACATGAAAACATGATTGTAAAGGTTGTGGAATTTATATTATACCATATGATATCATGGTATTTATGTATGCTGCCTTCTAAGGGTACACATATGTCATGCACAATGTATGGTATTCACAATCTACCTTATTAGTATCAAATCTTAATTTGTGTGCGTTTGAAAATATGTTCACTAACGCCTAAAAATACCTTGTTGTGAAGGCATATGGAAGCTTGCACCATGGGCTATTCTCACCATTATTCACACATAATCTCCTAAGGAAGAAGTGCCGGTACACCGTAAACTCTACCTTCCCATCTAAAACTGAGGATAAATCTCTAGGAATGTGCTACTCGTGCTTGAATTCCTAGCGCATTCACCTATACCACATATCTACCCTTAGCTTATAGGAATTAGTTATTCTATCGCAGGTGTACTATGCGAATCTCTTTGCAAGGGACTTATTCTCAGGTGGGTATTTCCACATTTTATCATTTGGGCTGTCTAGTACTCCAATTTTGGAAAAGAAAATAGATAGGAGGATTGATCCCCAAGTTATCTTGTCACCTGCGCATGCCTCTCCCATGATTCCTTCCACAATAAAAGTAGCCGTGTTATATACGGTTCCTTTGGTCATCTTCTTCGCAATGTGGAGTTATCTTTTATTGACACTGGGTCCACCTCTCATGCACACTCAACTTGGTAACCATATGCATGGTGATTCTCAAAACTAGGTCCACCTTTAGTGCGATTGTAGTGACTTCTAATCCTACTTCGTCATCCAAATATGTTGTTATTTCTATGTCCGAACTGCGTAACCCCGTAGTTATTCCAATCATCGGTGCAAAAATGCACAACCTCCTACATACAAAATAGAAAAAATCCTCATGGACCCGTGACATAAGCCACTAATAGAGGTGCTCGGGTTTTCTAAAATAGGTAAACTCATAATGATGAAGAACTCTAACGCCTTCCAAAACTTGGTGGCATTTATCATCATAAAGCGGCTTATTGTTAGCAATCCTTTGATTTGTATTTTTTATGGCCTTGTTCTCTATCTCGAGGTCATTTTAATCTAAGCAAAAATTATAGTCACTCACTTTACATTTTCTGATATGGGACTCCCATATTTGTCCCATGATAACCCCCTTAGGATACTACATCTTTGAGTATTGTTCTTCTAGTAATTCTTTGACTTCAATTTCCATTTATTTCTTCTTTCCCTTACTCTTAGTCACTATCATTGCAGGTGCCCTTCTAGGTGCCATTTCTTATTCGACATAGTGCTTCCTTAAAAATTGGGATATGTCATGCCCTAGGTACTTAAAAGCTGTTCACACCAAACATATTGCTTTGTTCACCCTCCTTTCTCCCAAACACTTATCGTTGATTATAAAATCCATGTCCTAGCTCGAATTCAAGTTTTTGGTGTTCCTACAAACCCTTGCTCGCAACCGTATTCTACGAAAGAAAACCTCCTCACTTTTTTATAGCTTCAAACTTCCACCTGAAGGAGCTCCACAACCAAGTCGTGTAGCTTCTCAAATTGGGTTACTTTTATTTCTTAAATTCATTACAATTTCAAACAAATTCATACAATTTTCTCAAATTTTACACTCTTCAATGCTTGAATTCTTCATAAGGAAAGGTAAAGAATGAGCCCCTTTGGAACCCTTTTTTATATATTTTCACAATTTTCCGTATTAATTGCTCTAACCCTACCCTTTGTACTACAACTTGAATTATTTTTTTGCTTTTCGTGTTTTTCTCTTCTTTATTTTGCACGTTCATAGTCATAACCTTTAAGGCGCATTTACTACTTCCAAGCCATAGACACCTTTGCGTGCACTTCCTTGCACCACAACACATATTTCCTCTACGATTTATACCAAGTAGTCCATCCGTTGTTGCCTACCTCACGTTACATTGTGTGGCCTCTTCCTCATGTAGTCTCCAATCTGAGAAATTTTTCATGAGCAACATCATTCTCAACACCTGTGACCTCTTTCCTTTACTTTCGTGCACCTTTCCAACAACATCCCACCTTTCGGATGTCGCACATAGATCTGCTTCAACTTTCTTGTGCACTTGCACCTGGTTCACCCCACACTAAAAGTATACGTGGTCCTTTGTGCATGAACTCGATAGATAGTAATTAGCTTCTTGCGCACAAGCACACTTATTACAACAAAAGAAAAATACAAATAACTTAAATGAAAAAACACAAGATAAAATGCAATCCTAATTTAAGTGACATTACACTTGCCTTATTACAAACACCAAGAAGCTTATTTATAGTAGGGATTCAACCTACTCCCATTGAAATAATCGAGAAACATGGTGCCATCCACCTGCAATTGACATGCACTTGATTCAATTATCTTGGCTACTACAAAAGGCCCCAACCAATGCACCTTTAGCTTCCCTAGATGGCATGCAAACTTAGAGTCATAGAGAGTACCATATTTCCAATTGTAAATGGATTGTTCTTAATATTCCTATTGTGTCAAGCTTTCTATCACACCTTCTCGGTCTTCGACTTCAACGCATAATGACAGGCCTATCATCTAATTGAATTAGTTTATGAACACTCTCTTCTATAGTCCTTTCATCTAATAATCCACCTGTGTGCGTAATACACATGGATGATAATAAGAACTCTTGGTAGTATTGCCTCTATGCCAAAGACCAATTGGAAGGGTGTAGCCTTGTTCAACCTTTTATATGTGATCCTGTAATCCTAAAGTACAACTGACACTTTATCATCCCAATCCTTCCTTCCAACATCACAAATATTCATCAAATTTTGTCCCAAGATCTTGTTGAAATATTCTATAGTACCATTAGCTTGAGGGTGATAAGGGGTAGTTTTATGGTGTGCCACCATAAAATCTGCCAACAGAATTATGATTATCTCATTCAAGAAATGAGTTCCTCTATCATTGGTCAAGCTTAATGGACAACCATACATGCTAATAATGTTCTCCCATAGGAACCTTGCTGCCATGGCTGCAGTGCAATATTTCATATGCACTTCCTCTACCCACATGGTCAAATAATTTGTATATATAATTATGTAGCGTGCTCTAGTCTGCATGCGAGATGGTGGAATAGGTCCTACAAAATCAACAAACCATTTCTTAAAAGGTTTTGTTCTCACAATAGGTCTCAAGGGAATCTCATCCCTCCAAGATTTCCAACTCTCTACGAAAATGATCACATGCCTCCATAAATTCCTTAGTGTTCTTATAAAAAGTTTCCAAACAAATTCCAGCCGTAAGGATCTTTTTTTGCACCTTTCAAATCGATGCATAGTGTCCTCCTGCAATACCTCCATGAGCTTCTTCCATGATAGCTTAACGGTCATGTTCAAGACACACCTAGGCAAGACTTCATATCTACCTATATTATATAAGTCTTCTCCAATCAAGCGATAAGGCACGAATAAGAAAGTAAGCTATTTTTTTCGCTAATGTCTTCATCCCTTTTAGTGTAATTCTAGTGCATAAAAATCTGCTATGTCTTCCAAATCTGTGGGTGTGTGATTCAACCTAAATAACTGTGCATCATACATAGTGTCCTCAATACTTTGCATGTTGTCACTAGAAGTGATCCTTGATAAGTGATCAGGCCCTGAATTAATCGTTCCTAGTTTTATAACTACTTGTGAAATCAAACTCCTCAAAAATAAGTATTCATCGACAAATACACCCTTATAAAATAGGCTTGCGGACCAAATATTTCAATGCCATATGATTTGTATTAAAGATGAATGGAGTGGCCAACAAGTACTGTCAAAATTTATAAATTACATAGATCATAGAGAGTGCATCATGCTCATTGGTAGTATAATTCTACTCTGTTGGTGTCAAATTACTTCTTACAAAGCAAATAGGATGATCAACATTACCTTCTCCAAGTTACGCCAAGATTACGCCAATTACCATGCGGAAGCATCAACATGTACATGAAATGGTTTGTTCCATGAAGGAAAGTAAAATATTCGTGTAATGGTAAGCTTCTCCTTCAATGTCTCAAATGCTTGTTGTTGCGCATCACCCCAATGAAAATTTCCCTTAGACTTAAGCAAATCTTCTAGGGGTGCAACAATCTTTGCATATCCCTTAATAAATTTTCTAAAGTATCCAATATGTCCCAAAATTTTATGCACTTCACTTTGGTTTGTAGGATCTTCTAATCCCAAAACCACTGCTATCTTTTCCAGATCTACCAACAACCTATCCTTGCAAATGATGTGCCCAAATAAAGTGCCAAAAGGTGTAGAAAAATACACTTCTTAATGTTAAGAGAAATGCTCATTTTTCTGCATCTCTCAAACATCATCCCAAGATTATCACAGTGATCCTTAACTAAGTAGTAAACTATCCAATCATCTAGATAAACCTACAAGAAATTGTGAATGCAATCATGAAAGGGCTACTGCACAACTATGCATGAAAACATATGCAGACACATTCTTTAATCCAAACGACATAACAATATATGCAAAGCTTCTCCACTCAGTGGTGAAGGTAGTATTTTCTTGGTCTTCACGTGTGATGTGTACCTAATAATAGCCGAGAACACATGTAAAAGAATAGATCTCACGCCTTGCGACCACTTCAATGATTTCTTCCATGAAAGGTGTGGTAAAAGGATCTATTAAATGTGAATCATTAAGTTCTCTATAATATACACAAATCTATATCTTCCCATCATTCTTGATGCTTATAACCATAGGGATAACCCGGTCCAGACTCCTCAAATGGCTCAATGAGGAAAAAATTAAGCATATTATCAATTTCCTCCTTCACCTTCATGCATAGGTTCTAATTCATCCTATAAGGCCTTCTCCAAACTAGACGCATGGACCTTTTTTAGCTTAATCTTCATTTATCCAATGAGGGTGCACTCCCTTGAACTCATGATAGCCCTTGTAGAAATAAGTCCGGAAGTCGTGCATGACATATCAATGATCTTTGTTACCTCTTATTTACGCCTTAATAGTCACCAATAATAGCCTCCTTGGGTGCATCCTCAGTACCAATTTTTACCTTGTTTTTCTTTATGGGTGCATGGTACACGCGGGCCTTCTCATCTGCTATATCCATTACTACGCGCGCACCTTCTTGATATAGTTAATCTTCAAATTTTCCACTTCTTCATCATCAATGAGGTACACCATTTACCCTTTTATTTCTCCTTCTAGGTGCAACCCATTTTTATCTCGTCCATTTCCTCATCATTCGGGCGTTCCTCGGGATCATGTTCTCTAAAAACTCAAGCATGAGCTCCTCTACTTTCACGCTATCCCCCAATGTGATGTGCTTCATGATTTGCAATGCTTCATGTATTGGAGGTTTATTAGAAAAATAATAAAATGTATGGACCATACCTTCATTCATATCTTGCTAGCTTGTAGTATCTTGGGTGAGCTTGACATGCACATACCACATGCGTGTGCATCCACACAAAGTGGAATAGAACTTATGCACCCACAAAGATGGTGGTAAATCCTCCTAGCCTTGTGCCCATTGTCTCTCATAGTTATGAACATGTACCAAAGAAGGAGTCTTTCCATCATACTCATAGATAATTATAGGTGCATTTCTTTGAGTACAACTTGTTGAAAAGGAGATTCTCACTTCTTGTTAGCCCAACAACTTATCTCTATGTGTTTCTCACCAGGTGCTATTTTCCCATGCAAAGTATAAATCAACATTTTCCTTTGATCACCTTTGTTCTTCCATTTTTCCTCCATGGTGCATAAGAAAGATTCCATATTTTCTTCACCAGTATATCTAGGTAACTGAGTTCTTCCCATGCACCTAAACATGCGCGACCCGATCATCTGGTTACTCACCCCTTCATGTCGCGCCCCACCATCACATACGTGTCATGGGACCAATTATCATAAGAAAAAATTGTGGTGTCTGACTGAATGCACATTTTCCCTTTGAAGCACACCCTCCTTGGATGGTTCCATAGTCTCAAGATCTCTGCTTGTGTGCACATAAATCCTATTCAACTCTTCTTCACTCAAAGGCTTGACATATGGTGTATCTCTTACTTCATCTAGAGGTATGATCACATGCTCATCCTTATTTTCAAAGCTGATATATCCCTTGTTAAAACACATATCTTCCTTGTTTGCATAACATCGGGGACATCCAACTAGCGCTCAAAAATTTTCTACTTCAGCAAGCTCTAATACCTCAAAGTCTCTAGTAAAATTGGCTCCTTGAATTGTAATGGAAGCATATCCTTCAAAACCCCAATAGGAATAGCCCTTGTTTTGTTCACCATATACAACACATTTAAAGATAGATGTAATGTAGGTCTCCCCATTTGATTCCATGCATCCATAGTCAATACATTTACCTCAGTTCTGTATCTATCAAAATATTTCTCACACATCACCCATTAATCATTGCATCAAAGCGACCTCTTTATCATACGCATGGTCATATGATGGTAAGTTCACATGTAGTATTTGACACTCACAACCAAGTCCCATACATGGTACCTTTTGCACAACCACTCTCTTAACAACGGATGATATTCTCTTGGCACAACATCTTACACACCTCCTTTAAGTCATCCAAATAATTCTCTTTGGGGTTCAAAATTCTTCACACATTCTCTCTGTACGCTTGTTCCTTCAAGCATTGTATCTAGTCTTACAACTATCTCGATGAATCCCATAGTCTCTTAATAAACCTCCTTCGATGAGATGCATACGTGTGCTTGGAATGCATAACTTCTTCTCTCATGATGATTGGTTTGGATTTAAGAGGTTTACGTGCGTGCTTGCTTTGCTTTGGTGCAGTAGTGACCAAAAAGGTTGTAACTCAGAATCAAGAATCTTCTTTGGTATCCATTGATCACCCTTCGTGCATTACACCTTGATCATTGTTGTGACTTTTCTTTCTTCTTTTTCTTACACATATATTCATAAAGGTTAGGAAAATCCTCAACCTTATGCTGCTTTCCACAATAGGCACATACTATATTATGTGGACAATCACGTTGGTAATGATCAAGGGACCCACACGTACACCATGTCATACATAGAAATATAATTCTTCCACCATGACCTCTACTTCTATATCCTCCATGAAATCCACCTCCTCCATTGTTATGTTCCTTAGAAATTTGAGTTTCTGTGCGAGAACTACTTTCCACAATGGTTTTCCGTAATCCAATTTCACATGCCTCATGAATTTGATCTATTAGTCGGAAATCCTTTGTATCATGAGTGTGCGCATCACAAATATTATAGTACATGGATACATTATTCATAGTAGTAAATTGCAAGAGAGGATAGTTCGAACATCATGGTTTTTATGGAAAATCTCACAAGATTACAACAATGCGCACCTTTGTCCTATGCGGGAAACTATCCTTGGTATGTCCTTCAACCTCACAATTAGTGCACCATATACCACTTGCACATCTCATGTGCTGAATTGGAAGAGATATTCTCCAATTTCTTAGCCACAACTACTATATGTTCTTCAAAAATGGGTTCACTCGTGTATTAACACTTCAAACCACTTTTGCACGCAGAGCTACTTCCAAAGCTTCACATGGATCTGCATATGTATTATGAGATAGGGCTATATGAAGCAGTCGTGAATCCTCCAAGTGAACCTTGTGCATTCTGACTTGGATGGATATCATAAGACAATTTGGACAATAGAGTCTTCAAAAACGTGTCATACTCTCTCATAGTTTAGAAAAACCCTATTTGATGTCATTGAGTGCGCTAATGCTCTACTGCTCAAAATCTTGGATGTGGAACTCAACCAAAAATGTTGTGTGCAAAGCATCATAATCCAATGTAGTTCGATGTGGGTCATATTTTCTGTACCAAATATACATGTGCCCTTGAAGTGTGGTAGAAAATTGACTTGAATTTCTATCCTGGGATGTAATTCCTTTAGTGTGCCATAGAACTACACATTTGTGCACGTGCTCTACTGCATCTTCCACACCTTTGTACAATGGTAAGTGAAGTGACATCTCAAAACAAACTTGAGGTGTGTCGATGAGTTGCTGGTTTGGTAGTGGCTTTTGTGGTGGTGGACCTTTCCCCGGATTAGGATTAGACCCAGATCCCCCACAAGTATTTCCTCCAAGTTATTCTTGACCTAAATCCCTTGAGCCTCCATTGCCCCCTACGGTCCAAATGATGAACTTCCTTACGTCCCAGTTATAGTAGTAAACTATACTCATTGTCATTCTTTCATGCGACACCTATAGAACTACTTCAAACAATCTATGCATCAACACTTTATCCCAATGAAACTCTGAAATCAATATTGCAAGAGTACTTCCAAACAATGGCACTTCTGTGCTACCATGGACCCGTTCTAGTCGATGCACTTCTTGATTCAACACAAAATTTTATCTATCGGTATCTACATGCTTACCTTCACTATAATGTCCTTCAATAACTACCTCTAGATCTGGATCACCTTGTGTAAGGGTTAGGTATCCAGGTTAGGTCAGATGCACGCCCATGGTTTTCATTCTCTCCTCTAACGTGCTCTCATCAAAAGCTAATGTGTTCTTTGTACTTCGCTTTCCCAAAGTTGAGAGGACATGATGGTGCAACTCCTCATCTTCTATAAGAGCTTCAAAACCTTTCATGAGCCATCATTCTCCTCAACTCTATCGTTGCTTTAATCTCCCTCTCTCATGCCTCATTAAACTTGAGTCATTTTTCCTCTCTCTACCTATCTTCTGCTAGGGATGCCATCTTTCTCCACACTTGATGCTGCCCCTGCACATGGTGGGGATTTAGCTAGCCATAGGTAACCTTTCCACTCCCAATTCTATTATCAAGATATTGATGGCTAAGGGTATACTACACAAATAATATACTCTAGGATTACGTAAGAACTTAAACTCAGCCTCTTCCGGACAACAATACATGGAAATAGAGTACTCCAATGTATAATTGTGCAACACGCCCGCCCACCAACAATATATAACTCTAGTCCACTCCTCATATACATTAAAGAGAGTTTGGTAATATTCCTACATCCAAATCCTCATCCCGGGACAATAAATACTTTTTTTGCTATAAAAATTTGCTAGCCATTGGTACAATTCTACGTGGAAGAAGTGAAGAAAATCTCATACAATTCATGATAAATATTATCTTCCACCCACTTACGTGCATTAAAATTAGGTCCAATACTATACCTCTATGAAAAATTATCTTGTCCATCTTCTACCCAAATCTCAATTCTCTCCAAAGACAATCGATATGCCATCTTCATGCAACATCTTGGTAGACAATCTTGAAAGTAGGTCCCATGATAAAACCAAAAGGTAACCTTTTATTTGCACACTAACGCTATGCGTGATGACACTTCATTTGGTCGAAATAAATGCTCACCTAAAGCGAGCAAAGCTACTAGGTCCCTCATTTGCAATGCTTGAAAAGAATTTAGCATGCATCTTTATCATAATACTTAACCAGAAACCATTTATGCATATGTAATCATTCTATCTTTAACAATTTGGCAACACATATAATAAGGAAAGAATTCAATCCATATAAACTATAATCAATACCAATTGTATTGTTATGTCACCATACTTAGATCCATGGACAACTAATATCCATCCAAAATTATCCATTATAATACAAACTCATTACATAACAAGGAATCCACATACAAAATCAAGCAACACGGTGATGCACTTTGGACCAATGTGCACAAGTATCAAACCCTAAATATGAACATGACAATATGACTACACTAGAATATATATGAACTAAGAACTACTAGACCAATGAACTAAATTAGGTATATATAGGGGTGGGGACTTGCCCTTCACTACCCATGCACTCTCCTAAAAATAGGCGTGCTTAAAAATAGCCTGCATGATAAAATTAACCATGCGTAAAAAGACTGCATGCCTTTACAATTTCTTCTAATAATAGATTAATCCTAAAGATAAGACTTTCTTTAATCCTATTAATATCCTCCACCAAGTGTGTTTTGCATGTGTTTTTCCTTCTTGCTTAATCCTCACTCCAAGTATATTATTGGCCCGATGCTGGAAAATCGGCTAAGTCCTACTATTGTTTCCTATATGTGCGTAGTCTCATGCACTACCATGTTTAACATTTGCGAGTACCCTCTTGCGTGATCTCCTTTTCCCCTACGCGTGCATTCTTGTGTGTATACCTATATGCTTCTTTAGTACTTAGTTAATTTCTCTAACTAATAATTCATCACTACACAAGAAATAAAATCTACATTTCTTCCATTTCCTTTGCTCATGTTTTCCTCTACTCTCTTTCTCTCTCTTTTGCAACTTTGCAAGTATGGTGATCAAGAAGGAACTTGGTGTCCTTGATAGATGAACCTAAAGAACTGTGTGTCTCTAGTTTGTTAGTATCACTAATTTCTCACATCGTTTCTTTCCTCTAATTGAATGTTGAACTACTTCAGTTATTGTGTGTGAACTCTGCTAGTGCCTACTCACAACAATAGCCTTCCCTTTCCTAATTTCTCTCCTTTACCCCTCATTGTTGTAATTTACTCACTTGTACCCCACACAAATAATTTTCCACGAGTTCGGTGAAGTGTTCTTGTGTAACCCCCAACCTATTTAGACACCCCACACCATTTAGACACAATTAAGATAGTTTACATTCAATAATGAGAGCTTCCCCATACACAAGAAGGAGGGGTGTAGCCCCTGTGAGCATTGGTTGAAACACATAATTTACAACACGACAAATTATTTCACCAATAGTTCCAAAAATGAACAAAAATTTGTTTTCAATTAGTGAGATCACCACAAAATCTGATTTTGTTGTTAAGTTTCAAGGAAAACAATGTTTAGTCACTACTAGAGATAAAAAGATTATTACAGTTGGGATTGGTGAGAAAGGCTTGTATAAGCTTGCAGATCCACAAAGGGAAAAGGAAAGTGCACTTGTAGTGGTTGATAACACAAGTTCACTATGGCATGAAAGGTATGGGCATTTGAATTTCCAGTATTTGAATACATTGAGCAAGACTAATATGGTTAAGGGGATTCCTTATATTTGGGATAGTCGTCATGTATGTACTGGATGTTAGTTGGGAAAACAAGTTAGACAGTCATTTGATGTTGGTAAAGCTTGGAGGGCTAAGGAAGTGTTGGAACTTTTTATCTTTGAAACCTACCCACACCGAAGCTTAATATTTTCTATTTATGGTGACGATTTATCTAGGAAAAAGTGGGTATACTTTCTAGTGAAGAAATCTGATTGCTTTTCTAACTTCACATCTTGGAAAGCTATGGTTGAAAAATAGGCGGGATGACCAGTGAAATCACTTAGAATGGATAATGGGGGTGAGTTCACCTCAAATAAGTTCAAGGAGTTTTGTGCCACTGAAGGCATACATAGACAATATTCTACTCCTTACACTCCACAACAGAATGGAGTTGTGGAAAGGAGGAATAGGATGGTGATGGACATGGATCATTGTATGGTCCAAAGCATAAATGTTCCATATAAGTATTAGGCGGAGAGGCAATGGATATAAAGGTGTAAATTCCTACAAAACCATTACAAAATATGACTCCAGAGGGGGCTTGGTCAAGTAAAACTCCAGATGTAAGTGATTTCAATTTTTGGTTGTGTGGCTTTTACAGTTATTCCTAGTCAAAAGAGAAGTAACTTGGATGCCAAAAGTAAATCCTATATGTTTGTTGGATATATTGAGAAGTAAAATGCCTATAGATTACTTTATGTTTCTAATAAAAAAGTTGTGGTAAATGTTATGATCCTCATGTGTGGATTTCACTAACGCCTCGAGGTTTTGGTGTAATGGTTCGTTACATTTGGTATCAGAGCGACCACCCAGGTTCGAGTCCCGACACGGGTAGCTACGCCGGCATTGCAGTGTTCACCTGAGGCTCGTATAGGGCAGGGCAGGGTCCCGCTATATGGGCACAAATCTAGCCCGGGTCCGGGCTATGGAAGCATGGTGGGATGTTATGATCCTCATGTGTGGATTTCACTAATGCCTCGAGGTTTTGGTGTAACGGTTTGTTATAGTAAGTAGAGATGTCACAGTAAATGAACAGATGCCATACTTCATAGCAACTTGTACAATTTCAAATATTGAGTCATGTTTTCCTTCTAATGATTCTATTATAAGTTGTGATGTGGAAGTTAAGTAGGATTCTAGTTCATTAGTAGAATCACATTCCAGGTTCGGAATTGTTGTAGAGCGTTGTGAGGTTCCATCATATCATTAATAAGAACCAAAGAGGCCAAAGTGGCATTCTTTCTACAATGGAAGGATTGAAGGAAGGAGACTTTCCACAAGGTGTGGAAGGAATAACATTGAGATAAGGAAAGTAACTTGGTAATAAAGGTGAACATGATAGTTTTTCTTTAACAATTTCTATTTCATAGGCGTTTGAGCCTAAATTGTTTTTAGAGGAAAAAGGGAAGACTGAGTGGGGATCAACAATGAATAAGCTGGAATATGATTCCTTGATGAAAAACAAGACTTGGGAGCTAACAGAGCTTCCACCAGGAAAGAAATCCATTGGTTGTAAATGGATTTATAAGGTAAAATGTAAAGTAGATGGTTCCTTGGATGAATATAAAGCCATATTTGTAGCAAAAGGTTACACATAAGAGGAAGGAGCTGTTTATGAGTATGATTTTTCTCCTACTACATAGATGGTAACCTTTTAGTAAATTGTTGCTATTGTTTCTCGGTTTGGATAGAAGGAGCATCAAATGGATGTCAAGAGTGCCTTCTTGAAGGGAGATCTGGAGGAGGAAATATACATGGTTGAACCACATGTTTTTCAGGTTCTTGGTAAGGAACATCTTTCTTAGAGGTTGATCAAGGCCTTGTATGGACTTAAGAAGGCTCCTCGAGCCTGATATATGGATATAAATTCATACCCGGGGATTATGGTTTTAACAAGTCTAATTCTAAACTAACTCTTAATGAAAAAGTGTCTAGTGATGATATATTAATTTTCATTGTATATGTTGATGACATAGACGTCACTGCGAGTAGTGCTAGTCTTATTCAGTAGATGAAAGTTAACTTTTGTTGTACTTTTTACATGAAAGACTTAGGACTATTGAAATATTGTTTAGATGTAGATTTTTTACAAGGTAATTATGCTATATTCATGTCACAAAATAAGAATGCCAAATCATTAATGGAAATTTTTATAACGATGGATGGTAATCCAAGTCACACACATATATAAGTTAGATCTAAAATTTCAATTAACACTATTTCACCACCGGTTAATGAAATAATGTATCGACAACTAGCAGGTAGTCTCATTTATGTCACTATCACTAGACCGAATATTTGTTTTGCAGTAAAATTTCTATCTTGCTTCATATCTAAACCACATGAATTACATTGGTTAGTTGAAAAATAAGTATTAATATATGTTAAAGGTACTCTTGACTTTGGCATAATGTATAAGAAGTCTTTAGATTTTTATCTTACAAGATATACTGAATCTAATTGGACAAGTTCAATAGATTCAAGAAAATGTACAACAAGGTATGCATTCTTTGTTGGTTCAAAAGTTTTCTCATGGAAGAGAAAGCTACAAACTACAAAGTGGAATTATCTTCCATAGAAGCATAGTGTAAAGATGTGGCCAATGTAGGTTGTGAAACTATATGGATAAATAAAATATTGGAGGATTTTTATTTTGAGTCGTCAAATCTTACAACGATTTTTTTGTGACAACTAGAGTGTTCTAAAGATGATGAGGAATCTAGTATTTCATTCCATGACTAAACATATCGAGCTTCACCATTATTACATATGACACTTGGTTGCAAATGAAGACATCTGTCTCTTTAAGCGCCCCACTACTGAGATCAACCAAATGATATAATGACCAAACCACTTGGTTTCGACAACCTCATCAAGTTAAGTGATAAATTTGGTCTTATTTATGGTTCAGTCATTAAGGGAGGGTGTTAACATATTAATTGTAATATTTCTGTTAAGCTTATGTTATAACTTAAGGCATAGTTTCCATGCACCTTGTTATAATGGTTTTTACCACTTGGGTAAATTGAGTAGGTAGTTGTTTTGAGGTTAACTATTTCACACTACTCGTTATATATGGTTCCACACACATCCTATTTTTGAGGAGCTCTTTTGTGCCTATATAATAGGCTTCTCATGTATTGTTTTAAAATGCTTGTTAATACATTTTCTCCTTCTCTTTGCTGATTCTAATAATTATTTTAAAATTGTAAAGTATGAAATTAAGGCATCTTTAACTACATAATAATAAATAAGGGTTTGTAGAAAACAATTTTTTTCTTGCTATCACACTTTGATTTTTTTGTAAACCTAAAATTGTTTAAACAAGTGGTTTACTATTTTACAGATACTATGTCATCATCTAGTAGGTATACATCATCCCCTATACAAAGGTATACTTTGACAAATCTAAGTTCTTTATCTGTATTGAGATATACTTCCTAGAACACAACTCTTCATCAACGAGTATAGATGTTGTGTATGAGTTGGTAAGTAATTGTAATTTTGCATATAAAATTTTAATTTTGTGTTGATATAAATTATTTTTATTTCTAGTTATTTTAATTTTATATTAATATAAGTTATTTTATTTTAATTTTATGTATAGGGAGAGTCATCACAATCTCGTGGTCAAGGTAGGGGTTGAAATAGAAGATGCGAGAAGAGGGGGCGTATTGGAAAAGTGATTATGGGAACAAAAATTCTTTCTTTGATGTAAATATGAATTTTAATATGTTGCATTCAAATGCAACCATCATAATATTGATGTAGTCTATATGGATATTTCACTAATATTAACCCACTACACAAACATCGAGATTGAAAATCCACATAGCGAGTGATTCGGGAACATCAAAGTTTGTACATAACAACGTTATGGTTTTCATTTAGTTTTGACATGGAATAAGTCTAGGTAGTCTTCTCTAGTGTTTTTGTGTCCTTATCAACCTTCTTAGGTCCCTTTATGGGTGTTAAGTGGTTATCTAGGGTGTCCCTCCAAAAGTACATCAATTGAATATTTGAATCTCCTACGATTGTATTTAGGGATTAGGTGCTAAGTGGAGGACATGTAAATGATGTAAAAGGTTATAAATAATTAATGTATTGTAAATGATATGTTTCTAGTAGGGATACTATGTGTTAGTAGCTCCCACTATGGTTAGGGTTAAGA
The DNA here is from genome assembly GCA_018340775.1 of Taxus wallichiana var. yunnanensis. Taxonomy (NCBI): domain Eukaryota; kingdom Viridiplantae; phylum Streptophyta; class Pinopsida; order Cupressales; family Taxaceae; genus Taxus; species Taxus wallichiana. The sequence continues at coordinate 9,586,167 of CM031235.1, read as the reverse complement.
AGATTTATGGTAACTAATTATATTTTAACTTATGAAGAAATATATTCGAATAAGAAGGGAGTAATTTAGGTCATTAGGGGGATTAGAGGTTTTAAACAATAGTGGAGAGCCTCAAAGAGGCAGGAACTTGTAAGATTAAGCATGGAGTATTTGTAGAAACAAGATTCTCTTATATAAAGATGGAGACTTATTAAATAAGAGTGAAGTTTTGTTAAGTATAGTAGTGTATATTTGTATTTAATGGGTTTGATATGGATTTAATAGAGTGGATTTCAACCTCGAATGGTTCTTAATACTAGAAATAGTGCATTAGTTAGGCATTTACAGTGAATGACTTGATAATTAGATGCTATATTGTGATATGGTAAGTGTTAAGTGTTATTGCATTGAGTGAGAAATTGTGAATGTATTTAGAATGTGTGGATAAGGTTTTCAATTGTGTATAAGACCTATTTCAACTATGAGGTTACAAGAAAACAAAAAAATAAGAAGTTTCTCAATTTTGGTGCAAAACAAGTATGGTTTGTTTATGCATTTCAAGAGGGATTGATAGGAAAATGAAGGAAACGATGTAATAAGAATTAGGGTTAGAAATGTAATTCAAAAGGGAAATAAAAGAGTGTATTCAAGGAGTACATGGTGATAAATTGTTAAAGTAGTGTGTATACCTTGAGAATTGTGAAAAAAACATAGTTTTCTAGGCTTGGGATTAAGACAAATGTTATTGTTGTGACTAAATTGTAAGGTTTCAAGGGTTTTGTCTAAATATTAATGATAAAGAGGTCAAGAAATATATAAAGAGATAATATTCAGGGTTTGAAACCATAACGTGCTCAAGATAAGAGAGATTTTCTAGCTCAGTCGGAGAAACCCTAGTTTAGGGTTTAAATGCAAAAGTTGATGTAACTTGTGAGTTTATGGTTGAAATTTGATGAAACTTGCTACATACCATCCAAGCATGATTTTTAAATATATTTTATTAGTTTGGAATGTTTTTGTGTTGTACGGACTAAGAATCTGCTGAAAATATCATTTTAGATGAATATGACACCTAATTGAGGAAGAAATTGTCATTCATGTGTTATTTTCCTTAAGGAACCCATTGCATGTTTAATGTGACAATTCTAAAAGATTAATGGGTATCTAAAAACATATTTGTTCTCATATAAACCAAGTTTGTGATATTTTATCAAGAAATATCTTGTTAGGCAAGGCTACGGGCCACGTAGGCGAGTTAAGGGTAAACAAGTCTCATTTGCTATTTATTTGAGGTTTCAATGTTGGGAGTGGTCTATGCATATATTATCATATAAGTTGATGGTGTGTTGAATATCTTGAGAAGTAATAGGTAGTTTCCAGGACTTGCAAGAAAGTTTCTACATGATAAATCCTAGGAAGAACACTAAAACAAACTACGTGATAAGAGAAAGGATCGCATGCAAAGTGAACTCATTGTTGCAGGGTATAAAATATGTGTGGATACGAGTTTCAAGTAATGTGAAAGTAAATAACGACTATGCATATGAAGAGTAGTTTTAAGTTATCTAGAAATCATGATAAAGTGAAGCTTAAGGACTTAATGTGACATACCTTGTATACAATCTTGAGAAGAGTGTTTAATATTTACTTTATTTTGATATCATCAAGTACCTTTGATTTTTAAAAATGCATAAAGGAATTTCTAAGTTTATGACAAGATAAGATACAAAGAAAAAGGAAATAATAAATGAGGTTTAAAAGGTGAAATGGGGAAGAATTAGTGAGAATCAAGAAACAATTCCTTCTAGTCCACATTAGCTCTAATGGAATGAGGTAACAACGTATATATTAACTTAAACATGTGCGAAGCTAAGACTTAGACAAGGTTAAAAGAGTGAGAGTTCATTTCCATTCTTAGAGGAGTGAACGAATACAATTAAGAGGTAGAAGATCTTAGAAAGCAGATCAAGAAGGTCAATGATAGACAAAACCATTTGACAACATTGAGTTACTAGAGTCTTAAGGGTGTAAGTGGGAAAGATCAAGATTTTTGAGTGAAGAAACATTGAAGGACAATGTGAGAGAGGATTAGGATAGTTTTTAAGTTCTATGAAGGGGATTGATTCATGAAGATGCCAATGGATTACATGTATGTAAAATGAATGTTTTCTAATATGAGTTGAGTTATGTATGGACATGATTGACATAAGAATGAGCTCAATTGATGAAAAAGGTTGGAAAAATTAGCCATAAGTGATGATTAAGTCATGTTAATAAAAATACATGAAGAATTTGAAGGAATGATATACACGATTATCCTCATATTGCATTTGAAACAATGTTTTCATCAATGTTTAGGTATGATCTTGTCCACCTCTGCATTATCAACTTTGATGTTGAACAAAGTTCAAATAAAGAAAAATCCAAAGTACATATTCCTATTGTGTTATCCCAATGATGAAATGAATCCTAAAAACATCACGAGGATCATAAAAACTGTATAAAAAGACTCTACTCAAAGTAAATGATGGGGTAGTGGGTGAAACAAACACCTTTTCTTGGGGTTTCTGATGAGGACGTTCTAATGGAAGAGGGCATTGGGCTTCAAAACATGGTTCACCATTTATTTGATCATGATCATGATCATGATGATATTGATCATTCCTATTATGATCATGAACAACGTGATGATGATGTTGATTAATAGGATCAAGAAAAAGAGAGGACAATTTCGAAATTTACTCAAACTTCTCTGTTTACCTTTGGGAGAGTTTAGAACACCATAGTTGAGTGCTATATTGGCATTAGTGGACTTGAAAGTAAGGTTTTGTTGTTAAAACATCAATGTGAATGATTTATTGAGGTTATATATTAGTGTGATAAATATATTTTATGTTTGATATATATTTCATATGTTTTACATTATTTTTGATTTGCCTTTTGTCTATTTTTTTATTACAACCTATTCAAAAGTAGTTTGTTTCTGAAAAGAACACACTTCCCTCATCATATAGAGAGGAACAAAAATATCATCAAATTTAGGGGTTGTCTATGTAAATTATGATGCATGCACAAATGATTGCATTCTATTTAGGAAGGAATATGAGAATGAGTCCAATTGTCTCAATTGTGGGGCACCACGATTTCAATAAGGAGTGAGAGGGCTCACCATTCCAAATAAGGTATTGAGACATTTTCCAATAATTCCTAGACTTAGGAATATTTTCCATTACATGTCACTTGAAAATTTAATGTCATGAAATCACAAGAATACAAGTAGTTATGTTGTTTTGCATGTTTTGTCATGCCCATAATTTTGATGCAAAATTTAATTGTCAAATTTAAAACATCCAACTATAAAATTGAGGTGATTTTTTTGTTTTGTTTTAGAGGTGATGGTTATAATCTTCAAGATAAAAATTTAACAATTTGATAATGATAATTTATGTCGCCATGCATGATATCTCTAGAGATAAGGTAAAAACAAACTCCATGAAATATACCTTGAGAATAGTTGCGGTATAACTCATGGCTCCATCGTCAATCCCTAATGGTTGGTGAGATCCTATTTAGATAACTCTAAAAATCATCAGTGATGATAGTTCTCCATTACTCTCGGTGTATTACAAGGATAAAATATGCCATAAGAGGAACATGTATCATTTCAAGCTTAGGTGCAAAACTTGAGTGTCAGCTTGACATCAAAGGAAATTGTTATGATAGGTCTAAGGAGATAATTATTTTCTTCCCTTTTATTTAAGCTAAAAATTGATTTCTTCTCACTTATATATATTTTAAAAAAACAAAGATGGCTGTTAACTAGATTTAAAACCGTCCCATCTTGACTTACGTAGGATAAAGTTCGTTTAGGATCTTAATTAATTCACTAGACTAAAGGTTTTAAAACAAAAGGGTCCTTACTCCAATATGTTGTTTAAAT